>CM022298.1:478458038-479058038 GCA_011799875.1 Thinopyrum elongatum | reverse complement strand
TCGTCCCCAAACTCCTCCTCAACCGGCCTCCCCGAGCCTCGCCGGCGTACCCCTGCATCGGGCATGAGCGCCTTCCCTCCTCTCCTCTCTGTCCCGTCGTAGGATGCCGTCGCCGCGTTCTCCCGCTCGCTGACCGCGCGCTCCCGCACCTGCAACCCCTCCACGACCGCGCCCCGCTCAGTCCCGGCCCTTCACTGCTCGCGCCACGCTCCTCTGCGGCCGCTCTCGCCCGGCGCGCGCGCGCCCATGTCCGCTGGGCGCGCCCTGCTTCCCTCACCCACGCCCGACTCACCTTCCCTAGCCGCCGTTGCCCGCGCCCGCTAGCGCCCTGGCCGCACTCACCCCGTGGCCCTCAGCTGCACGCCGCGCCCAGCCATGCTTCCGCTGCGTCCGGCCTCGCCCGCTGCCTCATGCGTCTTCGCTGCCGCCGTGCTACTACGGTTGCCGCAGTCGAGCCGTACACCCCGCCTCCGACCGCGTGACACCGCTCGCCCCTGGCCTCGCCGCAGTTCGCCGTCGGCGGCGCCTTGCTCCCCGCCCGCGCCACTGGCTGTGGCCGCCAGCGCCTAGCGCGCCCGTGCGTGCCCAACCCTCCTCTATTGGCCTGGGCCAATGACCGCAGGGGCCCACGCCCCTTTTTCTTTAGAACAAAAAAAAGAAGAGAAAATGTAAAAAAAATAGTTAATTTATTAATTAAATAATTAATCTAGCTTAATTTGCTAATTAACTTCTAATTAGCCTAATGTGTCAATGACAGTAGGGCCCCACCACTAATTAGGCTGATTTAAACAATTTGTTAAACACATGTGACACTGACAGATGGGCCCCTTTGACCCTGTTGACTGGTCAACATTAACACAGTCAACGCTGATTGTACTGCTGAATGGGCACAGACTGGCCCCACATGTCTTTGACTGTGGCTGGGTCTGCCCTGTGTAATAAAAAGTATTTTACTGTTTAATTCGAATTAAGTAAATTTCAGGATTTTTAGAAATTGATTAAAACTTTGAAAATTAATTTAAAATAAACCGTAGCTCGAATGAAAATACTTTGTACATGAAAGTTGCTCAGAACGACGAGACAAATCTGAGTACGCCCATCGTATTGCTGTCAGATGCCCCTAACTACCTGAACATGGAACTTTTAGACTGATTTCGATAAATGAATAGTGCTTAACTTTAATAAAATAAATCCAAATAAATTCCTAAATTAACTAAATCATCCAGTTAGGCAGTAGAACACCTCTGCATATCATTTAGGCATGACGTGCATATTGTTTGCATTTTTGCAGTGAATTTATTGTTTCTTTCCCCCTCCTTCTCTCTCGATAGACGCCGAGACCGACGCCGACACAGCAGAGTACGACTACGCTCTGGACGACCAGCCCCTCTCAGCAGAGCTTCCAGGCAAGCACCCCCCTTTGAACATGCCGATATCGCCTATTCTTTCTCTCTTATACTTGCATTAGAAATACTGCTGCTACTGTTCTCCTACTTCTGATGCATAGCCTGTTTTTGTAACCTGCTTATTGATACCTACTTGCTTACCCTAAACTGCTTAGTATAGGCTGGGTAGAGACCCATCAGAGACCCCACTTTGTCCCAAGTTGCCCCGCTGGATTATCATATGACTCGATCAGCATGATCGACAACCAGGCCCCGGCACCGCACATCACCCGCCTTAGTTGTACGACACTACTGGGTTACTATCGAGTGCCGAGGGTGATACCTCATCAGCACTTCTGATGTTAACCTTGTGGGGTAGTTAATTGGTCGTGGTCATCGAGGGTGATTCCTCCTTCTCCACTCCCGATAACGACGCTGTCGTGCAACACCTCAAGTGTGAACCCATCGAGGGTGATTCCTCCGAGTTCACCTCGACAGATACATCGAGTAGGAATCCAATGAGGGTGATACCTCGGATTCCCCTGATGTTATGGACACACGGATACTTGGACTTTACAACTATTACTTGGAAAGGCGGGTCAACCCTGAGAGGTACCCGCGAATGATGTGAAGACGGGTTGACCTGGACGGTACCCGAGAGACAAATACGAGGCGTGGCCGGGCATTCCTATCCCTTGCCGCAAGTCCTCGAGACGGGACGAAGGGGTCACATCTATCGTGAGTCTCTGCTCGTTACCGCGCTACCAATACACTAACGATTTGGATATTTGATCTGAGTGGGCCTTTGGCCCGATAGCACTAACCATCACGCGGGAAAATTTATGGGCACTCTGCATCGTATGCATCAGCCGAAAGCTCTGTCAGACGTCCAGTTCAGCATTGTGGCACGGTAGGATCGTGCCGGCCATTCGAGGTGGTGATGGTATCCACCCTGCACACAACGACCCGGAGTGCACAGGGCGATGGCCCAAGACCCCTGAGTGCTTAGGATGTAGACCGGCGGGGACCTCTCTGCTGAGCTTTAGGTAGGGCTGCGGTGTGTCGTTTGGCCGAGGCCGGGTATGACCCAGACAAGTGTGCCCGGCCAGAGTTAAGCAAGCATGGTGGGTAAGTTGGTACACCCCTACAGGGAAGAACTAATCTATGCATAGCCGGATCCCCGGTAACGGACGCTCGGAGTTGTATCCCGATCGATACAACTAGAACTTGAGATGATACCTGGATATGTGGCTCCGGGATCGCTTTCTCGCAGGGAGTCGAGGAAGGATCTCTAGGCGAGGTTGATGACTGTATGGCTCTGGGACTGCTTTCTCGCAGGGAGTCGAGGAAGGATCTCTGGGTGAGGTTGATAACATTACTACTACTTTATACTATTATATCTACTCTCTTCTAATGCTGCAAGACCGCTGAAGATGCTTGAAGATGCTGAAGATGCTATTCTTCGATAGGACTAGGCTTTCTCTCTATTCTGACATTTCTGCAGCCCAGTCCACATATACAGCCCTTCTTTGATAATGTTGAATATGTAGTGTAGATCCTTGCTTGCTGAGTACTTCGGATGAGTACTCACGGTTGCTTTGCTTTCTTTTTCTCCCCATATCCTTTTGGTACAACCAGATGACGGAGCCCCTGAGACAGCTGCCCCCGCCGACGACTACTACTACTGCACTGAGGATAGATACTACAACGAGCTGGCGAGACGACCAGGAGTAGGATCGGAGGGTCCCAGGCAGGAGGCCTGCGCCTTTCGATCGTAGCTTTTGTTTTGCCCCGCCTACTTAAAGGCTTATCTCTATTTCTGTGTTATATCTGTACCCAGATATCTGATGCTTCCGCTGATGCTTGTATGCGAGCTTATGTATTCGAGACCTCGAGGCCCCTGGCTTGTAATATAAAGTTTGTATGACTTTATTTATGTTTTAGAGTTGTGTTGTGATATCTTCAAGTGAGTCCTTAGGCTTGATCGTGTGCATTTGTGTGTATGATTAGTGCACGATTGAGCCGGGGGCGTCACAGGTTGGTATCAGAGATGACTGCCTGTAGGTTCCCCCATTCCAACTCTTTGGCCGAAGTTGAGTCTAGAAACCCAAAAACTGTTTTACTAACTTGGCTGTGTGGCTTACGGGCCCACGTCTCCAATTGGGTGGTATTAGGATCTTTTACTCCTCGACCTTTACTCTGGGACTCTGATCTCTGTTCCTTTCCTGGTAAAATTTTACTAACTTGACATTAGGTTCTCGTAACCACCTCATCCTGGAGAGCGCCTTCACTACAGATGATCGTCTGCTTCATCAGAAGATTCTGAAGATACTCCTCGATGTTAACCGAGACCCTATGCCCTCTGCTTTACAGTTCCTGAACACCAATAAACTCCGATGGATAACTACTTACACCCGTCATTCATATATTCATTTCAGTTACTCCCGGGTTCCATCCGACATATCGAAATACTATCCGACATTTCGAGAATTCTCTGAACCTACTGCCTTGCAGTTCCTTTCCGTCTGAACACACCTACGAATAAATCCTCATACTTACACGGGGTCCATTCATCCCCAGTTATTCAAGTGCTTTCCAGAACACATTGAATTGCTATCTGATCTCCCAAAAATCCTCTGCAGCCTATTGCTCTTGAAATTCTTGCCTGCTTGCATTATGGATAGTTCCATATGACAAGTAATCATTGTTGATATCCCTTGTCACTATCATTCTGGCCTCGTTAATTCAACCTGTGTGCGAATACTCGCAATCATCAGTTGTTTCCTACTAATTCATCCTTCCGGCTCAGACGTCATTCTGGATATGAGCTGGTTCTTGCCCAATCAAGATTTGATCGGGGGCACCTCTAAGTCTGTTCAACCTATCCATCTTCGAACAGAGCATCTAATTCTGATACACCGATCTAGAAATCAAAATTTATTTGTATTTAAGCCTCGAATTATTCAGATGTTTCTATAAACCGATACCTTTGGATCCCTTCTTCCCTGATTGATTACCGATACGCACATCAACTCCGTAGTGAATCGCCAGATCCATTGTTGGGTTGTTATCCGACAGTGTCTTTCACATCCGAAATTCTTGTGAGTTCTTTCCCTGATACTTAATACCTTTGGTAAATTGTATCCTCTCCTTTTGTCAACCATGCTCTGCTGTCGAGCTTGCATTAATTACTCCTGCAGTTTGTGGTATATGTTCCTAAGATGCCCCGATGGGATGAACCTATGCTTTCCCTAATCCGTGTGAACTCAAAAGTTATGCGAGTCATACTCTTCTGGTGCTTCACCAGATAAATCTTCCGCACTGCTATTTCATCGAAAACGAGGAGTGAATGAAAGGTTATGCATTGAAGAACTGGGAGTCGACCTTGAACCTTTGTGTTCATGCCCATGGACCCGATGTAGAACTCATCATGGAAGCTGCTCGTAAAAATTATTATTTCCTTGGAATAAGTTTATCTTGTATCTGTGAATTGATCCTCTGCAATCATGGTTCCAACCGTATTTTCTCCTTGATTCCATTTCCCAGACAATTTAAATACTTGTCTTCTGCAGATCAATTCACCTGTCCAACCTCTATACTGAACTACCTCGGGTATTAACCGCCTAATATCTCGAGGATATCATCCTATCGTCTGTCGTACCACGTTCTATGAATTTTACGATGGGGTGATACTTTTCCCTGACATAGTCACTCCACGGGTTCTTGGTTGTCGTCAACCGAGACCACCAAACAATGAATCGATTCAGCTCGATGAATCAATACCCCTAGTATTTGTTGCTGGGAAGTTTACTACTCCATCATGCCATCCCTAGCCTGATCGGCTACATATTTATCGTGCTAATCCTAACCTTGCTACCAGGTCCTCCTTTCCGGTGCACATTTTTGGCAATGAGCTAAGTCAGTGTCAAACTTTCATCATCCTATCATTTTGCATGCACAGCCTGAGTTCGAGCGTAATATCCATGGATCCATCGACCTTGAACTTTATTCCATCTGCTTTGATCATTTTGCTGATCGATTTCATCTTCTTGTAACCTCTCGACAAATGCGTCGTGATCAAATCAACATTTTGACTTCTGTTGAGATGTCAACCAAATTCAGGATGAGAAATACCATCCTTGTCCTGCAATGATTTGTGTTAACATCAACAACTTCCTTGACTTTCTGCCAACACATGTTTGATCATGTCTTGCTTATACTTTGAGCTCCTTGCTATTCTTGCAACTGTTCCTTGAGTATTTCTCGTGAGCTTCAACCTCACCCAGACTGCTCCGCTTTTCCTTGTGTAGGATATACTCCCAATTCTTGTGTGTAAACACATTTTCCTTTCCATTGGTTTGTTTAACCTTTCTTGTGATCTATATGATATAAGCAGAAATAATTCTCTGCCTATGAAAACATCTCGGTCTACAAATCTGTCAGTGAGACCCCGTTACTACTGTTGATGACATACCGGTAACCACCGATGGACAAGAACTTTGCCTATTGCTCCGCCTCGTTCCACGAGCAGGAAAATGGTTCTCTTCGTCCCTCTCCCTTGGTACCGATGTTGCCACTGACATAATTGACAGACTATCCTCTGACATACCTTGTTGTCGTGATCGGTAAGATGACACCGCTCTCCCTACTCTCGATCGACACCCCCCATAGTTCCACAGGATCGGAACCTGACTCTCCTGTATATCCTTGATTCTGAAGTATCATATGCTCTTGGTTTTGAGTGTTATCACGAGCCACCCTCCAAGAGATGATCTACTCCCGGTGCTCTGAACCCCTTTTCTCACTCTGTTTAGGTATCGGTCGGAAGTCCATTCGTTTGAAACGTTTTATTGTACCTCCATACTTTGCTCTCGATGTTTTCTTAAGTTTCAACTCAAGAGATACTTCTGCCACATCCCCTAAATTGCTCACCAGATAATTAAACCTATAAGGGTCAGTTCTCCCGAAGTTACCCTTTTCTTCCCCACTTAAATCTCGGGACGAGATTTCTTGTAGTGGAGGAGATTTGTAACATCCCCAGATGTTAACCCTGTCATCAAGCTAATTAGTGTGCCATGTCATCATATTTCACTAAGTCAAAATGCCACTTGTCCCAAATCCAACTTCAAAATCATACTTGAAATAAAGTCAAATGTTTATTTCTTCAAACAGTAAAACTAAAATGTTCACCTTATCCCATAAATTCTCCTGATCATTATCATGTTGAAACCAGCCTCATGTGAATTCCCAAAATGCCCATGGGAATTAATTTAGTGGTCCAGCAACAATTAATTTGGCCTTTTCAATTTCTAAAAATTGTTAGACAACTCCTTTTGACCCAAAACTTTTTATTCCATCTCAAGGTATTGTGTTAGATTTATGTGCCAAGTTTTGTTCAAAACAAAACTCATTTGGTACTAAAAGAAAAAGCAAAACTGAAACAAAATTAGAAAAACGAAAAATTAAAACAAAATAGTACACCCCCCCGGCTTGGCCAACCGGCCCAACTAGCCAAGAGGCTGGCCCAGCCGCGCCTACTAAACCGCCCACACCGCCGAGACACTAGCGCAGCTACCCCACTTCCCCCTCCCCACGATCCCCTTGCTCCTTCCCCCCCCGACCTGATCCAGATCGGGGCAACCACCCCGACCTCGCCGTCGGACGCCGCTCGACGAATCCGCCTCGACGCGGCGCCCGGTGCCGCCTCGGGTCGCCTGCCCCCCTCGCCGGATGCCTCGTCCTCCTTCCCGGACCCCGCCTTCTCGACGCATCGCCGGCGCCACACCGCCCGTTGCTCGCCATCGTCCCCAACCTCCTCCTCAACCGGCCTCCCCGAGCCTCGTCGGCGCACCCCTGCATCGGGGGTGAGTGCCTTCCCTCCTCTCCTCTCTGTCCCGTCGTAGGACGCCGTCCGCCGCGTTCTCCCGCTCGCTGACCGCGCGCGCCTACACCTACAACCCCTCCACGACCGCGCCCCGCTCTGTCCCGGCCCTTCCCCGCTCGCGCCACGCTACTCTGTGGCCAATCTTGCCCGGCGTGCGCGCGCCCGTGTCCCCTGGGCGCGCCCTGCTTCCCTCACCCGCACCCAACTCACCTTCTCTAGGCATCGTTGCCCGCGCCCGCTAGTGCCGTGGCCGCGCTCACCCCGCGGCCCTCAGCTGCACGCCGCGCCCAGCCACGCTTCCGCTGCGTCCGGCCTCGCCCGCTGCCTCGTGCGTCCCTGATGCCGCCGTGCTACTGCGGTTGCCGCAGTCGCGCCGTACGCCCCGCCTCCGACCGCGTGACCCCGCTCGCCCCCTGGCCTCGCCACAGTTCACCGTCGGCGGCGCCTTGCTCCCCGCCCGCGCCACTGGCTGTGGCCGCCAGCGCCTAGCGCGCCTGTGCATGCCCAACCCTCCTCAGTTGGCCTGGGCCAATGACCACAGGGGCCCACGCCCTTTTTCTTTAGAACAAAAAAAGAAGAAGAGAAAATGTAAAAAAATAGTTAATTTATTAATTAAATAATTAATCTAGCTTAATTTGCTAATTAACTTCTAATTAGCCTAATGTGTCAATGACAGTAGGGCCCCACCACTAATTAGACTGATTTATACAATTTGTTAAACACATGTGACACTGACAGACGGGCCCCTTTGACCCTGTTGACTGGTCAACATTGACCAAGTCAACGCTGACTGTACTGCTGACTGGGCACTGACTGGCCCCACATGTCTTTGACTGTGGCTGGGTCTGCCCTGTGTAATAAAAAGTATTTTACTATTTAATTCGAATTAAGTAAATTTCAGGATTTTCAGAAATTGATTAAAACTTTGAAAATTAATTTAAAATAAACCGTAGCTCGGATGAAAATACTTTGTACATGAAAGTTGCTCAGAACGACAAGATGAATCCGAATACGCCCATCGTATTGCTGTCAGATGCCCCTAACTACATAAACATGGAACTTTTAGACTGATTTCGATAAATGAATAGTGCTTATCTTTAATAAAATAAATCCAAATAAATTCCTAAATTAACTAAATCATCCAGTTAGGCAGTAGAACACCTCTGCATATCATTTAGGCATGACGTGCATATTGTTTGCATTTTTGCCGTGAATTTATTGTTTCTTTCCCCCTCCTTCTCTCTCGATAGACGCCGAGACCAACGCCGACGCAGCAGAGTACGACTATGCTCCGGACGAGCAGCCTTCTGACGACCAGCCCCTCTCAGCAGAGCTTCCAGGCAAGCACCCCCCTTTGAACATGCCGATATCGCCTATTCTTTCTCTCTTATGCTTGCATTAGAAATGTTGCTGCTACTGTTTTCCTATTTCTGATGCATAGCCTGTTTTTGTAACCTGCTTATTGATACCTACTTGCTTATCCTAAACTGCTTAATATAGGCTGGGTAGAGACTCATCAGAGACCCCACTTTGTCCCAAGTTGCCCCGCTGGATTATCATATGACTCGATCAGCATGATCGACAACCAGGCCCCGGCACCGCACATCACCCCCCTTAGTTGTACGACACTACTAGGTTACAATCGAGTGCTGAGGGTGATACCTCGTCTGCACTTCTGATGTTAACCTTGTAGGGTAGTTAATTGGTCGTGGTCATCGAGGGCGATTCCTCCTTCTCCACTCCCGATAACGACGCTATCATGCAACACCTCAAGTGTGAACCCATCGAGGGTGATTCCTCCGAGTTCACCTTGACAGATACATCGAGTAGGAATCCAATGAGGGTGATACCTCGGATTCCCCTGATGTTATGGACACACGGATACTTGGACTTTACAACTGTTACTTGGAAAGGCGGGTCGACCTTGAGAGGTACCCGCGAGTGATGTGAAGACGGGTTGACCTAGACGGTACCGGAGAGACAAATACGACGCGTGGCCGGGCATTCCTAGCCCTTGCCGCTCGAGACGGGGTGACGGGGTCGCATCTATTGTGAGTCTCTGCTCGTTACCGCGCTACCAATACACTAACGATTTGGATATTTGATCTGAGTTGGCCTCTGGCCCGATAGCACTAACCATCACGCGGGAAAAGTTATGGGCACTCTGCATCGTATGCATCAGCCGAAAGCTCTGTCAGACGTCCAGTTCAGCATTGTGGCACGGTAGGATCGTGCCGGCCATCCGAGGCGGTGCTAGTATCCACCCTGCACACAACGACCTGGAGTGCATAGGGTGATGGCCCAAGACCCCTGAGTGCTTAGGATGTAGACCGGCGGGGACCTCTCTGCTGAGCTTTAGGTAGGGTTGCGGTGTGTCATTTGGCCGAGGCCGGGTATGACCCAGACAAGTGTGCCCGGCCAGAGTTAAGCGAGCGTGGGGGGTAAGTTGGTGCACCCCTGCAGGGAAGAACTAATCTATGCATAGCCGGATCCTCGGTAACGGACGCTCGGAGTTGTATCCCGATCGATACAACTAGAACTTGAGATGATACCTGGATATGTGGCTCCAGGATCACTTTCTCGTACGAAGACGAGGAAGGATCTCTGGGCGAGGTTGATGACTGTTTGGCTCTGGGATTGCTTTCTCGCAGGGAGTCGAGGAAGGATCTCTGGGTGAGGTTGATAACATTACTACTACTTTATACTGTGCTATCTACTATCTTCTAATGCTGCAAGACTGCTGAAGATGCTTGAAGATGCTGAAGATGCTAGTCTTCGATAGGACTAGGCCTTCTCTCTATTCTGGCATTTCTGCAGCCCAGTCCACATATACAGCCCTTCTTTCATAATGTTGCATATGTAGTGTAGATCCTTGCTTGCTGAGTACTTTGGATGAGTACTCACAGTTGCTTTGCTTTCTTTTTCTCCCCATATCCTTTTGGTACAACGAGATGGCGGAGCCCCTAAGACAGCTGGCCCTGCTGACGACTACTTCTACTGCACTGAGGATGGATACTACAACGAGCTGGCAAGACGACTAGGAGTAGGATCGGAGGGTCCCAGGTAGGAGGCCTGTGCCTTTCGATCGTAGCTTTTGTTTTGCAATGCCTTCTTAAAGGCTTATCTCTATTTCTGTGTTATATCTGTACCCAGATATCTGATGCTTCCGCTGACGCTTGTATGCGAGCTTATGTATTCGAGCCCTCGATGCCCCTGGCTTGTAATATAAAGTTTGTATGACTTTATTTATGTTTTAGAGTTGTGTTGTGATATCTTCAAGTGAGTCCTTAGGCTTGATCGTGTGCATTTGCGTGTATGATTAGTGCACGATTGAGCCGGGGGCGTCACAGAGGAAAGGGTGATGCAGCAAAGTGGGGATAAGTATTTCCCTCAATTAAGAACCAAGGTATAATCGAGTAGGAGGAACACCCAAGTCTCCAATAGATGCACCTGCACAAACTAACAAACACTTGCACACAACGCAAAAAAAAGGGGTTGTCAATCCCTTCACGGTCACTAGCAAGAGTGAGATCTCATAAAGATAGGTATAAAAGATAAGTAAACATGCAAAATAAAGTAAAGGTAAATAAATTGCGGCAAGGTTGGTGTAGAGGCCCTCCGTGATCGAATCCCCCTCCGGTAGAGTGCCAGAAAAGGCCCCAAGATGGGATCTCATGAGAACAGAAGCTTGCGGCGGTGAAAAAATATTTTTGGTGTGCCCTCTGGTGTAGGGGGAATATTTGGGTATTTCTAGAGCTGGAATTAGGGTTAGGAGAGCCCCGAGGGGCCCACAAGCCCTAAGGGCACCCCCCTAGGGCGCGACCAGCAGGCTTGTGGCCTCCTTGTGGCTCTTCTGGCCTCCTCCCGAAGCTTCGTGGTTGTCTTCTGGTCCAAGAAAAATCCTCAAAAAGTTTCGCTCCGTTTGGACTCCGTTTGGTATTGATTTTCTGTAGAAGACAAAAATAAGGAAAAAACAACAACTAGCACTTGGCACTAGGTTAATAGGTTAGTCCGAAAAAATGATATAAAATAATACCAAAATGCATATAAAACATCCAAGATGGATAATATAATAGCATGGAAAAATCAAAAATTATAGATACATTGGGGACGTATCACCCAATATGTAAGCAGCTTCACCGAGGTCTTTCATTGAAAAACTGTTATTCAAATATCCTTTTATGCTTTCCAGAAATTCTATATCATTTCCAATCAACAATATGTCATCCAGATATATTATCAGAAATGCTACAGAGCTCCCACTCACTTTCTTGTAAATACAAGCTTCTCCGTAAGTTTGTATAAAACCAAAAGCTTTGATCACTTCATCAAAGCGAATATTCCAACTCTGAGATGCTTGCACCAGTCCATAGATGGATCGCTGGAGCTTGCATACTTTGTTAGCATCCTTATTATTGACAAAACCTTCTGGTTGCATCATATACAACTCTTCCTTAAGAAACCATTAAGGAATGCCGTTTTGACGTCCATTTGCCAGATCTCATAATCATAAAATGCGGCAATGGCTAACATAATTCTAACAGACTGAAGCATCGTTACGGGTGAGAAAGTCTCATCGTAGTCAACCCCTTGAACTTGTCGGAAACCTTTTGCGACAAGTCGAGCTTTATAGACGGTGACATTACCATCAGCGTTTGCCTTCTTCTTAAAGATCCATTTATTCTCAATGGCTTGCCGATCATCGGGCAATTCCACCAAAGTCCATACTTTGTTCTCATACATGGATCCTATCTCGGACTTCATGGCCTCAATCCATTTGTTGGAATCCGGGCTCATCATATCTTCTTCATAGTTCGTAGGTTCACCATTGTCTAACAACATGACTTCCAGGATTAGATTACCGTACCACTCTCGTGCGGAATGTACCCTGGTCGACCTATGTAGTTTAGTAGTAACTTGATCCGAAGTTTCATGATCATCATCATTAGCTTCCTCTTCAATTGGTGTAGGCATCATGGGAACTGCTTGCTGTGATGTGCTACTTTCCAATTCGAGAGAAGGTATGATTACCTGATCAAGTTCTACTTTCCTCCCACTCACTTCTTTCGAGAGAAACTCCTTCTCTAGAAAGGACCCTTTCTTGGCAACAAAGATCTTGCCCTCAGATCTGTGGTAGAAGGTATACCCAATGGTCTCTTTAGGGTATCCTATGAAGACGCACTTCTCCGCTTTGGGTTCGAGCTTATCAGGCTGAAGCCTCTTGACATAAGCGTCGCATCCCCAAGCTTAAAGAAATGACAGCTTAGGTTTCTTGCCAAACCACAACTCATATAGTGTCGTCTCAATGGATTTAGACGGTGCCCTATTTAAAGTGAATGCGACTATCTCTAATGCATAACCCCAAAATGAAAGTGGCAAATCGGTAAGAGACATCATAGAATGCACCATATCCAATAGAGTACGATTACAATGTTCGGACACACCATTACGCTGTGGTGTTCCAGGTGGCGTGAGCGGTGAAACAATTCCACATTGTCTTAAATGCATACCAAACTCGTAACTCAAATACTCACCTCCACGATCAGATCGTAGAAACTTTATTTTCATGTTACGATGATTTTCCACTTCAAACTGAAATTCCTTGAATTTTTCAAATGTTTTAGACTTGTGTTTCATTAAGTAAATATACCCATATCTACTCAAATCATCTGTGAAGGTAAGAAACTACTGATATCCACTATGTGCTTCAACACTCATCGGACTGCATACATCAGTATGTATTATTTCCAATAAGTCAATAGCTCGCTCCATTGTTCCGGAGAGAAGGTACGATTAACATCTTGCCCATGAGGCATGTTTCACATGTGTCAAATGATTCATAATCAAGAGATTCCAAAATTCCATCAGCATTGAGTTTCTTCATGCGCTTTACACCAATATGACCTAAGCGGCAGTGCCACAAATATGTGGTCCCATCATTATTAACTTTGCATCTTTTGGCATCAATATTATTAATACGTGTATCACTACGGTCGAGATTCAACAAGAATAAAACATTCACAAGGGGTGCATGACCATAAAAGATATTACTGATATAAATAGAACCATCATTATTCTCTGACATAAATGAATAACCGTCTCGCAATAAACAAGATCCAGATATAATGTTCATGCTCAACGCAGGCGCCAAATAACAATTATTTAGGTTTAAAACTAATCCCGAAGGTAGATGTAGAGGTAGCGTGCCGACGACGATCACATCAAACTTGGAACCATTTCCGACGCGCATCGTCACCTCATCCTTAGCCAGTCTTCATTTATTCCGCAACTCCTGTTTCGAGTTACAAATATGAGCAACCGAACCAGTATCAAATACCCAGTCGCTACTATGAGCACTAGTAAGGTACACATCAATAACATGTATATCAAATATACCTTTGTTGACGTTGCCAGCCTTCTTATCTGCCAAGTACTTGGGGCAGTTCCGCTTCCAATGACCATTCCCCTTGTAGTAGAAGCACTCAGTCTCAGGTTTTGGTCCAGCCTTGGGTTTCTTCACGGGAGCGGCAACTGCTTTACCATTCTTCTTGAAGTTCCCTTTCTTTCCCTTGCCTTTCTTGAAACTAGTGGTCTTTTTAACCATCAACACTTGACGCACCTTCTTGATTTCTATGTCCGTGGCCTTAAGCATCGCGAAGAGCTCGGGAAGTGTTTTCTCCATCCCTTGCATATTATAGTTCATCACAAAGCCCTTATAGCTTGGTGACAGTGATTGGAGAATTCTGTCAATAACCCAGTCATCTGGAAGATTAACTCCCAACTGAGTCAAGTGGTTGTGCAACCTAGACATTTTGAGTATATGCTCACTAACAGAATTGTTCTCCTCCATTTTATAGCTAAAGAACTCGTCGGAGATAGGCTTCAAATACCAAATTCAGCTCCTAGAAAATCTCATATGCTCCATGGTGCTCAAAATGTCTTTGGAGCCCCGGTTCTAAGCCGTAAAGCATGGTGCACTGAACTATCGAGTAGTCATCAGAACGTGCCTGCCAGATGTTCACAAGATCCACATACGATGTTGGAGGGGGTGCGTCACCTAGAGGTGCATCAAGGACATAAGCCTTTTGTGCAGCAATGAGGATAATCCTCAAGTTACGGACCCAGTCCGCATAGTTGCTTCCATCATCTTTCAACTTAGTTTTCCCTAGGAACGCATTAAAATTCAGGGGAACTACAACGCGGGCCATTGATCTACAACACAAATTTTGCAAACACAATTAAGACTAAGTTCATGATAATTTAGTGCAGTTAATCAATTACTAATGAACTCCCACTTAAATCAACATCCCTCAAGTTGTCTAAGTGACACATGATCCAAATCAACTAACCCATATCCGATCATCACGTCAGATGGGGTAGTCATCAATGGTGAACATCTTAATCTTGATCATATCTACTATATGACTCAGGTTCGACCTTTCGGTCTCCTGTGTTCCGAGGCCATGTCTGTACATGCTAGGCTCGTCAAGTTTAACCCAATTATTCTGCATGTGTAAAATTGGCTTACACCCGTTGTATGCGAATGTAGAGTCTATCACACCCGATCATCACGAGGTGCTTCGAAACGACGAACTTTTGCAATGGTGCATACTCAGGGAGAACACAATTTCTCAAAATTAAGTGAAGGGATCATCTTATAATGCTACCGTCATTCTAAGCAAAATAAGATGCATAAAAAGGATAAACATCACATGCAATCAATATGTGACATGATATGGCCATTATCATCTCGTGCCTTTGATCTCCATCTCCAAAGCACCGGCATGATCTCCATCATCACCAGCATGAGACCATGACCTCCATCATCATGATCTCCATCATCGTGTCGTCACGTGGTCGTCCCCACCAACTATTGCTTCTACAACTATTGCTAACACATAGCGATAAAGTAAAGCAATTACATGACGATTAATAAATTAAAGACAACCCTATGGTTCCTGTCGGTTGCCGTACTCATTGACATGCAAGTCGTGAACCTATTACAAAACATGATCGTCTCATACATCAACATATATCACATCACGTTTTGGCCACAAAAACAAGTTAGACATCCTCTACTTTGTTGTTGCAAATTTTACGTGGCTGCTATGGGCAACTAGCAAGAACCGTTCTTACCTATGTAAGGCCACAACAGTGATAATCAAGTTGCCTTTTAACCTTCTATAAGGACCGCCTTCGTCAAATTAGATTCAACTAAAGTAGGAGAGACAGACACCCGCTAGCCACCTTATGCAAAACAAGTTGCATGTTTCGGTGGAACCGGTCTCATGTGCGAGGACATGTATGGTTGGTTCGAGCCTCTTCATTCCACAATACCGCCGAATCCAAATAAGACAAGAGAGGTAAGCAATTTGAATATCAACACCCACAACTCTTTGTGTTCTACTCGTGCATATACATCTACACATAGACCTACCTCATGATGCCACAGATGCGGAATGAAGCATGAAAATCAAAAAAATCCTACGAACACCCAAGATCTATCTAGGAGAAGCATAGCAACGAGAGGGGAGAGTGCGTCTACTTACCCTAGTAGACCGAAAGCAGAAGCATATATAATGCAGTTAATGTAGTTGTACTCTTCGCGATATGATCACGATCCAACCGATCTAGTGCTGAACGGACGGCACCTCCGAGTTTAGCAAACATGCGACCCGATGACATCTCCTCCTCCTTGATCCAGAAAGAGAAAGTAGATGGGATCACAACCAGCATGACGGCGTGGTGGTGATGGAGCTAGTTCAGTAGAGCTTTGCCAAGCGCTACTAGAACAAGCACGGAGGAAGTACGGAGTAACGAGAGAGAGAGGGATGCCAAGGGCTTGGTGTATCCTCTTCGGGAGCACCCTATCCTCTATATATATGTGGAGGGTCATGGGCAACAGCCCCTCCAAGCCCTAGGGCGCAGCCAAGGGGGAGAGTGCTTGGACTCCAAGTCCAATCCTATTCCTACTAGGACTCCCGCTTTTTTCCCTTCCCTACCCACATGGGCTTTTGAGGACTTGGTGCGCCTAGCCCAATAAGGCCAGGGAGCCTCCCCTCAGCCCATGCCAGCCCTTGGGTCGTGGTGGACCCACTTGTGGACTTCTGGACCCCTCCGGAATCCTTTGGAACCTTCTAGAAGCTTCACGGTACAATACCGAAAAAACTGCACCTTTTTCCAGAACACAAAATATGACTTCCCATATATAAATCTTTACCTCTCGACTATTCCGAGAATCCTCCTGACGTCCGGGATCTCATCCGAAACTCCCAAAAACATTCGGTTGCCAATCATCAAATATCCCAATACTACTGTAGCATCAACGAACGTTAAGCGTGCGACCCTACGGGTTCGGAATCATGTAGTCATGACCGAGACACCTCTCTGGTCAATAACCAATAGCGGGACTGGATGCCCATATTGATCCCATACGGATTAACTGAATCCTAATGATGTGATCATGTTATCAAATGACAACTCATGTCTATGGTTAGGAAACCTTAACCATCTTTGATCAACGAGCTAGTCTAGTAGAGGCTCACTAGGGATACTGTGTTGTCTATGTATTCGCACATGTATTTAAGTTTCCAGTCAATACAATTCTAGCATGAATAATAAACATTTATCATGAATAAGGAAATATGATAAGAACCAATTTATTATTGCCTCTAGGGCATATTTCCAACAATCACATGCAAACACAACTGCTTAAAATTCTTTTTCAGTAGTAGCATAATTTCTGTGAGCACTTTCTAGAGTTTTACTAGCATAATGAATAGCATTTAATTTCTCATCAACTCTTTGTCCTAGAACATCACCAACAGCATAATCACTAGCATCACACATAATTTCAAAGGGTAAGTTCCAATCAGGCTGTTGAACAATAGGTGCAGAAGTTAAGGCTTTCTTAAGTGTTTCAAATGCTACAATCATCATAAACAACAAACGGAACATCTTTTTGCAAGAGATTAGTAAGAGGCCTAGAAATTTTAGAGAAGTCTTTAATAAATCTCCTATAGAAACCAGCATGACCAAGTAAACTTCTATACCTTTGATATCTTTAGGACATGGCATTTTCTCAATTGCATCAAGTTTAGCCTTATCCACTTCAATGCCACCCTCGAAAATTTTATGCCCCAAGACAATACCTTCATTCACCATAAAGTGGCACTTCTCCCAATTTAAGACAAGATTAGTTTGTTCACATCTCTGCAAAACTCGATCAAGGTTGCTTAAGCAATCATCAAAAGAAGTTCCGTAAACGGAAAAATCATCCATGAAAACCTCAACAATCTTTTCACAAAAGTCAGAGAATATAGCAGTCATACATCTTTGAAAGGTAGCGGGTGCATTGCATAAACCAAAAGGCATACGTCTATAAGCAAAAGTACCAAAAGGGCAAGTAAAAGTAGTTTTTTCTTGATCTTCTTTTGACACAGGTATTTGGGAAAAACCAGAATATCCATCTAGAAAACAGAAACGTGTATGTTTTGATAACCTTTCTAGCATTTGATCGATAAATGGCAAGGGGTAATGATCCTTCCTAGTAGCTTTGTTTAGTTTTCTAATACAATTACCATCCTATAACCTCTTATAATTCTTTGTGGAA
The DNA here is from genome assembly GCA_011799875.1 of Thinopyrum elongatum. NCBI lineage: Eukaryota > Viridiplantae > Streptophyta > Magnoliopsida > Poales > Poaceae > Thinopyrum > Thinopyrum elongatum. The sequence continues at coordinate 479,040,157 of CM022298.1, read as the reverse complement.
CAAGTTCATTCTTATCATTAGGGACAACAGTGATACCTCCCTTCTTAGGGACACAATGAATAGGACTTACTGTCGGGGCACGACACCTATGGGATCCCGAGAGACCCATTTACGATTCGGCGGGGGGAGAGGTACACGCAAAGAGCAGAACCGGTGATCGACGCGTGAGGTTTTTACCCAGGTTCGGGCCGCTGATCAGCGTAAAACCCTACTCCTGCTTTGAGTTCTTATTGATGTTCTTGAGCCCAGCCTTCAGGAGCGCTCGCAATGAACAATACGTTCAAAGAGCAGCTACGCATGCGGAATGGGCCAGAAGTCCTCCTCCCCTGTAGCAGTTGCCTTGGGCCTCCTTTTATATGCTCAAAGGGGTCTCCAAAGTGGCAAAATGTACATACATTGAGGTGTAAAGTAGCTACAGGGTATCATACCTAACCCCTGACGGGTTAGGACAGGCGCATTTAATGCACCGTGAGGTGTCCGTTTAGGTGTCCTCACTTTCTTGGGGATGGAAAAAGGGGCCATCCCATCAGCACCGCTTAAGCTCTCCTCCACTGGCGCACCGCCACACATCCATGGAAGGAGCCAGAATGTCAGACTCGTCACTGTGCCGAAGCGGTGGCACAGTAGCAGAATCTCGCCAGGCGCCCAGCCTTGCCGGACGCCGAGCCTTGCCGGGCGCCAAGCCTTGCCGGACGCCGAGCCTTGCCGGGCGCCAAGCCTTGCCGGACGCCGAGCCTGGCTGGGCTCCTCTGGCCACCCCGGCAAGGATCTTGCCGGGGAGGCTGGCCTTCGATTTCCAGCTTTGCTTATTTACTGATTCTCAGATCTCTGACTTGATGATTTCCTTGATGACTTAAATCGACCTCGAGCTGATCCCGGCAAGGCTTGCCGCGAGGACGGCTACAACTGCCCGTGCACAAGTAAGGGGTACTAGTGGCCCAATACTTAGTACACCGACAGGAGCCCCGGGGCCTGGGCCATACACGAGTGCGAGGCGTTGTTGGGCTAGGCCCAAACAGTGCACGGGCACGCGTGGTAGGTGTAGGAGATATGCCCTAGAGGCAATAATAAATGTTATTATTTATCTCCGTGTTCATAATTAGGTTTATGTTCCATGCTATAACTGCTGTGGTTCCCGAGCCCGTATATCCATAAAGGCTCTGGGGAAAACCCATGTGCACGTGTGGAATAATAAACGGTAAAATGTATTCCTAGTCATGCCTCTAAGACTAGCTCAAGTGTTGCATGATGATTATGTTTTCCCAATCATAGGCATGTCTATGCCAGCAACTTTGAGGGCACAAATGTTAGAAGAACATTTGTGTTGAATCGACCCGATTGATGTTATGCTATGAGATACATTCGTCACAAGTTAATGGTTAATAGCACAGAGATGGTTAACGTTTGCATGATTCCTCAGACCATGAGAGTATCGAGTTTCTTCATGCTTGCTTCATGAACTTTGGGGTTTGTTAAACGTCATCCGTAAATGGGTGGCTATTACGGCGGCTTACGGGGTCATGGGAAAGTATGTCAAGTAACTTGATAGCTCAAGATTGGGATTTGCTCCTCCGGCGATGGAGAGATATCTCTGGGCCCTCTCGGTGTTACGGTATCCATCATCGTCTGGCCAGACACTTTGTGATTTGATCACGGGGATGCCGGAACACGGTAACGAGAAAAGAGAACAATACCGATAACGGGGTAACTGGCATAGTGGACAAGTTGTTGATCCACGGGGATGCCAACATGTCTAACCTTGGGTATTTGTAACATATCGTGAAGCAACAGGAATAGCACACGGCAACTGGAGGTTCACTCGAATATTCATTCGTGTGGGTATAGGGGTCAATATGGGTGTCCATGGCTCCGATGTTGATCATTGATCGGAAGGGGTTCCAGGTCATGTCTATACTTCACCGAACCTATAGGGTCACACGCTTAAGGGTCATCTATCTGCTGAATACTAGACAGGGAGTCTGAGAGAAAATCACCGAAAAAGTTTCGGACACCGAAAAGTTTCGGACAGCGGAAAAGTTCCGCAGAGAGAGGTCACCGGATGAGCTCCGGTGAAACTGAAAAGTTGTTTCAGGGGATACCATTAAGTCAAAATGGTTTCGGCACATGCCTGATAATTCTTGGAGGATGCCAGAATCATTCTGGAAACTTCTGGGAATTTTCTGGAAGAAAAACCGGAAATGTTCCGGGGCTGCCGGAACCGCTTCAGATGCTTTTCGCAGATGAAATCACTAAACTGGAATTGTTCCAGAACGCGTTGAAAATTATTTTAGTGGGTACTGGAAATGTTCTAAGCCAACATAAATATTTTCAGTTTGAACGGACGCTGAAAAATGTCGTCGTGAATAGTGAAAGTGCTTTTTGGGTGGCTTCTTGGAGAAGCCACCTTGAGGGTCCTTTGGTATTTTTCCCCTTGGCTTCTTGGAGAAGCCACCCTTGGGCTTGGCCTATAAATAGGGGTGGAGGGGGCTGCCTAAAGACTCACTCCTTCTCACATACAAGTGCCATGCAATGATCTGGCTTCTCTCTCCCTCCCACGAAAAGAGTTTCGTAGAGCCGAAAGGCTGTCTGGGTTCCGGTAGGAACTAGTTCTGGACGGCGAAGCCCTGCCGGATAGTTGACACCGTATGTGTGCAACTCTGTAGAGAGGTCGTAGTTTCGATCTTAGTGCCCGAGGGGCTGTTCGTGAGTGCCTCCCGAAGGGCTGTCCAAGTGACGGTCCGAGTTCTGTGAGTCCTCCCGAAGGGCTGTCCGAGTGACCGTTCGAGTTTCGAAGGTCCTCCCGAAGGGCTGTCCGCGACACCGTCCGGGGGACTGTTCGACTGCCTCCCGGAGGGCTGTCCGAAGGGAAGACGAGGGTATACATCCTCGCGGTTGGGAGGTTGTAAATCCTAGCTGCGGGGATCTGCACCACCGATCGTCATCGACTCTACTTTCGCTGCGCTACGGGTCGGTAACGAAAATGATCAAACCTTGTATGCAGTCTCCATAGTGGTCCTGGGCTGGTGCGTAGGTCGGAAATTTTTTGTTTTCTGCTGCGTTACCCTACAGTGGCATCATGAGCCGTGCTATGCGTAGATGCAGGTTGCGATCTAGAATACATAGAGATGTATGGGTGTTGCACAATATAATTAGGTAGTAGATGAGTTCTATTACTGAAAATTATTTGTGCGGGTAGCAGATGAAATCTGTTACCCGATGTTCTTGTTGCTTCCCTGGAATTTGCATATTTCTGATCTTGATAACAGTATGGTGGAGTTTCAAAGTTCTGGCAATCCGCGATCCTGATTGATCAACAAAGTGCTAACAGTTCATTGAATTCCACCGTAGTTAAAAGGAAAGATGAAATTTCGCAGACAAAAGGGCAATGCAGATATGATCTGCACGGGGGTCATGCGTATGACGAAGTTTAGTATGGGGCTCGAGATTTTATTATCTCGGTTTTCATACACCCTGGAAAGTTAATCTAGCGACTTGAATTATCATACTTGATGATGGACGTTGGTAGCTTCGGTTTGTTTCAAAACCTTAGAAGCCACGTAAAACAAGTTTTTGCATGAACCGATTAGAGGCGTCTAACTTGGTTTTGCAGGAGGGTTTGCATGTGCATATGATGTGGTATAGCAGTGCTCATAATAATTTGATTATGTATGAGATGACTATATGATGTAAATTGATTAACATGACCTGCGTGTCATGATTTGGCATGATGGCTGGAGCCATATGATTGCACTTTAAATGACCTGCGTGTCAACCTTGTGTAATGCACTTATTTTATTAGCTATAGGGATAGCAATATTATCTGGTGCATCGACAAGGTGGTGGCAATCTTCGCAAAGGTGAACACCGACGCGAATGCCGAAGACGAAGAAATAGAAGACTTCTCCGTCAGAAAGGGCTATACCATATCATGCTATTATGAATTGCCTGAGATGTTTATCCCTTATGATGCACCCTTCTTGATTGCGCGGTAGTCGCTTTTATTAGGGTGATCTCTCACAAAAAAATCAAGTAGTTAGTGTTCTCCCAAGTGTAGCACCGTCACGGCACCTAACTTTTCGGGGTGCGCCATGCTAACATGGGTACGAACGATTAGGGATGTGTGAGGCGGGTGAGTTGAGACCTCGCAGCGAGATCACTTGGTTTTCTTGACGTTCAGGCATGAAAGTCATGAGCTCGGAACACACGCATCGAAAGATGAACAAGAGTCACATAGAGATGTGATCGGCAAGTTTGCCTAACGATTGAAGTTCTCGTCATCAGTGATGCTCACCATCAATGGCGTTGAATTGAAATTTGTGTCTTGAATCGCTCACAATCAATTATGAGAGATATTGATTTGAGTGGGAGCGCGCTGTAGAATTAATTCTTTTAATTCTCAGTGCAATTAATTTTGAACACTGTCTAAAGTGTGTTTTGCATAATAGTTGTAGAATTATGGCTCGCATTTCCACCTTCCCTATTAAATTTGAATAGCTGTTAAATATCTGGTTAATACTTTACGGTTGGTAACGTAATGTGAGGATTGTCCTCAAGAGTGCCAAGAAGGACTTGTGTCCTATCGCATACTTTCGGTATTCTCTCTCTTATGCTATGGATCATGTGACTCTCGTCCTTCGATCCAAAAGCTAGAATTCCGCTTTCAGTCAAGTGCAATATGTTTGCTTCCATGAGACCCGAACTTCGAAAGTTTGGATAGTTATGTGATATTCATGGAATCTGAAAATCATTTTCAGAGACAGAAAAAGGCTAAAAGATATGAGATATCCAAAGCAATGTTTTGTTTGCAAACTATTAGTAAAGGAGTTTACTATGCATTAGACTGAGAAGAGAGGGATCCAGAAGAACGCCTGTCATATGATGAAAGGTGAATAAAACAACAACTTAAAGAGAAAGGAAGTGTCCGAAGGTTGTTAGTGAAACTTTCACACCTAGGAAATCCAGGGCTAACGCCACTCTTAAGTTGGGTGCTTCTTCTGAGAGTAGGAGAAATACTGAAAGTTAAACTGTTAGAAGTATAAAGGCAATAAGAAAGAAGACTGGAATATCCAGCTCATGTATGAATGTCATACAAGTTTTTGATGTATAAAAGGCTGGTCAAAGATATAGTTCTTGGGAATTATGATTAAACATGTTAATCACTAATTCTTGGGTATTGTGAGACAATCACAAAGATACCCGCTCGATTGCATTCTGTTGCAACTCGGTGTAAGAACTACTATGGCCTAAAAGACTAGCCAGGAATGAGGTTGAGATACACACATGGAACATAGTAAATGTTACTATACCTTCCATCGGTGTATTACCCATGTATTTACTTTCATAATTCATTTTAGAGTTTCACACTCTAGCCCTTTGCATAAGGTATGTTGCAAGAAGGTTGTTCATAAGAGAACTTTTGATGTTCGGTGTTATGAATAACATAAGGGCCATATTTTCATTATGAATGAGATGTATGTTATGAATATTGATAATAATATATTACCTCTGGATTTACATTCATAATTCAGTTTAGAGTTTTACACTCTAGCCCCTTGCACAATGTTGTTGTAAAAAGAGTTGTTCACAAAAACAACAATTGTTGTTTAGTATTATGAATAACATGAAGGGCCATACTTCCATCCAAGATGGGATGTATGTTATGAATATTGATGGTAAAATGATACATCCATAACACTGACGCTAAATGTCGCAAGACTAAAAGAATACCACACAAGTGTGGCACTGCATTTGGTCACATTGGAGAAACCCGCATGGAAAATTCCATTATGATGGATTTTGAAGTCGTTTGATTTTGAATCATCTGACACTTGCAAATTTCCTCCGAAAAGTGAAGTGACTGAAATACCGTTCACAGGCCATAAGGAATGAGCAACAAACTTATTGGTGATCATACATTTTGATGTGTGTAGTTCAATAAATGTTGTTGCAAGTAGTGGATTTATCTATCTTCAGAAATGACTCAAGTAGATATATGGATATTTACTTGATGAGACGTAAGTCTGGATCTTTTGAAATCATTCGAAAGGTTTTCAAATATGAAGTAGAAGTTATTGTAACAAGAAAATTATGTTTCTACAATTCGATTGCAGAAAAAAAAAATTTGAGTTACAAGTTTAGCGAATGTCTGATGAGTTGTGAAAAGAGTTTCATAACTTACACCTCCCGGAACACCACTGTGAGTGGAAAGTCCGTGAAGATGTAATCGAACCATTTATGACATGGTAAGATCAAAGATGACATAAATAAATTTGCCATTATCCCTTTTAAAAGGTGATGCTTTAGAGACTGCCGCTTTTACACTGAAAAGAGCTCCATCAGGGTCTGTTGAAATGACACCATGGTATGGTATGCCCAACCATGTCATATCTTTTCTTAACATTTGGAATATGGGGCTTGTGTAAAAGGTTAGAAACCTATTCCAAATCAGACAAGTGCTACTTTGTAGGTTATCCCAAGTCATTGGGTATTCCTCCCTCACTATACCGAGGCAAATAGGTTTGCCACAAAGAACGGTATGCTTTTTGAAGAAAATGGTTCTTTCAAAAAGGTGAGTGGGAGAACAATGCAACTCGATGGGATAAATAGTATCTTCGTCATCAGTTCAAAGGAAAGAGACCTTGGAAGTGATTCCAGAGTTTCCTACTGCGACTGATACGGAAGTCTCTACAAAATGTATGGACTTCGATCGAACTTGCAGCTGAACCACGTGGGCAAGGCTCGTGCAAACCTCTCAGGTGCGCAAACGAGATATTGTTGTTAGACAACAGTATACCTACAATACACAAGGAAGCATTGATGGGCCCTGACTCCATAATTGGCTAAATGCCAATACAATCCGAGTTAGTTTCCATATAAGTGATTCAAGATTAAAACCTTGATACACCCTTCGGAAGACTTAGAGTCTAATGAATATTTATGGAACTTAAAACTGATACGGATAAAAATGTTTTATCCATAAAGCTCGACTTGTTGCAATAACAAGTTCAAGGAGTTGACTACGATGAGATTGTCTCACCGTAGCGATGCTTAAAGTCGGTTCGGGTTGAACTAGCAATTAAGACATATTTCAATCATGAGATATGAAACATGGATGACAAAAGGATTTCTATCTGATGGAAATAAAACCTAGGACTTGTATATGATACAGTCCAAAGTAATTTGTCGATCCAGAGGATGCTAGTAAGTTTGCAAACTTCAGAGTTCCAGCAATGAACAGAAGAGAGCAAAATGGAGTTGGAATCTTCGTGTTTTGATGAAATGGTCAAAAGGGTTTGACTTCATCAATGGGTAACGAAGATGCTTGTGATTCAAGAAAGTAAGTGGGAGCATAATAAAATTTCTAAAAACCTTGTGTGCTTGACACATTGTTAATTGGACTTAAAATTCTTGACAAGAATTAGGACTTCATTTGAAAATAGTTTTTCAATGAAGTGCTTGGGCTAAAAAGCCTTTATATTAGGCATGATGATCTATGGAGATAGATTTACCTAATAGGGCTGAGAAAAGATACATATTGACAAGATGCTAAAACCTTTTAGCATTAAAAACGTCAAGGAGTGATTCTTGCCGAAGTCACATGGAAAGAGTTTTTGCAAGACTCGGTGTCCCAAAACACTGATGAGCAAAATACATGATGGAGATTCCACACACTCTTGTGTTTGGATTAATCATGTATTCCATGGTATGTAAAAACAACCAGATATGTCCAATACTCCCAAAGTTGTTGCGAGTATAGATACCAAAGTGATCAAAAGTACTGATCATGGGACAACAGTGAAAAAGGGTCATTGAGTACTATAGTAGCACTGATGACATGTTTTCTCGCAAGCAGAGATCATGAAGAGTTCATTGTAAAAGGTTACATCGATACAGTCTTCATCCATGCTCCAAGCGATTTTCGATTTAAGTTAAGGGTTTTGTGCAATACACAATATGGTGGCACGGTAGTTGGAAATTGTTCCAAATAAGTTACTGTGGCGAATTCTATAACAGAGGCGAAGTATGTTGCCGCTTTTAAAAGCGACAAAGAAGATGTTGAATCATATAGTTCATTCATGAACTTAGTATGGTTCCAAGATGGCTTTTGTCAATAGGACACTACTGCAGGTAGTTGCTCCATAACTCAGTCTGAGGAATCCAGGTTCGACCTGTGATTCACATACATACAAAGCCAAGTCCACACAAAATATGAATTTTGTGAAAGCGTGAAAACGTGAGGATATGCAAAGATACACACGGAGCTGAAGTCGTCAGATCCGTTGGACATCAGGCTATACCACAAGCGAAGCATATTTACACCGGTGTGCCATAGGTGTAAAGTGCATTAGCATTAACTAGATTATTGACTCTAGTGCAAGTGGGAGTCTGTAGGAGATATGCCCTAGAGGCAATAATAAATGTTATTATTTATCTCCGTGTTCATAATTAGGTTTATGTTCCATGCTATAACTGCTGTGGTTCCCGAGCCCGTATATCCATAAAGGCTCTGGGGAAAACCCATGTGCACGTGTGGAATAATAAACGGTAAAATGTATTCCTAGTCATGCCTCTAAGACTAGCTCAAGTGTTGCATGATGATTATGTTTTCCCAATCATAGGCATGTCTATGCCAGCAACTTTGAGGGCACAAATGTTAGAAGAACATTTGTGTTGAATCGACCCGATTGATGTTATGCTATGAGATACATTCGTCACAAGTTAATGGTTAATAGCACAGAGATGGTTAACGTTTGCATGATTCCTCAGACCATGAGAGTATCGAGTTTCTTCATGCTTGCTTCATGAACTTTGGGGTTTGTTAAACGTCATCCGTAAATGGGTGGCTATTACGGCGGCTTACGGGTTCATGGGAAAGTATGTCAAGTAACTTGATAGCTCAAGATTGGGATTTGCTCCTTCGGCGATGGAGAGATATCTCTGGGCCCTCTCGGTGTTACGGTATCCATCATCGTCTGGCCAGACACTTTGTGATTTGATCACGGGGATGCCGGAACACGGTAACGAGAAAAGAGAACAATACCGATAACGGGGTAACTGGCATAGTGGACAAGTTGTTGATCCACGGGGATGCCAACATGTCTAACCTTGGGTATTTGTAACATATCGTGAAGCAACAGGAATAGCACACGGCAACTGGAGGTTCACTCGAATATTCATTCGTGTGGGTATAGGGGTCAATATGGGTGTCCACGGCTCCGATGTTGATCATTGATCGGAAGGGGTTCCAGGTCATGTCTATACTTCACCGAACCTATAGGGTCACACGCTTAAGGGTCATCTATCTGCTGAATACTAGACAGGGAGTCTGAGAGAAAATCACTGAAAAAGTTTCGGACACCGAAAAGTTTCGGACAGCGGAAAAGTTCCGCAGAGAGAGGTCACCGGATGAGTTCCGGTGAAACTGAAAAGTTGTTTCAGGGGATACCATTAAGTCAAAATGGTTTCGGCACATGCCTGATAATTCTTGGAGGATGCCAGAATCATTCTGGAAACTTCTGGGAATTTTCTGGAAGAAAAACCGGAAATGTTCCGGGGCTGCCGGAACCGCTTCAGATGCTTTTCGCAGATGAAATCACTAAACTGGAATTGTTCAAGAACGCGTTGAAAATTATTTTAGTGGGTACTGGAAATGTTCTAAGCCCACATAAATATTTTCAGTTTGAACGGACGCTGAAAAATGTCGTCGTGAATAGTGAAAGTGCTTTTTGGGTGGCTTCTTGGAGAAGCCACCTTGAGGGTCCTTTGGTATTTTTCCCCTTGGCTTCTTGGAGAAGCCACCCTTGGGCTTGGCCTATAAATAGGGGTGGAGGGGGCTGCCTAAAGACTCACTCCTTCTCACATACAAGTGCCATGCAATGATCTGGCTTCTCTCTCCCTCCCACGAAAAGAGTTTCGTAGAGCCGAAAGGCTGTCTGGGTTCCGGTGGAACTAGTTCTGGACGGCGAAGCCCTGCCGGATAGTTGACACCGTATGTGTGCAACTCTGTAGAGAGGTCGTAGTTTCGATCTTAGTGCCCGAGGGGCTGTTCGTGAGTGCCTCCCGAAGGGCTGTCCAAGTGACGGTCCGAGTTCTGTGAGTCCTCCCGAAGGGCTGTCCGAGTGACCGTTCGAGTTTCGAAGGTCCTCCCGAAGGGCTGTCCGCGACACCGTCCGGGGGACTGTTCGACTGCCTCCCGGAGGGCTGTCCGAAGGGAAGACGAGGGTATACATCCTCGCGGTTGGGAGGTTGTAAATCCTAGCTGCGGGGATCTGCACCACCGATCGTCATCGACTCTACTTTCGCTGCGCTACGGGTCGGTAACGAAAATGATCAAACCTTGTATGCAGTCTCCATAGTGGTCCTGGGCTGGTGCGTAGGTCGGAAATTTTTTGTTTTCTGCTGCGTTACCCTACAGTAGGGAATTAACTGCTTGCAAAGATCTTGTTTTACTGTGCCCCCCCCCACTACGCGCACGGAGCGCGCGATGTGGGAAGTGTGCCAAAAAGGCTGCAAACTGTTTCGCGCCCACAGAGGCGCATTCATATTGGGGGATAAACAAAGTGGCCCCGCTCCTTCCCCATAAAAAGGAGAAGTCATGGAGGCGCAAACCCATTCACCCCCCTCTTCTTCCCAATCTGGCTATCGCCATCGCCTTCCTCTGCTCGAGCTCAGAGCGAAACCTTCCTTCTCTTCTGCTCACCGCTCCCGCGCTCGTTCCGTCCTCCGGCTTCCATCTCCACAGCCGCCATGCCGCCCAAGACCAGCAAAGGCAAGGGCACGGACAAGGAGGCGAAAGCCGAAGTTCCGGAAAGCGAGCTGGTGAAGATGCGGAAGAGGCTCGTCGTCTTCCCTCCGACGCTTGACGCCAAAACCTTGAAGGGACGATACCAATGCATGTGGGCGAAGGGAACACAAGCCCACCCCGCCACACGCGTCATCCCAGGTGCTAGTTCCAAAGGCGGATCGGACAGATACCCCTTCTTCACTGCGTACTTTTATTGCGGGCTCTGTCCACCTTTTTCTGATTTCTTCAACGACATCATGTATACATACGGCTTCCGCCTTCTTGACTTCACGCCGAATGCCGTATTTTGCATGTCGATCATTGCCCATCTTTGTGAAAATTTTGCCGGCGTGATCCCCAATTCTGCTCTTTTCCACCACTATTTCTATCCTCGAATCCAAAAAGGAGAGGCTCTCTCTGGATCTATTGCTTGGATTCCAAGGGCCTGGAACAAAGAGATATACCCAGATGGAGTTTACCGCGAAAAGTGGGACGAGTGGCGGGCCGAATGGTGCTGGATTCAGGAAGCAGATCCTCATCCTTTTTGCCATCCCCGGCGACAGAAGGTGGTCCGCGGCAAGGATTGGGGCGATCTCGCCGCAGAAGACGAGAAGCTCACAATCGCCACTACCAGAATCCTCCGCTTGAAGGCTGCCGGGCTGACAATGGAGATGATCGGCTTCGACTTCCTCCGCCGCCGCATCGCCCCTCTGCAGAATAGGGGAAGGCCAGCCTGGGAGTATAAGAACGCAGCGGATGTCATGAGGCTGCGCCCCGGGCTGAACAACAACTTGACTGTTATGCAGCTTGGCGCTCTCCGCCAGAAGTTATTCCAGCGCGAAGACAAGCACCGGCCGCCGGCAAGGATCGTCCCCTTGTGCAACAACTCTGCACTGGGGTCGATCATTGCTTTCTTGCCGATGTTCAACGCCCACGGCCTTGACCCGACCTGGGTCGAGCCAAGCGAGGAAGAAGTGCAGAAATTCTTCGACAATCTGACGGAAAAGCCTGTCCGGCAAGAGCCAGATCTTATTCGCGCCACCACGGATCAGGAGGTAGCATATATCGCTACCAGAGTGGAGGAAGCGAATCTTGCCGCGGAGGCCGGCAGCGTTGGCCTCACAGAGTGGGAAGCCAGCGAGGCAGAGGTGGTAGTGGAGGCGAAGCCTGCCGGGGAGGACGAGGTTGCCGGGGAGGAGAGCGGCGCAGCCGCTGAAATCTCGTCCGGCGAGGACTCAGTCGACAAAGAAGAGACGCGAGAAGAGCCCCCTCCCCCGAAGAAGAAGGCGAAGCGTGTTCTTCGGAAGGCTGCGTCTGACATCCCGGCAAGCCAGCCCTCTTCGAGCGGCGAAGCCCCCGGCAAGAAAGTGGCCGGCAAGACCGGACCGCGGCAGGGGGCCCGTCAACAGCCTGCACGGCGTGCGAGGCCCGCACGAGCGGCCACTGCTGGGGCGGCAGGAGGGTCTCACACCACCGCATCAGAAGCTGCCCCGGTGCCTGCCACAGCCAAGCGGCCTAGGACTCCTCCTCCGCCTCCCCACCCAGACACCGCAACGGAGGTCGACTTTGACATCTCCGGCTTTAGGCCGGAGCAAGAGGAAGAAGAGTAAGTACTTTGCCACAGCTTTTACCTTCCAATCTTGCATCAATCTTTACTGACTTGCTTGTATTGCTTCTGCAGTGACACAGAAACCTTGCTGGAGAGGATGGCGAAGAGGTCAAGGACTTCTACGGGTGACGAGCCCCCGGCAGGCTCCACTAGCGTGCCAGAGACCGTCATCGTGAGCCCGGAGCCTAGTCCTCAACGCAGCCCCCAACGAGGCTTCCATTCTTGTCGCTGATATCTTCGGGCTCGCAGGAGAAGAACGGCAACAAGGAGAGGATTGCCCCATTGTGCCTCCTTCATTGACCGCTCCGCCCACAAGCACATCTCCGGCAAGAGATCCTGCCGACGAGCCCGTCTAGATTGAGGAGGGGCCGACAAGCGCGGACCCCGGCAACCGGAGTTGCCGGGAGAGGCGAAGCTACCTCTCGACAGCCCGACGCAGGTACTCGATCGCCTCAAAGTGCTAGTTATTCTTTTCCCCTTACTTCTTTATCTTTGATCACTTCAAAATTTAAAAACTCGATCTTATTCTGACCTTCTCCTTCTCCCTTCAGAGTTCTCTGAGATGGAACATATGGACGTCGACGCCGTCATCGAGGAGACCGCCAGGGATGCTGCTGTCGAAGCGGACAGGATCACTGCCAGCGAGGCCACCAAGGATGATGTTGCCGGGGCCGGTGATGCTCTTGACGGGGAGGCCGCCAAGACAGCACGAAAGGAAATCGCGGAAGAACCTGCTGAAGAGGGCGACAGGGAGGTTGGGGACCATACTGACGGCATTCCTGCCGCAGGAGCGCCAGGCGCTGCATCGGCCGCGGAGCCCCCTGTCACTGGTGAGGCGGCCACTGAAGACCAGCCATCAACATCTGACGAGCCCTCATCTAGCAAGTATCTCAAAGTCGGCGAAAACCTATTCATCAACTTGCCAGGGACGGCAAGCACCGAGGCACCAGCCGAAGGAGAAATTTTTGAGGAAATTATTGCCGCTGCCAGGCTCGAAGTTGTTGACGATCCCAGTGCTAGCAGTGGCAAGTCTGAAGAGGATCGGCTCCTTCAGGCCATGGGCAAAAACTTCCGCAAACTCCAGGCTCTCCATCGTGCCCGAAAAGAGAAGGCGGACTCCAGAATGGCAGTTATCGAGGCAGCCGAAGCGGATTTTCAAAAGCGCGTCGCACAAATGCAAATCTGGCATGCCGAGGCCCTTCAAGAGCTGGTTGTCGGTTGAGAACAAGTGAGCCAGCAATGGAATGAGGTCCTCCTGAAGCAATCAGACATGGAGAAAGCCCATGATGAAGCTGTTCAAAGGATCACTGCCGAAGATGCTCTCCTGACGGGGCGCCGCGTTGCTATTGACGCTTTCGAAGAAGATCTCACCGCACATGAGCAGGCGCTCGCCGCCAAGCTTCGTAGCAAGGATGAAGACATTGAAAATCTTGTCGCGCGGCGGACCGAGGAGCTGGAGCAGAAGCACAAGGAGGCGCTCGAAGCTCTAACTGCAAGTCACGCCGGCAAGCTCAAGGAGGCCGTCGATGCTGCCGAAGTTGCAGAGGCCACCAAGAATGAGCTGAGCGACAAAGTGAAGAGGCTGGAGACGGATCTCGACGAGCATGGCAAGGAGCTCTCGACGCTCAAGGGGGACAGGGAAAAACCCTCCACTCCTTGGCGGAGATGCAAGTCGCCCTGTCCGGCAAGACCAAGCAGCTCTCCTCTGCGGCTGATGATATTGCGGTTCTGGAGCTGAAGCTGACCACGCTGCAGAAATCCCTCGAGGCCGGCAGAGCCCGTGAGAAGGCTCTACTCAAGGATCTCCAAGGAGAGAGGAACCTGCTCAAGAGCGCTGCCGCTGCCCATGCTGATTATGAAAAGGGAGTGGAGATCTGGACTGGCCGTCCCATCGCCACCGCGGAGAAGCTTACCGCAGAACTGTCAACCATGGGCTTGTCGAACTTCAGATATTCTTCCGAGGAAAGAATATCTCCAAGCGCCAGGTTGACGATGTTCTTTGAAAGCATCATCAACGCGTTGAGGGCGCTCCAGTCCAGTCGGGCGACCCAACTGGCGAACGAGACTCGCCGGCTTTGCCGGGCCGTCCTTCGCAAGGTGCTCCTCAAGGTGGTGCACAGCAATCCCGGCATCGATCTCTCCAGCGCACTCGGCCACCTGCCAAAGGATGCAAATGTTGAGGCACTTGAGAAGTGCATCGCGCCGATCCTTGAGAAGGTGGACTCCATCAAAAGGATCGAAGGCCAGCGCAGGGATTGAGTGCTTCCCTTTTATCCTTGCCGCCACCATCTCATGTAAAAGACAGTTAAGTCTCGAGTTAGGACTGCGGCAACTCATGGATGTAATATAATTTAACTATGTTTAGGCTCATGCTAGCTATTTTCCTTGTCTGATTCCTTTATGTATGGAGTCCACCCTACGCCTACTGAAAAACTTGCCGGCGCGCAACCTGCCGCGAGCGCTGGGTGCGGGACTTCAGCAGCCTGCTGGAGGCGCAGCGGCCGGCAAGACTCCTTGGCGCTCTCAGTGCAGCCACTTAAATCGTTGAGCGGACTTGAAACAAAATAAGGGCGCGACTGATTACAACAAGGGTTCCTTCGCGTGCAGATTTTCCGTACAAGGGTCGGAATCGTCCAAGGAACTAACTTGGCAATAAAAAGAAAAACTTGCTCTGAGTTTTTAGGACTTAGCTTTCTGTCTTCGTCCTTCCTCCGGCAAGCATACGATTCCGAACGTCACCAACTGGTATTCATGTCTCCCTTCCTCCCCCGGCAAATGTGCGCGCGAGGAATCCTTCTGTCTTTAAGAAAAAGAAAGAAGAGAAAATAAAGAGATGAAACCTTGGCGGTTCGTTAGAACTTACCGGGATCAGGTGTTATACAACATCTTAGACAAACATGCATATATGAATGTGAACATGAGAATCAATAAGGAAATGTACAACACTTAAATTTATTCATCTGTGCTCAGGGTCTGCGCATGGCTTTGTACAAAGGATCACATGCCTTGCCGGCAAGACTTGTACAAAAAGGTGGTTGCCGGGAGCCCCCGGCAACCGCGCCTTATGGATAGAACTTGCGAAGATGTTCGATATTCCAGGAATTACTCACTGGAATGCCATCCTCGGTCTCCAGGCGGACAGCGCCAGGCCTGGTGACTCGTACTACAGGATAAGGGCCTTCCCACTTTGGCGTCAACTTGTTTGAATTCTTGGCGGACTGAATCCGTCGAAGAACAAGGTCGCCTTCCTCAAGGCTTCGGGCGTGAACTTTGCGGCTATGATAGCGGCGCAAAGCTTGCTGGTAGCGTGCAGCTCGCACAGCAGCCTGAAGACGATCCTCCTCAAGGAGCACAGCGTTATCTTGCCGCAGTTGCTCTTGCTTGAGCTCATCATAAGCGAGCACTCGAGGAGATCCGTATATGAGTTCCGTGGGGAGAACTACTTCCGCTCCATACACTAGAGCAAAGGGCGTCTGGCCGGTGGCTCGATTTGGTGTCGTTCTGATTGACCAAAGAACCACCGGCAACTCATCAATCCAGCGTCTTCCGCACTTTTTCAGCCTGTCAAAAGTTCTGGTCCTGAGACCGCGCAGCACTTCAGCATTGGCCCTCTCCGCTTGGCCGTTGCTTCTCGGGTGAGCAACAGAGGCAAAACAAATCTTGCCGCCAAGGTCTTGGATGTATTGCATGAAGGTGCGACTTGTGAACTGCGTGCCGTTGTCGGTGATGATCCTGTTAGGCACACCAAAACGACAAACAATTCCTTTGAAGAACTTGACAGCCGACTGCGCTGTCACCTTCCTCACTGCTTCCACCTCCGGCCACTTTGTGAACTTGTCGATAGCAACGTACAAGTACTCAAAGCCCCCGGCAGCACGGGGGAAGGGGCCCAGTATGTCGAGCCCCCAGACCGAAAATGGCCAGGAGAGAGGGATTGTTTGAAGAGCTTGAGCTGGCTGATTTAATTTCTTCGAATGAAACTGGCACGCTTCACACCTGGTTACTAGTGCAGTTGCATCCTGGAGGGCGGTGGGCCAAAAGAAACCCTGCCGGAATGCTTTCCCGGCAAGCGCTCTTGACCCTATGTGAGAGCCACACATGCCCCCATGTATCTCTGCCAACAGCTCTAGTCCATCCTCCCGAGGAATGCACTTCAATTTCACACCGTTTGGTCTCTTTCTGTACAGGACGTCATCGACGAACTTGTACATAATAGACCGACGGGCTACTCTCTCCGCTTCTTCTTGTTCCTCAGGGAGTTCACCTGTCTGAAGGAAATGGACAATGTGCTGCGCCCATGCTGGAGCCTGAGGCTCGACGGCTAGGACTAAAGGCATCTCCTCCGCCGGGGGGACGTTTGTCTCGACAGCAAAGGCCCGAGGCCCTGCCGGAGCTTGTTGTTCCCCAGCAGGCGTGTCGATTCCGGCAACTTCCTTGCCGGCGGCTCCGGGGAGCTCTGCCGGGAAGTACTGGTCAGAGTTCAACTTTCTTCTCTTTTCTTGCCGCATCGATGGCGCCACGGATGGTTTAGTCAATTGGAGCACAAAAGTTCCTGGTTCCACAGGCAACTTGAGGGCAGCACGCTTTGACAGGTCGTCAGCAACGCTGTTCTCGACATGAGGAACGAGCTCCATCTGCAGACCGTCAAAGCGCTCTTCCAATTTCCTCACTTCATCTACGTAGGCTTGCATCAATGGACTTTGATAGTTCTTGTTGACCTGCCTGACGACAAGCTGTGAATCACCTTTGATGATGAGCTTTCTGATACCAAGGTCTGCCGCGATCCTGAGACCGGCAAGCAAACCTTCGTACTCTGCAGTGTTATTGGTTGAACTCTCCCGGGGAAAATGCATTTGGACTATATACTTGAGGTGCTCTCCGGTGGGTGCGACAAGCAGCACAACAGCACCGGCGCCTTGCAGCGAAAAAGCCCCGTCAAAGTACATAACCCATTGCTGATCGGTTTCCTTGCCGGGGAGGCTTGTTTCTTGAACTTCTTCGTCTGGCGTCGGGGTCCATTCTGCAATGAACTCCGCCAAGGCCCTGCTCTGAATTGTGGAAGTACTTTCAAACTTAAGACCAAAGCTGGACAGCTCCAACGCCCACTCCACGATCCTGCCGGTTGCCTCCGGATTTTGCAAAATCCGCTGCAACGGAAAGCGAGTGACGACGGTGATCTCATGTGCTTGAAAATAATGGCGCAGCTTTCTTGAGGCCATAAGAAGGCCGAAAAGCAATTTCTGCACACCAGAATATCTTGATCTAGCCCCTTGTAAGAGGGAGCTAACAATATAAACTGGGCGCTGCACCACCTTTTTCTTCTGCACGGGCTCTTCTGTTTGCGCAGATCCTGTCTTGCCGGGATCAGCCCTTGCCGGGGAAGATCTTGCCGCGTCACTTCGCGGTCCTGCCGCTGATGTTGCCTCCTCATCAGCTTCCCTCTGCGCCACCAGCGCAGCACTAACCACTTGATTTGTTGCCGCCAGATACAGCAGCAACGGCTCTTGTGGTTTAGGTGCGACTAGCGTCGGCGGAGAAGAAAGGTATTTCTTTAAATCTTGCAGCGCTGCCTCCGCTTCCGGAGTCCATTTCATTGGACCTGCCTTCTTCAAAATTTTGAAAAAGGGCAGGGCGCGCTCAGCAGATTTGGAAATAAACCTGCTTAGAGCAGCAACACAGCTGGCAAGACGACGCACATCCTTGACGCGTCTCGGCGCTTCAATTTGCTCAATGGCTTTGATCTTGTCGGGGTTCGCTTCGATTCCCCGGCAAGATACAAAGAATCCAAGGAGCTTGCCGGAAGGAACACCGAACACGCACTTCTCAGGGTTGAGCTTCAAGTTGATCTTGCGCGAGTTCGCAAATGTTTCTTCTAAGTCTTGAATGAGCGTTGCTTTATCCTTAGTTTTGACCACTATATCATCCATATACGCCTCCATATTTCTATGGAGTTGTGGCTCAAAACCAATCTGGATTGCTCTGGCAAATATTGAACCAGCACTTTTCAACCCGAAAGGCATTCGTATAAAACAATACGTACCACATGGGGTGATAAAGGCGGTCTTCTCTTCATCTTCCTTTGCCATCAAAATCTGATGATACCCTGAATAGGCATCAAGGAAGGACAGGAGATCACAACCAGCGGTGGCATCCACAATCTGGTCGATGCACGGCAAGGGAAAAGGATCTTTTGGACAAGCTTTATTGATATCTGTGTAATCGATACAAAGCCTCCATTTCCCGTTCGCTTTCCGCACTACGACTGGATTAGCCAACCAGGTTGGATGAAGCACCCCTTTGACCAATCCTGCCGCCTCCAGCTTTTTAATCTCTTCGGCAATGAATTCTTGCCGCTCCAAGGCCTGCCTCCTCACCCTTTGCTTGACGGGCCGCGCGTGAGGACAGACAGCAAGGTGGTGCTCAATTACCTTCCTGGGAACACCGGGGATGTCAGACGGTTGCCATGCAAACACGTCGACATTCGCTCGCAGGAAAGCAACGAGCGCGCTTTCCTATTTGTCATCTAGGGTGGAACTTATGGTGAAAGTTCCCCCCGACCCGTCCTCCCTGTCAGGCACCTTCTTGGTTTCCGGCGGGGCAGCCTTGGACTTCTTGTTCTTGCCGGTGGAACTCTCTGGCACGTCCTCGACGGAAGCGCAGCGCTCCGAAGAGGCGCGCTTGCCGGAGTTGGCGCCAAGGTTCCTGCCGGTCTTCTTCTTCCCTCCGGGAGTTCCAGCGGCAGGAGCAGATGCCTTGATGGCAGGTGCTGCAACTGCTTCCCGGTAAATTTGGTCGGCACAGATGAGCGCATCCTTCTTGTCGGAATGGATAGTGATGACGCTCAACGGCCCAGGCATCTTCAAGACGTTGTATGCGTAGTGTGATGCCGCCATGAACTTAGCCAGCGCTGGCCGACCAAGGATCCCATTGTATGACATGGGGATCTTGGCGACATCAAACACCACCTTTTCGGTCCTAAAGTTAAGCTCGCTGCCAAATGTTACCGACAGCGTGATCTTGCCCTTAGGCTGGGTTCTTCCCGGGTTGACCCCTTGAAACATACCCGTTTCCTCGAGGTCTTCGTCGGGAATCTGAAGCTTTGTGAGCACGTCTGGTGATATTAAGTTTAGGCCGGCCCCGCCGTCAACTAACATCTTCGTCACCTTGAGGTTGCGAATTGTCGGGGAAACCAACAATGGCAAACACCCGACCGCAATTGTGCGATCAGGGTGATCCTCGGCGTCAAAGATGATAGGCGTGCTGGACCACTTCAGAGGCCTACAAGCATCGGGGGATGGCTCTGCCGCATTAACCTCCCGCACCCACTGTTTAAGTTGGCGGTGGGAAGAATGCAGCGAGGCACCCCCATCAATGCACATGGCCTCCGTAGCCTTCTGGAATTCCTGCTCACTGGATTCGTCATCTTCTTCATCATCATCTCTTTCTTTATCTCGGCGCCGAGCGGGCCGATCCTTTTGCTGTTTGGCCTTGCCGCGGCACCCCCCTCGGCCACCGCGTTTCTTGCCGGACCCCTCAGCACCATCTTGGGCCTTCTCCTTGTCTCGCCTCTCGTATTCGGCCTTCTGCTTCTCGGCAAGCTGCTCAACTTGCCGGCAGTCCTGGAGATCGTGGCCCTTAGTGCGATGGATCTTGCAGTATTGCTTGCCGGAGTTCTCCGACTTGTCGGCAGCTGCCAAGGCCTGACAGGAAGGGCACCCGGCAAGATCCTTGCTGGGGGCGCTATCCTTGGCCTTCTTGGCGGCGACGGGGTTGCCGGATTCCTCGACGGCAAGCACGGCCTTGCCTCCGCGCTTCCTATTCCGCCGCCGGCCTTTCCTTGACGGAGCCGCGGCATCTTCTTCTTCTGAGTCGCCTGTCGCACCAACAGCTTCACCGGGGAGTTTTCTCCCCTCTTCAGCTCGAGCACACTTGTCGGCCAAAGTGTAAAGCTCGGCAATACTCCTGACTTTGTTCATTGCCAGCTCTTCCCGCATCCTGCGGTTACGCACGTTCTGGTGGAACGCGCTAATGACAGCGGCAGGATGAACATCAGGAATATTGTATTGCACCCGGCTAAATCTCTGCATAAACTTGCACAGGGACTCGCCCTCCCTCTGAGGGATGATGTGCAAATCACTTTCTTGGCCAGGAGCTTGGTGGCCTCCAACAAAGGCGCCAACAAACTGATGGCACAGATCTGACCAGCAAGAAATAGAATCCTCCGGCAGATGCATCAACCACGACCTGACGTTGGGTTTGAGCACCAACGGGAAGTAGTTGGCGAGTATCTTGTCATCTCGGCCCCCGGCAGCTTGCACCGCAATGGTGTAGATGCTCAGGAACTCCGAGGGATGGGTCTTGCCGTCATATTTCTCCGGGACCTCTGGCTTGAAGGTTCGGAGATTGGGCCACTGGACTTGCCACAGCTCACGGGTAAACGCTGGAGGTCCCACCTCGTAAGGCAAGTCTCCTACGTTCCCTGGCGCGGGCTCATCGACAACTGGCCCCGCGCGCTTATCAGACTGATAGCGCGCTTCCCGTCGCCGCTCGAAGGTTGTTCGAGCGTCCTCCTTGCCTCGTTCCTGGAGAACCAGACGCTGATCACGGCGCATCCGCGGATCGGACGACGCCGTGGAAACTTCTTCATGGCGGTCGACTTGCTGAGTCGTCGGCCGCCGCTGATGTCGCGGAGGAGAGTGCACTGTAGTTGCACCACCTCCGGTTTTCTCTCCACCGGCTCGCATCGGATCGATGGGCTTCCGCTGAGAGGGCCCTACCTCTTGTGGTCCATCCTTTTTAGCGAAGCCGATAAGGCTCTGGATAGTAGCTCGCCACTCCTCCATCTTCTCCGGGGCGGGAGGAAAATCGAGGAGCAGCTGCGCACGTGCCAAGGCTTCCGCTGGCATAGGTGGCGGCGACAGGTGCAAAGTACGTGAGGTGCTCTGACTCCTAACTAAGTTAGAAGGAGCACCGCCACGGTCACGCGACCGCGCGCCACCTTCGCCGGCAGCTCGGTGTGCATGCTGGTCCTGCGCATCTTGAGATCTATGCGCAGAAACCTTTTCGTAGGGACGCCCCGAACCACCAGCGCCATGATGTCGCTCGTCTCGCACAACCTGGGCAGGTTGCGAGGCTCGCGGCGGCGCGGGAGCTCCAGCAGGCGCTTTTTGATCCCTAGAGTTTGTTGTGCCATCCGTAGGCAACACAACGCCATCTCTAGATCCAGCGGCGCGCAAGTTACCACTGCCACTGCGAACGATACGCTCGCTTGGCTTGGATCACCAGAACGCTGCGGGGGTTCCAGTCCTCGTCCTTCTGCACCCACACCATTGCCTGTCTGCGAAGGCGCGGGCAAAACGGACCCGGACGGTTGTGCTGTCGCGATGTTCTTCTTCTTGGGCGGCATGATGAAGGAACTAGGGCGTCGACCACCAGATCAGGTTCACGCAACCTTCAACCCCTACCTGGCGCGCCAAAGATGTCGGGGCACGACACCTATGCGATCCCGAGAGACCCCTTTACGATTCGGCGGGGGGAGGGGTACACGCAAAGAGCAGAACCGGTGATCGACGCGTGAGGTTTTTACCCAGGTTCGGGCCACTGATCAGTGTAAAACCCTACTCCTGCTTTGTGTTCTTATTGGTGTTCTTGAGCCCAGCCTTCAGGAGCGCTCGCAATGAACAGTACGTTCAAAGAGCAGCTACGCATGCGGAATGGGCCAGAAGTCCTCCTCCCCTGTAGCAGTTGCCTTGGGCCTCCTTTTATATGCTCAAAGGGGTCTCCACAGTGGCAAAATGTACATACATTGAGGTGTAAAGTAGCTACAGGGTATCATACCTAACCCCTGACGGGTTAGGACAGGCGCATTTAATGCACCGTGAGGTGTCCGTTTAGGTGTCCTCACTTTCTTGGGGATGGAAAAAGGGGCCATCCCATCAGCACCGCTTAAGCTCTCCTCCACTGGCGCGCCGCCACGCATCCATGGAAGGAGCCAGAATGTCAGACTCGTCACTGTGCCGAAGCGGTGGCACAGTAGCAGAATCTCGCCAGGTGCCCAGCCTTGCCGGACGCCGAGCCTTGCCGGGCGCCAAGCCTTGCCGGACGCCGAGCCTGGCTGGGCTCCTCAGGCCACCCCGGCAAGGATCTTGCCGGGGAGGCTGGCCTTCGATTTCCAGCTTTGCTTATTCACTAATTCTCAGATCTCTGACTTGATGATTTCCTTGATGACTTAAATCGACCTCGAGCTGATCCCGGCAAGCCTTGCCGCGAGGACGGCTACAACTGCCCGTGCACAAGTAAGGGGTACTAGTGGCCCAATACTTAGTACACCGACACTTACCCATCTACTATCAGCTATAGGATAGGTTATACCTACTTCCAGGAGCTTTAATATTTCATTTCTTACCACCTCCTTCATCTTAGGATTTAATCGTCGCTTGTGATCAACCACTGGCTTAGCATCAGGTTCCATATTAATCTTGTGCTGACATAGAGTGGGACTAAAGCCCTTAAGATCATCAAGAGTATATCCAATAGTGGCACGATGCTTCTTCGGGATTTTCAATAATTCATTTTCTTCATCATCTGAAAGGTTAGCACTAATAATAACGGGATATTTCTTCTTTTCATCAAGATAAGCATATTTCAGTGTATCAGGCAATTTCTTAAGCTCAAATAAAGGATCACCCTTGGGTGGAAGAGGATCTCCAAGAGTCTCAATAGGCAAATTATGTTTCAAAATAGGTATTTGTTTGAAGAATATCTCATCTATTTCATTTCTTTCATTCATATTCATATCATTTTCATGATCTAGCAAATATTGTTCTAACGGATCAGTAGGAGGCACAACAATAGAAGCAAGACCAATTATTTCATCCTTACTATGCAATTCTTTACCACGAGGTTGTCTACGAAATTTGGAGAAATTAAACTCGTGAGACACATCACCAAAATTAACACTGACAGTTTCCTTGGTGCAATCAATCTTAGCATTAATCGTATTCAAGAAAGGTCTACCAAATATAATGGGACAAAAATCATCTTGCAGGGAACCAAGAACTAGAAAATCAGTAGGGTATTTAATTTTCCCACACAAGACTTCAACATCTCTAACAATCCCAAGTGGTGTGATAGTATCTCTATTCGCAAGTTTAATAGTAACATCAATATCTTCTATCTCAGCAGGTGCAATTTCATTCATAATTTCTTGATATAGAGTAAATGGAATGGCACTAACACTCACACCCAAATCATATAAGCCATAATAACAATGGTCTCCTATTTTAAGAGAGACGACATGCATGCCAACAACAGGTCTATTCTTATCTTTATCATCAGGTTTAGCAATTCTAGTAGCTTCATCATAGAAATAAATAACGTGCCCATCGATATTTTGAACCAAGAGATCTTTAACCATAGCAACATTTGATTCAACTCTAATTTGTTCAGAGGGTGTAGGTATTCTTATATAACTTTTGTTGACTACAGTTGAAACCTTAGCAAGTTCTTTTATCCTTACAGGAAAAGGGGTTTTCTCAATATAAGCAGTAGGCACAACTGGATAAACATTGTAAGTAATAATTTCTTCTTTAGCTTTAATGGGTTCTTCTACTTTTACTTCAATTGGGGGATGAAACTTAAACCACTTCTCCTTAGGGAGATCAACATGAGTAGCAAAAGATTCACAAAAAGAAGCTACTATCTCAGAGTCAAGTCCATACTTAGTGCCAAATTCATGAAAAGCATCGGTATCTATAAAAGATTTGGCACAATGAAACTCAAGGTTTATACCTGACTCTTTACCTTTGTCGAGATCCCAATCTTCGGAGTTGCATTTAATTCTTTCCAAAAGATCCCATCTGAATTCAATAGTCTTCTTCATAAAAGAACTAGTACAAGAAGTATCAAGCATGGATTGATCATTACGAGAAAGCCGAGCATAAATATAATGAACAATAATTTCTCGTGAGAGCTCATGATTGGGGCATGGATACATCATTGACTTAAGACTCCCCCAAGCTTCAGCAATACTTTCTCCTTCACGAGGCCAAAAATTATATATATAATTCCAATCACGATGAACTAGATGCATAGGATATTTTTTTTATGAAATTCCAATTTCAATCGATTCAAGTCCCAAGCTCCAATATCATCACATAGCCTATACCATGTCAATGCCTTTCCCTTCAAAGATAAAATCAAGACCTTCTTCTTGACTTCATCCTCGGGCAAACTTGCAAGCTTAAATAATCCACAAACTTCATCCACAAAGATTATGTGCATATCAGGATGTAATGTTTTATCTCCTGCATAAGGATTAGCTAGCAGTTTCTCTATCATACCCAAAGGAATCTCATAAGAAATATTTTTAGAAGGTGCAGTAGGTTGAGGAGCAACTCTTTGTGCTTCCGATCAAGGTGAAGATACCCCGAACAAGCCCCTCAAAGGATTATTTTCCATAGTGACAAGTGACAGTAAATTTCAGCACATAATATAAATTTTTCCTTACCAAATTCCACTCACCAAAGGTGCTTCACTCCCCGACTACGGTGCCAGAAAAGAGCTCTTGATGACCCACAAGTATAGGGGATCAATCGTAGTACTTTTGATAAGTAAGAGTGTCCAAGCCAACAAGGAGCAGAAGGAAATGACAAGCGGTTTTCAGCAAGGTATTTTCTGCAAGCACTGAAATTATCGATAACAGATAGTTGGGTAGCAAGATAATTTGTAACGGGTAACAAATAACAAGTGTAACTAAGGTGCAGCAAGGTGGCCCAATCCTTTTTGTAGAAAAGGAAAAGCCTGGACAAACTCTCATATAAAGCAAAGCGCTCCCTAGGACACATGGGAATTATCGTCAAGTCAGTTTTCATCATGCTCATATGATTCGCGTTTGCTACTTTGATAATTTGGTATGTGGGTGGACCGGTGATTGGGTGCTGTCCTTACTTGGACAAGCCTCCCACTTATGATTAACTGCTGTCGCAAGCATCCGCAACTATGAAAGAAGAATTAAGATAAGTCTAACCATAGCATTAAACATATGGATCCAAATCATCCCCTTACGAAGTAACACATAAACTAGGGTTTAAGCTTCTGTCACTCTCGCAACCCATCATCTACTTGTTACTTCCAAATTCCTTCCCCTAGGCCCGAATATGGTTAAGTGGCATGTAGTCGATGTTCACATAACACCACTAGAGGAAAAACAACATGCATCTCATCAAAATATCGAACGAATACCAAATTCACATGATTACTTATAACAAGACTTCTCCCATGTCCTCAGGAAAAAAATTAACTACTCACAAAGCATGTTCATGTTCAAGATCAGAGGGGTATTAAATATCATTAAGGATCTGAACATATAATCTTCCACCAAATAAACCAACTAGCATCAACTACGAGGAGTAATCAACACTACTAGCAACACACAGGTACCCAATCTGAGGTTTTGACACAAAGATTGAATACAAGAGATGAACTAGGGTTTGAGATGAGATGGTGCCGGTGAAGATGTTGATGAAGATTGGTCCTCCCACGAAGAGAGGATCGTTGGTGATGACGATGGCTTCGATGTCCCCCTCCCGGAGGGAAGTTTCCCCGGCAAAATCGCTCCGTCGGAGAGCAAAAGTGCTCCTACCCAGGTTCCATCTCGAGACGGCGGTGCTTCATCCCAAAAGCTTTCTCGTGATTTTTTCTAGGTTAAAACCCTTCATATAGCATAAGATGGACACCGAATGCTGGCCATGGGCCCACAAGCTCAGGGGGCGCGCCCTGGGGGTAGGGCGCGCCCCAGGACTTGTGGCCACCTGGTGGGTCCCCTCCTGGTATTTCTTCGCCCAATATTTTTTTATATATTCCAAAATAATTCTCCGTCAAGTTTCGACTTTTGGAGTTGTGCATAATAGGGATCTTGGAATTGCTCCTTTCCCGTCCGGAATTATACCTGCCGGCAATCTCCCTCTTAATGTAAATCTTGCAAAATAAGAGAGAAAAGGCATAAGAATTGCACCATAACTTGTAATAACAGTCCATAATGCAACAAATATCAATATAAAAATATGGTGCAAATTGGATGTATCATTCACCAAGTGGGCTGAGGTGGAACCTGTCCCCACCATCCCGGCAGGCTCAGCCGTCGAATTCATCAAGGGCCTCGTCTGCCGCCTCGGCGTCCCCAACCGCATCATCACTCACAACGGCTCGCAGTTCACCAGCGGCCTCTTCAAGTCATACTGTGCCAGCATTGGCACGCCTATCTGCTATGCCTCAGTGGCGCACCCAAGGAGCAACGGCCAGGCTGAGCATGCTAATGCTGAGGTCCTCAAGGGCCTCAAGACAAGGATCTTCAAGAAAAAGCTCACGGCCTGCGGCACGGGCTGGCTCAATGAGCTCCCTTCCATGTTGTGGTCCATCCACACGATCGCCACCAAGCCTACCGACGAAACACCATTCTTCCTAGTCTCCGAGGCTGAAGCGGTCCTCCCCACCGAGCTCAAGCACGGGTCTCCATGAGTCCTGGCCTTCGACGAGGCTCGGAAGGATGGCCTGCAGGAAGCTGAATTGCTCCTCCTCGAGGAGGCACGTGATACGTCTCCAATGTATCTATAATTTTTTATCGTTCCATGCTATTATAGTATCAATCTTGGATGTGTTATATGCATTTATATGCCATTATATATCATTTTTTGGGACTAACCAATTAACTTAGTGCCAAGTGCCAGTTGCTATTTTTTGCCTATTTTTGGTTTTCCAAAATATCAGTACCAAACAAAGTCCAAATGCCACAAAAAAATTTGGAGTTTTTTTTCTAGACATAAGAGACCCTTGAAGCTTCGGGAGAAGGCCAAAAGATGAAGGAGTGGCCCATGAGGCACCAGGGCGCGCCCAGGGGGTAGGCGCGCCTTGGTGGCTTGTGGGGCCCATGAGCGTCCGTTTGACCTAATTCCGCCTCTAAAAATTATCTAAAATCGGGAAACCAACAGAGAGCCACCCAAAATACTTTTTCCGCCGCCGCAAGCTTCTGTTCTCAAGAGATCCCATCTGGAGGCCTTTTCTGGTACTCTGCTGGAGGGGGAATCAACGATGGAGGGGCTCTACATCAACCTTGCTGCCCTTCCGATGATGTGTGACTAGTTTACCACAGACCTACAGATCCATAGTTAGTAGCTAGATGGCTTCTTCTCTCTCTTTGATCTTCAATAAAATGTTCTCCCTGATGTTCTTGGAGTTCTATTCGATGTAATCACTTTTTGTGGTGTGTTTGTTGGGATCCGATTAATTGTGAGTTTATGATCAAATTATTTATGAATATTATTTGAAAATAGCATATGATTATTATAGTTTTGTATTTCTCTCTGATCTATTGATTTGGTTTGGCCAAATAGATTGATTTTTCTTGCAATGGGAGAGGTGCTTTGTGATGGGTTCAATCTTGAAGTGATCTATATCCAAGTGACAGAAAGGGACAAGACACGTATTTGTATTGTTGACATTAAGGATAAAAATATGGGGTTTATTCACGCGTGAGTTTACTTTGTCTACATCATGTCATCTTGCTTAAGGCGTTACTCCGTTCTTTATGAACTTAATACTCTAGATGCATGGTGGATAGCCGTCGATGTGTGGAGTAATAGTAGTAGATGCAGGCAGCAGTCGGTCTACTTGTCTTGGACGTGATACCTATATACATGATCATTGCCTTGGATATCATCATGATTATTTGCTTTTCTATCAATTACCCAACAATAATTTGTTTATCCACCATATGCTATTTTCAGATAGAAGTCTCTAGTGAAAATTATGGCCCCTGGGTCTACTTTTATCATATATAAAAATACAAAAAATACATTGCTGAAATTTTTCTTTACTTTATTTTATTTTGTGTTTTATCTATCTACCTATCACTACAAAATCAAATCTTTGCAATTAACCGTCGAGGGATTGACAACCCCTTGTTCGCGTTGGGTGCAAGTATTTGTTATTTTGTGTGCAGGTACTGCTAACAAGGTGTTGCGTGGTTCTCCTACTCGATTGATAACCTTCGTTCTTAACTAAGGTAAATACTTATCTCCACTGTACAACATCATCCTCTCCTCTTCGAGGAAATCCCAACACAGCTCACAAGTAGGAGGAAGAATTTCTGCCGCCGTTGTCGGGGAGACATCATCAACATCTATCAAGTACCTACACATAAACCTTCATATCCTTGCATTTATATTATTTGCCATTTGCCTCTCGTTTTCATCTCCCCCACTTCTAAAACGTTTTTACAAAAATACAAAATTATTTTTTGTCCACCTTTTTCATGTTTGCTTGTTGCTTAGTAAATTCCTACCAATTTAGATGCTAAACTTTTGTGATGGGAAATGGTAATATTATAGGAAAAAGCGTTATCCAATAATTCTTTAATTGCACTCGAACTTTGGCTTATGATGATGTTCCTATATTTAAAAGAACCAAAAATTATGCCGAAGCTATTTCCGCACTTGTTCTTAAACTTAAAAGAGAAGATTTATTCATACCCATCCTACTTTGCAAAGATTCTTTTATGAGTTGCCGGTTATAAAAAATCCTAGGGCTAAGAAGATAGTTACCCTTGTCCTCATGAATGAATTTGATTACATAGTGCGAGAAGCTAGAGAGATCTTTGATTTTTATGGTATGAATCATGAAAAACCAGTTATAGATGAGATTCTATACAATAGTGATTACTTGTTGAGATATTTATTTCGTGATGATCACACCTTTGATGAGAATACCAAAAAGGAAGTCCCTCCTTTGAATATTATGCAACAAGTTTTTAACGGTATTAATAAACAATATTCGTGGATTGTAACCGGTAACCAAGAGGGATTTGTAGATGGTCAAATTGCTAATGCTAAATTTTCTATAGATGATGTGTTTCATATTGTCTTTGAAAAGCCTCCCGATAAAAACACATCTTTGGATGAGAAGAAGGATGTCAACACTTGAAACTATGCATTACGCCTAGCTAGGGGCGTAAAATAATAGCGTTAGTTGGGAGGCAACCAAATAGTTACCTTAATTTTCTTGTTTCTTTTTCTAATTTTTTTGTGTGCACGCAATAATGATACTGTTATGGTTGTGTTTTTGTGTTTTAATTAGTGTTTGTGCCAAGTAGAGCCTTTGGGATGATTTGGATGACAGTTGATTTGATACTGTGAGGAAATAGAAACGTTTGCATCAAGTAGCAGAATTATCAAGATTTGCTGGAGTGTGATAAAATTTTGAACTATTTACACAAGATTGACATACAAATTTCCCACGTAGTACATTTTTTTAGAATTTTTGGAGTTACAGAAGTATTGTCATTATTCGAATTACTACAGACTATTCTGTTTTTGACAGATTCTATTTTCATTGCATTGTTTGCTTGTTTTGATAAAACTATGGATTGTATCGAGAGGTATAAGCCATGGAGAAGTTAGAATACAGTACTCATAATGCAATAATAAAATATGAGTGGGTTTACAGCAGTACCTAAAGTGGTGATTTGCTTTGTTATACTAATGGATCTCACGAACGTTTTTCTTGAGTTTTGTGTGCTGAAGTTTTCAAGTTTTGGGTGAGATCGCGATGGATGAAGAAATAAGGAGTGGAAAGAGCCTAAGCTAGGGGATGACCAAGGCACCCCAAGGTAATATCCAAGAACACCCAAGCAACTAAGCTTGGGGATGCCCCGGAAGGCATCCCCTCTTTCTTCTACCAACTATCGGTAATTTTACTTGGAGCTATATTTTTATTCATCACATGATATGAGTTTTGCTTGGAGCGTCATGTATTATATGAGTCTTTGATTTGCTTGCTTTTTATTTTTTCACAATCATCTTTGCTGGACACACCTTTTTGAGAGGGACACACATTATTCATGATTTGTGAGAATACTCTATGTGTTTCACTTATATCTTTTGAGCTAGGCACTTGCTCTAGTGCTTCACTTATATCTTTTAGAGCACGGTGGTGGTTATATTTTAAAGAAATAGTTGCATTCTCATGCTTCACTTATATCTTTTTGAGAGTTGATAATAGCAATGGCAATTAGTACAAGTTATGAAATTGGTCCTAATATGATAGGTATTCAAGAGGGATATAATAAAAACTTTCATGTAGATCACTGAATAAGTTTGATTCCTTCCAATAGTTTTGTGATATAAAGGTGGTAATATGTGGGTAGTGCTAGTGAGTAACTGTGGTTTAGTAAGAATATTTATGTTAAGGTTTGTGATTCCCGAAGCATGCACGTATAGTCTCTCGTTATGCTAAGAAGTTTGTCGGGGGGATGAACCCCAGGCAGGCAACGGAACCCAGATCCTTTTCAAAAACTTCAGGGCTAGCAACGGCCCTCAATCCGGCTTCCTCTTGGCCGGGTTCTTCAACCTGGCCAAGTCCCACAACCCAGCCAGACCGACTGGCACATGCCGGCCGGACCCGGCGAGTCAAAGACTTCTTCGACAAGCAAGCGCAACCACGGTGCGCCCCTCAACCAGGCCGCGGGTCAGCTCCTGTCCGATCTAGGGCATACGACGAAACAAGTCCCCGTGAAGGGATGAGCATGGCCACAGTGGCCCACCAACCCCGCTGACCGGCGGGAGCGAGGCAACAGTGGCCCACCAACTCCGCTGACTGGGGCCAGCATGGCTACAGTACATCCTTGTCCTGCTGACGCAAGCCGATGGCGACCAGGCGACGCGCCACTGTAGCCGAGCCGACCCAACCAATCCATGACGCACGACAAGATGGGAAACAGTTCCCTCTAGCGCGCGGGGTCCGCGCTCGGAGAACCCGGCGTACCCTGGTACCCGGCGGGCCCCAGCACCGGCTTCCCAGACGCTGACATCCCGGCCCCGCACCCATGTAGCTTTACCATTGTAACCCTAGGAGGTTGACCTATAAAACCCCCCGGGAGCCCACCATGTACACGAGCGGACATAAGAGAGAGATCATCAGTAGAACACACACAAGGAGAAGGAGCAGCCTATGCTTTAGCCTGTCTTCCTTCCTCCCCGATACAGCTCTAGGAGCAAGCTTGTACCATCCACATATAAACCACACTCGGCAGGACTAGGGGTGTTTTCTCTCCGGAGAGCCCCGAACCTGGGTATGTCTTGCGTCCCTTGCTTGCTCATAGCGACCTCGCCTCTGGAGCCCACCAGTGCCCTCGAGCCCGTCACCCTCTTTAGCCATCCTTTGGCATCTGCCGTGCGCCCACCACAACAAAGTTGGAGCATAATTTATTATTGATTGTCTTCCTTATGAGTGGCGGTCGGGGTCGAGTGATGGTCTTTTCCAACCAATCTATCCCCCTAGGGGCATGCGTACTAGTACTTTGCTTCGAGGGCTAATAATCTTTTGCAATAAGTATGTGACTTCTTTAGGACTAATGTGAGTCCATGGATTATACACACTCTCACCTTTCTGCAATTTGCTAGCCTCTTCGGGACCGTGTATTGCCCTTTCTCACCTTGAAATGTGGTGCAAACTTCGCCCGTGCATCAAAACCCCATGACATGATCGCTCTATCACACATAAGCCTCCTTATATCTTCCTCAAAACAGCCACCATACCTACCTATTACGGCATTTCCATAGCCATTCCAAGATATATTGCCAGGCAACTTCCACCATTCTGTTTTATTATGACGCACATCATAATTGCCATATTGCTTTGCATGATCACATAGCTGACATAGCGTCCCCATTGCCACCGACATCAACGCCACCAACGCCGCGAAGGCGCGTGCCTGGCTCAAGGAGGAACGCAAGCGCCTGCTGGATGAGGCCGCGATGCTCGCTACTATGCAGCGCCGGTTGGAGTCCGCCTAGCGGGAGCGCGAGGCCGCGTACGGCTTCACACCGGCCGCGGCTGAACCCAGCCGAGTTGCCGAAGTGCGGAACTGTGGCGCTTCCATCGGCTGCGCGCTGGGGGTGGTCCCACCCGTCTACGACACTCCCATCAAGAACATGCGCGCCGCGCAGGCGGCCGCCATCGGCATGGAGCAGCTGCAGGGCGAAGAATTGCAGGACCGCCTGCAATGCATGACCGAGCTTCTCGACGCGGCGAATGCGCAGCAAGCCCGCCTCGCGCCGCTCCAAAGACCCCGAGCAGTGGAACACGGCGTCTTCCCCGCACCCAACCGAGGCCCACTCCGGCCAGACGAGAACCCGGCGCAACCGCGCCGCGATGGCCGGTGATGGCTTGGGCGACGAGCCGGCTGCGGAAGACCAGCGCCAGCAAGACCCTCCCCCGCTATCCGGGCGATGTGGCAACCCGGCTTCGGCCAACCCGGCCACCCGCGGTCCAGTCGCAGGCCGGCTGGGTCCGCACGCCATCGACGACGCCAACGCTCGCCACCGCCTTGATCAGCTCGCCTTCTCCCTCGAGCTGGAGGAAGGCAACGCTGCTGGGCCGGCTTGCTTCGGGCCACGCATCCTGGATGAGCCCTTCCACAAAGGGTTCACGCTCCCCCGAGACACCCCCATGTACAGGGGCACCGTCAAGCCAGAGGACTGGCTCATCGACTACACCACCGCCATCAGCATCACGGGCGGCAATCGCTGCCTTCCCGTGCGATACGCCCCGCTCATGCTCCTGGGTTCGGCCCGGATGTGGCTCAACAGTCTGCCATCCGGCAGCATCAACACGTGGGTTGACTTCGAGCAGGCCTTCGTGTGCAACTTCACCGGCACCTACAAGCGTCCCGGCCATCCCAGCCAGCTCGCCATGTGCGTGCAGGAGCCGGCCGAAACCGGCCGCGAGTACCTCGCACACTGGACTCAGCTCAGGAATAGCTGCGAGGGTGTCCATGAGTTCCAGGCCATTCAGTACTTCATGAGCGGCTGCCAGGATGTCACCCTCCTCAAGCACAAGTTCCTGCGCTCCGAGCCAACCACCATGGTCGCACTCTTGGTCATCGTGGACAAGTACGCCAACGCTGACTCAGCCATGAAGATCCAGGTGATGCTGGATGAAGCCGACAAAGCGTTGCCGGCGCCGCCCGCCCAGATGGCAGCGGTGGTAGCCGCCAGCAGAACAACAAGCGCAAGGCCGATCAGCAGGCCCCACGCTACGACAGCCACCTCGTCGCGGCCGCCGAGCAGGCGTCCGCAGCCGAGCCGGCCGGCAGGCGCCTGCAAATAGGCAAGACTGCGTGGCAACCCGCCATGAGCTTCGAGGAGATGCTCGACGCTCCCTGCAAGCACCACAGCGGCGCGAGGCCATCCACACACATGCTCCGGCAGTGCGCCATCACCAAGCGCATCATGAGGGGCGACATCCCACCACCTCCGGCTCCGGCTCCGGGCGCGGGCAGCCGGCTCCACCTCCTCCGTCCCTGCCCCCGGCAAACGGCATGATGCGCGATGATGTTTTCCCCAACCAGAACGCGAGCTATGTCGTCTTCACCAGCCTCGGTGATGACAAGCGTAGCGAGCGCCTGCTCCGGCAGGAAGTGAACATCGTCGTCCCGGCCATGCTGGAATACATGCACTGGTTGGAGCGCCCGATCAGCTGGACCCGGGAGGACCACCTGGCCGTCATGCCCAACCCGGGTGGCTACGCCCTCGTCCTTGACACTACCATAGTCACTGCCAGGCGCACCTGCAACTTCTCGTGGGTCCTCATTGACGGCGACAGCAGCATCAACATCCTCTACCATGACACCATGACCAAGCTCGGCCTCGAGGCCAAGGACCTGGAGCCATCCCAGATGGTGTTCCACGGCATCGTGCCGGGTCTCTCCTGCTCCCCCATCGGCCGGATTCGGCTAAACGTCCTCTTCGGCACGAGCCGATCTAGTTCGAGGTGGTGGCCCTTTCCAGCGCATACCACGCGCTGCTGGGCCGGCTTGCGCTCGCCAAATTCATGGCGGTCCCCCACTACGCCTACCTGAAGATGAAGCTGCCGGGACCCAAGGGCCTCATCACCGTCGTCGGTGACTACCAAAAATCCCTAGAGTGCGCTCAAGCCGGCGCCAGATTGGCAGAGTCGCTGGTCATAGCCGAGAAGCGGCGCCAGCTCGATCGGATTGTCGCGCTAGCCAGCGAGACGCTGGCTATGCTGGCTTCAGCCAAGGAGTTGGCTGGCGAGGCCTCATTCCAACCATCCAAGGAGACCAAGAAGGTCATGCTGAACCCGGAAGACCCCAGCTGCAGCAAGTACATCATCGTGGGCACCCGCCTCGATAGCAAATAGGAAGGCGAGCTCGCCGACTTCCTCCGTGAGAATCGGGATATCTTTGCATGCACCCCAAAGGACATGCCGGGAATTCCGAGGAAGTACGCCGAGCACAAACTGCACGTCCGCAAGGACGCCAAGCCTGTCCATCAACCCTTACATCGCTTCTCTGAAGAGAAGAGAAGAACCAGCAGTGAAGAGATCGCCAAGCTACTCGCGTCCGGCTTCATCATGGAAGCATTTCACCCCGAGTGGCTGGCCAACTTGGTCCTCATCCTAAAGAAGAAGAACACCTAGCACATGTGCATAGACTACACGAGCCTAAACAAGGCCTGCCCCAAGGATCCTTTCGCTCTCCTGCGGATAGATTAAGTCATCGACTCCACCATCGGCTACGAGCTCCTGTCCTTCCTGGATGCTTACTTCGGCTATCACCAGATCGAGCTCAACCCGGAGAAGTGCGTCTTCGGCGTGCCGGCCAGGAAGCTGCTCGGCTTCCTCGTCTCGGAGCGCGACATTGAGCGAACCCGGAGAAGATCAAGGCCATCAAGTGCATGTGCAAGCCAACCCAGCTGCGAGATGTCCAGAAGTCCACCGGCTGCTTGGCCTCGGTCAGCCGGTTTCTAAGCCGGCTGGGTGAGAGGGCCTTGCCCCTATGTCAGCTGATGAAGAAGACATCATCGTTCGAGTGTAACGACCAGGCGGACGAGGCATTCCAGGATCTCAAGCGCATGCTCTCCACCACACCCGTCCTGGCCGCGCCGGCTGACAAGGAGCCGCTGTTGCTATACATTGCCGCCACCTCCCGGTCGGTCAGCACGGTGCTGGTGGTCGAGCGACCAGAGAAGGGCAAGATCCAGTCTGTCCAGCGAATGGTCTACTACCTAAGCGAGGTGCTTTCCGCCTCCAAGCAGAACTACCCGCACTACCAGAAGATGTGCTATGGCATGTACTTCACCGCCAAGAAGCTGAAGCAATATTTCCAAGAACATGTCATCACCGTGGTCAGCACGGCCCCCATCGGCGAGATCATGGGCTGCTGGGATGCCTCTAGCCGGGTTGCCAAATGGGCCATCGAGCTGGCCAGCCACACCATCCTCTACGAGCCCCGCACCATGATCAAATCCATGGCCCTGGCCGACTTCCTCGTCGATTGGATAGAGACCCAGTACCTGCCACCGCCGCCCGATTC
Organism: Thinopyrum elongatum; assembly: GCA_011799875.1. NCBI lineage: Eukaryota > Viridiplantae > Streptophyta > Magnoliopsida > Poales > Poaceae > Thinopyrum > Thinopyrum elongatum. The sequence goes on along the minus strand of CM022298.1, from coordinate 479,004,376 downwards.
AACGCATTGGCGCATGCACTTTGATGGCTCCAAGACGCGCTCTGGCTTAGGAGCCTTCATCGTGTTGTCTTCCCCAAAGGGCGACCGGCTGCGGTACGCGCTCCAGATCCACTTCACCGCCTCCCACAACGTCAACGAGTACGAAGCCCTCATGCACGGCCTCCGGGTTGCCAAGGAACTCGGCATCCGGCGCATCTTATGCTACAGCGACTCAGATCTGGTGGTGTAGCAGCATTCTGACAAGTGGGACGCCCGGGATGCCAACACGGCTAGCTACCGTTTCCTGGTTCAGCAGCTCTCCGGAAACTTCGATGGCTGCAAGTTCCTCCACGTCCCGCGCATGAAAAATGAAGCCGCTGACACATTAGCCAAGATTTGCTCATCCCGGCAGGCCATACCCTCCGGCGTCTCCCTCGATCACTTGCGCAAACCGTTTGTCAAGCCGTCTCCGGATTCTTAGTCCATCTCCATCCCGGACGACCCTGCAGCGCCCCTCCCCAACCCAGACCCGGGGGCTGCCGCCCACAAACCAGTCCCGGGGGTTGCGGACCCCGACCCGGGGGCTGCTGATCTCGGCCCGGGGGCTGCCTTCTCCAACCCAGCGACCAACGAATCCAACCCAGGGGCTGCCCAACCCGGCTCAGGGGCTGTCGCCGCCAATCCGGCCGCCGTTGTCTCTAACCCGGGGGCTGCTCAACCCGACTCAGGGGCTACCGCCCCAGAACCCGTCTCGGTGGCCGTCTTCACCGTGGTGACAGCTCCGTCGTGGGCCCAGCCAATCTCAGCATTCCTGGAGAGCAGAGTACTCCCCAAGGACGAGACTGAGGCCCGGCTAGTGCAATGCCGGGCGTCCACCTACAGCATCATCAACAATGACCTCGTCAAGCGCAGCGCGACCGGCGTTTTCCAGTGCTGCGTCGAGCAAGACAAGGGCATGGAGATCCTCCTCGACATACATCAGGGCGAGTGCGGGCACCACGCCGCCTCCAGGTCCCTGGTGGCCAAGGCCTTTCGCCATGGTTTCTACTGGCCCACGGCCCTCAAAGACGCCGAGTCACTTATCATCAAGTGCGACGGTTGCCAACGCTTCAGCAAGCGTAGCCACCAGCCGGCTTCGGCCCTGCAGACCATCCCGATCACCTGGCCCTTCGCGGTCTGGGGGCTCGACATGGAAGGCCCCTTCAAGACCGCTTAGGGCGGCATGACGCATTTGTTGGTGGCGGTCGACAAGTTCACCAAGTGGATCGAGGCGCGGCCGATTAAGAAGCTGGACGGGCCAACGACTGTCCGGTTCGTCAAAGACATCGCGGTACGCTACGGCGTCCCACACAACATCATCACTGATAACGGCACCAACTTTGCCAAGGGCGCTCTGGCACAATACTGCTCCGTCTCCGGCATCTGGCTTGACGGCCTCCGTGGCTCATCCTCAATCCAACGGCCAGGTCGAGCGGGCCAACGGCCTCATCTTATCCGGCATCAAGCCACGGCTCATCGAGCCCCTCATCCGTTCACCCGGCAGCTAGCTTGACGAGCTGCCGGCCATCCTCTGGAGTCTCCAGACAACGCCAAACCGGTCGACCGGGTTCACCCCGTTCTTCCTCATCTACGGAGCAGAAGTTGTCATCCCGACCGACGTCGAGTTCGACTCGCCACGAGTCATAATGTACACAGAAGCTCAAGCCAAGGAAGCCCGCGAAGACGACGTCGACTTACTCGAAGAAGCACGCCTCCTGGCCCTTAGTCGATCCGCCATCTACCAGCAAGGCCTGAGGCATTACCACAGCGAAAAGATCAAGCCCCTCGCATTCCGCGAGGGAGACCTCGTCCTCCGGCTTGTCCAGCAGCAAGCCGGCCAGCACAAGTTGGCCTCCCCATGGGAGGCCCCCTTCATCGTCAGCAAAGCCCTGTGTGACTGCAATGCCTACTACCTCATCGACGCCCGCAAGCCGGACAAGCGCAAGAGAGATACCGCCAGCGAAGAGACAAGCCGGCCCTGTAATGCAGAGCTCCTCCGCCAATTTTACAGCTAGCTGTATGCACGTATGTATCGCTACCTTTTGTAATTCTATGAAAGACAATGGGACCCCCGAACTACACTCGGGGGCTACCCTTTCCTACCAAGTTATTGTGTTTCACACACCCCTGTAAATTTTCTTAAAACCTCCACGCCGGGTTGGTGCGACCGACCCGGGGGCTCGGGGGCTAGCTGGCTTGGCCACAACCCGCCATCCTCCTTAGCACATCACGACGTATTCGGGTAGCCAAGGCCCTCCACTTCGCCCTACGCAACAGTCCGGCTTTGGCTATTGGCCGGCAAGAACTATGGGCCAAAGCACCTACACGCCGCGAAACACTAAGTTGGATCTGCCGGATTGGCCAACCCGGCCACACCGCACTAAGTTGCCGCACGACCGGCTGCTCGCCAGACGGCCCAGTGGGTTTTTCGCTTGCGCACAACATTCGAAGGACCTAAGTACTGCACGCTTTTTCCAAGGACCGAACTCCTTGTCACAGACCGGAACCCGGCTGTTCGACTCGCGGGGGGGGGGGGGGGGGGGGGAGGCCCAAAGAAGGAGCAAGCAAGGAAAAAGGCTTAGAAAACAAAGAGCAAAAGCGCAAACATTCGGAACAATATTTACATTACAGTAATATGGGCCCAAGGCCAGAGTTCATTACATTTCATCAACACACCCCAGTGGGTGGGTGGACCTACTACCTAACAAAAGTACGAAAAAGATAAGCAGGATGGCCTTGGCTTCAGACGGCTCCCGCATCGGGTTGCGCAACCGCTGGCTCCTCCTCCGTGTCCTCTGGGCCCATCGAGGCGCCGGTATCGACCAACCCGGCGTCGTCATCCGCATAGGGGCCTGACTCCTCGGAGTTGCCCGACGGGTCATCAAGCAGCAAGCCGAAGTTGTCAGGCGGCACCACCTCGCCATCTTCGGTCCGCTCTACCTGGAACTCGTCATGCAATGCAAACGAGGCCAGGTAGCTGGCCCGGGCGACAATCCGGCCCGCCTTCACCTGCAGCTAGGGCTCCGCGCCAGCTCACTGGGCCGCCAACCGGTCCAGCGCCAGATCTGGCTACTAGGACATGACAAACCTCAATGCCAAGTCGGCGCCGGTACGAGGGGAGGAGACGCGCCATGCGTGAAGCCGTGTCGGTCCGGCTTCCAGCCACCACGCCAGCCACATGGCGCTGTTGGGCTCAACGGCGCCGGGCCAAAGGGCCACCGTCATCCCACTCCGGCCTCGGTGAGCGTCGCCGTCTGCTCATCCAGGGCGTGCAGGCGGACCTCGGCAGCATGCATAATCTCCGGGAAACTCCAGGCAGCGTGCGTCCGCGTCCGCCTAGGTCGACCAGTGGTCGTGCACGGCCTGTTCTGCCCTCCCCTGCGTTTCTGGAAAGTATTCTGTCAAACAAAAAAGCAAGACAGTTAGCAACGAAAAAACAAAGCCGGCTTCACAACCCGGCGAAGTCAACAAAGAAACACTTACTGGCGAAGGCCTCATCCAGGTGATGCGCTTCGAGCAATGTACCATGCCACTCCAAGTCCCCAGCACGGTTACGCGCTTCGAACGCCTTCTCCAGCTCGGCGCACTTGTCGACGGCCGCCTTCAGCTCAACGTCCTTAGCAGCGGCCACCTTCTCATGCTCCTCCTTGACGCAGAGGAGTTCCGCCTGGTGGGCCTCCGCCACACTGACGGCCTCGGCCTTCAGGCACTCCACCTCAGCCTGGAGCTGGCACTTGTCACCGGCCAGCTGGTTGCGCTACTGGCTGGCTTCGGCAAGCGCTTGCTGGGCCTCCGCCACCTTGGCCGCCTCTACCTTCAGGCGCTCCACTTCAGCCTGGAGCTAGCTCTTGTCGCCGGCCAGCTGGTCACGTTGCTGGCCGGCTTCGTCAAGCGCCTGCTGGGCCTCCGCGACCTTGGCGGCTTCCGCCCTCAGCTGCTCCACCTCGGCCCGGAGCTGGCCAGCGTCGGCAACCGCCTGGTCACGTTGTTGACTGGGTTCAACCAGCCGGGTCCGCAAGTCCGGCACCTCGGCCACGGCAGCTGCGCGGCAAAGATTCAGAGTCAAGACAACTAAAGAAAGGACAAGATCACTTTAAGATTCAACCCAACTACGTCGAAACTCGGGGGCTACACCCAGTGGATGCGCTAGTGCGCCCCCACTAAGAGCACGCAAAACGTACCGTCGGTAAGGCGGAGCGCCTCCTCCTTGGCGGCAAGCTGCCCCATGACCTGCTGATGCTTCTCCAGAAGCCGATTGTAGATGCCAACTCAGAGGGCATCCAGGTGCTGCGGAGAAATAAGAGTTCGCACAAGAAGCTCTTTAAGATTCGACCCAACTACTACGTAGTTGGCCAGAATCTCGGGGGTTACACCCAGTGTGTGCGCTGGCGCGCCCCCACTAAGAGCTATAGAGGAGAAAATTAAAAGAAGCCTTACTAAGACCGAGCGCTCCAGCTCCCGCGCCCGCTCCATCTCGGACTAGGCAAAGGCCTGAACCCGGTCCACGCACCCACGCAGATGCCGTGCACGGCGTCCATCGATGCCTCCTCCTGCGTCAGCGGCCCGAAGATGGCTCGCCTAGACCCGGCGGCAGGACGGCTTCCCGGCACCACTAGCGGCTGCCTGATCGCAAAGGCATGCTCGCCCCTCGCCGTCTCCTCCGCGGCGAGCCACGATTTCAGCGCGCCGGCCGGCGTCGCCTGCGGCACCATGTCTGGCGTCGCTTGCGGCGGCCCGTCCAGCGTCGCCTGCAGTGCCCCGTCCGCCGTCGCCCACGGCGCCCCTTCCGGGGCGGACCCTCCGCCGCCTTCTCCGACCTCCACCCGCTCGACCGCGTTGTCCCATGGTGGGGTGTCGTCGATCTCCACGACCTCCCAGTCGCCCACCGCCACCTCCACCCGGTCATCCGGGTTGCGCCCCTCCTCCGTTGGCGGCACGAAAACCGTCCCCGCCGGCTCCAAGCCCGCCGGCATTTCCGGCCAAGTCGGCTCCCCGACGGCCCGCTCCCTCGCCTCCATGGCCCGGGCCTAGGCCTGGGTTGACGCCGCCTCCATCTCCTCCACGACCCTGTTCCGGTCTCACCAAGCCATGCCCTCGGCGTCCTCCAGGTTCAGGCCAAGGTCCTCCTCGGCCGACCCCTTGGGCAAGTCGATGGCGCTGGTTCGGGTCTTCCGGAACATGAAGCCGCCCCCAGACGCGGCATCTGTCGCCGCCAGCGCTAGCGGAAACGGCGACCTGGATCACAACAAGAGTGGCATAAGAAGAGAACAACTCGGCAGTGCATCGGGGTCAGCAAGAAGCATACCCAATCGCCGTCGGGATGGCCTGTCTCGGCGGCGCCGCCAGGACGGCGCGGCGTCTCTTCTTGGCGGCCGGGTTGCCGCCTCCGGCCGGGTCCACCGAGCGCTTCGCGGCCAGCTTCCTTGGTGCCATGTCTGCCTTCTTGTGCAGCCGGCTAGCCGCCCCCGGTACGCGGGACGACCCAGCCTCGGCCGTGTTCTTCGGCCGTCTTGGGGGGGCGACGTTGCCGTCTCCACCCCTTGATGGTGCTGCACCACCAGCATGCGTCAGAATCTCCATGTCGTCGTCATCCGACCAGTCTCGCAAGAGATCTGGGCATGAAAACTTACCCGCTCGACGGGTCGCGTCGGCCAAATCGTTGCCGGCTCCAGGTTCTTGGCGAAGGACTCTTCCCCCTCCAATCAGGCCCGCTCGACAGCAAATACTTGCGCCCTCGTCTAGTCATGCGTTGGGCGGATTGCATTTAGCAGCACCTCCCACGCCGCATCCGGATGAAGAAGGAGATGGCACATAGCGAAATATGGGGACCAAGGACTCACCGCGGGCGCCGGTACTCGGCGTTGTAGGGCGACTTGCCGAATCGCCAATCTGGAGCCAACCCGGCCTTGGAGATGGCATTCGCCCGCTCGGCGACCTGCTCCGGGTCCAGCCACCTGGACGACATCCGGGTAGGGTCCCAGCGGTCACCCATCAGGCCGATGATATGCGCCCGGTGCTGCAGCGGCAGAACCCGGCATGCGACGAAGGCGGCGACAAGGTCGGTCCCCTTGAGGCCCTCCCGCACCGTCATCTCCCAAATCCGGTCACACAGATTCAGCATCCCCTGCGGCGGGTTCTTGGGCAGGTAGCCCCAGTTCATCTTGGTGAGCGGCTGCTCATTGATGAACGGGGGCAATTTGACGCCCTCGCCTCCTCCGCCGACGCTGCGAACATAGAAAACGGTATTCTACCACTTCTTGGCAGAATCATCGATGGTCATCTTGGGGGACACCCCATTCGGCCGGACCGAGATGACGGCGGCCCCACAGTCTGACATAACCCCGGCCTCTGGCCCCTGCTGCTTCAGTAAGAAGAGGCGGCTCCAGAGCTCCACATCTGGCTCCACCCCCGGATACCCCTCGCAAAGGGTGACGAAGCCCGAGAGCTGCAGCACGGCGTTGGTGCGTAGGTGGTGCGGCTGCAGCCCGAAGAAGGAGAGGAAGGCACGGAAGAAGGCGCTCGCAGGAAGGCCAAGCCCGCGCTTGAAATGACTATAGAAGACCACGCACTCACCGTCCTGTGGCTGCGGCTCCACCTCCCTTTCGGGCGCGTGCGTGGCCATCTCCGCCGTCGGCGGCAGGCGTCGGGTGTCGCGAAGATACTGGATATTGTCGTCGGTAACGTTGGATCCCTCCCACGAGCCTTTCGGCGGTGCCATCCGCGGTGCTCGGCGCAGGTGCGAGGCGCATTCGCGAGAAGGAGCTAGCACGGCAGGCGGGCGAGTCGAGCGGCGTCTAGTTCTTTGGTGGGCGGTGAGCTCAAGGACTGGGCGAAGGAAGAAGAAGGAGGCGGGGGGCGCGTGCGTGATTGATTTCTGCCGCCCCCTCCCCCTGATTTATAACCACGGGCAGAATGTGGGGAAGTGGGATCGGTTGCGCCCACCCCTCCCACTTCCCCGCATTGAGTGGGCACGATCCACGCATGAATTAACTGCATCGAGAAGGGCAACCATCCGCGGCCGCCACATTAAATCCCCGTGCGGGGGCCGAGGGAGTGGAGTGGCGGGCCCCAGCCCGCTGTCGCGTCCCGTCACGCGCGTGGCCTGTCATGGCCTCTTCAGCTATTATTCGCCATGTGGCGCCCGCGCCAAAACTGAGAGGTCGCATCCCTTCCCCTCCAAGATTCGGCGGACTCTTTGGTTTCCTGCCCATGCCGGGATACCGCGATCCGGCTTTCGGAAGCCGGCACACAGTGGGTGTTGCCGGACTCGGTGGTCACAAGCTTCACCAACATCAACCGCCTCCTCAGGGGGTGAAACTGCGAAGGCCCCCGTGCTCGAAGCTGGTGAGCCTTCACAGCTTCGGGGACTACTGTCGGGGGGATGAACCCGGGGCAGGCAACGGAACCCGGATCCTTATCAAAAACTTCAGGGATAGCAACGCCCCTCAATCCGGCGTGCCCTTGGCCGGGTTCCTCAACCCGGCCAAGTCCCGCTACCCGGACAGACCCGCTGGCACATGCCGGCCGGACCCGGCGAGTCAAAGCCTTCTTCGACAAGCAAGCGTAACCATGGTGCGCCCCTCAACCCGGCCACGGGTCAGCTCCCGTCCCATCTAGGGTGTACGATGGAACAAGTCCCCGTGAAGGGATGAGCATGGCCACAGTGGCCCACCAACCCCGCTAACCGGTGGGAGCGTGGCAACAGTGGCCCACCAACTCCGCTGACTAGGGCCGGCATGGCTACAGTACATCCCGCGTCCTGCTGACGCAAGCCGATGGCGACCAGGCAATGCGCCACTATAGCCGAGCCGGCCCAACCACTCCGTGACGCACGACCAGATGGGAAATAGTGCCCTCTGGCGCGCGGGGTCCGCGCCCGAAGAACCCAGCGTACCCTGGTACCTGGCGGGCCCCAGCACCGGCTTCCCAGACGCTGACATCCCGGCCCCGTGCCCATGTAGCTTTACCATTGTAACCCTAGGGGTTGACCTATAAAACCCCCCGGGGGCCCGCCATGTACATGGGCGGACACAAGACAGAGAGAGAGATCATCAGTAGAACACACACAAAGAGAAGGAGCAGCCTATGCTTTGGCATGTCTTCCTTCCTCCCCGATACAGCTCTAGGAGCAAGCTTGTACCATCCACATATAAACCACACTCGGCAGGACTAGTGGTGTTATCTCTCCGGAGAGCCCCGAACCTGGGTATGTCTTGCGTCCCTCGCTCGCTCATACCGACCTCGCCTCTGGAGCCCACCGGTGCCCTCGAGCCTGTCCCCGTCTTTAGCCATCCTTTGGCATCTGCCGTGCGCCCACGACAACAAAGTTGGAGCATAATTTATTATTGATTGTCTTCCTTATGAGTGGCGGTCGGGGACGAGTGATGGTCTTTTCCAACCAATCTATCCCCCTAGGGGCATGCGTACTAGTAATTTGCTTCGAGGGCTAATAAACTTTTGCAATAAGTATGTGAGTTCTTTATGACTAATGTGAGTCCATGGATTATACACACTCTCACCTTTCCGCAATTTGCTAGCCTCTTCGCGACCATGTATTGCCCTTTCTCACCTTGAAATGTGGTGCAAACTTCTCCCGTGCATCAAAACCCCCTGACATGATACGCTCTATCACACATAAGCCTCCTGATATCTTCCTCAAAACAGCCACCATACCTAACTATTAAGGCATTTCCATAGCCATTCCAAGATATATTGCCAGGAAACTTCCACCGTTCTGTTTTATTGTGATGCACATCATAATTGGCATATTGCTTTGCATGATCACATAGCTGACAAAGTATTTTTGGCTCAGCCACCGTTCATCATTTTTTTATACATGTTACGCTAGATCATTGCACCTCCCGGTACACCGCCAGAGGCATTCATATAGAGTCATATCTTGTTCTAGTATCGAGTTGTAAGTAAATAGAAGGGTGATGATCATCATATTCTTTCACATCCCTAGTTCTGGTATGACCTAGACTAGCTAGTCATGTGAGCATCATGTCTAAATTAAATTTGAATTTGAAATGGGGATATGTGAAAGCCTCAAAAATCATTTTGGAAATGATCAAGATAAAAATTGCTTCAAATAGGTCCAAGAAAATGTTCCTGTTTTTCCTTGAAAATATTGGCCAGAGGTAAAATTCAAACCAATATTTTTAGGAGCTCAGAAATATTTATTTAGGGCATTTGGAATTAATTCAATAACTATTTGCATTGGATTTATATTTTATATATTTTACATATGATCCAATAATTCTGGAAAAATTGTGAGGGGCTTTGGAATAATCCCTTTAATCCTTGCAAAATTTATCAGAAGCAACAAAATTAGTTTGGTTCAAAAAAACCAAATCTTTACCTACTAATAAAGCGCCTATTGAATCTGTCGGGTTCATCATCGCGGAGTTTTTACAGAGAAGTCCCTGATGTTTTAGGTAATTAACCTGCTGCCTTTTTTAACTGGATATGGTAGGCATGTAACGATTCATTTTTTAACTTGCCCGTCCCATAGCCTCGACCGCACACCAGTCATCCCCATTGAGAAACACACCCTGTCCCGCCCCACATCAGTCTCCGGCGAGATCCCATCGATCTCTAGTGTGCGGCACCGCCTCCCTCATTCAGCGTGAGGAAAGGAACCATTCCCTGCCCCCGCACGCACCCAATCGTCTTGTATCGCCGGCTGTTCGTTCTTCTCTCTATCCTGATGAGCAGACCACATCCCGCCGGACGCCACTGCCACCCCTCGATCTCCTCGCACTGGAGTCGTCGCCCTTCTCACCTCAGCTTCCCGGACCTCGCGCATCTACTCCCTTGCTAAGTATGTCCAGGCGGCCGCCATACTCGCCGGCTCCGCCGACTCCCCTTGCGGCGCCAATCTCAAGAGCCCCTCCAGCTACTCCGACAGCTCGATTTCGTGCATCCCAGCTCGATTACTTCAAGAAGGAAGAGGATGACGATGAGGCGGAGCTCCTGGACACGGCCGCCTGCAGCGGTGGCTTTTGGTGCACGCGGAGGTCTCCGTGGAGGTGGAAATTTAATTCGACCTCGCCTGGGGATGCCGGCCTCCCCGAGCTCCTGCTGCCGGTGGCCTCCTCCCCGAGCCCCAAGCATGAACAAGGTACTGTGCCGCATACCTGAAGGTCACCCAACTGTTCGCACACGAACACGTCACCATGTACCCTCGACGCCGGGGGTGATACACCGCAGTTCACGTCGAAGGAGACCCGTTCGGAAGCGCGGTACGCAAGCAATCCGACAGGCGCTTTTAAGGACCCGAAACCCCACACGCCCGGGAGGGACCCCGTCAGGGCATGCGGCAGCTATGGGCTGCCTTAGGTCGACCTGATCGCCCCTAGGGCCTCGTGGATCGCCGCCCTGCAACTAGAAGAACGGGCAAAGAACAAGGAATAAGAGAACAAGGGAGAGGGATAAAGGTAAAGATAAGAAGTGGTAGATTGATTTGTCGATTGTGTGTTGTTCAATTGGCCGTCAACCCTTAGGTATATAAGAGGCGGATGGACTTCCCGTACAAGAAAAGGACTCCAAATCACGTCCAAATCTTTGCAAAATTAACCGAACTCGGATTTAGGTAAGTCTAGAACATCAGTTCAGTTTTTAGGTCCCACAGGCACAAACAACCTCGGATGAAGATGAGCCCAAAAGAATATTTGACTGTTTCAACGAGACAAACAACTTTCGTGGTGAACGTTTTTCGATTCGAGGCCATCTTCATGGCCGAATCACTTGTGTAAAATAGACTGTTACTCGCGCTACCCATCAGACACTGTGTCTGATGGGGCGCACCACTTTTGCCCCGTGACAGGGCCGCACTCAGGTGGCTGTAACTTTTACATAGGATCTTGGATTGAAAGTGCAACTAATCCCCGGGTGGTTTTGGTAATTCATACCAACATAGAGCTCATTGAACTAATATCCATTCAAGTTTAATATTTCCAAAAGTTCAATGAATGGCATGGCATGGACTAGAGATGTGGACACCTCAAAATGCTAAGGACAAAGATTGGCAAAAGCACAAGACTCTTCTTTTCTATTTTAGTGATCCAAGATCACATTGAGTCCATAGGAAAGCCAATACTATTAAAAGGGAATGAGGTGTTGCTTAATGGTCTACTTGCTCAAAGTGCTTAGTGATATTGCTCCAAAACCCTCAGCCACTTTCTCATTTCCACGTATGTCCAAAACCCAAAGTCAAACTCAGCCCCACCAATTTGATCTATCCGGCGCCACCGAGTTCATTTGACATAGCCACTGCCAAAAACCCTCGAAAATTTGGTCTCACCGATACGGATCTCGGTCTCACCGAGATGGCCTTGCAAACTCTCTGTTGCCCGTTGTAATTATTTCGGTCTCACAAAAATGTGGAATCGGTCTCACCGAGTTTGCTTAACCAACTCTCTATTTGGTCTTTGCTGAAATCGGTCCCACCGAATTCATGCAATCGGTCTCACCGAGATGAGGTTTTGCCCTAGCCCTAGCACATCGGTCCCACCGAGTTGACCTTGTCAGTCCCACCGAGATTCCTAACATTCACATTTTGAACTAAATCGGTCTCACCGAGTTCTTCTATTCAGTCTGACCGAGTTGGGTCAAATGTGTGTAACGGTTGGATTTTGTGTGGAGGCTATATATACCCCTCCATCCCCTTCTCCATTTGTGAGAGAGCCATCAGAACATGCCTACACTTCCACTACTCATTTTCTGAGAGAGAACCACCTACTCATGTGTTGAGACCAAGACATTCCAATCCTACCACAAGAATCTTGATCTCTAGCCTTCCCCAAGTTGCTTTCCACTCAAATCATCTTTCCACCATAGCCAAATCTGTGAGAGAGAGTTGAGTGTTGGGGAGACTATCATTTGAAGCACAAGAGCAAGGAGTTCATCATCAACACACCGTCTATTACCTTTTGGAGAGTGGTGTCTCCTAGATTGGTTAGGTGTCACTTGGGAGCCTCCGACAAGATTGTGGAGTTGAACCAAGGAGTTTGTAAGGGCAAGGAGATTGCCTACTTCGTGAAGATCTACCCGAGTGAGGCAAGTCCTTCGTGGGTGATGGCCATGGTGGGATAGACAAGGTTGCTTCTTCGTGGACCCTTCGTGGGTGGAGCCCTCTGTGAACTCGCGCAACCGTTACCCTTCGTGGGTTGAAGTCTCCATCAACGTGGACGTACGATAGCACCACCTATCGGAACCACACCAAAAATCTCCGTGTCTACATTGCATTTGCTTTCTCCAAACCCTTCCCTTTACCTTCATATGCAATGCTTTACTTTCCGCTGCTACACTCTTAGAATTGCATGTGTAGGTTGATTGCTTGACTTGTACTAGTTGCTAAAATCTGCCAACACTTAAAATTGGGAAAAGGCTAGATTTTTATTTGGTCAAGTACTCTAATCACCCCCCCCCTCTAGACCTACTTTCGATCCTACATGGATTGATACGATTTTTATATCAAAATTGATCATTTCGATGCGACAAAGACAATTTGTGTAGATCAGTTTTCCATATGAGGCCGTCTCGCGGGCGTAATCGGCCGAACAGTGTTCTGGACACAAAATCGCAGTATTTCGAACACAACTTCGGCCTTAGAAATGAGATCAGATGGCTATGGCCCAAATATCAAAGTTTCTCCTTTTGACGATACAGAACTTTCTCACTTTGAGCACTTTTCCATTTGAGGCCTTCTTAATTATGTTCTTTACTATGCCAAAATATGATGTCAACACATGCCCCCCTGTTTTTTGGCAAAACTTGTGTGCCAAAAAATAACTTGCACGAAGTTTGTTCTAAGCGCGATGTCAACACTTCATCAGCCATTTTGTACGTGCTTTGGACGATAAGTATATATCGGCCATTTAGATTAGCAACAAAAGTGAAGCTAATCGAACATATAATGATTTGGTAATACCCTTTCATGATGTAAGAAATTATATTGCATCCATGGATTAAAATAAGCCCATTGAGGGTAAAAAATCATACCTGATGACGAATTCCATAGTATAGGCATCAACATCATAGTTGAGAAATATGGGTAATGTGTGGACCGAAGATGTTGAAACCTTCGGCTTGGTCCTTCATAATTTTCACCCTTTTTCTTCTTCACCTTTTCCGCACTTCTTGTAATGAAAGCTTGCACATAATTATTATTTTGAGTACTTCCTTTGGGAACCCATGCCATGTTCCTTTCTTCAATTTCTTGTGCACTAAGTTTTTGTAATTTCTTCTTTTGCCAACATGATAAGCCGAGTGAGCACCCCGGCTGTGATTTTGTTTGAAGCAATGGCAATTCCTATTTTACCTTGTGCACTCTCAACTTCTTCTCTTCAGATTTGGCACTTGATTGACTTGTCTCATTTCCTTTAGTAGCCAATGTCAACACTTTAATTGGCTCTTTTTCATTTGAGATCGAATCTGAAGTAGCACTCTTACGACCATCTTTTTTAACACAGTAAACTTGCTTGACCACCTCTTTCTTGTTCCTTGAGCTCCGGACCGATTCCTTATGATTGAAACGGTCTTTGGCATGTGCTTGTTCAAATGTTGATATTTTTGGAGCTGCATAATGTTTGTGAGATGGTCTAAAATAAGATGAAGAATCCGCCCTTATATCATACCTATCCCATGATGGATATGGATTTACATGATCATAGGAAGGTACCCATGGCATTGGCATTGGCGGCACAAAATATGGATATGAATATACTGCATTAGAATTCTCATTTTGCCAATACCGATCCTCGGGTTTGCGCCTACGGGGTGGTCTTGATGCTCTTGAATTACTTGGCCGATAAACACTATTCTCCTCACTTATCTTCTGATATTTTTCCAATAGTTGCGTGAAAGTGACTTTCGGCTTTTTACCTTTGTGCTTACCTCGGCCTTTGCTTTCTTTGGTTGTGCTTGCGCTGATCTTTGGATTTTCTTGTTGCCCCCCAGTACTTGGTGTCTTTTGTGCAACCTCGATGGAATTTTCGCACTCAAGAATATTATCATTGTGCTCTTGAACAACTTCCTTATTTGAAAGCTTGATCCCATTATCCACAGTTTTTACCTTCTCATGTTGAAATGGATCTGCTTGAAGCAGCCGATGCAAAAATCGTTTGCCATCAGGACCAATCGGAATAGATTGGTCATCTCTTGGTGTCTCAACAAATTTCAATCGTCCTCTATCAATGGCCGATTTGACTATTTAACGAAACATGTTGCAATCCTCAAAATTATGCTTGGACGAATCATGCAACTAACAATACATTCGTCCTTTGATTGATGGCTTGACATGGTGATCAAGAATTCTAATGTAATTATTTTTCAGCAACAAATCAAATATTTGATCACACATGCTTGAATTGAAGGTATACTTCTTGTTTTCTAGCCGATCTTGGTGTGCGAACGGCTTTGGAGTTAAGCAAACGAATGGTTCAAATTTGGAATATCCCCATTCGGCTATGCATTGTGTTTTGCACCCTATCTCCGATGTATTTGGATAAGATATTATATTAGCATCGGATTTCTGAAAAGAATTTGACCTTGGCTTTAAATTTCTGAAACGAAAATAGTTAGAATACACATGTCTCAATTGAGACCAAGTGCAAGCCAAGTATGAAACAAGCAAAGCTACCCAATTAGATATGAAATTTTGATAAAGCAATGGGGAAAACTTTGGCTGCAATAATAGGTCACTATCGGTCTTTATAAGTGGCACAATAGGTTGACCGATATGTTCTATAACAGTTTTATTGCTAACAAGTAAATTTCCCTTCTTCATTGGTCTTTCAAAATTACTTATGAGAATTTTTCTTATAGAAGCATCAACAATAAAGTTGCGACCAAATTGGAAGATAGGTAAATCACTTGCTAGACATACCTTTTCAAACACGTTGGGAGAGCATGATAGTTGCGTTACTTGAATGATATGTTGTTCCTCTTTCGAATAGCTCCCCAACACCTTGTCGTCCTGTTTTTCTAGAACAGATTCGGCATATGTAATATTTGATTCGGTCTTTTCAATAGCCGAATTAACTTTGTTATCCGAATCACCACCTTTTTTGATAATTCTATCCACACCCAATGCTTTCTCTTTTTGACATAATCGAGCTTGGATTGCAGCAGAATTAATAGGCTTTCCCTCTTTTGTTAATTCATGTAGAACAACATTGCATTCGTCCCAAAATGATGTAAGATTTTTCTTAATGACCCAATATGGATAGAATTGCCCCCCGACACTTTTAGACTCTTTCGGTAGTGAGATGTCACCGAAATTCTGTAATTGTGCAGGGAAAACATTGTATGCTACAATACTAGGTGAAGACACATGTGATCCTATAGAATTTTCACTTATTCGACTATTAGCGTGAAGGTGCGAAGCCGAATTATGAATACCTATAGTTGCATATGGTGCCAAAAAAATAGTAGCATGAGGTGTAGCATATGACGATTGAGGGTAATTGGCCGGATAACTAGTAGTAGCATGGCCAATTCCCCTATCCACCGGCATGTTTTGATTAACATATTGCAAGCTAGTTGCCGATGAATAAAAAGGTGAAACACTTTGTTGCATATTATCAAAAGTTCCTATGTGAGGTGTTTTAACTTGATTAACAGAACTCATCATGTTGTTCATCGGCGTATGGATTTGTGGGGCTGCCGATGCATGGGAGTTGGTATACATACGTTCCAAGTTGCTAAAATTATATGAGGTAGAAGCATGGAGATTTTGTTGCAACGGCTCTTGCACATAATTAGATGCATGATTGATAAAGCTAGGGCTAGCCGATACATTATGCTCATTAAACGATCTAGCAACAACATATGCATTATTTGCATCTACATAAGTGAATTGGGTATTCATGTTACCTTTGTAGATTGCAAATCGTAGATGACGATCTCTTCGTCGCAAGAACGGGCCGGAGACCGTTCAAAGCTTCATCCCCAACGGAGTCGCCAAAAAGTGTGTTCGCACACAAACACGTCACCGTGTACCCTTGACGCCGGGGGTGATACACCGCAACTCACATCAAAGGAGACCCGTCTGGAAGCGCGGTACGCAAGCAATCCGGCGGGCGCTTTTGAGGACCCGAAACCCCACACGCCCGGGAGGAACCCCGTCAGGGCATGCGGCGGCTATGGGCTGCCCTAGGTCGACCTGATCGCCCCTAGGGCCTCATGGATCGCCGCCCTGCAACTAGAAGAATGGGCGAAGAATGAGGAAGAAGAGAACAAGGGAGAGGGATAAAGGTAAAGATAAAAAGTGGTACATCGATTTGTCGATTGTGTGTTGTTCAATTGGCCATCACCCCTTAGGTATATAAGAGGCGGATGGACTTCCTGTACAAGAAAAGAACTCCAAATCATGTCCAAATCACGTCCAAATCTTTCCAAAATTAACCGAAATCGGATTTAGGTAAGTCTGGAACATCAGTTCGGTTTTTAGGTCCCATAGGCCACAAACGACCTCGGATGAAGATGAGCTCAAAAGAAAATTTGACCGTTTTGATGAGACGAACAACTTTTGTGTTGAACGTTTTTCGATTCGAGGCCAGCTTCATGGACGAATCGCTCGTGAAAAACAGACTGTTACTCACGCTACCCATGAGACACCGTGTCTGATGGGGCGCGCCACTTTTGCCCCGTGACAGGGCCGCACTCAGGTGGCTGTAACTTTTACATACGATCTCGGATTGATACGATTTATATATCAAAATCGATTGTTTCGATGAGACAAAGACAATTCATGTAGATCAGTTTTCCATATGAGGCCATCTCGGGGGTGTAATCAGCCGAACAGTGTTCTGAACACAAAATCTCAGTATTTCGAACACAACTTCAGCCTTAGAAATGAGATCGGATGGCTATGGCCCAAATATCTAAGTTTCTCCTTTTGATGATACAGAACTTTCTCACTTTGAGCACTTTTCCATTTGAGGCCTTCTTAATTATGTTTTTGACTATGCCAAAATCTGGTGTCAACACCAACTACTCCCCGTAAGCCAGATCCCCTTTTGAAATCATGTGCTTTCTATTTTCATGTCAAGATTTGGTTTCATCTTTGTTCACAAGGTGAATACCACTAAATCTTTCGTTGTTCATACATTCACAGCCCACGCATATATATCTCACCTGCTTTATGAACCACCTCCATGAATACAGAGCGCTCCCATGAAAACTTGGACAAAAGTAAGAAGTAAAACCTAAGGCTTCAAATTGCAAGAAGCAACCTGCTTTGATTCAAATAAGTTTGGTAGTCTCCCATCGATTAGGAGAAATCTCTGCCAAATAATTTCTCCAGTATGCAGCCATGCTGTTTGATTAGTAGGAGTTTTCTTAGTCTCTTCAGACATAAGTGGTGATGTAGCCTAGAACAGGAAAACTCTAAAAAATACCTTTTCCTTGAGAGATTGGTAATGTCACTTGGACTGGAAAAACATAGCTAGATAATACTGATTAATTCCACCCTTGGCATGACCATAATCGTGTTGGCTGTCCTTTTGCTCCCCAAACATCGGCAATCAATTTTTCCATCTGTATTATTGAGCATATGACGGGTATATGATTAAATACGCTAGAAAAATCATGGACTCACTAACATGTGCCTCATCTGGCCTTTTGTTGAGTAGGTTTGCATGCTTCAGATCAAGATTTGGTCAGCGTATATGATGGTCTGTTGTCTTTAGTTCTTATCTGATGCTAATAGAGGCATGCTTGTTCATCATTCTCTATTCTCATACCTTCTTACAAAGACATGGTTATGCAAATGAAGGCCTACATCATCGTTTAAAATTCTCCATGACGTAACCAATATTCAATAAAAATAAATGGTAGCAACAGACGGCCATATTTTCCTATTAAATATTATGACGAAAAGGTGAATTGAGGTGGTTATGGCCGATCGACTTTGGGGCAGAAATTTTGGTCGCAAATGTTTTTGTCGAAAAAGTTTATTCTTCTCTCCCATTACAACGCACGGGCAAATTCCAGGGAGCATGCATGTCACCTGCCACAACATCCCAACTGAACTCATTGACCAGCTGCACAACGTTAGCACTGCCAAGAACAAGGAGGTGTATGTCAAACAATTCACCACATCTCCTGTTGTTGAACTGTCTATTATGCAAATTATGGGCATGTTTTCTTGTGGGGTTCTTTTGCCTCAATGGTATTATTCTTCTAGAAGCTATGTTGCCAACTCTGAATTTTTATTTACTTCAGAAATTTCAAAGTAAACACTGAATTGCAGCGTGGAAAAATTTAATACCTCACAAACTTTGCAGATTTTGTTTCAATCTTGCAGTTTGGTTTGCTTGCTTGTGTATATGTGCGTGTATAATGAGAGGGAGGGAGATATTATTCTGTTCTAGCAGTTCTATTTCTGTGAGATCTGCTCCCCTCCACTCCATTTTTGATAGCCTGAAATCTAAATGTGAAAAGCAGATGGAGGTGATCAAGGGAAGCAGTCATGAGCGAGGTGTTTAAGGTCTACGAGCACCACTAATGTGAGGTCTCAAACGCCTCCGCTCTTGTACTTGATTCGATTGTATTTATACGGATACTTCTTTCCACGGCCTTACATTTTGCCGTTAGGAAGTTATTAGCACTAGGCATGTGAGTTTGGCAGGTGGAGGCTTTATTTTGGTGTAGGTGAACTTGTCATTTGGGTAAGCTCTGTAGATCCAGTTACATTGCAGACTTGAAGACTTGCCAGCTACACCATTTGAAAAATGGGCTGCTCATCTAGGTACATTGCTACTCGGCCTTGCCTTCATTTGAAGCTTTCTTAGATAAACTCTTCAAAACCAGAAAACAAGTACTCTCGTATATTGAGGTTCTACTTGCAGATTGTTCATCTTCTGATCAATTTTGTTGCATTATTTTGCACTCTATCTGCCAATTTGGTTGCATAGTCATCGCATCTTTTAAATTAATGTCACTGTGGGTTTGGTTGCACAATGTTTTCTAGAAGGTATAGCTTATAGTATGATAATACACATAAGTATGATATGGCCTATGGGCAAATTGTGCTGACAGGCTACGGTCCTTAAACCAGCCTTTATACAATGTGAAGAAAAGTAGCACACATCAATGAAACCAGAGGCTGCAAGAAACTTGGTTATTCATAAGAGTATGTTACTGTAGCTGGTCCATTAAGATATTCATTTTTTACTAGTACATATCATGTACCAAAATTTCCGTAGACTAGCTCGGCGGCCCCATTTTCGTTTATATCAGAATCAATAACCATATAAACTTAAATTGTGGTTTTATTTGAAACAAGTAGTTATGAAATCTTACATGGCTAGCCAATGGTTTTAATTTTTTTTGTTATTTGCTTCACATATCCAATGTAGATGAGAATGGCGACACTCAGTCTCCAAAGAGATTATGCATTGGATCGAGGAGCACATTGGTTGACCAAAATTTGCAGATACCCAGCAATGCAAAGCTATACATTGAAAGTGAAATGGTGTCCTCTCTAGTCGACATTTCCAATGTTTGTGTCACATTTCACAAGCGGAGAAGTGCCACGGTCGGTTGTTGCTTGAGGAGAGGCTTCTTTTGTCAAGGTTGCCTGAGGATGTGTGTGGCTCGGAACAAGGCTCTCTTCCATATAATCCAAGTTCTCTCACTTGCCTTGTTTGTCTCCTAGCAGTTTTTATGTGATGTGTGATTTCTTCATTTTCAAAGTTATTTTTTAATTAACTAGCCTGACCAAAAATTGATTAGACTTATGGTTACTTTGTAATGCTTTTAGTTTGCTAGAACTTTATATGCCTGAAAGAAACTTACGTAAGATGCTATAAGGATTAACTTTCTTACCGATTACAGCACCGGTGGTGGCAGGACATGATTTCTATATGCATTTATATAGATGTATTTGTAAACATTTCATTTATATTTGTGAACATATTCTACATTTATTTGTAGTCTGCCAAGAAGAAATAAAGTAGTGACCAAATGTGCTTATCTACTACTGCTTCGAGTTTCTTTTCCTTAAAGTTATAATAGTATATGTGTATATTTTTTGACCTATTTTTGTCACTATTAAAATTATAGTTACATTTCTCAAAATAAAAGTAACTATTATTTTTTTATGAAACATATAGATTTTATTAAATTTGGATTCATGGTAATTTAGTTACTCCCTCTGATCCATATTACTTGTCGCCGGTTAATCGGAGGGAGTACATGAATTACTAAACTCTCCAATGGTGTGTAACAATCATATTGTATGTTTCTCCTGCTCAAAGTCTATTCCATGCACCACTACTCTTCCATCCGATGGCAGTGTTGCATCCATCGGCCCGCTGTGAGCATAGCTCGATGCCGTCTCTAGGCCTCCGCATTGGCTGAAAGGCAGACTCATACCTCAACCAAAAGCATAGCTTAAGCGATAATTCAACATATGGCAACACAAAGGCATAACCTTATAGAGAATGAGGATAACCTTATTTTTTACGTTTGTTGGAGTTGGATATAGGAAGTGTTTGCAGTGGCACGCGAAGTAGGTTTTACAATTTTTTTCGCCCGGTGCAACGCACGGGCATTTGTACTAGTTAAAACAAATGTTAGAAATAGAAAACAGGAAACAAAATGAAAAAAGGGGCAAAGACAGAGGCTTACCTGGCGGCCCACTGGCCGGCCCAGCACTGTGCTGGCCCGTGCCATTCATCCCCAACCTCTGCCAGAAGGCAGCGGCGAAGGAGGGCACGACGTGCGCGCGAGGGCGCCACGCCACCTGCCTGCCGTCCCCCTCGATGCCCTGGCCTCTCTGGACATTGCCACGACGCACCCCGGACCCCTCTCACTCTTCCCCGTGCTTCCCTCCCTCCTCTGCTCTCTCTCTCGCTCAGAGCCGACCGCGTCTGAGAGCGCCGCCGTGCACCGCCGCAGCAACCGCCTCGCCTCTCCGAGCTGTTCCCAAGCTCGGCCATGACGTCTTCATCCTCACCACCTGGCCGCTCGATCCCGGACGCCTTGCAATGACGGCAACATCATCGTCTTCGAGCTTTGGCCGCCGACAACCTCGCCGTCGATTCGTCGCCTGCAGAGCCTTCCCCGAGCAGCTGACCTTCCCTTCAACCTCTCGGTGAGTCTCTGCACTGTTCCCATCTCTCCGCGCACCCTATAGTGCCCCCTAGCCGTGCTAGCCACCGAGGCCGAGACCTCACCGCCGCCGGCCATGTCACCGCCGTCGCTCTAACCACCGCAGCTCACGCCTGCGAGTGTCACCGTGCTCAAAAGGCCCCTAGCAGACCAATGCCACCGCCTGCAGCTCCTGCCGTGCCCCGTAGCCTGCGCCCGCTCGAAGCCAAGCTCCGGCCACTACCGCGAGCTCTGTTCCGGCGAGCTCCGGCGCTCCCGCACCCAGACGTGTGCCTCCCTCGAAGCAGACTTGCTCTGGCTACCTCCTGGTGGCCTCAGCCACCGCTCCCGTAGCCTATAGCGAGGACACCGATGTGCCCCGTGGTCGCCGGCGATGACCTCGCCGGCATGTGCCTCTGCCATGTGGGCCCGGCCTGTCAGGTGTTTAATTAAGTGCTAATACCCCCTAGTCAAACTGACAGTGGGCCCGGGCGACCCTAAACTTTAGTTAGGCTAAAATAAACCCCCCTGTTAACCCTTTGTCGGTGACATGTGAACCCCACACGTCAGGTTTGACCTGGTCAGCGATGTTGACTTGCTGACGCAAGCATGACACAGTGATTGTTTTTCTGGTTTTAAAAAATAATCAGGAAATTGCCAAAACTTTAAAAAACACAGAAAATTAACCGTAGCTCAGATTGAAATAATTTTTATATGAAAAATTATCAGAAAAATTCAATCTATCCATCTGTACCATTTTCATGCATGTCAAACCAACTTATACTAACTGTATAATTGAAAACATGATAACGGCATTTATAAATGTTTAATTTGGAGTTGCATTTGAACCCTTGGTTCAAATGGGATTCATTCAAATGGAATGCTAGTTGCATTAGCTCAAACAATATCCCATCTACATGCCATGTTCATGCTTCATTTTGTTGCATTTGTCAGTGTATTGATTGCCGACACCGTCCTTCTCGATAGGTCCTGCTCCGGAGACCGTTCCAGAGTACCTGTCAGAGGAGCAGTGCCTCCCCATTGATCTACCAGGCAAGCAACCCCCCTTGAGCATCCTGATACAACCCCACTCTCTTGCTCCTGCTCTTTTTTATTGCATTAGGACAACAATAATTCAACTGCTACTTTATGTTGCGGTAGTAGAACCCATTCCTCTGCATGACCTATCTTTGCCATGGTAAATAGTTGAAACCCACTAGCATGTGTAGGAGTTGATTGAGCCATGTTGTGTTCCTACCATGCCATGTCTGCTATTGCTTAGAGTTGTGTCAGGTCTGATTCATTGGGAATGAATTGGAGTGTTATGTCATGTTCTGATGCTGGGAGTTAAGCGTGTGAACACAATTTGGTAAAGGTAGCGGTGAGAGGCCATGTAGGAGTACATGGTGGGTTGTCTCACTGGGACCGTCCTTAAGAATTGAGTTCATTGTATGTTATCCAAGACTAGTTACTACCACGCATTGGGTTCCGGTAACTCGATCCTTCTCGGCTTATTAACCGCCTCGGTCTCTGTCCAGGAGTTGCAACTAGTTTCTGGTGTTTGTAGGTAGTGCTATTTTTCTACCAGGTGGCACCCGGCAGGGTGGACTTGGGACAGACTAGGTGCCGTGGCATGGCGTACCAAGCATAGTTCCATCTGGCGAGGTGGGCTTGGGAACCCTGCACACATCGTTTGGGGCCATGATGGAAACTTCGGCCGGACTTCCCTTGCGGGTTCGACCTCAGATAGGCGATAAACCTGGACTAGAGTCTTATGTGGTTAGTCAGGTCGTGGCCGACACCCTCGCCAGGCTTCCGCTTGAAGGTTGCCGAGATACATGACGTGTACATGGCGGTAAGTACCTGCAGGGTTATCATGATCTATTCGAATAGCCGCGTCCTCGGTTATGGACTACTTGGATACTTATGTGGTACATAGACAACTTGAAGTGGATACTCTAAAATGCTCAAGACAAGTGTGAGTGCTATGGACGGCCTTCTCATAGGGAGACGGGAATGAATCCATAGTAGTGTATTGATGTGGTGATTAGTGGACTCGTGTGCGCTTTCTCACCACAAAGAAGTTACTCGTAGTCATAGAACAGGATATCCACTGACTCAAAGCTGGCTTGCTGTAGCTAAATCCCATAATGCTTTCTTGATACTAATGCATGTATGATAGGATCTGGTGTAAGTCTTTCTGAGTACCTTTGTACTCACGTTTGCTTAATTTATGTTTTGCAGAGGAGACTTCTGTCTCACTAATAGTTCCTCATGGACTTCGACGAGTAGCTTACTACCTCAGCTACGATCTTGTACCCTTGGGAGGGTCTTGTAGATAGTCAGGCTTCTCAACCTTTTTCATTTGTACTTGTCTGTACCCAGACATGTTATGCTTCCGTTGCTTGTATGCTCTGTATGTTGGGTCATGTGACCCATGTTTGTAATATATTGCTATGTTGGCTCTTCTGGGCCATTATCTATATGAGTTGTTGAGTTATGTTGTGATACCATGTTGTACAGCACATACTTGCATGTTATGCGTATGTCTAACATGTATTGCTATGTCTGGGGTTTGACACTTAGTTGTTTGCCTTTGGTAGCCTTTCTTATGGGGAAATGCTCCCTAGTGCTTCCAGTGAGCCATAGTAGTTCGCTACTGCTCCAGAACACTGGGATTGGCCGGCATGTATCCTTCTTTGATCCTGTGTCTGTCCCCTCGGGGAAATGTCACGCGTTGTTCCTTTAAGTCCTTGTAGGTTGCTACGACTTGGGTTCATACGTTGATGACCGACACGTTCATTGCTAGGTTACGTATGCCTGTTCCTGTACGACTATGCCACCTTGGTTCATGACTATCCATGTCTACCCGGGTTCTCTGTTATATGGATTCTAGCGACACAATCATATACGTGAGCCAAAAGGCACAAACGGTCCCGGCCAAGGTAAGGCCGCAGCCGTGGGAATACCGTGCGTGAGGCCGCAAAGTGATATGATGTGTTACATGCTAGATCGGTGTGACTTAGGATCAGGGTCCCGACATATTCATTATTAGAGCACTACCCCAAGTGAGGAAATAAAAAAAGAGGCCAAAAAGAGCCCACAAAAAAAGAGGCAAAATAGCCCAAAAAAAGAAAAAAAGGAGAAAAAAATGAGAGAAAAAGAGAGAAGGGGCAATGTTACTATCCTTTCCACACTTGTGCTTCTAAGTAGCACCATGTTTTTCATATAGGGAGTCTCCTATGCTTTCATTTGCATATAAATAGTGGGGATTTTTCATTATAGAACTTGGCTTGTATATTCCAATGATGAGCTTCCTCAAATGCCCGAGGTCTTCATGAGCAAGCAAGTTGGATGCACACCTATTTAGTTTTATTTTTTTGAGCTTTCATACCCTTGTAGCTCTTAGTGCATCTGTTGCATGGCAATCCCTACTCCTTGCATTAACATCAATTGATGGGCATCTCTATAACCCGTTGATTAGCCTCATCGATGTGAGACTTTCTCCTTTTTTGTCTTCTCTATATTATCTCCATCACCATACTCTATTCCACCCATAGTGTTATATCCATGGCTTGTGCTCATGTATTGTGTGAAAGTTGAAAAAGCTGAAGCGCGTGAAAAAGTATGAACGAATTGCTCGGCTTGTCATCAGGGTTGTGCATGATAAATACTTTGTGTTAAGAAGATGGAGCATTACAACACTATATGATTTTGTAGGGATAACTTTCTTTAGCGTTGATGTTTTGAAAGATATGATTGTTTGTTAGTATGCCTTATTATTATTGTTTTTATTTCAAACTATAGACTATTGATTTGAATCATTCGGATCTTAATATTCATGCCACAAAAGAGAGATTACATGATGAACATGTTAGGTAGCATTCCACATCAAATCCGTTTATATCATTTACCTACTCGAGGATGAGCAGGAATTAAGCTTGGGGATGCTTGATACGTCTCAAACGTATCTATAATTTTTTTTGTTCCATGACATTATAGTATCAATCTTGGATGTTTTATATGCATTTATATGCCATTATATATGATTTTTTGGGACTAACCTATTAACTTAGTGCCAAGTGCCAGTTGCTTTTTTTTGCCTATTTTTGGATTTCCAGAATATCAGTACCAAACAAAGACCAAATGCCACGAAACTATTTGGAGATTTTTTCTAGACATAAGAGACCCTGGAAGCTTCGGGAGAGGTCCAGAAGATGGAATGGCCCACGAGGCATCAGGGTGTGCCCTAGTGGCTCGTGGGGACCACGAGCGTCCATTTGACCTAATTCTGCTTCTATAAATACTCTAAAATCGGGAAACCAACAAAGAGCCACCCGAAATACTTTTTTCGTCGGCGCAAGCTTTTGTTCTCGAGAGATCCCATCTGGAGGCCTTTTTCGGTACTCCGTCGGAGGGGGAATCAACCACGGAGGGGCTATACATCAACCTTGTTGCCCTTCCGATGATGTGTGAGTAGTTTACCACAGACCTGCAGGTCCATAGTTAGTAGTTAGATGGCTTCTTCTCTCTCTTTGATCTTCAATACAATGTTCTCCTTGATGTTCTTGAGTTCTATTCGATGTAATCACTTTTTGCAGTGTGTTTGTTGGGATTCGATGAATTGTGAGTTTATGATCAGATTATATATGAATATTATTTGAGTCTTCTCTGAACTCTTTTATGCATGATTATTATAGCTTTGTATTTCTCTCCGATCTATTGATTTGGTTTGGCCAACTAGATTGATTTTTCTTGCAATGGGACAGGTGCTTTGTGATGGGTTCAATCTTGCGGTGATCTATATCCCAGTGACAGAAAGGGACAAGACATGTATTTGTATTTTTTCCATTAAGGATAAAAAGATGGGGTTTATTCATGCATGAGTTTACTTTGTCTACATCATGTTATCTTACTTAAGGCGTTACTTCGTTCTTTATGAAATTAATACTCTAGATGCATGCTAGATAGCGGTCGATGTGTGGAGTAATAGTAGTAGATGCAGGCGGGAGTTGGTCTACTTATCTCGAACGTGATGCCTATATACATGATTATTGCCTTGGATATCGTCATGATTATTCACTTTTCTATCAATTGCCCAACAGTAATTTGTTTATCCACTGTATGCTATTTTCAACAGAGAAGCCTCTAGTGAAAACTATGGCCCCGGGATCTACTTTTATCATATATTAAAATCCAAAAATACCTTGCTGCAATTTTTCTTTACTTAATTTTATTTTGTGTTTTATCTATCTATCTATCACTACAAAATTAAATCTTTGCAATTAACTGCCGAGGGATCGACAACCCCTTGTTCATGTTGGGTGCAAGTATTTGTTATTTTGTGTGCAGGTAATGCTAACAAGGTGTTGTGTGGTTCTCCTACTGGATTGATAACTTTGGTTCTTAACTGAGGGAAATACTTATCTCTACTGTATTGCATCATCCTCTCCTCTTCGAGGAAATCCCAACGCAGATCACAAGTAGCAGCACGCCGTCAGGCTGCCATCCGAGCAGCACGATACTAGCAGGCGCTGCATCACTATCACAACTACAACATACGCCCCTGTACACTTGAAGCTAGTGATCTTGTCCTACGACGGATCCTCTCCAGAGAAGGACTCCACAAGCTAGCACCCATGTGGGAAGGCCCCTTCAGGGTGGTGCACGTTTCCCGGCCTGGCGTGGTGCTTCTGGAAACGGGGGAGGATGTTCCGGTACAAAACACATGGAACATCCAACACCTCCGCAAGTTCTATTGTGATCTCATGGATACGAGCGAAGTGGAGCTGTACATGCTCCGGAGCCTCCTCTGCATTGCCGCTGGCCGCAAGAGCTCCCGCCCACAACCCTGTGGAAGCCCCATGTGCAGCCATGGAAGAACGACTTACCTGAGGGGCCGCCTGGCCATCGCATCCTCAAGCTGACCCCTACGCATCACGGCAGTATGCATCTTCTATTATGTAATGATCCTTTCATGCATCAGTAAAACTTCATTTTCTAAGTGTTACAAATACTTGTCGTGAAGTACCCCTCAGGGAGGCATGCGCGCTCGCGATCTTTCTTCTAAGTATCACACGAGCGCGGGCTGGACACGGTGCCACTGCTGGGTTAGACCCAGCAGCGCCACTAAACCCAAGTGATTGAGCACTTGCTCGCGGGCCTACTCCCATGAACATCACCTCACCAAGGTCCTTGGTACTTGTCTCCTCGCGTGATACCCACAAGCAACCTCACGAGCGCGCGCCGCCTCATTACTTGCAAAGACTTGGTGGCAAATTAACTGATGCAGGGCACAAGAGGCTTCACGAGCACCTCTCCTCAGGAGACCTCGCAAGCATTGTCTCGCGAGGCAGTCTTTGCATCGCTACCATCAAGTGCCCATGAGGGGCCTCGCGGGCGGACATCCATCACAGGCCGTAGCCCGCAGGCGGCGACACGTCAAGTCGCGTACTCCCAAAGAGCTAAGTCAAACCGCTTCACTAGCTTCCCTTGGCGCATTTGGTGTTTTCTCCCTCACGGCCTCGTGAGCACCAACCTACCTCCTCCCTACGCATGTTGCTTGCGCGTCAAAAGGGGGGCTT
This sequence comes from Thinopyrum elongatum, assembly GCA_011799875.1. Taxonomy (NCBI): domain Eukaryota; kingdom Viridiplantae; phylum Streptophyta; class Magnoliopsida; order Poales; family Poaceae; genus Thinopyrum; species Thinopyrum elongatum. The sequence goes on along the minus strand of CM022298.1, from coordinate 478,976,672 downwards.
CTTGAGCATCGCACCTCAGGAGCCCTCACCACCTAGCAGAGCCATGTACCCTCTGGCCTTGCTAGGCATGCGTCCTAACATACCAGTGATGGCTGCAGTATGCTCGGGGGCTGGGTCCTAGCGACGTAGAGCACCAAAGCAAGCAAAGGGAAAGGAAATAAGCTTCACGAGGAAGAAAACATGGCAGAAAGCATTAAGGACTTAAAACCATCGCAAAGTCATTACAAAAGCATTGTCTTTACGCCCCGCAGGGCCATGTTTATCTGTCACAGGACATAGGCAGGGAGTTAAAGGTGGAGACCTAGGCAGATGTGGCATTGCCATCTCCGTCATCATCGACGGTGTCAGGGCTTCCCTCAGGCTCGACGTCAACATGTGCATACTTCTGGACGAAGTCTGCGACGTGGTCCTGCACCTCCTCCGCAAGCCCGTCGTGGAACTCCGGTGGGACGGGCTCCATCACCCTCTCAAAGTTGAAGTTGTGGTCGCCGCGGAGGAGGTTGCTGAAGCGGCGCGTCATCGCAGTGGACAGGAGATCACGGCACTCCTCCTCGACGAGCTTGTTCGTGTCCTTGGCCCCCTCCTCCAGCTTCCCGACGATCCTAGTGAAGAAGTCGAGGTAGCTCATGTCGCCGTCGTCCAGAGGCTCCGAGGTCTTCACATTGGTGAAGCGGGTAAGAGCCATTCGCACGCGTGTCATCAGGGCACGGAACATCTTGTTGCACTCGTGCTGCTGCCTAGCTCCCGCGTGCGTGCATCCCTGGCCTACTTGACGACTTGGGAGATGCCTCCCACCTACGTCCGCAGGGTGGCCAGCTCACCCTCTGGATCCTCCTTGGTCGACACCGCCTACGCCAGCTAGCTCCACGTCCCCCACCCACTTCTTGAGGCTATCGGCCTCAGCCTGGAGCTCGCATCATTTCTTAGTAAAGCACTCCTCTTGGGCCTTCAGCTTCTTGTTGTGGTCCTTGACGAGCGCCTCGCACTCCTCTTTGGCATTGGCCTCGGTGTCCGCTTTGAACTTCACCTCCCGATCCACCAGCTGGGAGTTAGCCTTGTTCACGAGGTGTCGTAGGTGGCCTGGGCAGATGCCACCTGGTGGTCCCATGTCGTTAGGCGCTCCCGCTCAAGCTCGTGCTCCATTGCAGTCTGAGTGGCTTCCCGCTCCCGGAGCCCCACGTCCGCCTCGCGGGTCGCAAGCTCCCCCTCATGGTTAGTGATGCCTCCTCATGCTTCTCCAGCTCGTCTTCGTGGGAAGTGAGTTGACGCTAGCGGGAGTCGCCAGGCTCCTTGCGCCTGGAGAGCTCCCCCTCCCAGGGGGCGAGTTGCCTATCAAGGGCCGTAACAGCATCCTCCCACGCATGGAGCACCAGCCCCCTGCTGGCGGCCCACTCCCGGAGGGCCTTCTCATGGGCCACGGCCTCGTCTCGCCGCTCCTCGGCCTCGGTGACCTCCTCAAGGGCCCTCGTGAAGACCTCTTTGGCATCCTTCAGCATCCTATCCCGCTCCTCCTGCGCGGCGGCATCCTGCCGGCGGCTCAGCTTCATGGCCACGTCCAGTTGGCGCCACCCCTCCACCAGGCGCTCATGCTCCCACGTAAGGCACATGTCCTCCACCAGGAGGTCCCTCTTGAGCGCATCCAGGGATGCCTGGGCGCCGCTGATGGCGCCGCACTTGAGGACCGCACTGCCGCTCACCAATGCCGGGGCCCAGCTTGGCTGCACTTCCGTGCCACCCTCCGTCACCAGGGAGCGCGCGGGGCCATCATCGACCCCCTCCACGGATACAACGCCTTCGACCATTGGGGGGCCATGTCCTCCGCGGCTCGACGGGGGCTCCTCACGGCCTCGTCCCACGCCGGTGGCGTTGGCACACGCTCCGGCCTCTTCATGGCCTCCTCCACTATCGGCGGCGTAGGCGCGTGCCCTAGGCTTGTCGTGGTCGCCTCCGGAACCTGGCTCACCAACGAGTGCGCACGGCGCGTCGTGGCCCTCGCGTTATCGTAGGCCTCCTCGGTGGGTGGCGTGGGCAGCTGGGGGATCGGCTCATCAGCCATCACCTCCCCCGCAGTGCCACCCGCCTCAGGCGCCTCAGGGGGTGCGATCTCCCCCTCAGAGGCCCCTCCGCAGGGCTCAGTCGCTCCCTCCTCGGGAGGTGCCTCATCGCATGGCTTAGGCGAAGCCGCACGCTCCACTTCCTCCGCCGCGTGCCCCGCCTCTATGTCGGGGCAGCGGATGACCTCCTCGCGCCCCTCGGCGCCCGCGGGGGGCACCTGTGTCCCCTCACCCCGCGTCGCCTGCGGCGGAGTGGCGGACTCCTTGGCCCCGTTCTTGGCTAGGGTGCCCTTCTATTTCTTCGCGGGGGGCTGCCTGCAGGCCGCCAGGGGCTCAGTCGACCTTCAGGAAGTGGGAGCCAAGAACAAGAAGAAGCATGCAAAGGAAAGCAAAGACCAGAGGTTGGACACTTACTCGTTAGTAGGGACCAACCGCTTCCTCCTCGTCCTCTGGAAGGCCCCGCCACCGCTGCTCCCTTGGGCCCCGCTCGAGCTCCCTCCGGAGGGATCGCCGTGAGACCTGTCGGACTCCTCATCGGCCTCTGGAGTGGCGCATGTCTCCTCCTCCTCACCAAGCTAAATGGCCTCGGCGGCCGAGCTCCCTTCGCCCCCCGCACCCGCGCGTCGGGCGGGCACGACCACTAATTGGCCATCCTCGCCGTCGTCATCGGGGGCCTCCATCAGCAGCCTGCAGCGAGTTGAGCGAGGCGGTCCCTTATACGTCCATTTTGCATCATGCTTTTATGTTGATATTTATTGCATTATGGGTTGTTATTACACATTATGGTACAATACGTATGCCTTTTCTCTCTTATTTTACAAGGTTTACACAAAGAGGGAGAATGCCGGCAGCTAGAATTCTGGACCGAAAAGGAGCAAATCTGAGAGACCTATTCTGCACAACTCCAAAAGTCCTGAAAATTTACGGAGAATTATTTTGGAATATATAAGAATTATTGGGCGAAGAAAATACCAGAGGGGACCCACCAGGTGGCCACAAGCCTAGGGGCACGCCTACCCCCTGGGTGCGCCCACAGGGCTTGTGGGCCCCCTGGCAGGTCTCTGTTGTCCATCTTCTGCTATATGAAGGGTTTTTTACCTGGAAAAAATCAAGAGGAAGCTTCCGGGACGAAGCGCCACCGTCTCGAGGCGGAACCTGGCCAGAAGAAATCTAGGGCGCTGGTGGAGCTGTTTTGCTAGGGAAACTTCCCTCCGGGAGGGGGAAATCGAAACCATCGTCATCACCAACGATCCTCTGATCGAGAGGGGGTCAATCTCCATCAACATCTTCATCAACACCATCTCCTCTCCAAACCCTAGTTCATCTCTTGTATTCAATCTTGGCCTCAAAACCTCAGATTGGTACATGTGGGTTGCTAGTAGTGTTGATTACTCCTTGTAGTTGATGCTAGTTGGTTTATTTGGTGGAAGATCATATGTTTAGATCCTTAATGATAATCAATACCCCTCTGATCTTGAACATGAATATGCTTTGTGAGTAGTTACGTTTCTTAATAAGGACATGGGAGAAGTCTTGTTATAAGTAATCATGTGAATTTGGTATCCGTTCGATATTTTGATGAGATGTATGTTGTGTTTCCTCTAGTGGTGTTATGTGAACGACGACTACATGACACTTCACCATGATTTGGGCCCAGGGGAAGGCATTGGGAAGTAATAAGTAGATGATGGGTTGTGATCCATCTCCAATGTATCTATAATTTATGAAGTATGCATGCCATGTTTACAACAATTTTATATGGTTTTGATATGATTTGCATGGAACTAACCCGGACTGACGCTGTTTTCAGCAGAACTACCGTGGTGTTGTTAAGGAGTAGGGCACAAGACACCGGGGCATGCCAGGAGGCCAAGGCGTGCCCCGGTGGGTTGTGCTCACCTCGGTGGCCTCCCACACCGCCTCTTCGCCCTATAAATTCCCAAATATTCCAAAAACCCTAAAGATAACCCAAGATCAGAAGTTCCACCACCGCAAGCCTCTGTAGCCATGAAAAACCAATCTAGACCCCATTTCGGCACTCCGCCAGAGGGGGAAATCATCACCGGTGGCCATCTTCATCATCCCGGCGGCCACCATAATGAGGAGGGAGTCCACCCTCGGGGCTGAGGGTTTGTACCAGTAGCTATGTGTTTAATCTCTCTCTCTCTCATGTTCTTGAGATGGCACGATCTTGATGTATCGCGGGCTTTGTTAATATAGTTGGATCATATGGTGTTTTCCCCCCTCTATCTAGTTGTGATGAATTGAGTTTTCCCTTTGAGATTTCGGTTTATCGGATTGAATACTTTTACGGATTTGAGAGCACTTGATGTATGTCTTGCTATGAATACCCATGGTGACAATGGGGTATCATATTGATTCACTTGAGATATATTTTGGCACTCAACTCGCGGATTCCCGAGGTGACATTGGGGTAATCTATGCATAGGGGTTGATGCATGTTCTCGTCTTTTGTTTCTCCGGTAGAAATCTTGGGGCACTCTTTGAGGTTCTTTGTATTGGATTGAGTATTATGAATCTGAATTAGCTTTGGTGTTATTTTAGTACGAACTCTTGATAGATCGATCGGAAAGAATAACTTGGTGTTATTTTAGTACGAACTCTTGATAGATCGATCGGAAAGAATAACTTGGTGTTATTTTAGTATGAACTCTTGGATAGATTGATCAGAAAGAATAGCTACAAACAATTTCTTCTTATGTTCTCCGCTAGATAGGAACTTTGGAGTGATTCTTCATCGCACGTTGAGGGATGGTTATATGATCCAATTAGATTAACATTGTTGAGAGATTCCACTAGCGAAAGTACGTACCCTAGGCCTTGTTTTCAAGCATTGCAATACCGTTTGTGCTTCGTTTTATCACTTTCTACCTTGCTGTTTTTATTTATTCAGATTACAAAAATATATTTCTACCATCCATATTACACTTTTATCACCATCTCTTCGCCGAACTAGTGCACCTATAGAATTTTCCATTGTATTGGGTGTGTTGGGGACACAAGAGACTTTTTATTATTTGGTTGCAGGGTTGTTTGAGGGAGACCATCTTCATCCTACACCTCCCACGGATTGATAAACCTTAGGTCATCCACTTGAGGGAAAATTGCTACTGTCCTACAAAACTCTACGCTTGGAGGCCCAACACGAGTCTACAAGAATAAAGTTGCATAGTAGACATCAGGTTGCTAGAGTAACAGAAGCTTAAACCCTAGTTTATGGGTTGCTTCATAAAGGGCTGATTTGGATCCACATGTTTCATGCTATGGTTAGATTTATCTTAATTCTTCTTACGTAGTTGCGGATGCTTGCGAGAGGGGTTAATCATAAGTGGGAGGCTTAGCCAAGTAAGGACAGCACCCAAGCACCGGTCTACCCACATATCAAATTATCAAAGTAACGAACGCGAATCATATGAGCATGATGAAAACTAACTTGACGATAATTCCCATGTGTCCTCGGGAGCGCTTTGCTTTATATAAGAGTTCGTCCATGCTTATCCTTTGCTATAAAAAGGATTGGGCCACCTTGCTGCACTTTTGTTACACTTGTTACTTGTTACCCATTACAGATTATCTTATCACAAAACTACTCGTTACCGATAATTTCAGTGCTTGCAGAGAATACCTTGCTAAAAACCGCTTGTCATTTCCTTCTACTCCTCGTTGGGTTCGACACTCTTACTTATCGAAAGGACTATGATAGATCCCCTATACTTGTGGGTCATCAGTCCCTTGTCCTCCCACTCCTCATCGTCCTCCTCCTTATCGCTCTCCTCCTCACCGTCCTCCTCCTCGTCGCTCTACTCCTCCTCCTCCTCCTGGGCCTCTGACACGTCACGGCTCCCTGAGCCAGGCAGCACCACAGCCGGGTTCTCACAAGGCCCGTCATGGTCCGTCGAGACCAGCCCCTGTTGGGGTCACGATCCTGACAATGAGTACTATGGGTACGAATAAGGGGCAGAACCTAGCTACGGCACAGGTGTAACACTCGGTGTTTAACGAGTTCAGGCCCCTCTCGGTGGAGGTAAAAGCCCTACGTCTCGTGCCCAGAGGCTTGCTTTTATTTGATAGGTATGGTTACAAAGATTGCTCATGCCCGATTATGGAGGGGGGATGCGGCTTATATAGAGTGCGTCGCAACCCCACGTCCTCCACGTCTCCTGGGCATTGAATGACATTGAATGCGTCAGTTATAGGTGTAATGAGTCTCTACTGCGACAGTTACGGGCAACGGTAGCCACGACTCTGTCTAATAGATGACTTAGGATTCCTCAGCCATTACAGCTCCCGCCCCGCCTGTTGGCCTCCTTGGTCCGAGTGGAGGTTCGTCAACCGAGTGGCGGGTGATCATTCGAGTGCCGTTGGGTCGTCCGAGTGGAATCCTTGATGCGTGCATCCGAATGTTGGTATGGTCCGGGGACCTACCCATGGTGATGATGGGCCCCATGTGTGTCCCAAATGATGGGTCCTTGACCCTACCTGTAATAGGTGACCTCGTCATTAGTCCTTGAATTGGTTGAGGTTTCGCAGGATGAACGGGTCGATCGCTCGGTTAGGTCCGAGTGCTGCAGAAGCACTCAGAATGTGTTTCCGAATCGTGGCTCGATGTTCCTAGGATGAAAACTCAACGGATTCTGGACTACAGGTTTACCCAGGTGACCGGGTGTTGTTGATCACCGAGAAAAACCCGGTGGCATTCGTTTTGTCTCTTGGAGGAGATAGACTTGGGGCCCGAGTGAGGGTATACCATTATAACTCGAGTGGCGACGCCGGTGCGTGGTCTGATTCTCCGGAGAGACGCCACTCCTTATCCTAGGGGAACGCCAGCGCGGGCCTCCTACGAGTCCAGGTTTACGAGTCATGCACCTTGGGGCCTACAGGTAGGGCCAAGTCAACCCGCGGAGAGGCGTCAACTTGTCTCATAGCAATACTAAAGTCAACTTCAGTCGGGTGTTTAGCGTGGCCGAGTGCATGGGTCCCCATGGAGGGTGGTCAGTCGGACTAACATGTGTCCTTTAGGAAAGGAATCACAGGTAATCAATCGGATTGATTCACCCCGGAAATCTCAGGATTTGAATTTGCGTGCGCACGCGCAGAAGCGGTAACGATGTGCGTTAGTGGGGAAAGTGGGGGCGTGGCTCTTCGATTTTCACGCGTCAAATCCTCCATGTGTCGCTGTTTCCCTGCGCGCCGCTTCGCTGTGTGCGCCATTGATTCGAAGATCTGTGGTGTGGGATCCAGCTCGTGATACGCACTGGGGTATAAAAGATTTGGAGCCCTAGGTCGGAGCCTTAGATCCCCTTTCTTCCTCTCTGGCTCCTCCGCTCCCCTCCTTCACTCGAGAGCATAGAATCTCCGTAGTGATGGCGAGAGATTCGATGACCAAGACAGAGAGGGCGAAGAAGGCTAGCAAGGCCACCTCTTCCGGTTCGGGTGCGGCAGCTGGCGGCGCGGCGGGGGACTGGATCCCGTCGCGCGTCTTGGCTCGGCGATTGGAAGAGCTCGCAGAGGAGGGACTGATTCCGCATGAAGGGTGACATCGCCCGGGCACAGGAGAGGTCGAGCCAGTGCCTCAGGAGGACGAGTGCGTCTTGCTAGTCACCCACATCGAGCGGGGCTTCTCAAAGCCTCCTCACCCTTTTTTTGAGCGTTCCTCGACTACTTCGGTGCGCATCTCCATCATCTTCCTCCCAATGCCATCATCTATCTCTCGGCTTTTATCTCTCTTTGTGAAAACTTCTTGGGTTGCCAGCCCGATTGGGGCCTCTTCAAGTATATCTTCACTTGTCGGTCGATGACCGCCAAAAAAGAATCACCGACTGGTGAGAAGACCAACGTCACCTAGCTGTGTGGGGGCTTGGGCATCCAAGTTCGTGGGGGAGATCCTTTCCTAAGATGAGCTTCCCCGACTCCGTTAAGGGGTGGCAGGGAACCTGGTTCTACTGCAGAGATGTCCCCGGTGCTAATAACCGGTCGGGCCTCTCACCGTATTCCTCGAAGAGGGTGGGGGCTCCTCTGTCTCTCTCTATGGCGAAGGAGGAGAAGGCGGATGTCGACATCTTGTCCACTGCCCTTATCAGCGCTGTGAACACCGGCGTCAACGGGATGGATTTGCTGGAGACGTTCTTCACTCGGCCAGGGTCCACCCGATGTGGATGTATGAGGGGCCAAGTGACCCCACCCGAGTGGTCCCCGAGGAGCTCACCGAGAAGGACGTGGGGGCCAAGATCAAGGCCATCACCTGCGCCCGAGATAACCCGAGGGGAACCAGGAGGGTGCCCCATACTCCAAAGATATGCAGCCCTTAGAGGTACGTATGCGACGCTCAGTCGGTCCACGTATGTATTGTTTTCTGTGTGCCTGACTTCGACTATTGCAATGAATTTGTCCTTTAAGATTTCCCGAAGTTGATCTCCATGATCCCGGTGGTGGACCAGTCGCCCATGGATGAGACGAGTGACACCTAGCCATAGTACTCGGAGGGCTCCAATAACGACGAGAAGAGTGATGACGAGGAGGAGAGCGACGAGCAGGAGAGCTCTGAGGAGGGGAGGAGGCAGAGTCCTCCCCGTCCTATGAGGCTCCCAAGGAACCCCGCTCCAAGGCGCTGCATGATCCGAGTAGCAAAGCAGGAGGGGCTCCGCAGCCAATTGCCTCGGGGCGGACGACTCGGAGCTCCAAGCGTGCTCGTGCCGAGGCTGAGAGCTCGGCTGAAAAGCAGCCCAAGCAGATCGCATTCAAGCCCCGGAAGGCCGTGGTGCCTCGGATCCGAGTGATAGTGCCTGTGGCCTCCACATGAGTATTCTTGTCAATTTGATATTGATTGCATCGACCTGGCTGACTGCCGAGTGCTATTTGATCCTCGTAGTAATGACACCTCGATGACGTCGGCTGACCCGTGGGCTCAAAAGCAGGACCAGGGTGACGCCGATGCGGCTGGCGTTGCTACTTCTAAAGGTAACTTTGTGCCGACTGGTTACAGTGCTTGAATCTTCTCCGAGTGCCCTTCCTTGAATCTTCTGATTCGTGTATTTGTGCAGCTCCACCAGAAATCATCCAACTGGATGATGATGAAAGAAATGATCCGCTCAACCCAGAGGCCATCAAGGAGAAGGCGTCGAGTGCTGACGTCCTGATGTAGGATGCCTCCCCTCGCCGAGAGGGCCGCGTTTCTCCGGCGAAGGCCGCCACGAGAGCTATAGGATCGAGTCCTCTTGCTCCGAGTGGCTCGGCGTCCGTGACCACGGTGATCCCAACTGCACGGGCCTCACTAGTTCCTCCGAGTGGGTCGGTGGTGGTCCCAGCTTTGAGGCCTGCCTCTGTGTCTCCATCATCCCCGGCCACCTCTTTCCCCCTGTACCGTGTCCCTAAAGATCAGGTGGGGGCGAGCAAGGAGGCTCTAATCCAGGCGGGGTTGATGTGCAGCCGACTGAAGGAGGCCTATGATGCCAGGGTGGTGCTAGAGACCAATGTCCGAGTAAGTACCATTGTGAGTACAATATCCAATCGAAGTTTCATCTTTTCTTTCTTGCAGTAGAATTTTCATCAGTGGGTTTACACGGAGCACACCCACTGGGTGTTGTGTTTATGATCCAGTAGGAGCACGCTGAGTGCACCCACTGGGTGTAGTTCCCGAGGCTCTTGTTGACTGGATTTAGTCGGCAGGAGTCTTTAGAAGTTATTCTACTTTCACTCGCGATTTAGCCAGAGCGTTGACGAGTGATCACGATCCGGTGGGGGCACGCTGAGTGCACCCACTAGGTGTAGTCCCCGAGGCTATCGTCGACTGGATGCAGTCAGTGGTAGTCTTTAGAACTGTAGCTATTTATTTCTTTTTTTAGCTCAACACGAGTCACTCTCCAGTGGGGGCACGCTGAGTGCACCCACTAGGTGTAGTCCCCGAGACTGCTATCGATTGCGGACAATCGGTGGCTGTCTTTGGAACTGTCACTCGACACGCGGGGTGTTCTGCAACACTCGTATGTTGGAAGTTAGCTGAATGGAAATAGGCCATAGTGTGTTATTGTCCTCTATCTTCTTCATTGCCGACTCGGAAGCCAGCCGAGAGAAGGTAGATTAGAGGGTACTTGAGGATCTGGTACTGGTCTAGCTTGTTCCTCCCGGGAGTCCTGTCCGACTCAATAGCGAGAAGGTGCTTGCGGATCTAGTACTGATCAAGCTCGTTCCTCTCGGTGGCGCACGACCGATGCGGCAGCAAGATGGTACTCTAAGATCTATACTGATAGAGCTTGTTCCTCTCGATGGTGCACGGCCGAGTGGTAGCGAGATGGTACTTAAGGATCTGGTACTGATCGAGCTTGTTCCTCTTAGTGGTGCATGGCCGAGTGGTAGTGGGTCAACGCTTTGGTTCTTCCTTCGTATTTTTCGACTGATTATTTCTTGTATTTGCAGAGGACTTGCGAGTTGGGGTCCCACTATGCTGCGATGGAGAAGGAGGTGATATCCCTCCGACTGGACCTTGATGCTGAGAAGCTCAAGAGTGCCCGACTGGAGAAGGCGAAAACCGCCCAGGGAGGTGAGACATTTCCTTCAGTTGGTAATTGCACTATGTTTTCATCTTTGATCTGAGTCGCTCCGCTTCGACAGATGTTCGTAGCAAGAATACCCAACCCGTAATGAGGCTCAGGACTTCTATTTCTTTAGAAACCATGAAGCAGGCTTTGGAGAACAAGGACAAGGACCTGGCATTGGCTTAGAAGGAAGCCAGAACCAAGACCAAACTCGCCGACGAGAAGCTGGCTTTAGTCGGCAAGCTAGAAAAGGAGATCAAGGATCTCAAAGCTGTTGTCGTCACTGCCAAGGGCGAATCTTCCGAATGGGCAAAGAAATGCAAAGATCAAGCTGACACCTTTGCGCAGAAGAAGCAGACGCTGGAGGAGAAGGTTGTGCAACTGACTGAGAAGAAGAACGCTCTGGAGTCATACATTGAGGATTTCTGCATGGAGTTCAGTGAGAAACTTGCTGGTAAGTTTTTCCTTGGCCGAATGGAATCCATGTGCCGCTAAGGTTTGCTCAATCATTCACTCATGGGTTTCCTTCCTTCAATCAGAGCACTACTACAATAAGGAGTTGGAGCTGGAGAGGCTTGAGAGAGATCTGGAACCTTCCAGGTCACTCGTCGCTGATAAAGCAGCTCTCGCCATCCTGCGGCTGGAAGACCGCTTGGAGAACGCCTTGGGCTATATCACTCGGACGAGGGGTGCTTTGGACCGGATCGACAAGGAGTTGCAGTCGGGCAAGGAGACTCAGATGGATCTGGAGTCAGTCATGATGCGGCTGAATGAGGCCCCTGCCCGAGTGAAAGCTTGGAAGAAATCAGCTGCTCGGAGTGGTGCGAATGTGGCGATGTCACTCGTCTGTCTCCACTGCAAGAACATGGACGAGGAGAAGCTGAAGGGCCTTTGAGTGATGAACAAGAAGAACCTCAAGTTTGAGGATTTTATGGAGACCTTTGCCGAAGCTACCACACACATCAGAGACGGGATCGACTTGGAGACATTCGTCGAGCCAGCCAGCCCTCCGCCTGATGCTTGAAACAATTGGTTAAATTTGCCCCGAGATGCCGGGTGGTTGTTGTAACCGTACACTTTGCCAAGCCTTGGGCTCACTTCACTTTTGCTTGAAACATTCGAATGGATCGAACCTTTGATTCGCGAACTCTTAAGTTCCCATTTGCTTCTTGTGCTTTGTTTGACTCAGGCAAAAGCTGGTTCGCGGCTAAGCCCCCGAGTGTGGACTAGATCCGCACTCGGATTGTTTTTCAAATTAGGTGAAAGCTATTTTGAAGCTAAGCCCCCGAGTGCGGAGCGGATCCTCACTCAGACTGTTTTTTAACTTAGTCGAAAGCTGGTTCGCAGATAAGCCTCCGAGTGTGGAGTAGATCATCACTCGGATTGTTTTTTAACTTTGGCGAAAGCTGGTTCGCTGCTAAGCCTCCGAGTGTGGAGCATATCCTCACTCGGACTGTTTTTTAACTTAGGGGAAAGCTCGTTCGCAGCTAAGCTCACAAGTGTGGAGCAGATCCTCATTCGGATTGTTTTTTAACTTAGGCAAAAGATGGTTCGCCGCCCGCTAAGCCCCCGAGTGTGGAGCGGATCCTTACTCGGATTGTTTTTTAACTTAGGCAAAAGCTGGTTCGCCGCCCGCTAAGCCCTCGAGTGTGGAGCAGATCCTCACTCAGATTGTTTTTTAACTTAGGCGAAAGCTGGTTCGCAGCTAAGTCACCGAGTGTGGAGAAGATCCTCACTCGGATTGTTTTTTAACTTAGGTGAAAGCTGGTTCGCAGCTAAGCCCCGAGTGTGGAGCAGATCCTCACTCGGATTGTTTTTTAACCTCCTACACCCACTGGGGATGTGTTAGTTCTGAATGTAGTTGTTCACCTGGGTGAGAACGTGGCCATAGGACGAACTAGACGATATACGGAAAAATCAAGACTTTTATTCATCTAAGTTCATTTGGATTAACTATTACAAAGGAGGAATTTTTTTCTAAGTATAAAACTTGTGGAGCAGGTACTCGTTCCAAGCTCTGGGCTCTTCTATTCCTTTGGCGAAGTTGTAGAGTCGGTATGCTCCGTTGTGCAAAACCTTCGAAACAACGAATGGCCCTTCCCAAGGGGGTGCTAGTTTGTGAGGCTTCTGTTGATCCACTCGGAGGACCAGGTCTCCTTCCTGAAAAGCGCGTCCTCTGACGTGACTATCGTGGTAGCGGCGCAAATCTTGTTGCTACAACATTGATCTAATAAGCGCCAACTCACGCTCCTCCTCCAGGAGGTCGAGGCCATCCTGCCTTGCTTCTTCAGTTTCTGCCTCCGAGTAAAGGTCCACTCGGGGAGAATTGTGCAGCAAGTCACTCGGTAGAACTGCTTCTGACCCGTACACCATGAAGAATGGGGTGCGATTGGTGGACCGATTCGAGGTCGTCCGCAGGCCCCAGAGGACCGACGGTAGCTCGGTTACCTAGGCTCCTGCTGCATGGGTTAGGTCGCGCATGAGGCGAGGTTTCAACCATTGGAGTATGAGTCCATTCGCCCGCTCAGCCTGCCCATTCGACTACGGGTGCGCTACGGAGGCGTAGTCAACCTGAGTGCCTTAGGAGTAGCAGAATTCATGGAACTCATCCGAGTCGAAGTTGGATCCATTGTCGGTGATGATGCTATGAGGGACTCCGAACCTGAAGATTATCTCTCTCATGAACTGAATGGCGGTGGATGAGTCTAGCTTCTTTATTGGCTTTGCTTCGACCCACTTGGTGAACTTATCGACTGCCACCAACAGGTGTGTGAACCCTCTCGTCTCGGTCCAAAGCCGGCCGACCATGTCGAGCCCCCAGACGGTGAACGGCCAGGTGAGGGGAATAGTCTTCAGAGCGGACGCCGGCTTGTGCGTCTGGTTCACGTAGAATTGGCACCCAACGCACTGATCCACAATATCTTGGGCAACTTCGTTGGCGCGGGACCAATAAAACACAGCTCAGAATGCTTTGGCAACCAACATCCGAGAGGACGTGTGGTGCCCAGATGTTCCCGAGTGAATCCCTTGCAGAATTTGCTGCCCTTCTTCCGGTGATATGCATTGCTGAGTGACTCCGGTGGTGCTTTTCTTGTACAACTGGTCTCCCATGACGGTGAAGGCTTTTGATCGCCGGACGATCTGTCGAGCCTCCACTTCATGCTCTGGAAGTTCCTGCCTGAGCAGATACGCCAGATACGGTTCAGTCCATTCGGGAGTAATCACAAGGACTTCTTGGACGAGGTCGATCACCGCAGGGATGTCTCCTTCAGTCGGATTGGACGGACCAACTGGTTGCGGGGGCTCGTCCACAAAAGGGTCTTTCTTAATCATGGGCAAGTGTAGGTGTTCTAGGTACACATTCTTGGGTACTGTGTCTCGACTGGAGCCCATCTTAGCCAAATCGTCAGCTGCTTGGTTCTTGAGTCGTGGCACATGATGGAGCTCCAACTCTTCAAAGTGTTTCTCCAGCTTTCTGACTGCGTTGCAGTAGCCAGTCATTGCGGGACTATAGATATCCCATTCCTTCATGACTTGGTTCACCACTAGGTCCAAGTCAGCATAGACCATCAGTCGGTGAATTCCCAGAGAAATTTCCATTCGCAGCCCATATAGGAGAGCTTCGTATTCGGCTTCGTTGTTGGAGGAGTCGAAGTGGATCTAAAGCACATAACTGAGTCGGTCGCCTTTAGGAGACACCAAGACCACACCGGCCCCAGAGCCGTGGAGCATTTTGGAGCCCCCAAAGAACATCGTCCAGTGCTCGGGGACACTCGGGACAGGTTGCTCTTGCTCAATCCACTCGGCGAGGAAATCTACCAGGGCTTGCGATTTCATGGCCTTCTTGGCTTCAAACTTGATGTCCAACAGAAGGAGCTCGATGGCCCACTTCACCACTCGACTTGTGGCATCTCTATTATTCATGATCTCAGACAGAGGGGTGTCACTTATCACAGTGACCGAGTGCTCTTGAAAATAATGCGCCACCTTCTTTGCAGTTAGATAGATCCCATACACTAGCTTCTGATAATGCGGATATCTTTGCTTGGAAGGCGTCAGGACTTCAGAGATGTAGTAGACTGGTCATTGGAGCTTGAAGGCATTGCCTTGTTCTTCTCGTTCCACAATGAGAACCGTGAGAACCGTGCTAACAACTTGGCTCGTGGCCGCAATGTATAAGAGCAAAGGCTCTTTGCTGCTCGGAGCAGCTAGCACCGGCTGGGTGGAAAGCATGGCTTTAAGTTCCTGGAATGTAGCCTGCGCTTCGGGAGTCCACTCGAACCTGTCCGACTTCTTCATCAATCCGTAAAGCGGCAGTGCTTTTTCGCCGAGTCTTGAGATGAACCTACTCAGGGCTGCCAGACGGCCTGTGAGGCACTGTACGGCAAGGAGACGCTCTAGTTGTTTGATTCGGACAATAGCCCCTATCTTCTCGGGATTGGCATCGATCCCACATTCGAAAATGAGGAAACCGAGTAACTTGCCTGCGGGTATGTCAAGTGTACACTTAGCCGGGTTGAGTTTAATGTCGAAAGTGCGTAAGTTTGCAAAGGTTTCAGCGAGGACAGTCAAGAGGTCGGAACCTTTCCTGGACTTGACCACAATGTCATCCATATAAGCTTCCACGTTCCGACTGATTTGCTTTCGTAAGCACATATGAATCATACGTTGAAATGTGGCCCCAACATTTTTCAACCCAAATGGCATCATGATATAACAGAAACACCCGAATGGGGTGATGAACGTTGTTTTTATTTCATCAGGACCATACATTCGGATCTGGTGGTACCCGGAGTACGCATCCAGAAATGACAACCGCTCACACCCGATAGAAGAATCTACTATCTGATCTATGCGAGGGAGAGGAAAATAATCCTTCGGGCAGGCCCGATTGATGTTCTTAAAGTCAATACACATTCGGAGAGAATTATTTTTCTTCGGCACCATGACGACATTGGCGAGCCACTCGGAGTGGTACACCTCTCGGATGAATTCGGCGGCTAAGAGCCGCGCTATCTCCTCGCCAATCGCCTTGCGCTTCTCAGTGGAAAATCATCGAAGGTGCTCCTTGCCAGGCTTCATCTTCGAGTCAACATGGAGTCTGTGCTTGGCCAATTCTCTGGGAACACCCAGCATGTCAGAAGGCTTCCATGCGAAGATGTCCCAGTTCTCACGGAGGGACTGGATGAGCTCGCCTTCATAGGATTTGCTGTAAAGGGTGGTGGAGATGTTGGTTGGGGCGGCACTCAGGACCTCAGGATGAATGTGCACTCGCTTCGTCTCCCCTGCCGATAGGAAAGCGGATTCCACAGCCGGCTTTTTGGACTTCAGCAGCTCACTCAAATCCACCGCCTTCTTGTACTCGTCCAACTCGGCCATTGCCATCTATTCGTCTGTGATTTGATAGCCCTTTTGGAGACACTCTTCGGCAAGCGTCCGATTGCCCGTGATGGTCATCATGCCTTTCGGCCCTGGCATCTTAAGCTTAAGATACACGTAAAATGGGCAGGCAATGAAATGTGCGTAGGTGGGCGTACCCAGGATAGCATGGTAAGCACTTCAGAAGTCTACCACTTTGAAAGTTAGCCGTTCCTTCCAAAAGTTCTTCTCCTTGCCGAATACAACATCGAGGGCAATCTGTCCGAGTGACTTGGCCATCTTCCCTGGGATTACCCCGTGGAACTACATATTGCTTTTACTGAGACGGGACATCGGAATGCCCATCGCCTCCAAGGTGTTGGCATAGATAGTGTTGAGCCCGTTGCCGCCGTCCATTAGAACTTTGCGCAATCGAACTTCTCCAACTGCCGGATCTACCACCATGGCCTGCCGCCCAGGGGTCGGGATGTGGGCCGGATGGTCGGACTGATCGAAGGTCACTGGTGTATTGGCCCAGTCAAGGAATTCGGTGACTGCTGGAACTGCCATGTTGACCTCTCGGTTCATAACCTTGAGGCGACTCTTGCTTTCGACGTCGGCAAATATCATCAAGACTTTCTCGATGTTGGGGGTACCCGGAAGCACCTTTGTCTCCGTCGTCGTCATTGTCTTCATCCTTGTCCTAGAAGGAATCTTGCCACATCTCTTGCCTCAGGAGTCGGCACTCCCGAGTGGTATGCTTTGGCAAAATTAAATTGTCCTCTTCGTCTTTCTTCGTATGGATCTGGGAGGGTTGATTGAGGATGTCACTCTTCTGGGTGACTTGCTTTTTCCCCTTCCAGTCCTTCTTCTGCTTTTGGGAGTTTTTGCTTTTGCCCTGGCCGGCCAGAGCTGCAGCCTCAGCACTCCCTCCAGTCTTAGCTTTCCGCTTGTGCTTCTTGCCCTTGTTGTCCGACTGATGAGCTTCGCCTACTCAGCTCTTGCCCCTTCTCAGCCGGTCTTCCTCTTCACCATTGGCGTACCGATTGGCTATCTCCATATCCTGACTGAGAGTCGGGGTCTCATTTCGGCCGAACTTCATGTTCAGCTCACGGTATTTTACTCCGGCCTTGAAGGCGCAGATCGCCTGGTGTTGGGTGACGTTCTCCACTGTATTGTGCAAGGTGGTCCACCACTGAATGAACTCATGGAGAGTCTCATTCTGCCTCTGCACGCAGTGCTGCAACTCGGCCAGACCACCCATCCGCTTGTAAGTGCCTTCAAAAGTTTTGACGAACACTCTCGCCAAGTCATCCCAACAGAATATGCTACCTGGTGGGAGTTGTGTTACACAAGCCCGAGTGGAGCCCTCGAGCATTAGTGGCAGATATTTCATGGCCACATTGTCGTTGCTGCCGCCGATCTGGACCGCCACTCGATAATCTTCTAGCCAGATCTCAAGCTTGGATTCGCCAGTGAACTTGCTGATCCCCGTAGCCAACCTATAGTTTTTGGGAATCTCCACTGCCCGTATGTAACGACTGAAGCACTAGGGGCCCGATGGTACTAAACCACTCAAAATGTCGTGATCTTGGCTTTCTCGCAGGGCACGGCCTTGGTCGACCAAGCTCTGAGCGAGAACAGATCTCGCGTTGAATAGAGGGTCTCGAGTGTCCCTCGTATGACAAGCGGGACTCGGCCTGCGATTGCCGCCGTGTGCCCGCTTGTCGTTGTACGGCGGGTGCCCGTACGCGCCATCTCGCGGTGGAGGCATCAGGGCGCGATCGTAGTTGTCGTGACGCCGGGGCGATGCAACTAGATCGCGCCTCCGATCTTCGTAGTGATCCCTTGAGGAGGATGTGGCTCAGCGCCTGCCGGAGCCAAGTGGGCTATGAGCCGACTGAACGGTCTCCGCGCGCATGGAAGCGCTGTGGATCCGATCTATGGTCTGGGACATTGCCACATTTTATGTAAGTGCTATCTTCAAGAGCACCTGGATCTGTCGAATCCCCTCCCCGGCCATAGAATCGGAGGGCTGGATGGAATCCGTGATCCGAGTGGCAGCTGCTAGATTTTGTAATGGAGTACTGAGGACCTGACACTTACGAGGTTGGTCACTCAAAATGAGCCGGCGTTTGTGCCGACTGGAACTGGGTTGGCGGCACTCACGTTCGTCCAGCTCCGTCTGAAGCCGTTCGAGGCGATCGCGCTCGGCCAAAGTGGCCAGGCGAGTCGACTCCATGGCTAATGCCTCGGGGATCGTCCCGGTGATGGGGGTGTTTACGAGCTGTTCGTTCATGCGGCGCAGCTCGTCCCGCTACTCTCGGGTGAGAGCTTGGGGTACATACGGCTCGTGGCCCGGAATGCCGCCATCGGTGTTGCCATGAGAAGCACCCGCACGGCCATCCCGGGGTTCCGTGTGTTCGAAATATGCCCTAGAGGCAATAATATTGTATTATTATATTTCTTTTATTCATAATTAAGAGTTTATGTTTCATGCTATAACTGCAATGATCCTGGAATATGCGATTCAGTGGAAAACTCATATGCACGTGTGAAATGAAAAACGGTAAACAATAGGTTCCCGATCTCACCTCTAAGACCGGCTCAAGTGTTGTTGGTGATCATGTTTTCCGGATCTTAGGATATCGTTAAGGGTAACGATAGTCCTAAAACAACATTGAGGGTATGACGTTAGAAGAACGATCATATTGAATCGACCCAATACTTGTCTGTTATACTATGTGATCATATCATCTGAAATCATATGTTATAACACGGAGTGTTAGCATGTGTTTTAGTTCCTCAGACCATGAGAGTGTCTCGGTCACTTCCTACCAGATGGTGGGCTTTGAGGTTGCTCAAACGTCATCTATAACAAGGTGATCATAACAACAACTTTCAGGCTCACCGGAAAGTTTGACAAGTGATCGGACAGCTCAAGAGTGGGATTTGCTCCTCCGACGATGGAGAGATATTCTAAGGGCCCTCTCGGCGTGAAGGCATCCATCATCGTCTGGCCAGACACAGGTGACTACGTCACAGGGATGCCGGAACACGTCAACAAGAAAGAAGAAAAAAACCGGTAACGGGAGCAACGGTATAGTGAGCACGGTGATGACTCAAGAGGATACCGATGCACACCGGGTTTTGTAAAGTATTGCGAAGCAAAGGGAACGTCACATGATAAGCAAAGGTTCACTCGAATATCATTCGTTTAATCATAGGGACCAATATGGATGTCCATGGTTCAGCTATCAGTCATTGAACGAAGTGGTTTCGTTCATGTCTATGGTTATCGAACCTACGGGGTCACAAGCTAAAGGTAATCATGATATGTTGAGTGTTAGTAGGATGGGAGTGATGAGAATATATTTGTGGAATTGTTTCAGTAATATCCGGAATAGTTCCGAGAGGTTCCGGAAGCGTTTCGGGGTCACCGGAAGGGTTTCGGTGAATATCGGGTAATACCGAGTATTACAGATTAATTATATATAGGTGGAAAATATTTTTGGGGATGTTAAAAAATATATATATATAATACTCTAAAAATGTTTAAAGTATTTTATATATAATTTAAATATCAACAGTCCTTAAAAGCCAAGAGGTGGAGAGAGACATGGGCCATAAAGGCCCAAGTGGAGGTGGCGCCCCCCATTCCTTATGGGGGGGCTGAATCCTACTTGGGCAGGGAGTGGGACTCCCCCCCACATGGCCGGCGCCCCAAGGGAGGAATTTCCTCCCTTGGTGGCTGCCCTCTCCTCCCCTCCCAACCTATATATACTAGAGGATTTCCACCCTTTGGATACACAAGTTTTGGAGCCTCCTCTAGTTGATCTAGTGCACGTTCTAGTTAGCCCTAGTCGACTAATTATAGCGAGCCCTAGCCACCTCTAATCCTCATAATTAGAAGCCATGTGTGGTTCTGATCTTCTCCCTCTAATTCTCCGATGACGATTAGCTCTAGACGGCGAAGCGCTGCCGGATCGTGAAGATCGTACGCTTGAAACCAAGTAGAGAGGCCGTGCTTTCGGTCTTCCGTTTGAGGGATCATTCATGGGCGGTTCGTGGGATCATCATCAATGTTCGAGGGACTTCAAGTACGATCTACACTGACTCATCTACTTCTGCTATACTCCCGGAGTCGGTAACGATCATTGATCACAACCCGTTATGCATCTTCATATTGTTCTTGGGTGTTCGTAGGCCGAATTTTTTTTGTTTTCTACTACGTTTCCCAACACCGTGTACCCCGGGGGCACGCAGTGCTCAGAGTTGTCTGATACGTCTCCAACGTATCTATAATTTTTGATTGTTCCAAGCTATTATAGTATCTATCTTGGATGTTTTATATGCATTTTGGTACTATTTTATATCATTTTTGGGACTAACCTATTAACCTAGTGCCCAGTGCGAGTTGTTGTTTTTCCTTGTTTTTGACTTTTACATCAAGGAATATCAAACGGAATCCAAACGGAGTAAAACTTTACGATGATTTTTCTTGGACCAGAAGACACCTACGGGACTTGGAGAGAGGGTCAGAAGAGTCCCAAGGAGGCCGCGCCACAGGGGGGCGCGCCCCCTAGCTTGTGGGCCCCTTGGGAGTCCTCCAACCCTAATTCCAGCTCTATATATTCTCAAATATTCCCTGATCATCAGAAGCGTCCACAAAAATACTTTTCCACTGCCGCAAGCTTCTGTTCTCGTGAGATCCCATCTTGGAGCCTTTTCCGGCGATCTGCCGGAGGGGGATTCGATCACGCAGGGCTTCTAAATCAAACTTGCTGCCCTACCAATGATGTGTGAGTAGTTTACCACAGACCTACGGGTCCATAGCTGTTAGCTAGATGGCTTCTTCTCTCTCTTTGATCTTCAATACCATGTTCTCCTCGATGTTCTTGGAGTTCTATCCGATGTAATCTTCTTTTGCGGTGTGTTTGTTGAGATCCGATGAATTGTGGATTTATGATCAGATTACTATGAATATTATTTGAGTCTTCTCTAAACTCTTTTATGCATGATTGAGATAGCTTTGTATTTCTATTCGAATTATCGGTTTGGTTTGGCCAACTAGATTGGTTTTTCTTGCAATGTGAGAGGTGCCTTGTGATGGGTTCAATCTTGCGGCGTCCTCACCCAGTGACAGAAGGGGTAGCAAGGCATGTATTGTATTATTGCCATTAAGGATAAAAAGATGGGGTTTATATCATATTGCTTGAGTTTATCCCTCTACATCATGTCATCTTGCTTAAAGTGTTGCTCTGTTCTTATGAACTTAATACTCTAGATACAGGCAGGAGTCGGTCGATGTGTGGAGTAATAGTAATAGATGCAGAATCGTTTCGGTCTACTTGTCACGGATGTGATGCCTATATTCATGATCATTGCCTTAGATATCGTCATAACTATGCGCTTTTCTATCAATTGCTCAACAGTAATTTGTTCACCCACCGTATGTTTTCTTTCAAGAGAGAAGCCTCTAGTGAAACCTATGGCCCCCGAGTCTATTTTCCATCATATATTTTCAGATCTATAAAACCAAAAACCCAAAAATACCTTGCAGCAATTTATTTATATTTACTTTATTTTACCTTTTAGTTATCTTTTATATCTATCTCTATTAGATCTCATCCTTGCAAGTAACCGTGAAGGGATTGACAACCCCTTTATCGCGTTGGGTGCAAGTGTTTATTGTTTGTGCAGGTGCATCTATTGAAGACTTGCTTGTTCCACCTACTGTATTGATACCTTGGTTCTCAAACTGAGGGAAATACTTATCTCTACTTTGCTGCATCACCCTTTCCTCTTCAAGGGAAAAACCAACGCAAGCTCAAGAAGTAGCAGGAAGAATTTCTGGCGTCATTGCCGGGGAGGATACACATCAAGCCTACCAAGTACTTATCATAAACTCTCATCTCTCACATTTACCTTATTCGCCATTTGCCTCTCGTTTTCCTCTCCCCCACTTCTAAAACGTTTTCAGAAAAACACAAAAATATTTACCTTTTTATTCGCCCTTCTTTCGTTCATCTTTTCGTTTGCCTTTTGTTTGCTTGTGTGCTAGTTGCTTGCTTTGCCATCATGTATGAATCTGGGGAGGTTATCATTGGAAAAAATAGTAACAATCTTGAGGGAAACTTTGATGATTTGGTTAATAATGATCCTCATGAATAACCTACTATCATGCATACTAAAAAACTTCGTGTTGGTAGTGGTAATATTATTGGAAAAGGTGTTATTCAAGATTTCTTTACTTGCGCTGGTACAATACCTATGCTAGGGGGGTCTATCCTTAATAAAACTAATAGCCTTGCAGATGCAATATCATTGCTTATAGTTGAACTTGAAAGACAATTTGTTCACATGCATCCTTGCATACAAAGGATTTTCCTAGAATTCTCTAATATTCATCACCCATCCGTTAAGCGTGTTACCACCATATTCTTAGCTCATGAATTTAGATTCATCCTAAAAGAAGAGGGTGAAATATTTGCTCATTATAATATGAATGGTGGTTGTCCTCCCATAGAGGAGATCCTTTTTAATCAAGAGGAGATAATGAGATTACAATCTCCAGATTATGCTGCTTACAATGAAAACTTAAGAAAAAGGGTTCCTACGGATGTTTTGGTTGATAAGATTTCTGAACTTAATGATAATTTTGCTATAAAAAATAATGGATTAGGGTTTGTGCTAAGGGATAAACATAGAGAGTTCAATCAAAGGAACGTTTATAATGAAGAGATAGTTATCAAATACAAAAGGGACAAAAGAGGAACCTATTCCTCCCAAACTTGATCTTAAAGATCCATACCCTATTAAATTTAGTCCCTTTGATTATTTTTGCTTACCACAAAGAAAGCTTGCTGCTGAGAGGAGGGAGTATGAGATGAGCATGGATGATCACCCTCACTTCTATTACAACACCTAGATCTATTGCAATATGCCTAGCTAGGGGCGTTAAACAATAGCGCTTGTTGGGAGGCAACCCATTTTTTTTTGCTTCTGTTCTTGAATAAATACACAATATTACTTCTGTAGTAATTGTGTTTTAGTGTTTTAATTAGTGTTTGAGCCAAGTTAAGCATTTGGGATGATCTATGGTGATAGTTGATTTGATTTAGCTGAAAAACAGAAACTTTTGCGTCCAGTACCAGAATTTTAGAGATTCACAGAAGAGACAAATTTTTTGAATTTTTTACAAAATATTTATATATAAATTTCCTACTTTGTCCCAATTTTTTAGAATTTTTAGAGTTATAGCAGTATGAGTAATATTCAAATCTTCGCAGACTGTTTTGTTTTTGACAGATTCTGTTTTCTATGCATTGTTCTCTTATTTTGATGAATCTATGGGTAGTATCGGGGGGTATGAACCATGGAGAAGTTGTACTATAGTATATATAATGCTAATATGAATTTATAATGAGTTCACAACAGTACCTAAAGTGGTGGTTTGCTTTTATTATGCTAACGGAGCTCACGAGTTTTTTGTTAAGTTTTGTGCTGTGAAGTTTTCAAGTTTTGGGTAAAGTTTTGATGGACAACGGAATAAGGAGTGGCAAGAGCCTAAGCTTGGGGATGCCCAAGGCACCCCAAGGTAAAATTCATGGAGAACCAAGCATCTAAGCTTGGGGATGCCCCGGATGGCATCCCCTCTTTTGTCTTCAATCCATCGGTAAATTACTTGAGGCTATATTTTTATTCACTACATGATATGTGTTTTGCTTGGAAGCATCTTGTGATATATGAGTCTTTGCTTTATTTGCTTTTTAGTTTGCCACAATCATCCTTGTTGTACACACCTTTTGAGAGGGACACACATTAATCGTGAATTTATTAGAATACTCTATGTGCTTCACTTATATCTTTTGAGCTAGGTAGTTGCTCTAGTGCTTCACTTATATCTTTTTAGAGCACGACAGTGGTTTTATTTTATAGAAATTGATGAACTCTCATGCTTCACTTATATTATTTTGAGAGTCTAGAAAATAGTATGGCAATTGGTTTAGGTTATGAATTTAGTCCTAATATGATAGGACTCCAAGAGGATATAATAAAATCTTTCATAAAGATCATTGAATATATGAGAATTTTGATTCCTTGCATTTGTTTTGAGATATAAAGATGGTGATATTAGAGTCATGCTAGTTGGTAATTGTGGTTGAGTAATAATACTTGTTTTAAAGTTTGTGATTCCCGAAGCATGCACGTATGGTGAACCGTTATGTGATGAAGTCTGAGCATGATTTATTTTTTGATTGTCTTCCTTATGAGTGGCGGTCGGGAACGAGCGATGGTCTTTTCCTACCAATCTATCCCCCTAGGAGCATGCGTATTAGTACTTTGTTTCGAGGGCTAATAATTTTTTGCAATAACTATGTGTTCTTTATGACTAATGTTGAGTCCATGGATTATACGCATTCTCACACTTCCACCATTGCTAGCCTCTCTAGTACCGTGCAACTTTCACCGGTGCATTAAACCCACCATATACCCTTCCTCAAAACAGCCACCATACCTACCTATTATGGCATTTCCATAGCCATTCCGAGATATATTGCCATGCAACTTCCACCGTTCCGACACATACCAACATCATCATATTGCTTTGCATGATCATATAGTTGACATAGTATTTGTGGCTTTGACAACCGTTCATATTTTTCATACATGTCATGCTAGATCATTGCACATCCCGGTACACCGCTGGAGGCATTCATATAGAGTCATATCTTTGTTCTAGTATCAAGTTGTAATTCTTGAGTTGTAAGTAAATAAAAGTGTGATGATCATCATTATTAGAGCATTGTCCCATGTGAGGAAATAAATAAATAAAGAGCCCAAAATAAAAAAAGGAGGCCAAAGAGACCAAAAGAAAAAAATGAAAAAATGAGAGAAAAAGAGAGAAGGGACAATGTTAATATCCTTTTTTCACACTTGTGCTTCAAAGTAGCACCATGTTCTTCATGATAGAGAGTCTCCTATTTTGTCATTTTCGTATATACTAGTTGGAATTTTTCATTATAGAACTTGGCTTGTGTATTCCAATGATGGGCTTTCTCAAATTGCCCTAGGTCTTCATGAGCAAGCAAGTTGGATGCACACTGATGGAAATATTCCCTAGAGGCAATAATAAAGTTGTTATTTTATATTTCCTTATTCATGATAAAGGTTTATTATTCATGCTAGAATTGTATTGACCGGAAACTTAAATACATGTGTGGATACATAAACAAATAACATGTCCCTAGTGAGCCTCTACTAGACTAGCTCGTTGATCAAAAGATGGTTAAGATTTCCTAACCATAGACATGAGTTGTCACTTGATAACGGGATCACATCATTAGGAAAATGATGTGATGGACAAGACCCATCTGTTAGCTTAGCATATGATCGTTCATTTTATTGCTACTACTTTCTTAATGTCAAATACATGTTCCTTCGACCATGAGATCATGCAACTCCCAGATACCGGAGGAATGCCTTGTGTTCTATCAAACGTCACAACATAAATGGGTGATCATAAAGATGCTCTACAGGTATTTCCAAAGGTGTCTATTGAGTTGGCGGGAATCGAGATTGGGATTTGTCACTCCGTGTATCGGAGAGGTATCACTGGGCCCTCTCGGTAATACATATCACAAGAAGCTTGCAAGCAAAGTGACTAAGGAGTTAGTTACGAGATGATGTATTACAGAACGAGTAAAGAGACTTGCCGGTAACAAGATTGAACTAGGTATGGAGATACCGACGATCAAATCTCGGGTAAGTAACATATCGACAGACAAAGGGAATTACATATGTTGTTAGAAAGGTTCGACCAAGAAAGATCTTCATAGAATATGTAGGAACCAATATGGGCATCCAGGTCCCGCTATTGGTTATTAACCGGAGAGGCGTCTCAGTCATGTCTACATCATTCTGGAAACCATAGGGTCTACACGCTTAACATTCGTTTACGATATAGTATTATATGAGTTATGTGGATTGGTGACCGAATGTTGTTCGGAGTCCCGGATGAGATCACAGACATGACGAGGAGCTCCGGAATGGTCCGGAGGTAAAGATTTATATATAGGACGATGCTATTTGGTCACCGAAAAGGTTTCGGAATGTACCGGGTATTCATCGAATCACCGGAAGGGGTTCCGGGAGGCCCCGGGAGGTTATTGGGCCATATGGGCCATACGAGGGGAGCACACTAGCCAACAAGGGGTTGGTGCACCCCACCTCTAGGCCTTCGGCCCTAGAGAAGGAAAGGGGGGAGGACTAGCCCCTCCCGCCTTCCCCTCCTCATGGGAGAAAGGAAAGTGGGGGCGCCACCCCTCCTACCTTCCCCCCGCGCGCCTAAGATGGAAGGGGGGCGCGGCTAGGGCAGGGGCCAAGGGTGGCCGCCGACCCCCTTGGGGGTGCCCTAGGCTACCTCCCTTCCTCCCCCACCTATATATATATGTGTGGAGGGAGAGGGGCAACACACACGACGATCCCCAAGCCGTGTGCGGCGCCCCTCTCCCTCTAGTTCATCCTCGGTCATATTTTTGTAGTGCTCGGCGAAGCCCTGCGGAAATAGTTGCATCACCACCGTCATCACGCCATCGTGATGCCGGAACTCATCTACTACTTCACACGTCTTGCTGGATCAAGAAGGCGAGGACGTCGTCGAGCTGAACGTGTGCTGAAAGCGGAGGTGCCGTACATTCGGTACTTGATCGGGCGGATCATGAAGGTGTACGACTACATCAATCGCGTTGATAAACACTTCCGCTTAATAGTCTATGAGGGTACGTAGACACACACTCTCCCCTCTCGTAGCTATGCATCTCCATGGATAGATCTTGTGTGTGCGTAGAATTTTTTTTTCCATGCAACGTTCCCCAACAATGGCATCATGAGCCAGGTATATGCGTAGATGATATGCATGAGTAGAATACAACAGAGTTGTGGGCGGTGATGTTCATACTGCTTACCACCAATGTCTTATTTTGTTTCGGCGGCATTGTGGGATGAAGCGGCCCGGACCAACCTTACATGTCCACGTACATGAGACCGGTTCCACCGACTGACATGCAACTTGTTTTGCATAAAGGTGGCTGGCGGGTGTCTATTTCTCCTACTTTAGTTGAATCGAATTTGACTACGGCCGGCCCTTGAAGAAGGTTAAAACAGCAAACTTGATAATCACTGTCGTGGTTTTGCGTAGGTAAGAATGATTCTTTCTAGTTGCCCGTAGCAGCCATGTAAAACTCACAACAACAAAGTAGAGGATGTCTAACTTGTTTTTGTAGTGTATGTTGTGATGTGATATGGTCAAGACGTGATGTGATATATGTTGTTGTATGAGATGATCAAGTTTTGTAATATCGACAACCGGCAGGAGCCTTAGGGTTTTCTCTTAATTATTGTATGAAATGCAAGCGCCATGTAATTGCTTTACTTTATCGCTATGCGTTAGCAATAGTTGTAGAAGCAATAGTTGGCGAGACGACGCAACGATGGAGATCAAGGTGTCGAGCCGGTGACAATGGAGATTATGCCGATGCTTTGGAGATGGAGATCAAAACCACAAGATGATGATGGCCATATCATGTCACATATTTTGATTGCATGTGATGTTTATCCTTTATGCATCTTATTTTGCTTAGAACGACGATAGCATTATAAGATAATCCCTTCACTAAATTTCATGATAAAAGTGTTCTCCCTGAGTATGCAACGTTGCTAAAGTTTGTCGTTTCGAAGCACCTCGTGATGATCAGGTGTGATAGACTCTACGTTCACATACAACGGGTGTAAGCCAGTTTTACACAAGCAGAATACTTGGGTTAAACTTGGCGAGCCTAGCATGTACAGACATGGTCTTGGAACACTGGAGACCAAAAGGTCGAACATGAGTCATATAGTAGATATGATCAACATAGAGATGTTCACCATTGATGACTACCCCATCTCATGTGATGATCGGACATGGGTTAGTTGATTTGGATCATGTATCACTTAGATAACTTGAGGGATGTTAATTTAAGTGGGTGTTCATTAGTAATTTGATTTATTAAACTTAATTTATCATGAACTTAATCTTAATAGTTTTTGCATATCTATGTTGTAGATTGATACGTCCATTTTGCATCATGTTTTCCTACTGTTATTTATAATGTTTTATGCATAATAATGCTTTTGGGAGTAATTCTAATGCCTTTTCTCTCATCATATGCAAGGTTTACACAAAGAGGGAGAATACCGTCAGCTGGAATTCTGGACCTGAAAAAGCTACGTCAGAGTTACCTATTCCGCACATCTCCAAATGAGCTGAAAATTTACAGAGAATTGTTTTGCAATATATGAAAAATATTGGAGCAAATAACTACCAGAGGGGGCCCACCAGGTGGGCACAACCCACCTGGGTGCGCCAGGGAGCCCAGGCGCGCCCTGGTGGGTTGTGCCTTCCTCGGCCCACCTCCAGTCCCCATCTTCTGGTATATAAGTCATTTTGACCTAGAAAAAATAAGGGTAGGACTTTTGGGATGAAGCGCCACCGTCTCGAGGCGGAACTTGGGCAGGAGCACTGTTGCCCTCCGGCGGAGCGATTCCGTCGGGGCAACTTCCCTCTCGAAGGGGGAAATCATCGCCATCGTCATCACCAATAACTCTCCCATCTTTGGGAGGGCCATCTCCATCAACATCTTCAACAACACCATCTCCTCTCAAACCCTAGTTCATCTCTTATGTTCAATCTTTGTACCGGAACCTTAGATTCGTACTTGTGGGTGACTAGTAGTGTTGATTACATCTTGTAGTTGATTACTATATGGTTTATTTGGTGGAAGATTATATGTTCAGATCCATTATGCTAATTAATACCTCTCTGATCTTGGGCATGATTATTATTTGTGAGTGGTTACTTTTGTTCTTGAGGTCACGGGAGAAGTCATGTTGCAAGTAATCATGTGAACTTGATATGTGTTCGATATTTTGATGATATGTATGTTGTGATTCCCTTAGTGGTGTCATGTGAACGTTGACTACATGGCACTTCGCCATATTTGGGCCTAAGGGAATGCATTGTGGAGTAGTTATTAGATGATGGGTTGCTAGAGTGATAGAAGCTTAAACCCTAGTTTATGGGCTACTTCGTAAGGGACCGATTTGGACCCAAAAGTTTAATGCTATGGTTAGATTTTATCTTAATACTTTTCTCATAGTTGCGGATGCTTGCGAGGGGGTTAATCATAAGTAGGAGGTTTGTTCAAGTAAGAATAGCACCTAAGCACCGGTCCACCCACATATCAAATTATCAAAGTAGCGAACATGAATCAAACCAACATGATGAAAGTGATATGGTGAACTTCCCGTGTACCCTCAAGAACGCTTTGCTTATCATAAGAGACCGTTTTGGCATGTCCTTTGCCACAAAAGGATTCGGCTACCTTGCTGAACATTATTTACCATTACTGCTACTTTCTTGTTACAAATTATCTTGCTATCAAACTACCTGTTACCAACAATTTCAGTGCTTCCAGAAAATACCTTGCTGAAAACCACTTGTCATTTCCTTCTGCTCGTCGTTGGGTTCGACACTCTTACTTATCGAAAGGACTACGATTGATCCCCTATACGTGTGGGTCATCAAGGCTCATTTCTGGCGCCGTTGCCGGGGAGTGAAGCGCTCTTCGTAAGTGGAAATTGGTAAGGAAAAATTATTACTACGAGCTGAAATATATTGTCACTTGTTACTATGGAGAATCATCCTATGAGGGGTTTATTCGGGGTATCTTCACCTCGACCGGAACCACAATTAGTAGCCCCTCAACCTACTGCACCTATTGAAAATATTGGTTATGAAATTCCTTCGGGTATGATAGAACAACTGCTAGCTAATCATTATGCAGGAGATGGAACTGAACATCCTGATATGGACTTGATATATGTGCATGAAATTTGTGGATTGTTTAAGCTTGCAGGTTTATCCGGAGATGAAGCTAAGAAGAAGGATTTCCCTTTATCTTTGAAGGGAAAAGCATTGGCACGGTATAGGCTATGCAATGATATTGGATCTTGGAACCGGAATCCATTGAAATTGGAATTTCACCCAAAAAAATTATCACATGCATCTAGTTCATCGTGATCGGAATTATATATATAATTTTTGGCCTCATGAAGGAGAAAGTATCGCTTTAGCTTGGGGGAGGCTTAAGTCAATGTTATATTCATGCCCAATCATGAGCTCTCAAGAGAAATTATCATTCAGAATTTTTATGCTCGGCTTTCTCATGATGATCGATCCATGCTCGATAATTATTGTACTTGTTCTTTTATGAAGAAGACTATTGAATTTAGGTGGGATCTTTTAGAAAGAATTAAATGCAACTCTAAATATTGGGAACTCGGCGAAGGTAAAGAGTCGGGTATTAAGCTTAAGTTTGATTGTGTTAAATCTTTTATGAAGACTGATGCTTTTCAGAAGTTTAGCACCAAGTATGGACTTGACTCTGAGATAGTAGCCTCTTTCTGTGAATCATTTGCTACTCATGTTGATCTCCCTAAGGAGAAGTGATTTAAATATCACCCACCTATTAAAGAAGAAACAAAAGAACCGGTCATAGCTAAAGATGAAACTATTATCTACAATGTTGACCTAGTTGTTCCTACTGCTTATATTGAAAAACCACCTTTCCCTGTTAGGATAAAGGAACATGCTAAGGTTTCAACTGTTGTTCGCAAAAGTAATATTGAAGCACCTAAACCTTCTGAGCAAACTAAAGTAGAACCTAGTGTTGCTATGGTTAAAGATCTCCTGGTAGAAAATATTGATGGACATGTTATTTACTTCTGCGATGAAGCTGCTAGAATTGCTAAACCTGATGAAAAAGATAAACATAGACCCGTAGTTGGCATGCCCGTTGTCTAAGTTAAAATAGGAGATCATTGTTATCATGGCTTATGTGATTTAGGTGCTAGCGTGAGTGCTATTCCTTTTACCTTATACCAAGAAATTATGAATGACATAGCACCCGCTGAAATAGAAGACATAGATGTTACTATTAAACTTGCTAATAGAGACACCATCACACCACTTGGGATTGTTAGAGATGTTGAAGTCTTGTGTGGGAAAATAAAATACCCTACTGATTTTCTAGCTCTTGGTTCCCCACAAGATGACTTTTGTCCCATTATCTTTGGTAGACCTTTCTTAAACACTGTCAATGCTACTATAGATTGTCATAAACAAACTGTCAGTGTCCGCTTTGGTGATGAGTCTCATGAATTTAACTTTTCCAAGTTTAATAGACAACCTCATAAGAAAGACTTACCTAGTAAGGATGAAATAATTGGTCTTGCTTCTATTGCCGTGCCTCCTACTGATCCACTAGAACAATATTTGCTAGACCATGACAATAATATGCATATGCATGAAAGAAATGAAATAGATAAAAATTTCTTCGAACAACAACCTTTGCTCAAACATAATTTGCCTATTGAAACTCTTGGAGGTCCTCCTCCACCTAAGGGTGATCCTGTGTTTGAATTAAAACAATTGCCTGACACTTTGAAATATGCTTATCTTGATGAGAAAAAGATATATCCTGTTATTATTAGTGCTAACCTTTCAGAACATGAAGAAGAAAGATTATTGAAAATTCTGAAGAAGCACCATGCTGCCATTGGATATACTCTTGATGATCTTAAGGGCATTAGTCCCACTCTCTGTCAGCACAACATTAATATGGAACCTGATGCTAAACCCATTGTTGATCATCAACGACGATTGAATCCTAAGATGAAAGAAGTGGTAAGAACTGAGTTATTAAAGCTTCTGGAAGCAGGTATAATCTATCCCATAGCTGATAGTAGATGGGTAAGTCATGTTCATTGTGTCCCTAAGAAAGGAGGTATTACTGTTGTTCCTAATGATAAAATGAACTTATTCCACAGAGAATTGTTACTGGCTATAGAATGGTGATCGATTTTAGAAAATTAAATAAAGCAACTAGAAAAGATCATTACCCTTTGCCTTTTATTGATCAAATGCTGGAAAGATTATCTAAGCACCCACACTTTTGCTTTCTTGATGGATATTCTGGGTTCTCTCAAATACCTGTTTCACAACCTGATCAAGATAAAACCACCTTTACTTGCCCTTTTGGAACTTATGTTTATAGATGTATGCCTTTTGGTTTATGCAATGCACCTACTACTTTTCAAAGATGTATGACTGCTATATTCTCTGATTTTTGTGAAAAGATAGTTGAGGTTTTCACGGATGATTTTTTTCATTTATGGAACTTCTTTTGATGATTGCTTAAGCAACCTTGATCGAGTTTTTCAGAGATGTGCGCAAATTAATCTTGTCTTGAATTGGGAGAAGTGCCACTTTATGGCTAATGAAGGTATTGTTTTGGGGCATAAAATTTCTGAACAAGGTATTGAGGTGGACAAAGCTAAAGTTGATGCAATTGAGAAAATGCCATGTCCTAGAGATATTAAAGGTATCCGTAGTTTCCTCGGTCATGCTGGTTTCTATAGGAGGTTTATTAAAGACTTCTCTAAAATTTCTAGGCCTCTTACTAATCTTTTACAAAAGGATGTTCCATTTGTTTTTGAAACACTTAAGAAAGCCTTAACTTCTGCACTTGTTGAACCACCAGATTGGAACTTGCCTTTTGAAATTATGTGTGATGCTAGTGACTATGCTGTTGGTGCTGTTCTAGGACAAAGAGTTGATAAAAAATTGAATGTTATCCATTATGCTAGCAAAACTCTAGACAGTGCTCAAAGAAATTATGCTACTACTGAAAAAGAATTTTTAGTAGTTGTGTTTGCTTGTGATAAATTCAGATCTTACATTGTTGATTCCAAAGTAATTGTTCACACTAATCATGCTGCTATTAAATATCTTATGGAAAAGAAAGATGTTAAACCTAGACTCATTAGGTGGGTTCTCTTGCTACAAGAATTTGATTTACATGTCACTGATAGGAAAGGAGCCGAGAATCCTGTAGCAGGTAACTTGTCTAGGTTAGAAAACATTCTTGATGACCCACTACCTATTGATGATAGTTTTCCTGATGAACAACTAGCTGCAATAAATGTTTCTCATAATACTTCTTGGTATGCTGACTATGCTAATTATATTGTTGCTAAATACATACCACCTAGTTTCACATGCCAACAAAAGAAAAAAATTCTTCTATGATTTAAGACATTACTTTTGGGATGACCCACATCTTTATAAGAAGGAGTAGATGGTATTATTAGACGTTGTGTACCTGAGCATGAAAAGGAAAAAATCCTACGTAAATGTCACTCCGAAGCTTATGGAGGGCATCATACGGGAGATAGAACTGCTCATAACGTATTGCAATCTGGTTTTTATTGGCCTACTATCTTCAAGGATGCCCGTAAGTTTGTTTTATCTTGTGATGGATGTCAAAGAATTGGTAATATCAGTAAGCGTCAAGAAATGCCGATGGATTATGCACTTGCTGTTGAACGATTTGATGTTTGGGGTTTTGATTATATGGGACCTTTTCCTTCCTCTAATGGGTATACACACATTTTGGTTGCTGTTGATTATGTTACTAAGTGGGTAGAAGCTATTTCAACTAGTAGTGTTGATCATAACACTTCCATTAAAATGCTTAAAGAAGTTATTTTCCCGAGGATTGGAGTCCCTAGATATTTAATAACTGATGGTGGTTCACACTTTATTCATGGTGCTTTCCGTAAAATGCTTGCGAAAAATGATGTTAGCCATAGAATTGCATCACCCTATCATCCTCAATCTAGTGGCCAAGTTGAACTTAGCAATAGAGAAATAAAATTGATACTACAAAAACTGTCAATAGGTCCCGAAAGAATTGGTCTAAGAAATTAGATGATGCACTTTGGGCCCACAGAACAGCATATAAAAATCCTATGGGTATGTCTCCTTATAAAATAGTTTATGGAAAAGCTTGTCATTTGCCTCTTGAGTTAGAACATAAAGCATATTGGGGAATAAAAGAACTCAACTATGATTTCAAACTTGCCGGTGAAAAGAGGTTATTTGATATAAGCTCATATGAATGGAGAACCCAAGCTTATGAAAATGCCAAATTATTCAAAGAAAAAGTTAACAGATGGCATGATAAAAGAATCCAAAAGCGGGAATTTAAAGTTGGAGAATATGTTCTTTTGTACAACTCCCGTTTCAGATTTTTTGCAGGAAAACTTCTCTCTAAATGGGAAGGACCTAACCCTCAAAAAAAATTGGGAAGGACCATATATCATCGAGGAGGTTTATCACTCTGGAGCTATCAAGATTAATAATGCCGAATGTACTAACCCGAAGGTGTTCAATGGTCAAAGAATTAAACACTATATCTCATGTATGCCTATTAATGTTAAAAGCAATATTATTCAAACCATGACACCAGAGGAACACATAAAAGAAACCTTCCAGAACACTCCAGAATCATGAAAAAGAGGAGGTACGTGATACGGTAAGTAAACGGACTCCGAAAAATCCGCAAAAATATTTTTTGTCAGTTTTGGAATATTACAAAAATTAGGAAAATAAGAAACCACCCGGAAGGCAACAGAGGAGGACACAAGATACCAGGGCGCGCCTGGGCCCCCTGGCGTGCCCAGGTTGGTTGTGCCCACCTCGGGAACCTTCCCAACTCCGTTTTCCTCCCATTTGCTTGTTTCCCAAGATAAAAAAATCTTTATATACCCCCCAAACGTATTAACCACCGTATCACGGAGAAATCTTCTGTTCTTCTTTCTTGTTGTTTCTCTGGCATATCTGAAATTATGTCTTCTCAAGATTCAGGGGGTGAGAGCTATGTTGCTGATTATATTGCAAACCCCAAGGTTTACGGAGATGTGGAACACCATGGTTGGACCACGGAGGAAGAAGAAGACTATGATCCTAAGGGGAAGGAGGAGACAAGCTCAGACGAAGATGATCTTTCACTACCCCAACCTGGTGGCATGCACGTGGAATTCAAGAAGTCAAGTCTTGCCAATAAAGCAAAGAAACCTAAGATTCAGTTTATCCCTTTTCGTCTTCTGCAAGAAAACAAGTAAGAATTATGCAAAAAGATATTAATGCTAGAGCAGGAGATCGATGACTTGAAGGAGAAAAATTCCATCCTCAAGCGTAAGCTAAGGAGGAGGGATAAACCCGCTACCTCATCGCCACAACCATCATCATCTTCACCACCAAAGGAGACTTAAGTTCATGGTATGGGCACTCCCCTTGGCCTGTGCCAAGCTTGGGGGAGGTGCCCCGATATCGTATCACCACCACTATCCTTGCCTTTATCTATTTTAGTTCGATCTTTAGTTATCCTTTGGTTTAGTTCAATAAAAGTTTAGTTCGATCCTTTCTTTTCGAGTGCTTGCTTAATGATCTAACTATCTATGTAATCGTGTGCGAGATATATAATAAAGTTTAGTTTGAGTTTTTTCTTTACTTTTTTGTTTCAATAAAAAGAAAGGAAAATAAATGAAAAAGATCATATGCTAATCTTATGGTAAGTAATGACATCACATAAGGAAAAGTATAAGTGGTAAAATTTGTTGGAGATTGACAAACATAGCATTGGTCAATAATGCAATTCATGAAAGAATTCATAAGGGAAGAGAAGATTCACATGCAAATACACTATCTTGGACATCTTTTATGATTGTGAGCACCCATTAAATATTATGTGTCAACATTGTTAACGTTGGACAAGGAAGACAACGTAATGATTTATGTTTGTTCATATTCACATAGAAGTTATATTGTCATAGATCCTTCAAGATGTGGTGCTTGCTCATTATCTTTGCTAGCCAAAAATTCCGCACTAAGTAGAGATACTACTTGTGCATCCAAAAACCTTAAACCCAAATTCATGCCTTGAGAGTCCACCATACCTACCTATGGATTGAGTAATATCCTTCAAGTAAGTTGTCATCGGTGAAATAAGGCAATACAAATTGCCTCTAAATGTGTTGGATCATTTAGTGTAAGAGAAAATTGAGTGTTGTACGAACTTGTGATGGCAAAATAATAAAAGCGACAGACTGCATAATAAAGGTTGTCATCATAAGGGGCAATATAACGTGACGTTCTTTTGCATTAAGGGATTTGGCATACAAACTAATAAGCGCATGACAACCTCTGCTTCCCTTTGCGAAGGGCCTATCTTTTACTTTTATGTATTTACTTTTATGCAAGAGTCAAAGTATTCTTCTCTACTCCTTTTTATTTTCTCTTTTGCAAGCATCATGTGGTGAGGAAAGATCTAGGCACATATAACCAGTTGGATATGAGTGGGCACGAGTTATTATTGTTAACATCACCCTTGAGGTGAATACATTGGGAGGCGAAACTATAAGCCCCTATCTTTCTATGTGTCCGGTTGAAACTTTTTGTTCATGGGTATGCTGTGAGTGTTAGCAATCATAAAATATTATATGATGGTTGAGTATGTGGACTTGCCTAAAGGCTCCGACACGTGACCCTTCCTAAAAATATGATGAATTGTAGTTGCAAAGTTGACTAAGAACATAGTTTGTTGGTTTTCAATAGAGTTTATGCTTTATACTTCAATGTTGTGATGAATTGTTACTTGTTCATGAGAAGTTATATGATAAAATTTGTATGATAAAGATTTATGATTAAGTTCTTTATTTTTATAACAATAATCATGATGCTTCTATGTCTGTATTTTGTTTTTATCGACACCTCTCTCTCAAAGCATATGGACATGTTTTCCGATTTTGGTTTTTCGCTTGAGGACAAGCGAGGTCTAAGCTTGGGGGAGTTGATACGTCCATTTTGCATCATGTTTTCCTACTATTATTCATAATGTTTTTATGCATAATAATGCTCTTGGGAGTAATTCTAATGCCTTTTCTCTCATAATATGCAAGGTTTACACAAAGAGGGAGAATACGAGCAGCTAGAATTCTGGACCTGAAAAAGCTACGTTAGAGTTACCTATTCTGCACATCTCCAAATGAGTTGAAAATTTATGCAGAATTGTTTTGCAATATATGAAAAATATTGGAGCAAATAACTACCAGAGGGGGCCCACCAGGTGGGCACAACCCACCTGGGCGCGCCAGGGAGCCCAGGCGCGCCCTGGTGGGTTGCGCCCTCCTCGGCCCACATCTGGTGCCCATCTTCTAGTATATAAGTTATTTTGACCTAGAAAAAATAAGGGGAGGACTTTCGAGATGAAGCGCCGCCGTCTCAAGGCGGAACTTGGGCAGGAGCACTTTTGCCCTCCGGCGGAGCGATTCCGCCGGGGGAACTTCCCTCCCGGAGGGGGAAATCATCGCCATCGTCATCACCAACAACTCTCCCATCTTTTGGAGGGCCATCTCCATCAACATCTTCAATAGCACCATCTCCTCTCAAACCCTAGTTCATCTCTTGTGTTCAATCTTTGTACCGGAACCTTAGATTGGTACTTGTGGGTGACTAGTAGTGTTGATTACATCTTGTAGTTGATTACTATATGGTTTATTTGGTGGAAGATTATATGTTCAGATCCATTATGCTAATTAATACCTCTCTGATCTTGAGCATGATTATTATTTGTGAGTAGTTACTTTTGTTCTTGAGGTCACGGGAGAAGTCATGTTGCAAGTAATCATGTGAACTTGATATGTGTTCGATATTTTGATGATATGTATGTTGTGATTCCCTTAGTGGTGTCATGTGAACGTCGACTACATGGCACTTCGCCATATTTGGGCCTAAGGGAATGCATTGTGGAGTAGTTATTAGATGATGGGTTGCTAGAGTGACAGAAGCTTAAACCCTAGTTTATGCGCTACTTCGTAAGGGACCGATTTGGATCCAAAAGTTTAATGCTATGGTTAGATTTTATCTTAATACTTTTCTCGTAGTTGCAGATGCTTGCGAGGGGGTTAATCGTAAGTAGGAGGTTTGTTCAAGTAAGAACAGAACCTAAGCACCGGTCCACCCACATATCAAATTATCAAAGTAGCGAACACGAACCAAACCAACATGATGAAGTGATATGGTGAAATTCCCGTGTACCCTCAAGAACGCTTTGCTTATCATAAGAGACCGTTTTGGCCTGTCCTTTGCCACAAAAGGATTGGGCTACCTTGATGCACTTTATTTACCATTACCGTTACTTGCTCATTACAAGTTATCTTGCTGTCAAACTACCTATTACCAACAATTTCAGTGCTTGCAGAAAATACCTTGCTGAAAACCACTTGTCATTTCCTTCTGCTCCTTGTTAGGTTCGACACTCTTACTTATCGAAAGGACTACGATTGATCCCCTATAATTTTGGGTTATCATAGATCAATGGACCGTGCTACCGTTTCCCTGAATTTTAATGCGTTCCTAGAGAAAGCTAAGTTGTAAGAAGATGGTAGCAACTACACGGACTGGGTCTGTAACTTGAGGATTATCCTCATTGCTGCACAGAAGAATTATGTCCTTGATACACCACTAGGTGACAGACCTATTGCAGGAGCTACTGCGGATGTTATGAACATCTGGCAGGCTCGATCTGATGACTACTCAATAGTTCAGTGTGCCATGCTTTACGGCCTAGAACCGGGACTTCAAAAATGTTTTGAACGCCACGGAGCATATGAGATGTTCCAAGAGCTGAAGTTGATATTTCAAGCTAATGCCCGGGTTGAGAGATATGCAGTCTCTAACAAGTTCTATAGCTACAAGATGGAGGAGAACAGTTCTGTCAGTGAACACATACTCAAAATGTCTGGGTATCATAACCACTTGACTCAGCTGGGAATTGAGCTCCCAGATGAGTGTGTTATTGATAGAGTTCTTCAATCACTGCCACCAAGCTATAAAGGCTTCATGATGAACTATAATATGCAAGGGATGACGAAAATGATTCCCGAGCTCTTCGCGATGCTGAAATCGGCGGAGGTAGAAATCAAGAAGGAGCATCAAGTGTTGATGGTTAACAAGACCACTAGTTTCAAGAAAAAGGGCAAGGGAAAGAAAGGGAACTTCAAGAAGAATGGCAAGCAAGTTACTGCTCCCGTGAAGAAGCCCAAAGCTGGACCCAAGCCTGAAACTGAGTGCTTCTACTGCAAGGGAAATGGTCACTGGAAGCGGAACTGCCCCAAATACTTGTCGGATAAGAAGGATGGCAAAGTGAACAAAGGTATATTTGATATACATGTTATTGATGTCTTCCATACTAATGCTCGTAGTAGCACCTGGGTATTTCATACTAGTTCAGTTGCTCATATTTGTAACTCGAAACAGGAGCTGCGGAATAAACGAAGATTGGCTAAGGACGAGGTGACAATGCGCGTCGGGAATGGTTCCAAGGTCGATGTGATCGCCGTCGGCACGCTACCTCTATATCTACCTTCCGGATTAGTTTTAAACCTCAATAATTTTTATTTGGGGCCAGTGTTGAGCATGAACATTATATCTGGATCTTGTTTATTGCGAGACGGTTATTCATTTAAGTCGGAGAATAATGGTTGTTCTATTTATATGAGTAATATCTTTTATGGTCATGCACCTTTGATGAATGGTCTGTTCTTGTTGAATCTCGATCGTACTGATACACATATTCATAATATTGATGCCCAAAGATGCAAAGTTGATAATGATAGTGCAACATACTTGTGGCACTGCCGTTTAGGTCATATTGGTATAAAGCGCATGAAGAAACTCCGTGCAGATGGACTTTTGGAATCACTTGATTATGAATCATTTGATACTTGCGAACCATGCCTCATGGGTAAGATGACTAAAGCTCCGTTCTCTGGAACAATAGAGCGAGCTAATGACTTATTGGAAATAATACATACCGATGTTTGCGGTCCGGTGAGTGTTGAGGCACGTGGCGGGTATCATTATTTTCTAACCTTTACAGATGATTTGAGTAGGTATGGGTATATCTACTTAATGAAACACAAGTGTGAAACATTTGAAAAGTTCAAAGAATTTCAGAGTGAAGTAGAGAATCATCATAACAAGAAAATAAAGTTTCTATGATCTGATACCACTGTTGAGGAACGTTGCATGGAAAACAAAAAAAAATCTACGCACACGCAAGATCTATCCATGGAGATGCATAGCTACGAGAGGGGAGAGCGTGTCTACGTACCCTCATAGACCGTTAAGCGAAAGCGTTTATCAACGTGGTTGATGTAGTCGTACACCTTCACGATCCGCCCGATCAAGTATCGAACGTATGGCACCTCCGCGCTCAGCACACGTTCAGCTCGATGACGTCCTCGCCTTCTTGATCCGGCAAGACGGGCGAAGTAGTAGATGACTTCCGACAGCACGACGGCATGGTGACGGTGGTGATGCAACTATCTCCGCAGGGCTTCATCGAGCATTACGAAAATATGACCGAGGACAAACTAGAGGGAGAGGGGCAACACACACGACGATCCCCTAGCCGTGTGCGGCGGCCCTCTCCCTCTAGTTCGTCCTCGGTCATATTTTCGTAATGCTCGGCGAAGCCCTGCGGAGATAGTTGCATCACCACCGTCACCACACCGTCGTGCTGCCAGAACTCATCTACTACTTCGCCCGTCTAGCTGGATCAAGAAGGCGAGGACATCATTGAGCTGAACGTGTGCTGAATGTGGAGGTGTCGTATGTTTGGTACTTGATCGGGCGGATCGTGAAGGTGTACGACTACATCAACCGCGTTGATAAACGCCTCCGCTTAACGGTCTACGAGGGTACATAGACACACTATCCCTCTCGTAGCTATGCATCCCCATGGATAGATCTCGCGTGTGCGTAGAACTTGTTTTGTTTTCCATGCAACGTTCCCCAACACACACCCACTTAGTTTTCTTTTGAGCTTTCATACACTTATAGCTCTAATGCATCCGTTGCATGGCAATCCCTACTCACTTGCATCGATATCAATTGATGGGCATCTCCATAGCCCATTAATTTGCCTAGTTGATGTGAGACTTTCTCCTTTTTGTCTTCTCCACCAACCTCCACCATATTCTATTCCACCTATAGTGCTATATCCATGGCTCACGCTCATGTATTGCGTGAAAGTTGAAAATGCTTTAGAACATTAAAAGTATGAAAAGAATTGCTTGGCTTGTCATCGGGGTTATGCATGATGAAATACTTTGTGTGATGAAGATGGAGCATAGCCAGACTATATGATTTTGTAGGGATAACGTTCTTTGGCCATAATATTTTGAAAAACTATGATTGCTTTATTAGTATGCTTGAAGTATTATTGTTTTTATGTCAATATTAATATTTTGTTTTGAATCTTATGGATCGAATATTCATGACACATAAAAGAAAATTACATTGATAAACATGTTAGGTAGCATTCCACATCAAAAATTCTATTTTTATCATTTACCTACTCGAGGACGAGCAGGAATTAAGCTTGGGGATGCTTGATACGTCTCCAACGTATCTATAATTTTATATTGTTCCATGCTATTATATTATCTATCTTGGATGTTTTATATGCATTTTGGTACTATTTTATATCATTTTTTGGGACTAACCTATTAACCTAGTGCCCAGTGCCAGTTGCTGTTGTTTCCTTGTTTTTGACTTTTACAGAAAGGAATATCAAACGGAGTCCAAACAGAATAAAACTTTACGATGATTTTTCTTGGACCAGAAGACACCTACGAGACTTGGAGAGAGAGCCAGAAGAGTCCCGAGGAGGCCACAAGCCTCCAGGCCGCGCCCCAGGGGGGCGCGCCCCCTGGCTTGTGGGCCCCTCGGGAGTCCTCCAACCCTAATTCCAGCAGTATATATTCTCAAATATTCCCTGATCATCAGAAGCGTCCACAAAAATGCTTTTCCGCCGCCGCAAGCTTCTATTCTCGTGAGATCCCATCTTGGGGCCTTTTCGGGCGATCTGCCGGAGGGGGATTCGATCACGGAGGGCTTCTACATCAACCTTGCTGCCCTACCAATGATGTGTGAGTAGTTTACCACAGACCTATGGGTCCATAGCTAGTAGCTAGATGTCATCTTCTCTCTCTTTGATCTTCAATACCATGTTCTCCTCGATGTTCTATGAGTTCTATCCGATGTAATCCTCTTTTGCGGTGTGTTTGTTGAGATCCGATGAATTGTGGATTTATGATCAGATTATCTATGAATATTATTTGAGTCTTCTCTGAACTCTTTTATGCACGATTGAGATAGCTTTGTATTTCTCTTCGAATTATCTGTTTGGTTTGGCCAACTAGATTGGTTTTTCTTGAAATGGGAGAGGTGCTTTGTGATGGGTTCAATCTTGAGGTGTCCTCACCCAGTGACAGAAGGGGTAGCGAGGCACGTATTGTATTGTTGCCATTAAGGATAAAAAGATGGGGTTTATATCATATTGCTTGAGTTTATCCCTCTACATCATGTCATCTTGCTTAAAGCGTTGCTCTGTTCTTATGAACTTAATACTCTAGATGCAGGCAGGAGTCGGTTGATGTGTGGAGTAATAGTAGTAGATGCAGAATTGTTTCGGTCTACTTGTCACGGACGTGATGCCTATATTCATGATCATTGCCTTAGATATCGTCATAACTATGCCCTTTTCTATCAGCTGCTCAACAGTAATTTCTTCACCCACCGTATGTTTTCTTTCAAGAGAGAAGCCTCTAGTGAAACCTATGGCCCCCGGGTCTATTTTCCATCATATATTTTCAGATCTATAAAACCAAAAAACCAAAAATACCTTGCTGCATATTATTTATATTTACTTTATTTTACCTTTTAGTTATCTTTTATATCTATCTCTATTAGATCTCATCCTTGCAAGTAACCGTGAAGGGATTGACAACCCATTTATCGCATTGGGTGCAAGTGTTTGATTGTTTGTGCAGGTGCATCTATTGGAGACTTGCTTGTTCCTCCTACTATATTGATACCTTGGTTCTCAAACTGAGGGAAATACTTATCTCTACTTTGTTGCATCACCCTTTCCTATTTAAGGGAAAAACCAACGCAAGCTCAAGAAGTAGCATTGTCCGCGATGAGAATACCGGCGGTTGACTTGATACTTTCGCACTCTGACTCTTAAAGGAATCAACGAGTGATCCATCGGAGAGGTTGAGGGCAGGCTCGTCGAACTCGAGAGCCGCCACATGCTCCGCCGCAGCCTGGATGGACACGGCGTGCTTGATCCAACGCTGCAGCCGCGAGCACCCGGAACACTTGGCGGCGGCGTGCGACAGCAGGGCGAGTGGCCACTCAGTACGGAGTGATGTCTACTGCGCAACCTGCTTCTTGTAGACTCGTGTTGGGCCTCCAAGCGCAGAGTTTTGTAGGACAGTAGCAAATTTCCTTCAAGTGGATGACCTAAGGTTTATCAATCCGTGGGAGGCGTAGGATGAAGATGGTCTCTCTCAAACAACCCTGCAACCAAATAACAAAGAGTCTCTTGTGTCCCCAACACACCCAATACAATGGTAAATTGTAAAGGTGCACTAGTTCGGCGAAGAGATGGTGATACAAGTGCAATATGGATAGTAGATATAGGTTTTTGTAATCTGAAAATATAAAAACAGCAAGGTAACTAGTAACAAAAGTGAGCAAAAACGGTATTGCAATGCTTAGAAACAAGGCCTAGGGTTCATACTTTCACTAGTGCAAGTTCTCTCAACAATGATTACATAATTAGATCATATGGCAATCCCTCAACGTGCAACAAAGAATCACTCCAGAGTTTCTATCGGAGAACGTAGGACAAAAACATGCATCAACCCCTATGCATAGATTACGACAATGTCACTTCGGGAATCCGCGAGTTGAGTGCCAAAACATACATCAAGTGCATCAATAGAACATCCCATTGTCACCACAGATATCCCATCGCAAGACATACATCAAGTGTTCTCAAATCCAATACTCAATCCAACATAACAAAACCTCAAAGAGCAAGACTCAATTCATCACAAGAAGGTAGAGGGGGAAGAAACACCATATGATCTGACTAAGATCGTGAAGAACACGAGAGAGAGAAAGAGATCAAACACATAGCTACTGGTACATACCCTTAGCCCCGAGGGTGAACTACTCCCTCCTCATCATGGAGACCGCCGGAATGATGAACATGGCCACCGGTGATGATTTCCCCCTCCGGCAGGGTGCCGGAACGGGCTCCCGATTGGTTTTTGGTGGCTACAGAGGCTTGCGGCGGCGGAACTCCTGATCTAGGTTTATTTCTGGAGGTTTTGGTATTTATAGGAGGTGTTGGCGTCGGGGACAAGTCAAGGGGGCCCACGAGGCGATGACAAGGCAGGGGGCACACCCTCCACCCTTGTGGTTGCCTCGGGACTCCTCTCCGATATCTTTTTGTTCTAGTATTTTTTATATTTTCCAAAAATATTCTCCATAAATTTTTAGCCCATTCCGAGAACTTTTATTTCTGCACAAAAAACAACACCACGGTAGTTCTGCTGAAAACAGCGTCAGTCCGGGTTAGTTCTAATCAAATCATACCAAAATCATATAGAATTGTTGTAAACATGCCATGAATACTTC
Source organism: Thinopyrum elongatum (assembly GCA_011799875.1). NCBI lineage: Eukaryota > Viridiplantae > Streptophyta > Magnoliopsida > Poales > Poaceae > Thinopyrum > Thinopyrum elongatum. The sequence continues at coordinate 478,932,201 of CM022298.1, read as the reverse complement.
ATAAACTATAGATACGTTGGAGACGTATCAGCATCCCCAAGCTTAATTCCTGCTCGTCCTCGAGTAGGTAAATGATAAAAGAAATAATTTATGAAGTGTGAATGCTAGCAAGTGCACAAGTTTGATCAATGATAATTTCAATCACTTTTTCTAGCATCAATATATATCATAAACAGTAGCTTCATCTCATAAAACTTCTCATGATCAAGTAGCAAGCTATTCACATGTTAAAGCATAGATAATAAACTTTCTTGAAAACTAACAAACTAAGTTCTCAGTCATCAAACAATTACAATTCATCTTATTTTCAGGAAGGGTCTATGTAAGAGATTTGATTTAGCAAATCCCACATACTCAACTATCATATAGTCTTCCATGATTGCTACCACTCAAAGCATATTTTTAGAACAAATAGCATCCATCGAACACAGAGAAAGATAGGGGCTTAACGTTTCACCTCCCAACTTATTTATCATATAGATAATTGTCAACAATAATAATTCATGATCAAATATATTTGAATGGCCATATATGCTTAGATCTTTCCCCATCACATGATGCTTGCCAACTAAAGAGTAGGTTGGAATAAGAAATTGACTCAACAAAAATAAAAGTAAAAGATAGGCCCTTCGCAGAGGGAAGCAGGGATTTGCAGAGGTGCCAGAGCTCGAAGCTTTTAAAACAGAGATGAATATAATTTTGAGAAGTATGCTTTCGTTGTCAATGTAACGACCGAGATTTCTCACTATCTTCCATGCTAGACACATTATAGGCGGTTCCCAAACAGAATGGTAAAGTTTTTACCACCCTCCTCCACCAACAATCACACTCCACGGCTGATCCGAAACAACGGGTACCGTCCATACCAACAACTTTCCTGGGGGAGTTTTTTTTAATTATTTGAAATTTTGTTTTTGATCTTTTGATCATAGGACTGGGCATCCCAATTACCAGCCACTTTCTCGTGAATGACAAGTGAATCAACACTCATCGTGAGAATAACCCACCTAGCATGGAAGATACTGATAGCCCCTAGTCGCTACATGAGCGATTCGGGCATACAAAACAGATTATTATTTGAAGGTTTAGAGTTTAGCACATGCAAATTTACTTGGAACGGCAGGTAAATACCGCATATAGGTAGATATGGTGGACACTCATGGAAGAAACTTGGTTCAAGGATTTTGGATGCACAAGCAGTATTCCCGCTTGGTACATAAATTTTGGCTAGCAAAAGATTCTAAATAGCAAGCACCACATGTTGGAGGATCCATAACAATATAACTTCTATACAAATATACCCAAACATAACTCATTATGTTGTCTTCCTTGTCCAACTTCAACTAATTTGATCAAGTTTGAAAATAATTAATGGGGCTCACAATCATAGAAGATGTCCAAGATAGTATATTTATATGTGAAATCTCTCTTCCTTCAATATTCTTTCATGAATTGTTCAAGTGACCAATACTATGTTTGCTAACTTTCAATAAATTTACCACCTCCACTTATTATATGTGAAGTCATTACTCCCCATGGGATAAGCATATGAAACATATATAATTTCAGATTTATGATATTCAATTCATTCAACCATTTACTCATAGTATATAAGTGAAGCACACGAGTAAATGACAAACTACTTTAAAAAGATATAAGTGAAGATCAATGAGTAGTCAAATAATTAAGTAGCTATGTGAAGACTCTCTCACAAAAATAATAATTTAGATCTTAAGTATTTTATTCAAACAGCAAGCAAAACAAAATAAAATGACATTCTAAAAATAACACACATCATGTGAAGAAGCAAAAACTTAGGCTCAACCGATACTAACCGATAATTTTTGATGAAGAAAGGTGGGATACCTACCGGGGCATCCCCAAGCTTAGATGCTTGAGAATTCTTGAAATATTAACTAGGGATGCCTTGGGCATCCCCAAGCTTGAGCTTTTGTGTCTCCTTAATTCCTTTTATATCACGGTTTTACCTAGATCTTAAAAACTTCATGCACACAAAACTCAACAAGAACTTGTGAGAAAAGTTAGTATAAATCAAATGCAAAACCTTATCATTCTCTACTGTATCAAATCACTAAAATTATTATTTAACATTGCATACTAAATGCCTCTGCATATTTAATACTCCTATCCTCAAATAGAATCATTAAATAAGCAAACATATGCAAACATAACAGCAATCTGTCTAAATAGGACAGTCTGTAAAGAGTGCAATTGTACTCATACTTCCCTAACTCTAAAAATTCTGAAAAAACAAGAAACTAAAAGATTCAATTGCAAGATCTAAAGACATACCTTCAAGCACTCACCCACCCCCCCGACAACGGCGCCAGAAAAGAGCTTCATTGACGGGATGTGAATGCCGCTTACCTAGCCTCCCTGGCAACGGCGCCAGAAAAGAGCTTGATGTCTACTGCGCAACCTGCTTCTTGTAGACTCGTGTTGGGCCTCCAAGCGCAGAGTTTTGTAGGACAGTAGCAAATTTCCCTCAAGTGGATGACCTAAGGTTTATCAATCCATGGGAGGCGTAGGATGAAGATGGTCTCTCTCAAACAACCCTGCAACCAAATAACAAAGAGTCTCTTGTGTCCCCAACACACCCAATACAATGGTAAATTGTATAGGTGCACTAGTTCGGCGAAGAGATAGTGATACAAGTGCAATATGGATAGTAGATATAGGTTTTTGTAATCTGAAAATATAAAAACAGCAAGGTAACTAGTAACAAAAGTGAGCAAAAACGGTATTGCAATGCTTAGAAACAAGGCCTAGGGTTCATACTTTCACTAGTGCAAGTTCTCTCCACAATGATAACATAATTAGATCGTATGGAAATCCCTCAACGTGCAACAAAGAATCACTCCAAAGTTTCTATCGGAGAACGTAGGACAAAAACGTGCATCAACCCCTATGCATAGATTACCCCAATGTCACCTCGGGAATCCGCGAGTTGAGTGCCAAAACATACATCAAGTGCATCAATAGAACATCCCATTGTCACCACAGATATCCCATCACAAGACATACATCAAGTGTTCTCAAATCCAATACTCAATCCAACATAACAAAACCTCAAAGAGCAAGACTCAATTCATCACAAGAAGGTAGAGGGGGAAGAAACACCATATGATCTGACTATAATAACAAAGCTTGCGATACATCAAGATCGTGCCAAATCAAGAACACGAGAGAGAGAGAGAGAGAGAGAGAGAGAGATCAAACACAATAGCTACTGGTACATACCCTCAGCCCCGAGGGTGAACTACTCCCTCCTCATCATGGAGACCGCCGGGATGATGAAGATGGCCACCGGTGATGATTTCCCCCTTCGGCAGGGTGCCGGAACGGGCTCCCGATTGGTTTTTGGTGGCTACATAGGCTTGCGGCGGCGGAACTCCCGATCTAGGTTTATTTCTGGAGGTTTTGGTATTTATATGAGGTGTTGGCATCGGGGACAAGTCAAGGGGGGCCACGAGGCGATGACAAGGTAGGGGGCGTGCCCTCCACCCTTGTGGTTGCCTCGAGACTCCTCTCCGATATCTTTTCGTTCCAGTATTTTTTATATTTTCCAGAAATATTCTCCGTAAATTTTTAGCCCATTCCGAGAACTTTTATTTCTGCACAAAAAACGACACCACGGTAGTTCTGCTGAAAACAGCGTCAGTCCGGGTTAGTTCTAATCAAATCATACCAAAATCATATAGAATTGTTGTAAACATGGCATGAATACTTCATAAATTATAGATACGTTGGAGACGTATCACGGAGCCGAGGGCTTCCGGAAAAGGACTCCGTAGGATGATGCACGGAAATGCTTCGCACCACGGACGTGTAATGCCTCCACGTCCAGCGGAGCTTCGCGGAGCCATGCTGAGTTGTCGGCGATGAAGAAGAGTGCCCCGAAATGGATTTCGTCGCCGACTGACATGATGATGAAAAATTCCACCTACGCCGTGAAATTTTGCTAGACACCTAGCCCCAAGGTGGGCGCCAACTGTCGGGGTCACGATCCTGACAATGAGTACTAGGGGTACGAATAAGGAGCAGAACCTAGCTACGGCGCAGGTGTAACACTCAGTGTTTAACGAGTTCAGGCCCCTCTCGGTGGAGGTAAAATCCCTACATCTCGTGCCCGGAGGCTTGCTTTGATTTGATAGGTATGGTTACAAAGATTGCTCGTGCCCGATTATGGAGGGGGGATGCAGCTTATATAGAGTGCACCGTGGCCCCACGTCCTCCACGTCTCCTGGGCATTGAATGACATTGAATGCGTCAGTTACAGGTGTAATGAGTCTCTACTATGACAGTTACGGGTAACAGTAGCCACGACTCTGTCTAATAGATGACTTAGGATTCCTCAGCCGTTGCAGTTCCCGCCCCGCCTGCTGGCCTCCTTGGTCCGAGTGGTGGTTCGTCAGCCGAGTGGCGGGTGATCATTCGAATGCCGTTGGGTCGTCCGAGTGGAATCCTTGATGCGTGCATCCGAATGTTGGTATGGTCTGGGGACCTACCCATGGTGATGATGGGCCCCATGTGGGTCCCAAATGATCGGTCCTTGACCCTACCTGTAATAGGTGACCTCATCAACCCCCACTGGTCAAACTGTGGCATGCCCATGACGAACTTGTGCCTGTTCGTGTAGCGGTACACCGGGTATATGTCCTTGGAGAGGTTGTCCACATCCGTGGGAACAAGACCCTCACGATCTCATGCAGCTCCAATGTCCCGTGGTTTTCCCTGGTCAGCCGCATCTGGTCCTCGATGCTGGAGATCTCCCACACCGGGCGTGATGCACCGACGCGGGAACTCCTTCGCCACTACCGCCGCCGTCACCCTGGCGGCCTTCAGCTCTGCCATCCTCTTCGTGAGTGGCCTCAACCTCGTGTCAACGATCTTGGAGTGCTCACACCCAGGACCCTTCTCAACAGACGCGGTTGGGATCTGTAGGAGGGGGCTGAATAGTTTGGCGTCCACATAGACCCAGGGTGACCTATAGCCCTCAACCTTCTTTACAATCTTCATATCAATAACGCCGCCAGCCATCTTGTCGTCAAGATGAAATGAGGCGCACCTTGAGCGCTGGTGGGCCGCGGTGATCCACGTGCTGTAGAAGTTCCTGAAGAGCGCCACTGACGGCAGCACTCCAAAGAAGCCCTCATAGAGGTAGGCGAAGATGGCGAGGAGGAGAACGGAGTTGGGCTGCAGGTGTAGGAGATGCATCCCGTAATGGCTAAGGATGGCATAGAGGAACTCAGAGAAGGGCGGCACCAGGCCCGCAAAGATGGAGTGGAAGAAGATAGGGATCATCGATCCCTCCATCTCCTCCAGCGGCAGCAAAGCGGGCCAGATGTGCGTGGACCCCCACTCGTTGTGGGCGCCGGCCACCACCAGGCGCGCCATGGCCAAGCCCTGCTCGTCCTGGATGGAGGACCTCATTAGTGCCGGCTCCAGCAGTGGCGCCGGCTCCGGCTCCGCCGGCCCCTTGCCCTTTGCAGTGGTGGATTTCTTGGCTGCCTTGGGAGCCATGGCGGCGGAGAGAAGCAGGAGCAGGATGGGCACAGGAGGAAGAAGGAGCAAAGGAGCAGTGCGTAGGAAGGCGGGGCGCACGAGAAGGCAATGATGGCCTCCGCACCCTCTTTGGGTAGTTTTATGGCAGAGCCCGCAGTTACCAAGGCGTCATGGGAAAGTGGGGGCATACATGTCCCGTCGTGCTGCCACGCGTCCCTGCCTGGGCCCGGCAGTCTTAGGCCCCATGTTGTTTCGTTCCTCAACGGGCGGAACATGCGCGTCGCAGGCCCAGGGGCTACTATCGGCCTAGTGGGAACCAGGGTACCACGGGCCATCTGCCTATGGCCCAGGAGGGGCCCCTTGGCCCAACTCATCAGGCGGCCCACCAGCGGGCGCCGCGAGGGCTTCCCTAATGGAGGACTTCATCAAGACCACCACCACAGCAAGTGATCCGCGAGGCCCCCCTCGCGAGGCGCCATCCTGCGAGGCCTCCCGAGGATCCCTCGTGGTGTAGGTCACGTGCCCATCACATGGGTGATGTCGCCATGGCAGGCGCCAGCCTGTGCGACCGGGGGGGTTTCCCCTTTCGTGCTAAGGGAGCAGCTGCGCCCGCCTGCCCCCAAAGCAAGTCCCAAAGGTTTCCCCTTTGGTGAAGGAAGACCAAGACGATAGCGCGGTAGGACGGAGGTCATCGTGGAGCCACCTGCGCATCATGGATAACACTTTAGCAGGCGAAGACCGCCTTTTGTCAGGATAAGCACCGCCGCTTGTCCCCTTTCAAAATGGTCGCCCTGTGGTAGCCCTTTCCCGCTCATATTTTTGGGCAAGAGACCCGAGGCACCTATTAAAGGGGTAGAGCGTCCATCGTAGCAAGGGATTGGCTTCTTGCACCATTGTAGATCCCAAGAGCTCTAGCTCATCTTTTAGCTCCAAGGGCACTGTCCACAAGCAATTCCACCAAGCAGAAGTAGGATTTTACACCGCAGGGTGGCCCGAACCTGGGTAGCTCATTGTGTCCTCGTCGTGCCTAGCTCGTAGACTCGTAGACGCAAACCAAGCCCCCAGAGCTCGAACCTGGGTTTTGGAGGATTTCCTGTGACTCAGAATCAATCCGTCGACAATATATCACATCACGTTTTGGCCATACCACAACACAACATGCCCTACAAAAACAAGCTAGACGTCCTATACTTTGTTGTTGCAATTTTTACATGGCTGCTAGGAAAAACTATAAGAACTGTTCTTATCTACGCAAAACCACAACAGTGATATACAAGTTGCCTTTTAACCTTCTACAAGGACCGCCGTTGTCAAATCAGATTCAACTAAGGTGGGAGAGACAGACACCCGCAAAGCCACTTTTATGCAATACAAGTTGCATGTTAGTCAGTGGAACCGGTATATTGTGTGAGGACAAGTAATGTTGGTTCGAATCTCTTCATCCCACAATACTGACAAATCCAAATAAGACAAAGGAATTAAGCAATTTGAACATCAACGCCCACAACTTATTTGTGTTCTACTTGTGCATACACATCTACGCATAGACCTAGCTCATGATGCCACTGATGAGGAACGAAGCATGAAAATTAAAAAAAATCCTAGAAACACCCAAGATTCAATCTAGGAGATGCATAGCAATGAGAGGGGAGTGTGTCTACGTACCCTTGTAGACCGAAAGCATTAGCATCTAACGCGGCTGATGTAGTCGTACTCTGCATGATCCAATCGCGATACAATCCGATCTAGTGCCGAATGGACGGCACCTTCAAGATTAGCACATGTTCAGCTTGACGTCGTCCTCTCCTTAATCCAGCAAGCGAAGGAGAGGAGGTAGATGAGATCGGAACCAGAACGGAAGTATGGTGGTGGTGGCAGTAGCGGAATTCCGACAGGGCTTCGCCAAGCGCGTACCGAAGGAAAGGTGGGAGGAGTTGGGAGCGACAGATGGCAAGGGTGGAGGGTTGAAGCCCCCCGCGCCCCTACACACTATATATATAGGGGTGAGGGGGATGGGGCGCCGGCCCTAGCCCCTCCTCCAAGGGAAGGGCGGCGGCCCTAGGGGTGGCTTGGCCCCCAAGCAAAGGGGGCGCCTCCCACCCCTAGGATTTGCCCTCCCTAGGCGCATCGTCCTGGTGTGGGACTGGTGCGCCTGCCCCATCTAGGCTAGGAAGCCCCCCTATAGCCCATGTGGCCAAAACAGAACTTCCCATATATAAATATTTACCTCCGGACCATTCTGGAGCTCCTCGTGATATCCCGGATCCCATCCGGGACTCCGAAAAACCTTCAGACTTTTCGCTATTAACATCTCATTACTACCCTAGCACTATCGAACGTTAAGTGTGTGACCCAATGGGTTTGGAACATGCAGACATGACCGAGACTCCTCTTCGGTCAATAACCAATAGCTCGACCTGGATGCCCATATTGATTCCTACATATTCAACGAAGATCTTCATCGGTTGAACCACAATGTCGAGGATTCAGTTAATCCCGTGTGCAATTCCCTTTGTCCGGCAATATGTTACTTACCCGAGATTCGATCATTGGTATCTTCATACTTAGTTCAATCTCGTTACCGGCAAGTCTCTTTACTCATTCCGTAATACAAGATCCCATGACTAGACTCATTAGTCACATGAAGCTTCTTATGATGTTGTATTACTAAGAGGGCCCAGAGATATCTCACTGTCACACGGAGCAACAAATCCCAGTCTCAATCCATGCAACCCAACAGACACCTTCGGAGATACCGGTAGAGCACCTTTATGATCTACTAGTTACAAAGTGGCGTTTGATAGCACACAAAGTATTCTTCCGGTGTTCGGGAGTGGCATGATCTCATGGTCTAAGGAATATATACTTGACATGAAGAAAGTTGTAGCAAATAACTAAACGATCTGATGTTAAGCTTACGGTTGGGTTTGTCCATCACATCATTCTCCTCATGATGTTATCCCATTATCAAATGACAACTCATGTCTATGGTTAGGAAACCTTAACCATCTTTGATCAACAAGCTAGTCTAGTATATGCTTACTAGGGACACGGCGTTGTTTATCTATTCGCACATGTATTTAAGTTTCCGGTCAACACAATTCTAGCACGAATAATAAACATTTATCATGAACGGGAAATATGATAATAACCAATTTATTATTGCCTCTAGGGCACATTTCCAAAAATTTGAGCACTAAGCAGAGGGCGTTATGGTTTCGGTTTCACGAACCTTCTCCAGAACATACAACCAGTTTTAGGAACCTTCTAGAAGGTTTTCTGGACCGGGTTTTTCCATTTTTTTCTTTGTTCTTTTTGTATTTTCTGTTTATACACACACACACACATATATATATATAGGACAACCAATTGGGACACCTAGGTGTCCAGGCTCCTTGCCTTTCCACCGTCAGATTACATTTAGATGTGTGTTGTTATATGGATACTAAAATTAACAGGTATACTTATTTGGAAACAATTATAATGCTAATAATAAATGGATATTATTAGCCATGGCCCAACACGCCATGCAAACGAAAAATGAAAAGCTACTATTTCATGGATTGCATACCATGCACTAATAAAAATGACTTGCCATAATGGGCCTAGGTGCCCCCAAACAATTTACCTATATATACATCGGGTCTATTCTGCTAATACTAACACTTCCGAACTGCACGCTTAAGGGAAGTGCACGTCATTGTTGAAGCAATGGCACTGCAATTCTGAGGCGAGTGAACTTCACGTCACAAAAAACTGCACGCGGTTTTTTCGGTACTGTTTTCGCTCCAGTTTTCAAACCATTTGTCGAAACAAGGCGTGTAATATACCATTGGAAAGCTATGGATTATGCGCAACTTTGCCATGTAGATTTTTTTTAGATTCCTCATGGTTTAAGAGCAGTTTTGAAAATGGTGCGGCGCACGATGAGTGACAGCAATCATTTTTTTGCTTTTTTTCTAAACCGCAAGTCGGAATGAAGCACATGATACGGCGTTGGAAAGATATCGTCCAGGCATAACTTTTTCATATATATTACTTTCTCTAATTCGTTACGGTTTAAGAGCAATTTCAAATTTACTAAATCGCGGAACTGTGTTTTTCAAAAAATTTGCAATTTTCGATATTGTTTTCGCTCCAGTTTTTTAATCGTTTGTCAAAATGAGGCGTGTGACATGCCGTTGGGAAGCTACGGACGAGGCGCAACTTTCATATGTAGAAATATTTTTGAGATTCCTTAAAGTTTTAAGTTAATTTTAAAAATCATGCGGCGGCCAACGACTGGCAGTGGCTCTAATGATACGCCGTTGGAAAGATATCGACGAGACGCAACTTTTTCATGTAGAACACTCTCTAATTTCTTATGGTTTAAGAGCGGTTTTAAAATTACCGAAATGCGGACACTCTATTTTTCGCGACATCCAAATCGACGAGTGAACTTCATCCGACAAGAAACCGCACTGCTTCGGACAGATAATTGCACTGCATCAGACGATCATGTGAACTTCATCCTTTAGTTTTCTTAGACGAGTTTTTGTTGTCTTGTTTTAACATTTTTTATGAACGGGAGTGTACCGCAGAGTCAAGGGCAAATGGACCACGAACATATGTCGAAGTGAACTGCATTATTATCTTGTTGTTTCGCTAAAATTTTCGCACTTTTCATGTTGAACGCAAGTGAACATCATTACTCTCTCAAAAGTGAACCACATCCAAGGACCAAACGCACTGCAAGTGTTGATGTAGTCGACTGATTTTTGAGACACACAAAACAAATTGCACTTCATACAGAGGGTTAAAGAGCTGCTACACAAATGGAGTGAACTACATTTTTTTGTCAAACAAATTTATTCGACTGCACTGCATATGGGAGACTAGCGAACTGCACCAAAACACACCCGAGTTTTTGACACCACACCCGCAGCACTGCACTGCAAATCCTACATGAAATTAAAGTCTACGCGTCGTACTGCACCAAAACACACCCGATTCACACCAGATTTTTGGAGGTGGCTGAACCGGACGAAACCGGAAAATCAGTGCTCCACGGCGAACTGCACGGCCAAGGGACAAGCTGGTTGCGTCAGCAGAGAACTACAGTGAAGAATTGGGTACTGCACCGGCGGTCCAACTAACCTGCAACGAAGAGAAACCTGCATTGCTCGTCATCAGCAGAGAACTACAGTGAATAATTTGATCTGGGCATCTCTTTTTTGTACCTGATGGTACGTCCACCTCGCTCCAGCACACATCATCGAAGCACTGCACTGTTGAAAACAGATGGACGTGGAGTGGAGGAGCACCAAGGCGAGGCGCCGCAAAACTGAACACACACGTAGCGGCGAACCGCACCAGCCAGGTCGGCGAACTGCGTCAGATGAATGAAAAAAATGCACGGAGGCTCAACCGGGTGGATGAACTGCACGTCCACGGTCGCACAAGAGAACTGCAGAGAGGAAAGAGGACCGCATCACGCGCACCTCCGAGCTGCACTGCCATGGTCGGCGAGCTGCACATTTTTTGTGTGCACGAGTGGCAGTGAGGCTGTGGAGGCGTTGGGCAGGCCAAGAAGGGGCGGCAGCGATGGGATCCAGAGGAAGTGAAGGGCGGCGGCCAGACAGCAATCTGCGCGGAGAGAGGATGAGACGGGGAGCCATGGGAACCGTGCGCACTGGATCCCTCCGCCGCTCACCTGCAGGGAACGTGGCGGTGGGATCTGACATGGGATGCCTCGATCCCGCCGCCTGGAGTGTCGTCGGAGGCTGTGGTTGTGGGGGATGGGGCGGAGCCGAGCAGCCCGGCAGCGCCGCGGTGTTGTTCCACCGGCCATGGAACCTGACCACGCCGGGAGGAGGCAGCTCGCCGGCCACCTCGCTTCAGCACACATCGGGAGTCGCGGGTGCCACCATGGATCCATGGGCGCCGGGGGAAGGAGGGAAACGGGTGTGGCCGCTGTGGTGGTTGTCCATATCCACTGCGAGGCCGCGCCGCTCGGGAGGGGGGCGGGAGGGCGGCGGGGGCCCGGGCGGCGCTGGTGGGTTGGCGCAGAATGAGTACCCTCCGGCCGACGCGGCGCGAGGCGGGGCGCTCCATCCAGGAAGTTGGTTGCGGGCGGGGAGGCGGCGAGGGTGGGGTGGGGGCGCCGGAGAAGGTGGGGCAGTTGGGCGGAGCGCCGTGGGAAGGCCGGCCTGGGCATGGCGCGCGGCAATGGGGTTGGTGGATCTGGGGGTGGGACGTGGGAGGAAGGTGGAGTGGATCGAGGGAGGAGTGGGGAAGATGCGCCGGTGGGGTGGGTTTTATTTTTTATTTTTTGGTGCGCGGGATTTGCGTCGGGTGTTAGCAGAATAAGAGCTACTGTTAGCAGAATAAGTCTTAAGGGGTGTTATTAGAATAGACCCACCATATATATATATGTATATATGCATACATACATATGTATGTATATATATATACATATACATATATATATATATATATAATGTCCACTTTTTGTTTCTTTTCAAAAAATTATAAACTACAAAAGAACGGATTTCCAAAAAATACGGAAACATTTTAAATATGTTTGTGTTTTCCAAATAATGTTCAAAAATTTCAAAAAATACATTTCTAAAATATTTCAAGAAATTCAATTTATGTTTGTTTTTTGAAAAATGCTTCAAATTTAAAAATTTGTTTATAATTTCAAAAAATGTTTATAAATTTCAAAAATGTTATCATTTTCAAATTATGTTTGCTTTTTCCAAAAAAAATAGAAATAGAAATTTTGTTTGAGCTTTTCAAAAATTGACCCAGAATTTCAAAAACATATCCACAACTTCAAAAATAGTTGCATTTTTAAAAACAAAACTTTTCCTTTTTATACCTTATTCTTGTGTTTGAAGAAAAAACCACTACGAAAGCCGACTTGCTAAAATTCCCGGGCGCTACTGCACTAATGGGCCGGCTCAGTCGTGACGTCCCATGTGCGTTGGACACCTATTGAACGCAGTGCACGTCATATAGGATTTTCCTATGCAAATATACATGCCTAATATGTTTTTAAAAGATTGCCTTTGAGGCTTTGACCATCCGTTAAAGTAGATAATATATGACATGCATGATACATAAAGTACAATGTCAAATCCGTATGTGAAAGGAATTTCTAATGATACATTTATTATATCATAAATCCCATGTATTATTAATCAAAGGCAGGCCGAAAAACCTATTAGGCCCTATATATTTGGACCCCCTTATCCGGCGTCTGGTCACCGTGGAGGACCCCCAGCGATCGAATCGTTCGCCAGGGGAGGAACTCCCAGCGATCGCCTTTCACGGTTCGCTGGGGTGGCAAGCCGGGGCGACCCCCCATTAACCCGAAAAGCTCATTTAGTTGTTAATTTTATATAAAAAATGCCATGTTACTAGAAAAAATGCCATACACCTAAAAAAAGAAAGGCATCTCTTAGTAATAAAAAATCTCATGTCTTAATATGAAAAGGCTATCTCTTAATAAAAAAAAAGAAAATTCCATATCTTAAAAAAAATGCCATCTCCTAAATGAAAAAATGACATTCTCTTAATAAAAAAATGGCATCTCTTAAAAACCGAAAATGACATCTAATAAATATAAAAATGCCATCCCTTAAAAATAAAAATGCCATCCCTTAATATAAAAATGCCGCCCCCTTGATATAAAAAATGCCATCCTTAATAATAAAAATGTCATCTTTTAATATTAAAATGCTATCTCTTTAATATTAAAATGCCATCTCTTAATAAATAAATAAATGTCATCTCTTAGCAAAATACCATCTTTTTATATTAAAATGCCATCTCTTAATAAATGAAAAATGCCATTTTTTATATTAGAATGCAATCTCTTAAAACAATGGGGTGGCCTGGGAATCAAACCCAGGTCTCTTAGGTCAGTGGGTGCAACGAGACCACTACAGTCGCGTTGTAGTGTTTGGAAACTCTAATACGTTTGCTGGTATTTATCACATAGCGAACTATTTTTTGAAAATTGACGTGGCACGGATCATATGCCTAGATTCGCGCAAAGTAACCGACGACAGATGGGGGGTCACTGCGAAAACGCCCACAACTGACGGTCGTCAATTAGCTTTTCTGATATATTTTGATGATGAAATTACATGTCTTCTTTGGTCGTTTGGCTTGTATGAAATCATATGGTACCTAACATGAGAATGTTGCATGGTTTGATCCACATCTAAATTTATTTTTACGAGTTGAAATTAACTCCATGTAATTAACGGTTGACTAACACATGGAGAATCCTTTAATGGAACGTGTTTAAAGAGGAAATCCACAGTGTCGTGTCATTAAACTGCTATTTTTCATTTAGCCTTTTTATACTATACATGTTTTGTGAATTTAGCATGGCTTGCAATTGTTCATACAAATTATTACCAGATTTCACAAAGACACGTTTCTACCCATTCTTGACATTTGTAAACCTTCATAATGGGAACTTAATAGATGTTTTGCTATAATTCATAACACAAGATCATATATTTTCATAAGAATATATCGTATACACTAATGCGCTCACTTTCTGAAAACCCCGACAAAGTGTACGTCATTGTTAAAATGTTGTCAGATTGATCTCAAGAGGACAAATGCCCGAGGAAATCAAGCAAATCATACAGGTCAAATATACATGATGGCCCGTACATGGTGCTATGTGCGCCATGCAAAGGAGCAGGGACCTATGGCCTTTGGATCCATCCATTGGGAAACGATAGTACGAGACATATTCAACCAGTTTAGTTGGCGAGTCAGCAATAGGATATGTGTTTAGTCATGTAACCTCTTATTTGTGGTTGTTGTTCGGCCTCTTTTTCGCAGATGTTTACTATTTATTTTATAAAGATGTATGTGTGCATCGCATGATATAGAGGTCGAGAATATCCCCTTTTTGAAAAAGGTCAAATATAATGTGGCGGGGATAAACTCCAACCAAAATACAAACCTACATAACTTTGTTTTGTTCTCAATATATGCTTACGTAATCCAAATTACGCAAGAAACTGGTTCCTAGGATGGCAATGATGGCTTTTGGACTTTGTCACGAGCCAAGCATGTAAAATTATGACAATAGTACATGTTGGGAACATTCTAACATCAAATATATGGAAACTGACAAAACATGGGGATGAAACCATTAAGTTCGATTAGGATGGAGCCATGCCATTTTATTCGAGATGGTTTCCCAACCAAACATGCCAGCTCTAACACTTCTAAAATCCTCCCCTTGCCATTGAAAAAGCCTATGAAGCACCATTCTAAACCTCGTGGTGGGCATGTCCTTGGAGTCTTCAACCCCCACTCGATTAAAACCAGTCATGCACTGCTACGTAGGTAGTACATTTTGTATTAAATATTTGATGGATCCAAACAACTAGAGAAATTATAGAACAGAAAATTGATTGCATGAAATTTCTATGCTCTAGAGCTTGTAGTTGTTCTTCATGGTTTTCGGACAAGCTACAAAATTGTTGGTCGATTTGTGTATGTGTTCTATTGTGGTGATGACTTGGCATGATCTTTAAGTAATGCTTTTGCTGGTGTGCGTGGCAAGATCATAAGAGGCATGACAGTGAAAAACCTGATGTATTGCAATTTGCCAAACCGATATGACTCTGTCCCTCCTCGCAAAAGAAAAAAAAAGATATGACTCTGTCCATTCCATGCATGCTCAGATCATCCAAATCAAGTAAGATGACAAATCAGGATTCTGAATTTCACCATGAGCCAAACATATAAAGGAAAAATAACATACAAAATAAATGTTGGCTAATTTTCAATATCAAACAACTAGCCGCCTAGGCAACACAGTCTAATTTAGGGCAATGTAGTTGTACTATAATGTAATGCCAGATTTAGTTTAGCCGCTAATTTAAGTAGGTGATATTCTTTTGATTGATGATCACTTACCTGACGACAAAGTTTATTTATTGATTTAGTCCGTGTTCAACTATGAGTAGCACCGCCTATGGATGTAAACAAATAAGAGTTGTGTGGAGAATTATTTAGATGATCGATTGCACAATTATTAATGCCAATTGTATGACAAGAATATTCCTATGACATGTTAGGGGGTATAGATGGAACCAATGGAATGACGGGGGAGGAAGAGGTTTTGGCAGCAATCAGTGGCAGCGAAATTTCAATCCTCCTTCCGGCGAGTTCGTTGAGGGTGCTACAGGACCTCATTATTGGCAGCGGGGTGGTCGGGGAGGGGTGGCCAAAACCCTTCTCCATGTTGCCCGTATGTCCCCAAGGTCTACCCTAAGCAGCCGGCAATCATACCGGCAAAGACTGACGGTGGGGCGGCGAAGACGGCCGCGTCCACTGCCTCTACTTCCACGACTGCTCTGCCTGATGCTGCGATGGCGGCAGTTACGGCATTGGCGGCGGTGTCTGTTTCGAACGCGACGCCTTCCGATGACAGAGAAGGGATGAGCGACAAAGGCAGTGATAAACCCGATAATGTGAGGGCTAATAAGGCGGCACGCAAGAAAGAAAAGATGACATGTTATCGTTGTGGGGTGCCAGGTCACTTTGTGATTGACTGCAAGGCAGTGTTATGCGACATATGTCTGAAGCCTGGACACTCATCTGACGACTGTCCGCTGCTTTTGATACCCGCACCTGTGGTGAATATTTATGGTGTCTGCAGCAACAAGCTTATGTTCTTCGAGACTCCACGTACGATCCCTGTGACCCCTACGTCGGAGAGCTCGAAATTTGGTTTGGTCAAGGTTACTAAGGGGACATTGACAGAGGAACATGTGTGTCAGCAGCTCAGACGGCTGGTTTCTGAGTCTTTTCACTGGTCACTTGTTAGGTTGGAGGATCAGGTTTACAGAGTGGAGTTCCCTAGGAGAGAGGATCTTAACCACTTGCTTAAGTGTGGCCTCAGTAAGGTGCCCGGGAGTAAGTGTATTCTTGAGTTTGACGAGTGCAAAAAACCTGAGCCGACGGGGATACGGATGGAGAAGGTATGGGTCAGATTCTCACGTGTTCCGGAGACTTTGCTTAATGAATTTCTTATTGTCACCAGTCTCGGTTCTCTGTTAGGTAAAAAAGAGAAGGTATACATGCCTTTTACTCGTCTGCATGGAGTTGCTAGGCTACTTGTCAGTGAGGTGGTGCGGAATATATTCCAAACTATGTACCATGGACATATGATAGTATGTCTTATTATCTTGATATTGTGGTTGAGGAGGTTCCTCAGGCAGATAATAACATTGGGGACACCGATGTTGATATGACAGATGGCTGATCCAGTAGCGGTGGCCATGAGATGGATGGTAATCCCGAGGACCATGGTGGGAAGGAGAAACCGGCCGGAAAATCCACGCAGTCGTCTGAGCCAAGGTCAGAGAAGGGGTCGGCCTCCTTGTCCACTCCGGTGGCTTCTCTCCGGTTTGGTTCGTTCCAGGCGGTGTCCGCGCCGAGTCGCCTATGGAGTGACCGTGTGGAGATGGAGGACTCTGTTGATGGTCTTCCTTTGGAGATGATCGAGGAGCATCACAGACAGGTGGTGGTTGAGGTTCCACCGCAGATGCCGCCGCATGAGCGGCAACTTGCTCCTGAGGTACTGAGATCGATAGCGGCTACTCTTCCTTCTGAGATGGAGGGTGACGCTTTAGCCGACTGGTCGGGTTCGCCCTGGCCCACTTCACACCCTCAGTCGCCTCGTCCGACCGGCTTGACACAGGTGGTGTCCCCGCTGGTTGGTGATGAGGGCCACATAAGCAGTGCTTCTGACGTCCCAGTTGACGCCATACCGGTGGCATCTCCCATCGCTTCAGACTCAGTCGGGCATACGGCAGGCGGCCACAACCCGGCCGAAGTCGCTCTGGGGGACATGATCGCTTTTGGAGGTATTCCGGATCCTAGGTCCAGCGACAGGCGTTTTAGTCACCGGATCCAGGCCCAGCCGGACGCGGATGACATACAGATGGGGCGTGCTATGAGGGCCGCCAAGCTTCGAGACATCGAAGCCCATACAGGTATGTCGGTTAATACAAATTATTCCATTCTACACTTTTCTGAGGATGAAATTATTGATAAAGCCAGCAACTTAGGGATCTCTCTTGGTAGTAATGACAAAGAAACTGCGAAATCCATTAATGATCTATTAGACTTAGAGACGGATAGAGCTGTGGACTTAATTCGAAATTTAGCAGCGGTAAAACCTATGAATAAAACAGATATAAATAATCTTGGAGTAACAATGCTTCAGAGTCTCTGTGAGGATTTAGTCCCCACGGAGGGCTTAGAAGCCGAGGAGGTAGATATGGTTCGAGAGGGGTATGTGGCCCCTTTGCAGCCAGATTGCACTCCTGACACCGGTCCTCAAAATGCTAAGGAGATGAAGGATAAAACAAAAACAACCTAGAAGAGGAAGGTTTATCCGACATCGGCGGTGCGTAGGAGTTTGAGAGTTAAACAAAGGAAAAAAAAATTCCATGATGAAATATGAAAGGAATATTCTGGAATAGCAGAGGTCTAGCGGACTTGGCTAAAAGGAGATTCCTTAGTGATACATCTGTAGAACAAAAATTGGATTTTATGGCCCTATTGGAGACGGGTAGAGATAATTTCACCCCGCAGTTTCTCAGCACCATTTCGGGGGGGGGGGTTGATTTTGATTGGCACTGTCTACCTCCAAGGGGGCGATCTGGAGGGATCTTACTTGGGGTGAAGTGCGAAACTTTAGAAGTGTTGAGTGTGGTCCATGGTGATTTTGCTGTCAAATTTCGTGTAAGATCGAAAATTGATGGCTTCAGATGGGCTTTGGTGGCCGTATATGGTGCGGCGCAGCCAGAGCTTAAACCTAACTTCACCTCGCAGACCTACTGAGAATTTGTGGGGATGAAAGGTTGCCCATTCTGGTGGGAGGTGATTTCAATATCATTAGAAGACAAGATGAAAAAAATAATGACAAATTCGATGGAAGATGGTCATTCATGTTTAATATGATAATTGAAAGTCTCGACTTGAGGGAGATTGACCTCACTAGTAGGCAATTCACGTGGGCCAATACCTTGCCAATTCCTACTTACGAGAAATTGGACAGGGTTCTGACTAGTGTGGAGTGGGAACGGAAGTTTCCACTGGTAATGGTTCAGGATTTACAGAGGGCCATTTCTGACCATACCCCACTCCTGGTTGGTTCCGGGGAAGCGACACATGTGGGCAATAGAAATACTTTCTCTTTCGAATTAGGATGGTTTGAGAGGGAGGGCTTAATGGAGCTCATTGCGACAGAATGGGCCAGGGACTGTGGTGGGTCCTCTAATGTGGAGAGATGGCAAAACAAAATTAGACATTTGCGCCAGTTTTTGAGAGGCGGGGCCAAAAACCAATGTGGTATTTATAAAGTTGAAAAGGAGAGATTGACACAAATTATTAATGAACTTGATGTGAAAGCGGAATCCACTCTTCTTAATATATCTGAGCGAGATGTTAAGAATGAGGCAGAGAAGAAGTTACAAGCCCTTATGAGAGAGGAGGGATGAAATGTGCGCTTAGAGCAAAGGTTTCTAATATCGTCCAAGGGGATGATAATACACAATTCTTCCACATGATAGCTAATGGGAAACATAGAAAGAAAAAATAATCCAGGTAGAAGAAGATGAGGGTACAATTGTAGGACATGAGAACCTAAAATTGTACATCTCCGACTATTATAAGAAACTTTTCGGAGCACCCGAAGAAAGTTTCGTATCTCTAGATGAGAGTGCGATCAGGGACATACCTCAACTCAATTTAGAAGAGAATGAGGTGTTGTCTACTCCTTTCACTGAGAAAGAGGTGTTTGATGCAATAATGCAAATGAAACATAATAAAGCACCCGGGCCGGATGGGTTCCCGGCGGAATTTTATCAAAAATGCTGGCATATCATAAAGCGAGATCTTATGCCTATGTTCCATGATTTGTTCGATGGTCACTTTAATATGTTTCACCTTAATTTTGAAACAATAACGTTGTTGCCAAATAAGGTGGAAGCTATTCGCATTGAGCAGTTTAGACCGATCTGCCTTCTCAATGTAAGCTTTAAGATTTTTACAAAGGTTGGCACGAATAGGTTGACATGGATAGCCCATTCGGTTGTGCAACCAATTCAAACTGCCTTCATGCCAGGAAGACAAATCCTAGAAGGGGTTGCAGTCCTACATGAAACGTTGCACGAAATCCATACGAAGAAACTAGATGGTGTTATCTTTAAAGTGGATTTCGAGAAAGTGTATGATAAGGTCAAATGGCCCTTCCTCCAGCAAGCCTTACGTATGAAGGGGTTCAATGAATCTTGGAGATCTCAGGTGGATTCATTCGTACATAAAGGCAGTGTCGGGATAAAGGTCAGTGATGATACAGGCCATTATTTCCAGACACATAAGGGGTTACGACAGGGGGACTCCATGCCTCCTGTGCTGTTTAACATTGTAGCGGATATGTTGGCAGTACTTATTGGTCGAGCTAAAGAGAGTGGCCAAGTAGGAGGACTCGTCCCCCATCTTGTAGGGGGGGGGGGCATCTCCGTTCTACAATATGCGGATGATACTATTATATTCATGGAACACGATCTTGCAAAAGCTAGGAATATGAAGCTTGTTTTATGCCTTTTTGAGCAACTGTTTGGGCTCAAAATCAACTTCAATAAAAGCGAATTGTTCTGCTTTGGGAGAGCCAAAGAAGAACAAGACGATTAAAGAAACTTGTTCGGTTGTGAAATGGGATCCTTACCTTTTAGTTCTCTAGGGATCCCAATTCATCATCGACGGTTAACGAACAAGGAATGGAAATGTATTGAAGATAGATTTGAAAAAAAGCTAAGCTGCTGGAAGGGCAAGCTAATGTCTTACGGAGGTCGGCTGGTTTTGATAAATTCGGTTTTGACGAGTTTTTCGATGTTCCTCTTATATTTCTTTGAAGTACCAGTAGGGGTACGGAAAAGACTTGACTTCTATAGATCCCGATTCTTCTGGCAAAGTGATGAGGCCAAGAAGAAATACAGACTGGCTAGATGGGATATCATGTGTAGACCAAAAGACCAGGGTGGGTTAGGGATCAAAAATTTAGAGGTAAAGAATAGATGTCTACTTAGCAAATGGCTATACAGACTATCTACTGAGACCGAGGGCATGTGGGTACAAATCTTGCGGAATAAATACCTACACTCTAAGACTTTGGCCCAAGTTAACGCAAGGCAACGGACGCACCCTTTTGGAAGGGGTTAATGAGGACAAAAGTAACTTTCTTTCAACGGGTAAAATTCCTAGTTGGTAATGGTACCACTACTAGATTTTGGGAGGATACCTGGCTAGGGTAGACGCCCTTAGCTTTACAATACCCTTCCTTATATAATATTGTATAAGGTAAGGAGGATTATGTCGCCACTGTATTAAACTCGGTACCACTTAATATCCAATTTAGGAGATCCCTTGTAGGGGAACATTGGAATGCTTGGCCGCACCTGGTCCGTAGGTTGATGGATGTTCAACTTTCAGACCAGGCAGATATAATTAGTTGGAAGTTAACCACGAATGGAATTTTCTCTGTGAAATCCATGTATTTGGACTTAATTGATTCCGGGCCATTGTCGAGGTCTTTGCACATATGGAAGATTAAAGTTCCGCTTCGCATCAAAATATTTATGTGGTTCGTCCACAAAGGAGTTATTTTGACCAAAGATAATTTGTTGAAAAGGAATTGGGTTGGTAGCTCCAGGTGATGTTTTTGTGATCAAAATGAATCGATTAAACACCTCTTTCTCCACTGTCCACTTGCAAAATTGTTATGGCGATCAATTCATATAGCTTTTAACATTCATCCCCCAACGAGCATAAACACGTTATTTGGGACGTGGCTTAATGGAGTGCACATACACATAGCTAAACATATTCAGATAGGGATATGTGTGCTTTTCTGGGCTATATGGAACACTAGAAATGATATGATCTTTAATGGGATAAACTTCACTAATTTTTTGCAGGTTATCTACAAAGCTACAGCTTGGATCCGTATGTGGTCATTACTAACTTATGCGGATTTCAGGGAGCTTTTGGACATTGGGTGCAACCGCTGGGAGACGGTTGCACGGGCTATCTTCAGCCGATTTGGATGACGAGTGTAACACCCCATGTCATTAGCCACAGTAATCCCTTTTCATAATGACAAGACAGTATGATTAACAGTGCCTAATGATCATTGCATCATATTGCATTTCAAACTTCTAATTCAAACTTCAATTAAATTCAAGTGGAAAATAAAAGTTGTCCAAGTCAGAAACTAAAATGTTCATTAAATAACAAATATTCCAGAGACAGTTCTAAAATTGTAACCAACATTATTGGAATTGGATAAATGGCTCTAACAACCTCAAACAGTAGAAAATAGCCACCTATAATAACCTTTTATTTAATCTAAATTAAATATGAAATTATGTTTTGCCCAAACTAGTTTTTGGTGTTAGGATATAATGCACTGTGATTTATGAACTAGGTCACACTTTTCACAAAATTCATTTAGTGTCCAAACAATTAACAAAACAGAGTTAAAGGGAACAGAAAAAGGAAAAAATAGAAAAAGGCCTAAAACCTACTGTGCACTTAGGCCTACCGTCTACAGCGCCGGCCCAGCCCAGCCAGCGCCGGCTCCCACCTCGCACTGCTCCTCCCCGAGCTGCTGTCGCCGCGCGCGCACGCCCGCACCAGGCCTCCCCTCCCCCTGGTTGACAACGCGCGCCCGCGCCCGCCTGGTGGATAAGGGCAACCCCTGCAACCCCCCTGGCGCCTCCCTCGCCCCATTTTCACCCTCTCTCCGCCATGGCCGAGCGCCTTCCTCGCCGCCGTTCGCAGTAGACGCGGCCACCGTCGCCCGTGCACCTCTCCGACGAGCCCGTCCGCTCCGCCGTGGACCTCTGCTTCGACTACGCTGCCGGATCGAGCCCGGGAGCCCCTCGCGTCGCCGCATTCCTCCTCGCCTCTGCCTCGGCCACTGCATCGACCTCGCCGTCGATCTACGCCACCGGTCCACCCCGAGCCCACTGCCCAGTCCCCACGCTCCCCCGGTGAGCTCCTGCACGTGACGCGCCCTCCCCTGCCTCCCCTAGTCGCCTATAGCGCCCGCTCCGCGTTCGGCCGAACCGCTCCGCCGCCTGGCCTCATCGCCGGCGTGGCCACGACGACCATTTGGTCCCGTGCGTGCCTCCGCTGTGTTTGCCGCATCGCGTAGGCCTCGCTTCGCCCTTTAGATCGCTCGAACACGCATAGTTTTATCGATCCTGTACCTCGCCCGAAGCACCTCGCCGCCGGCGAGCTCGTGGCACTCAGCTCCGGCCACCACAGCACCTCGCACCCCCGCCGTTCGACGAGCGACGCCGAGCCGCGTCGAACGAGCCCAACCCCAGCCCCTTAGACCCCCTATGCGAGAAACCCGAGCACCTCCCGAGCTGTGTCACCTCGTTTGGCTCGCCGGAGTCAACTCCGGCGCGTCTCCGGCCGGCCCCGACGTGGCGCTGACCTGGCCGCCCTCGTGCCACTGACCGATGGGCCCCACTGGGCCCCGTTAACCTCGGTCAATGCTGACTGGGAGCCCCTGTCTCGCTGACATGCGGGCCCCACCCCCATTAAACGAATTAATAAAAAGAATAATTAGTTAGTTAATTAACTGACTAAACACTCACTGACCAGTAGGGCCCACCGTCTAATTAAGTTAATTAGATTAAACTAACTCTGTTTAGTTAGCACTGTCACTGACATGTGGGTCCCACTGGACCCACCTGTCTGGTTTGACTGGTCAACCGACCAGTTGACCTGCTGACGTCACTCTGATGTCATGCTTGCGTCATCATCTACTATTCTGGATAATTCGAATTTAATTAAATAATTAAATTCTAGAAAATGATTAAAACTTTAGAAAATCATATAAAATAATCCGTAACTCCGATGAAAATAATTTATATATGAAAGTTGCTCAGAATTTCGAGACGAATCCAAATACGTGGTCCGTTCATCTGTCAGATGCCCCTAGCTACCTAAACATGGAACTTTTTGCCTGATTTCAATAAATGAATAGTACCCAACTTTAATTAAATAAATCCGAATAAATTCCTAAATTAACTAAAACATTTAGTTAGGCAGTAGAACACCCCGGCATATCATTTAGGCATGTCATACATATTGTTTGCATTTTGTCGTGAATTTATTGTTTCTTTCCCCCTCCTTCTCTCTCTATAGACGCCAAGACCGACGCCGTTGAAGCTGGATACGACTACGCTCCAGAAGAGCAGCCCGTTGACGATCCCTCTTTCTGGCCAGAGCAACCAGGCAAGCCCCCCCCCCCCCTTTGAGCATCCAGATATCGCCCATTCCATTTCTCCTACTTGCATTAGATTTTGCTACTGTTACTGTTTGTTCCTATTCTGATGCATAGCCTGCTTTTGTAACCTGTTTATTGCTACCTTACCTGCCTATGTTAAACTGCTTAGTATAGGTTGGTAGTGAACCATCAGTGACCCCACCACCTTACCCCTGTTGCCCCTGCTTGATCATCGACGACTCGATCAATGTGATCGTCGACCAGAGACCGGCACATCACTTCACCCCCTTAGATGTACGACTCTGCATAGTTACTATCGAGTGACGAGGGTGATACCTCGTAACGCACTCCTGATGAATACTCTGCAGTGTAGCTGTTCGGTCGTGGTCATCGAGGGTGATTCCTCCTTCTCCACTTCCGATACGACTCTATCGTGCAACCTCTCAGTGTGAACCTCGAGGGTGATGCCTCATACGTTCACCCTGATGATTTCGTCGAGTGGAATTTACCGAGGGTGATTCCTCGGGGTTTCCCCCTTGATGTTATGACCACACAGTTACTTTGACCTTTGTTACAGGCGGGTCGACCCTGATGGGTACCCGCAGGGGATCTATGACGTCGGGTGTGCCGGAAGGGCACTCGAGTGTGATATTGTGGCGGAGCTTCAGAAACCCTGATTGTCTCTGCGTGTTAATAAATAAGCATATCGGATTTGGGTATTTGGTCTGAGTGGGTCGACGTGCCCTATACGCACTACCACCACGTGGGCTGAGCCGCAAAAATTCTGGCAAAGTGATGGAGAAAGGCTGCTGATTAGCATCAGGACGAGGAAACTGCTGCATAATTCCCGTCATAAACTGGCGGTTGATTTCAAACTGTTGCATCATCGCTGCCATATAATCAGGTGGTGGCGGCGGTGGTGGATTGTTGTCAGCCATCCTGCTAATTCAACAGGGGTATTTCAGCAATAGCTTATGCAAGTGTTTAGCAATAAACATGATGTAACTCGACATTTATTGAAGTAGTGCACAGATGCTGAAAGTAGTCATTAAGACATACAGATTCATACATAGTCGGTTACATTCGGGCAGCATAACGGCGCAAATGAAAAGCTAGACATGCTAGGCGGCGCGCAGGCACGCGGTAAGAAAGTACACAACGGGACATAGCAAAGGCTACATCAGCGTCGGAGAAAACCACTGAAACGGGGTAACTGCAAGTGCGGACGATGGACGTTCGTCGCAGAAGGATCCTGCGCTCCATGGGCACTCTGATGCAGAACCCGGTCTCGAGAAGAAAGAAGAGGTCCACGTGCAGGCGTGTGACCTCCCACAGCAGGCCAGACGATCCCTGATGGCATCTCAGTCCTGCTCGGGTAAAGAATGTACTCCGGATGCATCCCTGCACGAACAGCTGGTAGCAACTGTGTCATAGCCTCGTAGTAGCGTGCTCGAGTGGCAAACAACTCAACAGCAAGTGCACGAACAGTGCGATCCAAAGCCTGAGCATAGTGGATCAGAACTCGCTGATCATAGCGACGAGGCTCGTACGGGGCACAGATAGCTGTGTAAAATCCAGTAGCATCTCCAACAGGTGCATACGGAATGTACCGATACTCAAAGGCATCCAAGTCAGCACTAAACTGTCCTCGAAGTCGTGCGACGGCAGAGTAAGCAGCATCATGGACTGCCATCTCAATCGTCACGCCGATACCGTGAAAACGGTGAAGCTCAGTGTCAGAGTTATCCTGCTGATCGTAGATGCGAACATCAGCATAGTACTGCTCCTGGTTGAACTCACGATAAACCTCATAGACCATGTACTCGGGGCACCAGCGGTATCCCAGCCTGATCAAGAGGGCGATCAGAACAGCTGGAAACCCAGGGACGTCTCGAGCACAGGTGCGAAGCACGAGCTGCGTCGTAGGACGAGGGGGAAACAGTCGATCCATCTGAAATAAGAAGTTCAGGATTGTCGTAAGACATTGAGAAATATAACCGATCTCAAAAGGAAAGGTTAAACAAAACAATGGAAAGGAAATGATTATCAGACTAATCAGATCAATGACAGGGAAATCGCACTGAATCCAGTTCTCCGGGTGGATAGAATTAATGAGATCCTAAATGTCGGTGTTAGTAAATTTTAGTAAACCCGAATAGATGAGAGATTAGAATCCCAGAGTAAAGACGAGGAATAAAAGATCCTAATACCACCCAGTTGGCGACGTGGGCCCGTAAGCCACACAGCCAAGTTAGTAAAACAGTTTTTGACCACTAGATTCAACTTCGGCCAAAGAGTTGGAAGGGGGAATCCTAGAGGCAGTCGGCTCTGATACCAACCTGTGACGACCCCGGCTTAATCGTGCACTAATCATACACGCAAATGCGCACGATCAAGCCTAAGGACTCACTTGAAGATATCACAACACAACTCTAAAACATAAAATAAAGTCATACAAGCTTAATATTACAAGCCAGGGCCTCGAGGGCTCGAATACAAGCTCGATGGCATACAAGCGTCAGCGGAAGCATTAGATATCTGAGTACAGATATATTACAGAGAGAGAGATAAGCCTTCACAGAGGCGGGGTAAAAATAAAAACTACGATCGAAAGGCGTAGGCCTCCTGCCCTGGACCCTCCGATCCTACTCCTGGTCGTCGAACGGCTCCTCGTAGTAGTAGTACTCGCCAGGCGGGTAGTAGTACTGGTTGTCGGCTGGGGCTTCTGGCTCAGGGGCTCCGTCGTCTGGTGGCATCAAATGGAAAATGGGGGAAAAGAAAATAAAGCAAACGTGAGTACTCATCCGAAGTACTCAGCAAGCAAGGATCTACACTACATATGCATCATTGTCAAAGGAATGGCTGTATATGTGGACTGGGCTGCAGAAATGCCAGAGTAGAGGGGGAAAGCCTAGTCCTATCGAAGACTAGCATCTTCAACAATCTTCGACAGTCTTGCAGCATCAGGAGAGAGCAGATGAACATAATGTAAAGTAGTAGTAGTAATATCATCAACCTCGACCTGAGATCCTTTCTCGACTCCCTGCGAGAAAGCAATCCCAGAGCCGTACTATCCAATTCTCATCACATGTTCTAGTTGTACCGATCGGGATACAACTCCGAGTGTCCGTTACCGTAGGACAGGCTATCGATAGAAGTTTCTTCCCTGCAGGGGTGCACCAACTTACCCACCACGCTCACTTAACTCTGGCCGGACACACTTTTCTGGGTCATGCCCGGCCTCGGCTAAGCAACACGCCGCAACCCGACCTAGGCTTATAAGAGAGGTCAGCACGCCGGACTAAACCTATGCCCCCAGGGGTCTTGGGCCATCGCCCCGGGAACTCCTGCACGTTACGGGGCCACCGAGAGCAGACCTAGCAACCCCTATACAAGCGCGGTTGCGTTACCAGTCCAACTCGGCGTGCGCCGCTCCTTACTGACGTCAAACAAGCTTCGGCTGATGTGTACGACGCAGAACGCCCATACTATGCCCACGTGATGGTTAGTGCTATCGGGCCAGAGGCCCCTCGGATCAAATATCCAAACCGTAGTGGATTAGGAGCGCGCGGAAACGAGCAGAGACTCACGATCGATGTGACCCCGTCGCCCCGTCTCGAGGACTTGCGGCAAGGGCTAAGAATGCCCGGCCACGCCTCGTAGTTATCTCGCGGGCACCATCCAGGTCAACCCGTCTCCACATCACTTCGCGTTAAGCTCGCGCGGGTACCCCTCAGGGCCGACCCGTCTTTAGTATCATAGTTTAGTGCAAGTCATAATATCCAAGGTAACTGTGTGTCTGACACCGAAGGGAACCCTGAGGAATCACCCTCGATGGAATTCCCGCTCGATGTTATCATCAAGGTGAACGAAGGAGGAATCACCCTCGAGGTCCACCTGGAGGAGTTGCGCGACGACGTCGTGATCGGGGGTGGTGTAGAAGGAATCACCCTCGCTTACCACGACCGAGTAACTAACCTACAAGGTTAACATCAGAAGTGCTGACGAGGTATCACCCTCGGCACTCGATGATAACCCAGCAGTGTCGGCAACTAAGGGGAAGTGATGTGCGGTGCCATGGTCTAGTCTTCAATCCCGATGATCGGGTCTTCTGATGTCCAGCAGGGCAGTCGGGATCAAGTGGGGGTCTCGGTCGTGTCTCTACCCACCTTATACTAAGCAGTCTAGGATAACCAGTAAGGTAGCAAGGCAGGTTACAATAAACAGGCTATGCAGCAGATATAGGAAAACAGTAGCAGTAGCAGTTCTAATGCAAGCATAAGAGAGAAGAGAGTAGGCGATATAGGCATGCTCAAAATGGGGGTGCTTGCCTATTTGCTCTGGGGCAAGGGCAAGGTCTTCAGGGGTGTCGTCGGGAACGTAGTCGTACTCCGGAGCTGCGTCTGCGTCTGGAGCTACGTCTGCGTCGGGGTCTATCGAGAGAGAAGAGGGGGAGGAAATAGGTAAACAATATGCAATCATATGCCACACAGTGCGTGCTATGCTATGATGCAGTGCAGGGTTGCCTGAATATGCATCTAAGTCATTTTAGTTATTTTTAGAATTATTCTGGGATTTAATATCCGACGTGTGTGCACTATTCATCTGTCGGATTCGGGTCCGGAGTTTCGAGTTCTTCTACGTAGGAGGTTCCGATGGAGAAACAGACGGCACGATCAGACTCGTCTCGTCGTTCTGAGCAACTTTCATGTTTTAACTTTTTCGATCCGAGCTACGGTTTAAAAGTTATTAATTTTTAAAGATTATTTGAATTTCTGGAATTATTTTATTTAACAGAAAATTAATTATGACGTCAGCATGGCGTGCTGCTGACGTCAGCAAGTCAACAGGACGGTTGACCAGTCAAACCTGACATGTGGGTCCAGTGGGACCCACATGTCAGCCTCTATTTCTTTAATCAGTGATTCAGTTTAATTACCAGGATTAATTAGGGGGTGGACCCCACATGTCAGTGAGACATTAGGTTAATTAGTTTATTTTTATTTCTAATTTGTTTTAACTAATTAATCAGGGAGGTGGGGCCCGCCTGTCAGTGAGAGTGGATGAACAGTACCCGCGTTGACCCGGGTCAACGCGGTCAAAGCGCGCAGCGGGGCCCGCAGGCAGTGACTCCGGGTGGGACCCAGGCCTGCCAGCGTGGCGTGACCGGCGGCTTGCCGCCGGCGTGCACAAAACACGGCGGAGGGCTCGGGCCACCGTCGGAATTCGCCATCCGTGGGCCGTTTGGCTCGGGGTTGGATGCGTTCGAACGAGCGCTCGCCCGCGCGTCGAACTGAGGCGGTGGTTTCGCCAGAGCTGGACGGGAACGTCGCCGGCGACGAGCGGGGACGGCGGCGCGTACGGGTGGTCGTCGGGAACGACTCCACGGTGTGCAGCAGCTCAAACGAATGGCATAGGCTAGCCCTACGCGGTGCGGCGAAGCTAGTGGGCACGCGCCCGTGACCATATGGTCACCGGAGACTCGCCGGCGACGTGTGCCGCGGCGATGGGTTTGGGTTCGTATGGGACGGCAGCCACGGGCGAAATGGAGCGGGGAAAAGGAGTGGGGAGGAACTGCGGCTCACCGTGCGGTCAAGGCGGACCTGCGACAGCTTAGTAGCAGCAGGGAGGTTCGCCGGAGACGACGAAGAATGGCGGCGACCGAGGAGGAAGACGACGGCGCGAGCTCGATGCTGAGGCACCCAGCTCCTCCAGGCGGTGCCAGTCGAAGCAGCAGTCGCCTGCGGAGCTGCGGGGCACGGAGAGGCGGTGTGGGGAGGCCAGTGGCCACGGCGGCGGCGATTCGCGGCGACGGTGGCGTCCGGCCACCGGATCTGAGGAGGGAAGAAGAGGCGAGGCGAGTGTGGGAAAGAGGGGAAGAGTGCGCGGGCGACCAGGGGAGATGGATGGCTCGTCCTTATCTCCTCGCCCGTCGGTGGGGTGGTCGCGCTGTCGCCGTTCGGCCGGTCGGTGCCGGCGCAGCCATGCGCGCGCTGACACGGCATCGGAGAGAGAGGGAGAGAGCTAGCTGGGCTGGGCCTCAGGCACTGTGCACTAGTGGCAGTGCACAGTGGCCCCTTCCCTTATTTTTTTTTTTTATTTCTATTCCTTTCTGTTCTGAAATGTTTAGGGCTCTTGTGCACTTTTGAAAAATGTGGGAGTTGGCCCAAATATTGCAATGCAATATTATCTCTCACCAAAAAGTGGTTTGGACAAATTTGGATTCCATGTGAGTTTGATATTAATTTAATAGATGTAAATAGTCTGTTTTGAGTGCTGTTTCAGGTTGTTTCACTCACTTAGCTAACTCCAAAAATAATGATTATGATTTTGCCATGACCACTGGATTATTTGCTAATTAAATAACATTTCTCCAGCAGAGTTTGATCAACTTCAATTTGCACTTTGGAATTTAATTTGATTTTCAGATTTTGAATTTGAATTGGATTATTGACCCAAATGATTTGGCACTGCAAATGATCATGACTTGGCAGTTTTAACAGAGTGTCATAGAGCTTATTACTAGGGGGTGTTACATCTACTCTCTTCTATTGATGCAAGATGGTGGCTTCGTGCAGATGTTTGAAGATGCTAGTCTTCGATAGTACTAGGCCTTCTCTCTATTCTGGCATTTCTGCAGCCCATTCCACATATACAGCCTTTCCCCTTTGATAATGTTGCATATGTAGTGTAGATCCTTGCTTGCTGAGTACTTCGGATGAGTACTCACGGTTGCTTTGCTTCCTCTTTTTCCCTATATACCCCATTTGATGTTACCTCAGACGATGGAGCCCAGGAGCTAGATGCCATTGCAGGAGCCTACTACCATATGGGTCCAGACGGTACTTACTACTAGATCGAGCCAGACGACCAGGAGTAGGATCGGAGGCTCCCAGGTAGGAGGCCTTCGCCTTTCGATCTAGAGTCGTTGTTTATGCTAGCCTTCTTAAGGTAAACCTTGGCTAACTATGTCTGTACTCAGATATTATTTGTATGACTGACTTATGTATTCGGATCCTCGTGATCCCTGGTCTGTAATATTGTGGATCTCCGTATATTTGTGTTAGAGTTGTGTTGTGATATCTTCCCATGAGTCCCTGTGCTTGATCGTGCATGTTTGCGTGTATGATTAGTGTACGATTGAGTCGGGGGCGCCACAAGTTGGTATCAGAGCCGACTGCCTGTAGGAAGCCCCCTTCCAATTCCTTGGTCGAAGTTGAGTCCAGACATCAAAAAAACTAATTTACTAACTTGGTTGTGTGCCCTACGGGCCCACGTCGCCAACTAGGTGGTATTAGGATCTTTTATTCCTCGTCTATACTCTGGGACTCTGATCTCTCTTCTATTCAGGTTAAATAAATTTTACTAACGCCGACACTTAGGATCTCATAAATCCCGTCTACACGGAGAGCTGGATATCTGTACGATTTCCCTGTCATTGATCTGATTAGTCTGATAATCATTTTCCTTTCCATTGTTTTGTTTAACCTTTCTCTCCGAGTTGTATTAAACTTCTCATTGTCATTTGACAATCCTGAATTTCCTCTGTTTCAGATGGATCATTTGTTTCCACCACGTCCTATGATGCAGCTTGTGCTTCGCACTAGGGCTCGTGATGTCCCTGGTTTTCTGGCTGTTCTGATCGCCCTCCTGACCAGACTTGGCTACCGCTGGTACCCCGAGTACATGGTCTACGAGGATTACCGCGAGTTCAACCAGGAGCAGTACCATGCTGATGTTCGTATCTATGATCAGCAAGATGACTCAGACACTGAGCTGCACCTTTTCCACGGTATCGGCGTGACGATTGAGATGGCAGTCCATGATGCCGCCTACTCTGCTGTCGCACGTCTTCGAGGAGAGTTCAGCAGTATCCTGGATGCCTCTGAGTTCCGATACATTCCGTATGCCCCTGCTGGAGATGCTACTAATACTACACAGCTATCTGTGCCCCGTACGAGCCTCGTCGCTACGACCTGCGCGTTCTGATTCAGTGCACTCAGGCTCTAGATCTCACTGTTCGGGCTCTTGCCGTCGAGTTGGTTGCCACTCGAGCACGTCTCTACGATGCTATGACGCAGTTGCTACCCGGTGTTCATGCAGGGATACATCCGGAGCACATCCTTTACCCGCGCAGGACTCAGATGTATGCTGGTATTGATTGGCCTGCTGTTGGAGGTCACACACCTAGACGTGGACCTCTTCTCACAGCTTGAGACCGGGTTCTGCATCAGAGTGCACATGGAGCGCAGGATCCTACCGCGACGAACATTCGTCGTCCGCACTCGCTGTTACCCCGTTTCAGTGGTTTCCCCGACGTTGATATAGCCTTTGCTATGTCTCGTTGTGTACTTCCTTACCGCGTGCATGCGCGCCGCCTAGCATGTCTAGTTTTTAAATTTGCGTCGTTATGCTGTCTGCATGTACCCGACTCTGTGTATGGATCTGTATGTCTTAATTGACTACTGTTAAGTATCTATTACACTACTTAATTGTTGTCGGGTTACATCATGCTTGTCGCTAAACACTCACAATTTCTTTTACTAAACTGCCCCCTGTTGATACTTAGCAGGATGGTTAGACCAGGTGGTCGTGGTTGTGGTCGTGCCCTTGAACGCCCACCACCACCAGACTATATGGCGGCTATGATGCAACAGTTCGAGCTCAACCATCAGTTCATGACTGGAATCATGGCTCAGTTTCTGCATCAGAACAACCAGAACCAGAACCCTGCTTCAATAACTTTGACAGAGTTTATGCGACTCAACCCCACTCAGTTCCGCAACTCTGACAAGCCACTGGATGTTGATGACTGGCTCCGCAACATCACTAACGAGATGGAGTCTGCTAATGTCGCCCCTGCCAACTTCGTCACCTTTGCGGCCTTTTTCCTAAAGGGTCCCGCTGCTCAATGGTGGGACACCCACAAGCGTACACTTCCCGCCGGAACAGTGGTTACCTGGTATGAGTTCCAGGCTGCTTTCCATGCCCGTTATATTCCTCAGGGAATTATGGAACGAATGAAGACCCGGTTCCACAACCTCACCCAAGGCAACAAGACTGTCGAAGCTTATCAGCGGGAATTTCTTGACCTCTCCCGCTATGCTGAGGAAGACATCGCCACAGATGCCCGTAGACAAGAGAAGTTTCGTAATGGACTCCACCTAGACATCGAGCTTGTACTTGCTGCTCAAGACTTCAACAACTTTTCTACTCTTGTGAACAAGGCTATTCTGGTGGAGACCGCTCAGATGAAGCATAAGGACTCGCAGAAGTGCTATCGTGATGCTGGCTCATCTTCGGGCTCAGCACAGAAGCATCGGGTCTGGATTCCCAACAATGTGTTCCGTCCAAATACCCCTGCGCCAAAGAACAACCATGCTGCACCACATCTGCCTCCTCCACCACCGAGATAGCCAAGAGCTCAAGCTATTCAACACAATGCTCCTCTTCGTCCTGAAGATGGTCTGTGCTTCAAGTGTCGCAAACCAGGTCACAATGCTAAGGACTGCCGCCAGACTCAGAATCAGTTGGCTTTTCCTCGTACTGACCGTGGCAATGGTCGTGGCAACAATCAGGCCCGCAACTATAATACTGGGTCTGCTGCACATGGTCGTGGACACGCTTACAACATTAATATTGAAGAAGTCCAGGATCAACCTGCTACTGTGATGGGTACCCTTCTCGTTAACTCAGTACCCGCTTCTGTATTATTTGATTCAGGAGCATCGCATTCATTCATGGCAGAAGCATTTGCATTATCGCATGACATAGCATTTCAAAAGATGAATCTGCCAGTAGTTATCCGCACCCCTGGGGGCCAATGTCAAACCACTATGATGGCACACAATGTCCCCGTTGAAATTAAAGGGTTGGAATTCCTTGTTTCGCCCATTATCCTGAAGTCTTCCACCATAGACCTCATCCTCGGAATGGATTGGTTGAAAGCTCACATTGCTTCGATCAATTGTGCCACTAAAGTTGTCCAACTACTTCACCCCTCCGATGAGATAGTGAACTAAACCATCCGGATTACCCGAAATGCTGAAGCTCAGATATATGCTCTGAATGCTTTGAATGCCTCACCTCTGGAAGGAATCGAGAACGTTCCTGTCGTTCGAGATTTTCCGGACGTCTTTCCAGAAGAACTTCCAGGAATACCCCCGGTTAGAGTTGTCGAGTTTGTCATTGACTTGAAGCCTGGCACTACCCCTATTGCGAAGCATCCTTATAAGATGCCGCCGCATGAACTCCTTGAGCTTATAGAAGAAATCGACAAGTCACTTAAGAAAGGTTTCATCCGCCCCAGTTCCTCTGCTTGGGGAGCACCTTCACTCTTTGTTAAGAAGAAGGATGGAACTAACCGATTGGTTCAGGATTATCGGCCCATTAACCAAGCCACAATCCAGAATAAATACCCACTACCCCGGATCAATGATCTGTATGATCAGCTTGCTGGATCCTCTGTGTTTTCTAAACTCGACTTGAGGTTGGGTTATCATCAGATCCGTATTTGCGAAGAGGATATTCCGAAGACTGCCTTTGTTACTCGATATGGCTCTTATGAGTACACCGTTATGTCATTTGGCTTAACAAATGCTCCAGCAACCCTCTCCCGGTTGATGAACTATATCTTCATGGATTATCTCGACAAATTCGTCGTGGTTTATTTAGATGATATCCTTATATATTCCAAGAATGAAGAAGAACATGCTGAACATCTTCGGCTTGTATTGGAGAAGCTACGAGAACATTAGTTGTATGCTAAATTTTCCAAGTGTGAGTTCTGGTTATCTGAAGTGACCTATCTTGGTCATGTGATTTCCAAGAATGGCACTGCTGTTAACCCCGAGCGAGTTCAGGCTATTCTTGATTGGACTCCCCCGAAGAATGTTAAGCAAGTCAGAAGTTTTCTCGGACTCGCTAGTTATTGCTGTCGATTCGTTCAGAACTTTTCCAAGATTGCGAAGCCACTGACTAACCTGCTCCACAAAGGTGTTAAGTTTGAGTGGACAGAAAAATGTCAAGAAAGCTTTCAGACACTAAAAGATAAGTTAACATCTGCCCCAGTGCTAGCACCCCCGGATTCCCAAAAGGATTTCGTGATATACTGTGATGCATCTCGTCAAGGATTAGGCTGTGTCCTAATGCAAGAGCGTAAAGTGATTGCTTATGCCTCTCGAAAATTGCGTCCTCATGAAGAAAATTATCCGGTGCATGATCTTGAACTTTCTGCGGTTATTTATGCTCTGAAGCTATGGCGACATTACCTTCTCAGTAACCGTTGCGAGATATACACGGATCATCAAAGTTTGAAGTATCTATATACTCAACCAGATCTGAACCTTCGTCAACAAAGATGGCTCGAGACAATTGCCGATTATGATATGAATATCTCATATACCCCTGGCAAGGCTAATGTAATGGCCGATGCTTTGAGTCGCAAGGCTTATTGCAACAATCTTATGGTTCAGGAAGCACAACATGTTCTTTATGAAGAGCTTCACAAATTGAACCTCCATATTGTTCCACAGGGTTATCTCAATACCCTGGTTGTTGAACCGGATCTTGAGCACAGCATTAAGATTATACAAAAGTATGACTCTGATGTTGAAAGGATTAAGAGATACCTCGAAAAAGGAAAGCCGTCGGAATTCCATCTTGATAATGATGGGATCCTATTCTTCCAACGCCGTCTCTTCGTACCCAAGTTCAAGGATGAGAGAGAACACGTTATGAAAGAAGCTCATGACACTCCTCTGTCAATTCATCCTGGTAGCACAAAGATGTACCGTGACATTTGTCAGAGATACTGGTGGCCTAATATGAAGCGAGACATTGCTCGTTATGTTTCTGAGTGTGACATTTGCCGCCGCATTAAAGCAGAACATCAAAGGCCTGCTGGAACTCTGCAACCACTTGATATTTCTGAATGGAAATGGGACAAGGTCCAAATGGATTTCATTACTGGTTTTCCCAGATCTCAGACGTGGCCACCGTCGCCCGTGCACCTCTCTGACGAGCTCGTCCGCTCCGCCGTGGACCTCTGCTTCGACCACGCTGCCGGATCGAGCTCGGGAGCCCCTCGCGTCGCCGCATTCCTCCTCGCCTCCGCCTCGGCCACCACATCGACCTCGCCGTCGATCTACGCCACCAGTCCACCCCGAGCCCACTGCCCAGTCCCCACGCTCCCCCAGTGAGCTCCTCCGCGTGACGCGCCCTCCCCTGCCTCCCCTAGTCGCATGTAGCGTCCAATCCGCGTTCGGCCGAACCGCTCCGCCGCCTGGCCTCATCGCCAGCGTGGCCACGGCGACCATTTGGTCCCGTGTGTGCCTCCGTTGTGTTTGCCGCATCACGTAGGCCTCGCTTCGCCCTTTAGATCGCTCGAACGCGCGCCGTTTTATCGATCTCGTACCTCGCCCGAAGCACCTCGCCGCCGGCGAGCTCGTGGCACTCAGCTCCGGCCACCACAGCACCTCGCACCGCCGCCGTTCTACGCGCGACGCCGAGCCGCGTCGAACGCGCCCAACTCCAGCCCCTTTGACCCCCTGTGCGCGAAACCCGAGCACCTCCCGAGCCGCGCCGCCGCGTTTGGCTCACCGGAGTCAACTCCGGCGCGTCTCCGGCCAGCCCCGACGTGGCGCTGACCTGGCCACCCTCGTGCCACTGACCGATGGGCCCCACTGGGCCCCGTTGACCTCGGTCAATGCTGACTGGGCGCCCCTATCTCGCTGACATGCGGGCCCCACCCCCATTAAACGAATTAATAAAAAGAATAATTAGTTAGTTAATTAGTTAATTAACTGACTAAACACTCACTGACCAGTAGGGCCCACCGTCTAATTAAGTTAATTAGATTAAACTAACTCTGTTTAGTTAGCACTGTCACTGACATGTGGGTCCCACTGGACCCACCTGTCTGGTTTGACTGGTCAACCGACCAGTTGACCTGCTGACGTCACTCTGATGTCATGCTTGCGTCATCATCTACTATTCTGGATAATTCGAATTTAATTAAATAATTAAATTCCAGAAAATGATTAAAACTTTAGAAAATCATATAAAATAATCCGTAACTCCGATGAAAATAATTTATATATGAAAGTTGCTCAGAATTTTGAGACGAATCCAAATACGTGGTTCGTTCATCTGTCAGATGCCCCTAGCTACCTGAACATGGAACTTTTTGCCTGATTTCAATAAATGAATAGTGCCCAACTTTAATTAAATAAATCCAAATAAATTCCTAAATTAACTAAAACATTTAGTTAGGTAGTAGAACACCCCGGCATATCATTTAGGCATGCCATACATATTGTTTGCATTTTGCCGTGAATTTATTGTTTCTTTCCCCTCCTTCTCTCTCTATAGACGCCGAGACCGACGCCGTTGCAGCTGCGTACGACTACGTTCCCGACGAGCTGCCCGTTGACGACTCCTCTTTCTGGCCAGAGCAACCATGCAAGCCCCCCCCCCCCCTTTGAGCATCCAGATATCGCCCATTCCATTTCTCCTGCTTGCATTAGATTTTGCTACTGTTACTATTTGTTCCTATTCTGATGCATAGCCTGCTTTTGTAACCTGTTTATTGCTACCTTACCTGCCTATGTTAAACTGCTTAGTATAGGTTGGTAGTGAACCATCAGTGACCCCACCACCTTACCCCTGTTGCCCTGCTTGATCATCGATGACTCGATCAATGTGATCGTCGACCAGAGATCGACACATCACTTCACCCCCTTAGATGTACGACTCTGCATAGTTACTATCGAGTGCCGAGGGTGATACCTCGTAACGCACTCCTGATGAATACTCTGCAGTGTAGCTGTTCGGTCGTGGGCATCGAGGGTGATTCCTCCTTCTCCACTTCCGATACGACTCTGTCGTGCAACCTCTCAGTGTGAACCTCGAGGGTGATGCCTCATACGTTTACCCTGATGATTTCGTCGAGTGGAATTCACCGAGGGTGATTCCTCGGGGTTTCCCCCTTGATGTTACGACCACCTAGTTACTTTGACCTTTGTTACAGGCGGGTCGACCCTGATGGGTACTCGCAGGGGATCTATGATGTCGGGTGTGCCGGAAGGGCACTCGAGTGTGATATTGTGGCGGAGCTTCAGAAACCCTGATTGTCTCCGCGTGTTACTAAATTAGCATATCGGATTTGGGTATTTGATCTGAGTAGGTCGACGTGCCCTATACGCACTACCACCACGCGGGATTATGGTTTATGGGGCCCTCTACATCGTATGTTTCTCCCGAAAGCTCATCAGACGTCACGTTTCACCGTGCGGGCTGATCGCCAGGAATGGCCTGGATACTTCACTGACGAGTTCAGTGTCGCGCCTGCACCCCGGCCAGCCACGCAACGCACAGGGTGCCCAGGGCGATGGCCCAAGACCTCTGGGTGCATAGGTTAGTCTGGCATGCTGACCTCTCTGCTGAGCCTAGGTAGGGCGCTGCTTCGTGTTGATCTCCCGAGGCCGGGCATTACCCAGGTAGTGTGTCCGACCAGAGGTGATCGAGCGTGTTGGGCAACAGTAGTGCACCCCTGCAGGGATGAATAATCTATCGATAGCCGGTCCTACGGTAAAGGACGCTCAGTTTGTATATCCCGATCTACTAGTTGAACTGGATACTTGTTACTTAATTGAAGCTTTGGGATCGCTTTCTCGCTGGGAGTCGAGGAAGGATCTCTAGGCTTGCTTCAACATGTTTGCTTAATAAAATGCTATTCTACTCTCTTCTATTGCTGCAAGATGGTGCCTTCGTGCATATGTTTGAAGATGCTAGTCTTCGATAGTACTAGGCCTTCTCTCTATTCTGGCATTTCTGCAGCCCAGTCCACATATACAGCCTTTCCCCTTTGATAATGTTGCATATGTAGTATAGATCATTTCTTGCTGAGTACTTCGGATGAGTATTCACGGTTGCTTTGCTTCCTCTTTTTCCCTATATACCCCATTTGATGTTACCTCAGACGATGGAGCCCAGGAGCCGGATGCCACTGCAGGAGCTTACTACCAGATGGGTCCAGACGGTACTTACTACTGGATCGAGCCAGCCGACCAGGAGTAGGATCGGAGGCTCCCAGGCAGGAGGCCTTCGCCTTTCGATCTAGAGTCATTGTTTGTGCTAGCCTTCTTAAGGCAAACCTTGGCTAACTATGTCTGTACTCAGATATTATTTGTATGACTGACTTATGTATTCGGATCCTCGTGATCCCTGGTCTGTAATATTGTGGATCTCCATATATTTGTGTTAGAGTTATGTTATGATATCTTCCCGTGAGTCCCTGTGCTTAATCGTGCATGTTTGCGTGTATGATTAGTGCACGATTGAGTCGGGGGCGCCACAACGAGCTAATAATAGGCTATGTGTGTAGGCATCGTAGTCTGTTCTTTATCGCCGGATGTGGCGCGTTATTACCGGATGTGGCACTTTACAGATATATTTTTTCTCTTTGCTCGGTTTATGAGCTTCTTTGAAACTTAAGACCTTGTTACGCTTTTTAATAATATGGTTGAATGCATCGATTGATGCAGAGGCCGGAGGTCAACATCCTTTTCTAAAAAATAAAAGCTAAAGTGGAGATTCATTACATTGTTAAATCCGTCACTTACGTAGGTACATTTCACTAAAAATATATTTAGGTATAATATCCAAA
Source organism: Thinopyrum elongatum (assembly GCA_011799875.1). Lineage (NCBI taxonomy): Eukaryota > Viridiplantae > Streptophyta > Magnoliopsida > Poales > Poaceae > Thinopyrum > Thinopyrum elongatum. Next base: position 478,892,668 of record CM022298.1, on the reverse strand, counting down.
CAAGTTAGAAATTGAAAGACTGGAAGTTGATCTGCACGAATTTTCTATGTTCTTGAGGAGCGCAGTGGTGTATGTGGTCGCTCCACACGCTACAAGGGTTTTTTTTTTGCCGGGAGAAAAGAATTTTATGAGACCGGGTCTTATTCTGAGGCTGGTGAGACCCATCTGGATGGATGCCACATGGCGACGACAATCTTAAAGCACCAATCCCAGTTTTCAAATACCAGCTGCTCATTCCCGTGTACGTATGGTAAGCTGCCGGTTGACATATACTGATATACGTCCGTACGCAACTACCAGATCGAGTTAATTAGGGTTCGCTCCTCTCGTCCTCCTATTGCTCTCTACCATGGCGGCGCCCAGCGACCTCGTCATTGGCGGTCACGCAGCACAAGGCTACCTCTTCTCGTCCATGGCCGCACCGAACGACCACGTCGCCGGCGGCCAGCCGGTCTGCTCGACCATGGTGGAATATATGTCTCATCGCCGTCAACATTCAGATTCATCATTCATGGACACAGACTCAAAAAGTATCATATGTTCTTTCTGGCGTTGAAACTGCATAATCTTCAATATTATTGGCGCAAATACTTTCAAGCTGCTTATATATACGCATGGGACTACTAGAATCGATCAACCAAACTAGACCATATGCGCCTGCATATTCCCGTTGCTTATATATGCATGCACTTGACGCACCCGGACCACGTCGAGTGCCATGCAGTTCGCCGGCGACGATGTCTTGCGCATGGCCGCCATTGAAGACGAGCTGATTCTGCCGGCCATGACGGCGTCTGGGCGCACGGCCGCCATCGAAGAGGAGGCACGGCCAGCAACATTCGTGCGGCCAACATGGTCGAGCAGTCTGGCTAGCCGCCAGCGACGAAGTTGTTCCGTGCAGCGATGGACGAGAACACTTAGCGTCGTGCCGCATGGCCGCCGGTGACGAGGTCGTTGGACGCGGAGGAGCTAACCCTCATTATATCGATCGGGTGGTTCTGTAAGTGTATGTCAACCGGCAGCTTACCGTACGTACATAAGAATGGATAAGTGGAATTGAAAACTCATGGCTGGTGGGATTATTCGTGCTTTGAGATTGAAGTGGCTACGTGGCATCCATCCGGATGGGTCTCATCAGCCTCACCATGAGACCCGGTCTCATAGAATTTTTCTCCAGTCTTCAACCCCCACTCGATTAAAACCAGTCATGCACTGCTACGTAGGTAGTACGTTTTGTATTAAATATTTGATGGATCCAAACAACTAGAGAAATTATAGAACAGAAAATTGATTGCATGAAATTTCTATGCTCTAGAGCTTGTAGTTGTTCTTCATGGTTTTCGGACAAGCTACAAAATTGTTGGTCGATTTGTGTATGTGTTCTATTGTTGTGATGACTTGGCATGATCTTTAAGTAATGCTTTTGCTGGTGTGCGTGGCAAGATCATAAGAGGCATGACAGTGAAAAACCTGATGTATTGCAATTTGCCAAACCAATATGACTCTGTCCCTCCTCGCAAAAGAAAAAAAAGATATGACTCTGTCCATTCCATGCATGCTCAGATCATCCAAATCAAGTAAGATGACAAATCAGGATTCTGAATTTTACCATGAGCCAAAGATATAAAGGAAAAATAACATACAAAATAAATGTTGGCTAATTTTCAATATCAAACAACTAGCCGCCTAGGCAACACAGTCTAATTTAGGGCAATGTAGTTGTACTATAATGTAATGCCAGATTCAGTTTAGCCGCTAATTTAAGTTGGTGATATTCTTTTGATTGATGATCACTTACCTGACGACAAAGTTTATTTATTGATTTAGTCCGTGTTCAACTATGAGTAGCACCGCCTATGGATGTAAGCAAGTAAGAGTTGTGTGGAGAATTATTTAGATGATCGATTGCACAATTATTGATGCCAATTGTATGACAAGAATATTCCTATGACATGTTAGGGGGTATAGATTATAATTTGACAATGCATGTTATAGTCTTCAACTCTTAATCAATGGTGTCTGATAGCTAAAGTGGAGATTCATTACATTGTTAAATCCGTCACTTACATAGGTACATTTCACTAAAAATATATTTAGGTATAATATCCAAACAAGTTAGAAATTGAAAGACTGGAAGTTGATCTGCACGAATTTTCTATGTTCTTGACGAGCGCCAGTGGTGCATGCGGTCGCTCCACACGCTACAAGGGTTTTTTTGCAGGGAGAAAAGAATTTTATTCCATTATAATAAAGTTACAATCAAGAGACAAGAGTTCCACAATACATGAGGACCCTCTGTGTAACCACATAGTTGTGATACGCTTAGAATGGATATATCTTGCCAAAGAATTTGCTACTCTATTTTGCTCAAGATGTAGGTTTTGTGAAACAAACTCTCTGGGAGCGCCATTGGAGGCACGGGGAGCGCCATTGGAACCGCTGGATGTCCTCTCTGTATGTGTCGTCGTGGGTGTGCTTATTGTGTCGTATGTCGCGAGAGATGAAGTTAATGGTCGCAGAAATAAATGAGAGCCGGACGGCCTGGATTCTCGGCGCGTCCGCATGGCAGTTTTTGCAGCGAGTAACTGCAACGTGGCGCCGTGCCCGGCGCAACCGCATGCACACGAATGTGCGTGATCGTGCGCCAGCCCCAAACACTGGCAGCGCGCGTGGAGGGACGAGGGCAGAGCGCCAGAGGGACGCTAGAGCAGAGCGCGCGCGGTGGGACGCGAGCAGAGCGCGCCGCGGCCGCCTCAACCGCAAGCAACCACACGCATAGAGCAGTTGAACACGTAGGAAATGGTCGTCTACAAGCCGGCCGACAGTTGCGTCGCTGCGTAGAGAGTGGCCGTGTGCTACTACCGCCGTCTTGGCCTATTAGTCCCCTTTATATTATGTGACATATTTTGACCTTAAATTTAACCAACAAAATGTTATTGCATGTTACAAAAATTATATAATTGGAAGTTATGTTCAAATACGAATCCAACGATATAATCTCTGATGATATGCATTCGTATTTTATTAGTTAAATATCTAGTCAAAATTTGGCACAAAAATACATAGACGACTTATAAACAAGGACGGGGGTAGTAGGTAATTTAATCGCAAACTTTTTTATTTTATTAACCGTATGTGTACGTGTCCTTTCGTCCTCCTCTCGCACGTCTTGTCACCTCGCTGTCGCAGATGGCTTAGAGCGCAAGCTTGAGCAGCGCGCGGGGGCGTTTTTTTGGCCAAACGGTGGTGAGCCCGTTCCCGCGCAGGTTCCCGCGCAAGCTTCCTGCCCGACTCGGTGAAATCCTCCAAAATCCCAATGCTTATAGGCCTGCTATATAAACCCTCACGGCCGGCGAGTCCTGCATTTCCCCTCCCTCTCTGTAGCTTATCTCGTCTGCTTCTCACACAATCGCCAATGGCACCGGTCCGTCATCATCGCTCAGCCACTCCGCCGTCATCAGAGGACAGCTCCAGCTGGGAGGCTACACCGCGGCGGCGGCGCAGTCCCCGGCGTAGTGTAGTGCGCGTGGCGTCCCTGTTGGATGTGCGCAGAACACTCACCACACGCTCCGCCGCCGCTGCCCATCGGCACCTGTTGCCGGCTACCGTTGCCGCCACCCCACCGTCTGCCGCCATGGCCGCCACACCACCGTCGAAAGCCAGGGCCATCGCCCGCTCCGCCGCCACGGCCCGAAGGCGGGAGGTGGCCGTCGTGGCCGCCACCCCACTGCCGGCCACCGTGGCCATCACCCGCTCCGCCGCCGCGGCCCGAAGGCGGGAGGTGGTGGTCATGGCCGCCACCCCATCGTCGGCCACCGTGGCCGCCAGCCCACCGCCGACGGCCGGGGTCATCACCCGCTCCGCCACCGCCGCCCGAACGCGGGAGATGGAGGTGGAGGCCCGCACGTGCGTCAGCGACCTTGCGCGCTACATCGAGTTCCTGCGGGAGGAGGAGGAGCGCCTCGTCGAGCATGCAAAGAGCCTCACCGCCGCCGTGGCCGCAGCACACGCCACCGCAAAGGCGAGGAATCAGGAGATCTATGAGGAGAACCACCGCTTCGAGAGGTGTCGTCTGGAGCGGCAGAGGGCGTTCGAGGTGAGCGTCGCTGAAGGTGCAGCAGCGGCAGGCACCGTATTGTAGTTGTCCAGCTCGTCGGTAGGCTCCTCCTCCTCTGCCTCTTACTAAGCGCACTCGCCAGAGGAGAGGATGCCGGAAGTAGTACAAAGCCCATCCGTAGTAGTAGCATTTAGGGGCTATTTTGTTCAGTTCATCTGACTATAGATGTGGTGGAACTGTACAACGTACTTAAAATTAGCTAGTATATATAGTTGAACTAGCTATTTCAGTATGTGGTTGGCAACAATTGGGGAAAAGTTTGGTCAGTTCAGCTGTCGAGTTGAACTGTTTGTATAAAGACCGACTGCTTAAACTATGAATGAAATCTATACTTAATTACTGAATTTTAGTTGCAAAAATTACATAGTGCTAGTGATTTTTAGCTGCATATTTTGACAAATCGCAGTGTTACAAGGTTGACAAATGGCAATGTTACTAGATCAACAAATGTCAACCTTTACAGTTTGGCAAATGGCAATATACCCAATATGACAGATGCAAATCTTACCAAATTGTCTATACATGGTTGCATACGGGTCATCCAAAACAACCGTTTGCGTTGAAGGGATGTACAAATCCTGCTCAGCACATTTTCTCTTGGCTTAGCGCCGAAGTCTGGATTTGCATACCGTATTCAATCTGAACCGTTTGCGTTGAAGAGATGCACAATCATGCGCTGCGAATTTTCCCTTGACTTACTGGGGAAGACCATAGCTCTCACTTTGCATACGGGTGTTCTATCTAAAACGTTTGCGATCAAGAGCTGCACAAATCCTGCTCGGCACATTTTCCCTCGGCTTCCTGGGGAAGCTGTGGGTTTGCATACGGGTGTTCTAACTGAAACGTTTGCGATAAGTGTTTTATATTTAAAAACCATTACATTTTTTTTAAAATAAAATCGTTTGATAAGTCTGTACATTAAGAGAGAAAAACAGAAGTTCGTTCAAACCATATCTTTCATTCAGTCACACTGCGAATTTATATTCATATGATTGAGATACAGTATTAAAACCAAAAAAACTATTTCCGGCGGCGGCAGAGGCGGCGTGCCGCGCCAGCGTTGTCGTTGTCGTCCTCCAGGATGCCGTTGTTGAAGTCATCAAGGCAGCACAGAATGTTCTTCACTTGAAAATCAAACATCATGTCGTCGCGCGATCGACGGGCGGGGCGCGGGAGGACGACAACTGGCGGCGCTGCAAAGTAGCGGTCGGCGGTGGCGTCCCATGCCGCTGAGGGGGGCGTGCGCACGGGCACGGGCGCGGCGGGTGCAAGCAAACGCACGGGGACCGGCGCCGCAGTGGGTGCAGGGGCGCGCACGGGCACGGGCGCTGGCGCTGGCATGTACACGAGCTCGCGCGGGTCCGCGGAGACCTCGCTGACGCCCACGACTTCCAGCTCTGTGATAGTGCTCAGCGACCAGCCCGTCAATGCTATGGGGATGGTCGCTGACGCGGGCGCGGGGATGGGAGCTGGGACGGGCGCGGGGGCAGCAACCGCCGTGGCCAGCTCGTTCAGGGCCATGTCCATGAGGCCCCATTCCTCCTTATTTTTTATCTCCTCCGGCTCGGAGTCGACTTCACCAAACTTGAAGACTAGTGGCAGATGATCCTTCTGCGCCATGGCGTTGGTGGAGGTCTGTCGGAGGGAGGGGAATGGGAGGCAAACAGTAAGGCCGCCCGTATTAAACAGCGGCTCGGGCGCCATTAATGGAGAGGATGCGAGCAAGGCGGACGGCCATGGAAGTCAAAGGGCTTGCTTCCCAGTGAGCCTGCGCAGCGTACAGCTCACACGCTTCCCAGTGAGACTGCGCATTGGAGGACAGTTTGCACGCCTCTCGGTCAGCATGCGCACCAAACTGCGCTCGCACGCCTCCCGTTCAGTCAAGCAGCTGTCCGCACGGCACCTCCTATAGGCAATAAAAGAGAGACACGTGGCGTCACGTGAATGGTTAACAGAACACACATGATTTAAATTATACAAACATTTGAGATGTTAAAGTGGCAGCTATTTGTTTCAAAATGCCTTTGTTGGCTGTTATTCGAGTGCGCCTTCTCTCAAAATAGACACGAAAAATACCACAGCATGTCGGGTGCCATTCCATGATAGCATTCCAAGTTTCATGAATTTTAGACGAGTTTTGGATTTACTAGAATTTAAAAACAAAGTATCTCAACGTTTTGCCGGCAATCAACAGTGCCCTGGTGTTTGAAATTCATTCTCATTTCTTGCATGTGACCTAAGCATGCACCCAAGGACGCACATTTGATATGTCAACCCATTTTTCTGCACTGGAGCATGTGCATGTAGTTCAAATATGAATTATGCACATAAAATGCCTAGAAAACCCAGTTAATGTATAAAAATGTCCAAGCGAACCCCGAAAAATCCCAAAAATTGACACAACACTCCTGTCGTTCTATGTTGACACTAGAAAAAATTTGAAAGCAAGAAGAGGCAACGGTTCCCCAAAGGTGGCACGTTCCCTACCGAAACCATCAGTCTTGTTGTGAAAAGCTCTGGTTTGCGAGAAACTTATACCCAAACCTGCCCCAAATGGGACAAAAATTTTACCACAACATGTTGATGCCGCTCCATGATAGCATGTCAAGTTTCATGAACTTCAGACCAGTTTTGGATTTACTAGAATTTAAAAACCATGTATCTCAATGTTTACGGCCGAGCGACAGTGGCAAGGTGTTTGACATTCATTTCCATTTTTTGCATGGGACCTAAGCATGCAATCAAGGACACAGATTTAATTTTTCAACCAATTTACATGCACAGGAGCATGTGCATGTAGTTCAAATTTGAATTATGCACATAAATGCATAGGAAACTCAGTTAATGTATAAAAATGTCCAAACGAACCTCGAAAAATTCCTAAAATTAACACAACACTCATGTTGTTCTATGTTGACACTAGAAAAAAATTGAAATCAAGAAGAGGCAACGGATATCGTTTCGTCCAGAAAGGTGAAACATTCCCTACCGTAACCATGAGGCTTGTTGTGAGAAGCTCTGGTTTGAGAGAAGCTTATACCCCAACCTGTCCCAAATGGGACAATATTTTTACCACGGCATATTGATGCCGTTCCATCCTAGCATGTCAAGTTTCATAAATTTCAGACGCGTTTTCGATTTACTAGAATTTAAAAACCATGTATCTCAATGTTAGCGGCCGAGCGACGGTGGCAAGGTGTTTGACATTCATTCTCATTTCTTGCATGAGACTTAAGCATGCAACCAAGGACACACATTTCAATTTTGAACCCATTTATATGCACTGGAGCATGTGCATGTAGTTCAAATTTGAATTATGCACATAAAGGCATAGAAAACTCAGTTAATGTATAAAAATGTCCAAGCGAACCCCAAAAAATCCCAAAAATTGACACAACACTCCTGTTGCTCTATGTTGACACGAGAAAAAATTTGAAAGTAAGAAAAGGCAACAGATATCATTTCGTCCCTCAAGGTGGCACGTTCCCTACCGAAACCATCAGGCTTGTTGTGAGAGAAGTTCTGGTTTGCGAGAAGCTTATACCCAAACCTGCCCCAAATGAGACAATATTTTTACCATGGCATGCATGTCGATGCCGTTCCATGATATCATGTCAAGTTTCATGAATTTCAGACAAGTTTTCGATTTACTAGAATTTTAAAACCATGTATCTCAATGTTAGCGGTCGAGCGACAGTGTCAAGGTATTTGACATTCATTCTCATTTCTTGCATGTGACCTAAGCTTGCAACCAAGGACACACATTTGATTTTTCAACCCGTTTTTATGCACTGGAGCATGTGCATGTAGTTCAATTTTGAATTATGCACATAAATGCCTAGAAAACTCAATTAACATATAAAAATGTCCAAACGATCCCCGAAAAATTCCAAAATTTAACACGACACTCCTGTTGTTCTATGTTGACACCAGGAAAAAATCGAAAGCAAGAAGAGGCGACGAATATCGTTTTGTCCACAAAGGTGACACGTTTTCCTAACGGAACCATGAGCCTTCTTGTGAGAAGCTCTGGTTTGTGAGAAGCTTATACCATAACTGCCCCAAATTGGACAATATTTTTTACCCCAGCATGTTGATGCCATTCCATGATAGCATGACAAGGTTCATGAATTTCAGACGGGTATTCGATTTACTAGAATTACAAAAGCAAGTACCTCAACGTGTGCCGGAGAGCCACGGTGCCGTGGTGTTCGAAATTCATCCCCATTTCTTGCATGGGACATAAGCATAAACCCATGGACACATATATGATTTTACAACCCATGTTGGTGCACCAGAGCATGTGCATGTAGTTTAATTTTGAATTGTGCAGCTGAAATGGCTAGAAAACCAAGTTAATGTATAAAAATGTCCAAACGAACCCTGAATAATTCCAATTTTTTTACGACACACCTATAGTTGCATGTTCACTGCAGATAAAAGTTCTAGCAATTCAAACACCCTCCATTGCCGCTGTAACCCCATTATGTAATTCAAATCACGATGAAAAATCAAGTATATCGCACACAGTTTATTATCACCAACCGTGTGAGATGCAGTACAAAATATCTTGGAGCACCATCGGAGTATAGTACGCCTATGGCTTACGCGAGAAGTTGCGTCGGCTACAGTCCACAGCCGGCGTGTCAAGCACACTAGCTCGCTCCCCAAATATCATTTCACTATTTAATCGTCGCCGGTGAAAGATGGGGACGTGGACCCGCGTCGTGAGCCAACTTTGGCGTCCCACTCCGGCGAGAGCGCGGCCGCAGCCGCCATGCGCATGCTAACAAGGTGCATGAGCGCGGCCGCAATCTGTGACCGGGCGGCCAAGGCAGCCCAAACGGCCGTTGTTGCTTCTTAGGTAGCGGCAGCAACATCTGCCTCGGGGATAGCAAATAGCGAGAGCGGCACAGTAGCTATCCGTTCCGCAGCGGTGGCCTTAGCCCTGATGGAGGCTGCACACGACCATGTCGAGGCCGCCCACGCCCAGCTTATGGCGGTTACCGCACAAATCGAACGAAGCTTCTCCGACAATGGTCGGCAACCCACGGCCGAAGAGTTAGCAATCGCCGAGAGCGTTCGAGCAGCTGTCCGTTCCTCCGCCGCATACCTTGCCACGACGGAGCCCGTCCAAGCCCAGATCGCGGCCGCCCGCGCCCAGCTCGTGGCAGCCTTTTCCAAAGAGATGGCGGATGCGGATGGCGAGATGCTTGCCGAGTATGGTGTGATGGATGCCATGGAGCCCCTTCCCCAGGAGACCGTCGGGCGCGAGCTGGACATGGAGGAGGCGGCGGAGATCGACGAGCACCAGCCATAGTAGTACTCTTTGTTTTGTTTAATTAAGAGCGCCGGTCTTTAATTTGCTAGAGTAATGTTTAGGTCAGCTAGCTCTGTTTAATTGCTGAACTTGCTCAATTAAGAAGTGTGGGTGTGCTGTAGTCTCCTTTGTGTACCCAAATTATGCAATGAAGTGGATGACCACTGTAACCAGGGAAATTCGAACCAAAAATTTTGACGTTCAAACCAATCACACACGGGTTAAGCTATAGGAATCGTTTGTGATGTTCACATATCGTACACAGTGCTGAATAAGGGACCGTGTCTGATGACACTTTGCGCGCCAGTTTTTTCGCTGCACCGATTCAAAATTTTCGGCTTTCGCGGAAATATCTACCTCCCTGCCCCCTCCCCCTTACCAAAAGCCACATTTCCCCTGTTTCTGCCTTCCTTTCCAAGTTGAAACCTTCACTCCTTGCTTGCAGCGCCGCCTCCTCGCCGGCGACCCTCCTTCACGCTGCTCGGCCTCGTCTATCCAGGCAGGTAATCCACACCCGACCCCCCATCCTCCTCCTCCTTCCACATCCCACATGCCCCGACCGCCGGCGCGACACCTTCCACCCAAATCACCGACCCCTCCCCCAAATAAGCGCCGCCCTAAGTCATGGTGCACACAGTATAGCCAGGAGCTCAAGGAGCATTTGGCAGAGGGAGAAGCAAATCGCGGCCGCACGCGCGGATGAGGTCGCGATGGCTGCCATTCGTGCCGACCCCCAGATCTTGGAAGAGCACCTCACCGTCGAGGCCACCGTCAATGCCTCACACGCCGACGCCGTGATGCGGTTGGCTGCTTTAAATGACAGTTTGTGGCGTTTTCTCGAGGCCACCCTCGGTGCCTTTGACGAAGACTACGAGGTGTTTTCTCAGCGTGCACATGCTTACCTCAACTCGAGAGCCAGCAGGTTGGTGCCCGGAACGGCTCAGGCAACTCACCACTACAACGAGGGCACCCATGATGTGGAGGCCTCGCCCTCTTCCATGTCCAAGGAGCCAATCATCATCGATATCTCCGACGATGAGGAGTAGCTTGTCTTATTAGCTCACTATAAGGACCCATGTTTAGTTTGCTAGCTACGCCGGTTAAGCATGCTCGGTTTACCCGTTGCATGTGCTGCTCCTGCCTTTCCATAACAAATTCTAGTGAGTTGTGCTATCTACTTTTACCATGCAATCTGTTGCTCTAGTGTATATGTTCTATATGTCGTGCAATGTGGTGCTCACTTATTAACTGTTTGGTCAATTAGTTGTCGTCTTCAGTTAACTGTTTGGTCCAATTCTGCAAATGTGATGTTCAATTCTTCAGGCTGCAATTTTGTATTGTCTTTCATGTGAGAAATAAATCAAATTTTTCTTTACAAAATACATGAGAAACAAATACAATTGCTATATTTCCAAGTTGTCAAGCATGCTTGGTTTGGTTAACTGTCTGATCTTCTAGTATGTTATACATTGTGCAATGTGATGCTCAGTTAATATTTGGTTCATTTGTTGTGGTGTTTAGTTAACTGTTTGGTTCAATTCTGCAATGCGATGTTCAATTGTTGTGGGTGCATTCTGTTATTGTATACCATGTGAGAAATAAATCGAATTTGGCTGTACTAAATACATGAGAAACAAATACAATTGCTATATTTCCAAGTTGTTAAGCATACTTGGTTTGGTTAACTGTCTAATCTTCTATTAGGAGTATGTTATATTGTGCAATGTGGTGCTCAGTTAATGTTTGGTTCATTTGTTGTGGTGTTTAGTTAACTGCTTGGTTCAATTCTGCAATGCGATGTCCAATTGTCGTGGGTAGAATTTTATATTGTTGTGCATGTGAGGAATAAATCAAATTTGGCTGCACTTAATACATGAGAAACATATACAACTGCTATATATCCTAGTTCTTAATCATGCTTGGTTTGGATAAATGGGTTTTCCATGTGGCTTGAATTAATCTGATGAATCTGCAATGTGCTTATTTTTCATCAACATATTTTACTGATAGCATGCGAACCCTCACTTAACCTGATGACTAACTACCTTATATGTGTTGCAGGGAAACAATGGGAAGCGCTGAGGTTTACAATCGAGGTTTGCACATGCATGGTCCTTTGTCTAATAGCACATTATTGTGCAATTGTAGGAACCATTCTAATATTTAGTTTTTTAACAATTTGGTCTTGCACATGTAGGTCCTACTGTCAAAGGTTTTGACCCACTGTTCAACCCCTTTTGCATATGGGGAAATGAGTTGTCCATGAATATCAGTCAAGTCAAGAAACTCAAAAAGATTGTTAGGATAAAGAAATAAGCGACAAAAAATAACAAGATCTTTGTCTGCACAATGAAGAAGACGTCAGTTCACTACAAGATGGTACTAACTATTATACCTTGCCTTTTTTTATTCCTTTGCCCCATCTCCAATATAGAGAAGATATTTATGCACATCCTTGTTTTCAGGCCTTTCCAAAGCAGTTCACTGATGATTACCTCTCAAACCACATGTATGGTCAGGAGGCGAGGAAGGTTTTAATACAACACCCACGATTCAATATTGAAGTGTTCCTGAAGAGGACGAAGGATGGACGGTCAATCATCCACAGGCACTGGTCTAAAGTTGCAAAGACCTTCAACATCAATGAAGACTCAATATTCACCTTCCGCTTCAACGGTTTTCCAGATGAGATGCATCTGTCTATGTACCATCTATGATGCTAATTTCGAAAGGTTATAGATGTTGCATGTGAAACTTGGTGCTGGTGCAGCTGTGTAATGGGGTAGCTGAGTGCTGAAGCTATATGATGTTGCACTCTGATGTATTTCAATTATGAAATCATGCTTCCTTAATATGGAAATGAAATATATTGTGTGATTAATATGAAAATGTCAATTAGATTAATAAATGAATTATTAATAATAGGCCAATTAGCATGCTAATTGTTTTTTTTTATTGCAAACGGTTATTGAGAAAACACCGTGGGCGATGACCTCAGGCAACACACACAGTTTCTAGGAATAAACCGTGTTGGATCGATGAACAATCACACACGACATCCTCGTGAAAACTGTTTGCGTTAGGCCACCTTGCACAAATGTTTACTACATAAAAGTGTGTGTGATGGACAGCCTTTACCACACAGTTTCTTCTACGCACCGTGTGTGATGCATTGAATAACGCAAACAATAAAATTGTTAATATCATGTGCAATGGCAACGCTATCACAAATGATTTAATGGGGAAAATTGTGTGTGATGTACCTGCGAACGGAAACGTTTTCCTTGGAGTAACTGTGTGGGATGTATATACGAACGGAAACGTACTTCTTGGATTAACTGTGTGGGGTGTACATACTAACGGAAACGTATTCCTTGGATTGACTGTGTGGAATGTACATACGAACGGAAACGTTTAGCGAGGACTGACTGTGTGGGATGTACTTACGACCGGAAATGATTTGGCCTGTATAATTATATTTTTTTAGCACAACTGTACGTATAACCGTATTTGATCGCTCGGCGGTCGCACACGGCCTCATTTTGCCAAGCGTGTGTGCCAGGAGGGCATATCCCCAACAGTTTCTGTGTCGTGTGGTAAGGCCCCCCCCCCTATCGCAGTCACTCACTTAGCGACGGTTCGAAACGCCGTCGCGGAAAAGGGTTAAAAACCATTTGTATAGCACTTCGATGTACCAGTGAAAGCACATACAGATCCGTCATCACTTTCTCAGAGACCATGTGTTGAAGGAAGACATTGATATAATTCTTGTCAACACTGAAGAGCAATTGGCTGATATCTTCACGAAGCCCTTGGATGAGAAAAGGTTTTGCAAGCTGCGGTGTGAGCTAAATATCTTAGAATCCTCGAATGTCCTGTGAATGGACACACATCCTAACACTTATGCATATTGATGACTTAGGTGCGCAACACACAAAGTAACGTATGTCTTCAACTCATGAAGACATACACTCTGAGTGTGAATACATTAAAGCGGAATTTGACTTCGGAGCGCCACGATAATTGTGCGCCATGTCTGGGTCTAATACTTCCTATACGGTGGGTAACACCACCACCAATCTTTCTTGAAGACTTTTTGCTTGGCGTCATGTTGCATTATCTTCAAAGTCGGTTTGTCTTCAACATTGCCTTGTCTTCATGATTTATCTTCACAATGTTCGATTTGGTCTTCTCTGATATATATATATATATATATGTGGGGGGGGGGGGGGGGGGGAGTGTGTGTGTGTGTGTGTGTGTTCTGTCCTCTACAGCATTCACTTATAGCTATGTATTCAAGTTGCCATTTTCTGCGCTAAGTGAATGTGATCGGACCCTAACCCCTTCCTTGCTTATCCCTCTAACTCTATCTGTCTCTTCATATGCATTCTACTAACATGTGTCGATTGTCTTCACTGCATCCTTGTCAGCTGAAGATATAAAGACAAAAATTTTAAACTGCTTTTACTATCTCTATCCTTTTTGCCTAAATACCGGAAAAGCCGGAACGACCACCCGACAAACCAGGCGCGCGTGGGGTCGTGGCACAACCTTCAATCTGTTGCATGCTTGCCACGTGTCCTTCAGATGTGAACCGCCAGGGGCACCTGAGTAATTACACTACACTGTCCCTCTTCCTTATAAATACTCAACCCCTGCAGTCATTATTTCTTCTCCTCTCACCGTCTCGCTCAAACCCTAGCACCACCGCTAGCATCAGTCATCGCCGGAGATGAAGCGCTTCGTTGCCGCGACTTCTCCGACGTCGTGTTCACGCCGGCCACGGACATCTTCTTCCCCGCCGCCGCCGTAGGTGTCTTCCGCCGCCAAGTTAGGGCGCGGGAGATTAGACTTCTCGGCCTCCATCCGTCTCGCCTAGCAGTTCTTCGTGCGGTAAATAAGAACTCACTTTTTACCGTTTATTTGATCCGTTGAAGTATCCATATCCTCCAAAAGATGTTTTTACACTTCCAAATCTGGATCCTGTCTGTTGTGAATCTCATAATCTGCAAAGAACTTTCACTTATGAATGCTTCACATCTAGTTTGATTCCTCACTTGTGCTTATTTTTGGATTCGTATAAATCTAGAACCAACTTACATCTATAAGTGAATGTCTTCGCGCTATTAGCTCATTGTCTTCAAACTGATTTATCTTCAAAATCTTCTGAGAATGCATATGACCTCTTCCCCTTCCCTCACATCTCTAATGCTGTCACAGGTACATGTCTGTGGGAGAGTCCCTTGGTTCTCATAGTATGCATTCATTTGCAGAATTCTTACAGCATCATATTGAGTCGCCTGAAGCCAGTTCTTGTCTGACCAGTCGTCTGAAGCCAAACACTGTGGTGAAGCCCTTCAGTTTGAAGCCTATGGCTGGTGGAAAATCTGCAAAGAAGGGCGGCCGACAGCGCCGTGATAACACTGCCTTAGACTTGCCACCAGATCTATATGAGATGTACAAGTCAGACCCTGAAGAAACCTATGGTGAACGCAAGTCTAGAGTCCAATGGATTCGCAGACATTGGGCAGAGGAATGGTTTCAGTATCATTTTGTCACACCAGAGTATGCAAAGAAGAATGCTGTGAGGCCACCATGGGCTGGTATTGTGTACAAAAAGCTCATTCCCAAGACCAAGGCTGAGGCCATTGCAAAAGACTTCTATCCTTGCATGGTCAGAGGACCTATGCCTGAAAATGCCGACCCATCAAGTCTTCGATGGTGTCGAGAGGATGATCTGTTTGAAGCCAATCTCCAGTTTCTAGGGCCTCAGCAGTTCAAAACAAGAAGGACCTTCGGATTAACTTCAACCCAGGTCTAGCTGCTCCAAGGCCTGATGGCAGTCGCGAAGCTGAGCCAAATCTCATTGGCCCCTTTGAGGACTTTGACGCATTTCTGGCACACTGTGCTGCTCAAAGGGCCAGTGTTGAAGATGCTACTACTGATGAGGAACATGTTGAAGTTCCAAAGCCCTCGAAGCCAGTGAAGAAAGCAAAGGCTTCAAAATCTTCTGCTGCACCAAAAGCTTCAAGAGTGAAGCCACTGAAGTTTGCACGTCCTGAATCCAGTGTGCAGTCTGAAGACCTATCTCGCACGTCCAAGAAGCCCAAGAAAACCTCAGGGCAAGCTCTTACACCTACAAACATCTTTTGCAATGATGAAGATATTGTCGATCTATCTAGCGATGAAGACATAGATGATGATGCCCTTGAGATGCTGATCAAGAGCAAACAAGAGGCCGAAATCTTTAACGATCTGCCTCTATTTGACGCTGATATTCTCAACAATTTCATTAACGAGTGGTTTGAAGATACCTCTCTTACTCACGATGATCTGCAGTTTCCTATTGGCATCAGCGTAACATTTCAGGGCTATATTGTCAAAGAGCTTGCATTGTTCAAAAAGTTATTGAGCAGAAGAACAAGATTGACCATGAAAAGGCCCTCTTCAAGAAGCACATGGCCAAGCTCAGTACCACTGAAGTGCAAAATTTCAAACAGATGATGACTGATCTGAAGGCTGAGTTTGCTAAGCGCCGTGATGAAGCCAAAGGCTCAAGAGAGCACCTGAAGCATTAAGCTGAAAAATGCGTTTAGGCTCATAATGAAGCCTTGAAGAGGAAAGCTCTTGGGCGTCCAGGCATTGACCCCAAGTTGGCTGCCAAGAAGAAGAAGCCAGCTGCAACTGAAGCCAAAGCTCCAAGGCAGGAAAGACCAAGCATTGTCTTCCCTGCCAGCATGACTGGCTCGAAGCCAAAAGTCCCATCAGCTGCTTCTGAAAAGAAGAAGACAAAGCAGGCTCAGGCCAAGAAGCAAAAGCATCATGAAGCCTCTAATGCTGCTCCCTCCAAGAAGAAGCTGAAGACTAAGCCTTCAAAGTCTTCAAAAAGGACCAAACTGCACCACCAGAGTCGCTGTTTGTTGAACCCATCTCTGTTGCCTTGCCTACCTCCTCCAACCGCGAGCGCCGCCTAGTAGTCCATGAGCCTGCTACCACAGAGGCTCATGAGTCTGAAGATATTCCAGCTGCCGACACCATCGCAGCTGAAGACATTGGTCGTGGAGACAATGTAGTTGATGATTGATGACCCACAAGTATAGGGGATCTATCGTAGTCCTTTCGATAAGTAAGAGTGTCGAACCCAACAAGGAGCAGAAGGAAATGACAAGCGGTTTTCAGCAAGGTATTCTCTGCAAGCACTGAAATTATCGGTAACAAATAGTTGTGTGATAAGATAATTCGTAACGGGTAATAAGTAACAAAAGTAAACAAGGTGCAGCAAGGTGGCCCAATCCTTTTTGTAGCAAAGGACAAGCCTGTACGAACTCTTATATAAAGCAAAGCGCTCCCGAGGACACATGGGAATTGTTGTCAAGTTAGTTTTCATCATGCTCATATGATTCGCGTTCGTTACTTTGATAATTTGATATGTGCGTGGACTGGTGCTTGGGTGCTGCCCTTCCTTGGACAAGGCTCCCACTTATGATTAACCCCTCTCGCAAGCATCCGCAACTACGAAAGAAGAATTAAGATAAATCTAACCATAGCATGAAACATATGGATCCAAATCAGCCCCTTACGAAGCAACGCATAAACTAGGGTTTAAGCTTCTGTCACTCTAGCAACCCATCATCTACTTATTACTTCCCAATGCCTTCCCCTAGGCCCAAATCATGGTGAAGTGTCATGTAGTCGACGTTCACATAACACCACTAGAGGAAAGACAACATACATCTCATCAAAATATCGAACGAATACCAAATTCACATGATTACTTATAACAAGACTTCTCCCATGTCCTCAAGAACAAAGGTAACTACTCACAAAGCATATTCATGTTCATAATCAGATGAGTATTAATTATCATTATGGATCTGAACAAATGATCTTCCACCGAATAAACCAACTAGCATCAACTACAAGGAGTAATCAACACTACTAGCAACCCACAGGTACCAATCTGAGGTTTTGAGACAAAGATCAGATACAAGAGATGAACTAGGGTTTGAGAGGAGATGGTGCCGGTGAAGATGTTGATGGAGATTGACCCCCTCTCGATGAGAGGATCGGTGGTGATGACGATGGCGATGATTTCCCCCTCCCGGAGGGATGTTTCCCTGGCAGAACAGCTCCACCGGAGCCCTAGATTACTTCTGCCCAGGTTCCTCCTCGAGACGGCGGAGCTTCGTCCCGAAAGCTTCCTTCTTATTTTTTCTAGGTCAAAACACACCATATAGTAGAAGATGGGCATCGGGGGCCTGCCAGGTGGACCACAAGGATGGGGGGCACGCCCTCCACCCTTGTGGATGGCAGGTGGCCCCCCTCTGGTACTTTCTTCACCCAAATTTTTTTATTAAATCCAAAATGACTCTCCGTGAAGTTTCAGGACTTTTGGAGTTGTGCAGAATAGGTCTCTAATATTTGCTCCTTTTCCAGCCCAGAATTCCAGCTGCCGGCATTCTCCCTCTTCATGTAAACCTTGTAAAATAAGAGAGAAAAGGCATAAGTATTGTGCCATAATGTGTAATAACAGCCCATAATGCAATAAATATTGATATAAAAGCATGATGTAAAATGGACGTATCAACTCCACCAAGCTTAGACCTCGCTTGCCCTCAAGCGAAAGCTGATATCGAAAAATATGTCGACATGTTTAGAGATAGAGGTGTCGATAAAATAAAATACGGACATGAGGGCATCATGATCATCTTTAGAACAGCAACATATATTGTCGTATAACTTCTTATGCTAAAGTAACAATTCATTCACAAGGTAAAGTATGAATCAAAAACTTCATTGAAAACTAACAAACTATGATCTCAGTCATTGAAGCAATTGCAATTTATCATAACATCGGAAAGAGTCAATATAAGAGCTTTTTAGCAAGTCCACATACTCAACTATCATTTAGTCTTTCACAATTGCTAACACTCACGCGATACTTATGGGTTCAAAGCTTCCATCGGACACAGACAAAGATAGGGGCTTATAGTTTTGCCTCCCAACCTTTTACCTCAAGGGTAATGTCAACAGTAATACTTTATGATGACCTACATCCGAGTGGATATATATATATGGATCTTTCTCCAACACATAGTGCTTGCCAAAAGGAAAAAGTGTAAAAAGGAAAGGTGAAGATCACCATGACTCTTGTATAAGGGTAGAAGATAAAAGTAAAAGATAGGCCCTTCGCAGAGGGAAGCAGAGGTTGTCATGCGCTTTTATGGTTGGATGCATAAAATCTTAATGCAAAAGAACGTCACTTTATATTGCCGCTTGTGATAAAGAACTTTATTATGCAGTCTGTCGCTTTTATTTCTTCCATATCACAAGTTCGTATAAAGCTTATTTTCTTCACACTAATAGATCATACATATTTAGAGAGCAATTTTTATTGCTTGCACCGATGACAACTTACTTGAAGGATCTTACTCAATCCATAGGTAGGTATGGTGGACTCTCATGGCAAAACTGGGTTTAGGGATGTTTGGAAGCACAAGTAGTATCTCTACTTGGTGCAAAGAATTTGGCTAGCATGAGAGGGTAAGGCAAGCTCAACATGTTGGAGGATCCATGACAATATAACTTCTATTCGGATATAAGAAAACATAACCCATTATGTTGTCTTCCTTGTCCAACATCAACTTTTTAGCATGTCATATTTTAATGAGTGCTCGCTGTGACGACCCCGGCTTAATCGTGCACTAACCATACACGCAAATGCACACGATCAAGCCTAAGGACTCACTTGAAGATATCACAACACAACTCTAAAACATAAATAAAGTCATACAAGCTTCATTTTACAAGCCAGGGCCTCGAGGGCTCGAATACATCGCTCGATGGCATACAAGTGTCAGCGGAAGCATCGGATATCTAGGTACAGATATAACAGAGTTACAGATAGGCCTTTAGAAAGGCGGGGCAAAATAAAATACTACGATCGAAAGGCGTAGGCCTCCTGCCTAGGACCCTTCGAATCCTACTCCTGGTCGTCGGTCGGCTCCTCGTAGTAGTACTCGCCAGGAGGGTAGTAGTAGTAGTAGCCGTCGGCGGGGGCAGCTGGTTTTGGGGCTCCGTCGTCTGGTTGCAACAAAAGGAAAAGGGGAGAAAAAGAAAGCAAAGCACATGTGAGTACTCATCCGAAGTACTCAGCAAGCAAGGATCTACACTACATATGCAACATTTTCAAAGGAGGGCTGTATATGTGGACTGGGCTGCAGAAATGCCAGAATAGAGGGGAAAGCCTAGTCCTATCGAAGACTAGCATCTTCATCGGTCTTGCAGCATTAGAAGAGTGCAGATTAACATAATGTAAAGTAGTAGTAGTGTTATCAACCTCGCCTAGAGATTCTTCCTCGACTCCCTGCGAGAAAGCAATCCCAGAGCCATACTATCCATTACATCTCAAGTCACCAGTTCTAGTTGTACCGATCGGGATACAACTCTGAGTGTCCATTACCGTAGGACAGGCTATCGATAGATTGTTTCTTCCCTGCAGGGGTGCACCAACTTACCCACCACGCTCGCTTAACTCCGGCCGGACACACTTTTCTGGGTCATGCCCGGCCTCGACCAAATGACATGCCGCAACCCGACCTAGGCTCTAAAGAGAGGTCAGCACACCGGACTAACCTATGCCCCCAGGGGTCTTGGGCCTTCGCCCTGGGAACCCTGCATGTTGCGAGGACGCTCTGGAAGCAGACCTAGCCCCCTTAATACAAGCGCGGGCTTAACCAGTCCAATCCAAAGCGGGCCGCTCCTCGCTGACGTCTATAGAGCTTTGGCTGATGTATATGACGCAGAACGCCCGTACTATGGCCACATGATGGTTAGTGCTATCAGACCAGAGGACCCTCGGATCAAATATCCAAACCGTTAGTGTGTTGGTAGTGCGGTAACAAGCAGAGACTCACGAAAGATGTGACCCCGTCGCCCCATCTCGAGGACTTGCGGCAAGGCCTAAGCATGCCGGCCACGCCTCATGTTCAGCTCTCGGGCACCATCTAGGTCCACCCGACTCCACATCACTCGCAATTAAGCTTGCGCGGGTACCCCTCAGGGCCGACCCGTCTTTATCAAGAATAAGCAGTATCAACAGTAATGTAAAGGCATCCGTGTGGCTACCATATCAAGAAGGAATCCGAGGCATCACCCTTGTTGGATTCCCACCTGACGTAAACATCAAGGTGAATGAAGGAGGAATCACCCTCGAGGTCCACACTTGAGAAGTTGCACGACGACGTCGTTATCGGGGGTGGTGTAGGAGGAATCACCCTCGCTGACCACGACCGATTAACTATCCTACAAGGTTATCATCAGAAGTGCTGACGAGGTATCACCCTCAGCACTCGATAGTAACCCAGTAGTGTCGAGCAACTAAGGGGAAGTGTTGTGCGGTGCCGGGGCCTAGTCTTTGATCCCGTTGATCGGGTCTTCTGTTAATCCAGCGGGGCAGTCGGGATAAGTGGGGTCTCTGCTGGGTCTCTACCCAATCTATACTAAATAGTTTAGGATAAGCAGGTAGGTAACAATAGCAGGTTATGATAAACAAGC
This sequence comes from Thinopyrum elongatum, assembly GCA_011799875.1. Lineage (NCBI taxonomy): Eukaryota > Viridiplantae > Streptophyta > Magnoliopsida > Poales > Poaceae > Thinopyrum > Thinopyrum elongatum. The sequence goes on along the minus strand of CM022298.1, from coordinate 478,871,675 downwards.
TATGCAGCAGAAATAGGATAACAGCATCAGCAGTAACTTCTAATGCAAGCATAAGAGAGAAGAGAATAGGCGATATTGATATGCTCAAAAAGGGAGGTGCTTGCCTGGAAGCTCGGTGGCAAGGATCTGATCGTCAGGAGCATAGTCGACCTCCGGAGCTGCGTTGGTCTTGGGAGCTACGTCGACGTCAGGGTCTACCGAGAGAGAAGAGGGGGAAGAAACAATAAATTCACAGCAATCAAAGCAATACAGGGCATGCCATGCCTAGGATGGAGTGCAGGGTTGCCTAAAGTATGTCTAAGTCATTTTTAGTTTCTTTAGAATTTAAGTTGGATTTATTATCCGGTGAATATGCACTATTCATATACCGGAATCGGGCTAAAAGTTATGGGTTCTCCTAGGTAGGGGGTTCCGACATAGAAACAGACGACACAATCAGATTCGTCTTGTCGTTCTGATCAACTTTCATGTTTTAAGTTTTTTGATCTGAGCTACGGTTTAATTTCTACGAATTTTCATAGATTAAATCATTTTTTGGAATTATTTTTATTAATAGAAAAGGAAATACGACCTCAGCATTGCATAGGAGTGATGTCAGCAGTCAACAGGTCGGTTGACCAGGGTCAAACCTGACCTGTGGGTCCAGTGGGACCCACATGTCAGTGTCTGTTAGTTTAACAGAGAATTAAACTAACTAACAGGGTTAATTAACTAGGTGGGGCCCTTCTATCAGTGTCACTAACTATCTAATTAAATCAGGCTTAATTAGCAAAATGATTAATTAGGCGATTAACCGAAGCGGGCCCACATGTCAGTGGCACATGTGAGCAGTGCCCCGCGTTGACCGCGGTCAACGCGGTCAAACTGCGGCGGGGGGCCCTCTGTTAGTGTCCTGGGGTGGGACCTAGGCCACGCCACGTCGGCGCGGCCGCCTGTGAGGCTCGGGCGAGCTCCCGACGCGACGGCGATCGCCGGAGAGGCTCGGGTTTCCGCTGTAGGGGCTCAAATCGAGCACGCTTTCTTGCTCTCAAACGTGCACATCGAGCCGCGTCGATCTGCGTGAACGGTGAGAGCTTCGATGGTCTGTAACGTCGTCTATGGCGAGCGCGGCGACGGCCGGAATCTGGACTACGCGGTTCTGGCGTTGTGGTGCGTTTGCGCGCTGGATAAAGCTATGGGGCGCACCAGAAGGCTACCCCGAGCACGCTGGCGTGCTCGTTTGGCCATGACAGAGCTAACACCGATGGCGGCGAGCTCGCCAGCGGAGGCCGGAGCACGGGCAACGGCGACAGCTAGCTATGGCTCGTGCTCGCGTAAAATGAAGGGTGAGGCGGATGCAGACCTCACCGAGGGGACACAAGATAGTCCGGCGAAGGCTTAGGAGCTGCAGTGCAGGAGATCGACGGCGGTGCCCGACGGGGAGTAAGAGCTCGATGCGGTGGTTGTGGTGGTGCCCGGCTCGAACGGGAGGCTCCAGCCGTCGTAGTCGAGCGAGGCGGAGCTCGTGGACACGGAGAGGCGGCGCGGGGTCGTCGGTGGCCGTGCTACCGCGCGGTCATGGCAGCGGCGGCGTACTGGAGAGGAAGAGGGGAGGCGAGCGAGGCGATGGGAAAGGGAGAGTGAGAGGGGAGTGAGGCGAGGTGACCAGAGGGGAGGGATAGGGAGTTCCTTATCCCCTCAGCCGCCCCTGTAGTGTCGGCGGGCGCCGCGCTGTCGGCAGCTCGCCGGTGCGCACCGGCGCAGCCATGGAGGAGGCTACAGCGTGAGGGAGAGAGAGTGAAGAATGGGCCTGGTGGGCTGACGCGGGGCACTGTGCACTTAGGCCCAGTGCACAGTGCTCCTTTTCTTTTATTTTTCTGTTTTCTATTTTTCTTTTGTTTTCTTTTCTGTTTTGTTATTGTTTGAGCACTTAATGATTTTTGTAAAAGGTGTGACCTAGCTCATAATTTGCAGTGCAATTTACCCTAACATCTAAAACTAGTTTGGTTAAAATACTATTTCATCTTGTTTTGTATTAATTATAAAGGTTATTAAATGTTGTTTTCAGCCACTGTTTGAGGTTGTTAGGGGCACTTAACTAATCCCATTGATGTTGGTTACAATTTTATAATTGCCTTAAGATTATTTGCAACATCATGGACATTTTTGTTTTGATGTTTGATGAAATAATTATTTGACTTGCATTTTGAATTTTGAATTGAAGTTGAATTATTTCCTAATGCAACCTCATGAAGAAGATCATGATGACTTGGCAACTTAATAAGCTTAACAACAGGGTGAAGATCTAGGGATGTTACAAATCTCCTCCACTACAATAAATCTCGTCCCGAGATTTAAGTGGGGAAGCAAAGAGCAACTTCAGGAAAACGGACCTTTGCAAGGTCGATCAATTGGTGGACAACTCAGGGAAGGTGACAAAAGTATCTCTCGAGTTGAAACTTAAGAAAACATCGAGGGCAAACTATGAAGGTACAATAAGAAGTTTCAAGCGAATGGGCAACGATCAATACCTAAACAGGGTGTGAGATGGGGGGTTCAAAGCATCGGGAATAGATCTTCTCTTGGAGGGTGGCTCGTGATAACACACACTAAGCCAAGAGCAAAGGGTATTTTGGAATCAAGGATATACAGGAGAGTCAGGTTCCGATCCTGTGGGGGTGTCGATCAAAAGTAGGGAGAACAGTGACATCTTACCGGTCATGTCAACAAGGTATGTCAGAGGATAGTCTGTCAGTTATGTCGGTGACAACGTCGGTACCAAGGGCGGGGGACGAAGAGAACCATTTTCCTGCTCGTTAGAATGAGGCGGACCAATAGGCATAGTTCTCATCCATCGGTGGTTACCGGAATGTCATCAACAATAGTAACAGGGTCTTACTGATTGAGTTGAAGACCGAGGTGTTTCCTTAAGCAGGGAATTAATATTGTTTAAGTCATATAGATCACAAGAAAGGTTTAACAAAACAATGGAAAGGATAAATGATTAATTGAGTATTCAAATTATCCAATAGGAAGGAAGATGTGTTTACACATAAGAACTAGGAGTATATCCTTTCCCAAGGAAAAGCGGAGCACGATATACATGATAGGATAGCAAGTTCAAAAGCATTTAGATAATGGGGCGAGGGAAGAATCATGATATTACCCATACAACGTTGTTTGGATAATTGATCAAGAAACATTTAGCAATGTGCCTCCAATGTTCTTGTTGATATTTGGAATACCACTATCATGCTTCAAGGTAGCATTGATATGGTGTTTCAAGGTTGATCTGAAGATCACAAGAGATACAAAGGAACATTTCCAAGATTATTTCGGAACATAAGGAATAACCAAACACAACCAGGTCTGTGTTGGCAGGAAGTCGAGGATATTGTCGATGATAACGCAATTCATCGAAGGACAGGGATGGTATTTCTCTCATCAATTCGATCGATATCTTGAAAGAGCTATGAATGTTGATGATGATCACGACACATTTGTCGAGAGGTTTCAAGAAGATGTAATTGGTCAGCGATGACATCAAGCAAAAGGAATGCCGAAGCGAAAGGTTATTGAACCACGGATACGACACAAGTTCGAAATCAAGCTTGTTGTTCGAGGTGAAATGGTAAGATGAAGAAGATCGACGTAGGCTTCGCTCATCGTCGAAAATTGCTCCGGGCATAAGGACCAGGTAGAACAGTTAAAAGTTGGCACAATAAAAATATAGCTGATCAGGCTAGGAATGATGTGATGGGGTATTAAACTTCCCAGTAACAAGTATTAGGGATAATACCAGAAGGTAAATCGGAGTAGAGGTTGGACAGGTGAAATGATCTGCAGAGGACAAGTATTTTAACTTATCCGGGAAATGGGATCAAGGAGGAAATATGGTCGGAACCACGATTGCAAAGGATCAATTCATAGATACAAGATGAACTTGTACAAAGGAAATAATTGTTTTTACGAGCAGCTTCCATGATAAGTTCTACATCGGGTCCATGGGCATGAACACAAAGTTCAAGGTCGACTCCCACTTCGTCAATGAACAACTTCTCATTTACTGCTCTCTGTTAAGAATGTTTAGAGTTTGAAAGTTTAACTGGTGGAATACCAGAAGGTATGGCACATGAAGACTTTTGGGTTCTCACAGATAGCGAAGGCATAGACGCAACCCATAGGGGCATTTTATGGATCTATACCACACGCTCATAGAAGCAACAGACAACATCTCAAAATAGGATATGGACAAAAAGAATTAAATGATACCACATTGCCGAAGGCAATTGTAACAGGGGAAGAACTCACAAAGATAGAAGATGAAGGACATTGTCGGATAATAATCCAACAAAAGATCAGGTGGTCGGCAAAGGATCTGATGGGAGTATCGGTACTCAACTAGAGGAATAAGATTGCAAATGCATTGGTTTATGAAAACATCTGAATAATTAGATGCTTAAATACAAAGAAATTTGATCTGTGTATCAGAATCAGATGCTCCGATCGAAGATGGATAGGTTGAACAGACTTAGAGGCACACCGATCGAATCTTGATTGGGCAAGAACCAGCTCATATCTGGAATGATGTCTGAGTCAGAAAGAAAATTCCTAAGGATTAATTGATGATTGCGAATAGTCGCACATACGTTGAATCCATAGGAACAGAATGATAATCACAAAGGATTTTAATAAATATTGCTAGACATATGGAATTAACCATAATGCAAGCAGGCAAGGGGAATCAAAAAGTAATAGGCTGCAGAGGATTTTTGGGAGATCAGATAGCATTGCGAAGTATTTTGGAAAGCATATGAACAACTGGGGATGAACGGACCCCGTGTATGAAGAATTACTCGCAGTGCGAAAGAAGCTGCGAAGCAGTAGGCACAAAGGATGCTCAGGACAACGGAGAGTATCTCGGAATATTTGGTAATAACCAGAGCAACTGGGAAAGAATGTACAAACGGCAAGGATGTGTAGTTATCCACGGGGATTTATCACTGATAAGGAACTGCAAAAGCAGGGGGCTCAAGGGTCTCGGGAACTTCCAGGAGTAACTTCAGAGTCTTCTGATGGGGCAAACGATCATCTGTAGTGAAGGGGCTCTCTGGGAGGAAGTGGTTACGAGAACCTAATGCCAGAGTTAGTAAAATTTTAACCCGAAAGGAAGAGAGATCAGAGTCTCAGAGCATAGACGAGAATAAAAGATCCTAATACCACCCAATTGGCGACATGGGCCCGTAAGCCACACAACCAAGTTAGTAAAACAGTTTTGGACGACTAGACTCAACTTCGGCCAAGGAGTTGGAAAAGGGGGATTCCTAGAGGCAGTCGGCTCTGATACTAACCTGTGACAACCCCGGCTTAATCATGCACTAACCATACACGCAAATGCACACGATCAAGCCTAAGGACTCACTTGAAGATATCACAACACAAATCTAAAACATAAATAAAGTCATGCAAGCTTTATATTACAAGCCAGGGCCTCGAGGGCTCGAATACATCGCTCGATGGCATACAAGTGTCAGCGGAAGCATCAGATATCTGGGTACAGATATAATAGAGTTACAGATAGGCCTTTAGAAAGGCAGGGCAAAATAAAATACTACGATCGAAAGGCGTAGGCCTCCTGCCTAGGACCCTCCGAATCCTACTCCTGGTCGTCGGTCGGCTCCTCGTAGTAGTACTCGCCGGGAGGGTAGTAGTAGTAGTAGTAGTAGTAGTAGTAGTAGCGTCGGCGGGGGCAGCAGGTTCCGGGGCTCCGTCGTCTAGTTGCAACAAAAGGAAAAGGGGAGAAAAAGAAAGCAAAGCACATGTGAGTACTCATCCGAAGTACTCAGCAAGCAAGGATCTACACTACATATGCAACATTTTCAAAGGAGGGCTGTATATGTGGACTGGGCTGCAGAAATGCCAGAATAGAGGGGAAAGCCTAGTCCTATCGAAGACTAGCATCTTCATCGGTCTTGCAGCATTAGAAGAGTGCAGATTAACATAATGTAAAGTAGTAGTAGTGTTATCAACCTCGCCCAGAGATTCTTCCTCGACTCCCTGCGAGAAAGCAATCCCAGAGCCATACTATCCATTACATCTCAAGTCACCAGTTCTAGTTGTACCGATCGGGATACAACTCCGAGTGTCTGTTACCGTAGGACAGGCTATCGATAGATTGTTTCTTCCCTGCAGGGGTGCACCAACTTATCCACCACGCTCGCTTAACTCCGGCCGGACACACTTTTCTGGGTCATGCCCGGCCTCGGCCAAATGACACGCCGCAACCCGACCTAGGCTCTAAAGACAGGTCAGCACGCCGGACTAACCTATGCCCCCAGGGGTCTTGGACCTTCGCCCTGGGAACCCTGCACGTTGCGAGGACGCTCCGGAAGCAGACCTAGCCCCCTTAATACAAGCGCGGGCTTAACCAGTCCAATCCAAAGCGGGCCGCTCCTCGCTGACGTCTATAGAGCTTCGGCTGATGTATACGACGCAGAACGCCCAAACTATGCCCACGTGATGGTTAGCGCTATCAGGCCAGATGCCCCTCGGATCAAATATCCAAACCGTTAGTGTGTTGGTAGTGCGGTAACGAGCAGAGACTCATGAAATATGTGACCCCGTCACCCCATCTCGAGGACTTGCGGCAAGGGCTAAGAATGCCTGGCCACGCCTCCTGTTCAGCTCTCGGGCACCATCCAGGTCCACCCGACTCCACATCACTCGCAATTAAGCTCGCGCGGGTACCCCTCAGGGCCGACCTGTCTTTATCCAGAATAAGCAGTATCAACAGTAATGTAAAGGCATCCGTGTGGCTACCATATCAAGAAGGAATCCGAGGCATCACCCTCGTTGGATTCCCACCTGACGTAAACATCAAGGTGAACGAAGGAGGAATCACCCTCGAGGTCCACACTCGAGAAGTTGCACGACGACGTCGTTATCGGGGGTGGTGTAGGAGGAATCACCCTCGCTGACCACGACCGATTAACTATCCTACAAGGTTATCATCAGAAGTGCTGACGAGGTATCACCCTCAGCACTCGATAGTAACCCAGTAGTGTCGAGCAACTAAGGGGAAGTGTTGTGCGGTGCCGGGGCCTGGTCTTCGATCCCGTTGATCGGGTCTTCTGTTAATCCAGCGGGGCAGTTGGGATAAGTGGGGTCTCTACTGGGTCTCTACCCAATCTATACTAAACAGTTTAGGATAAGCAGGTAGGTAACAATAGCAGGTTATGATAAACAGGCTATGCAGCAGAAATAGGATAACAGCATCAGCACTAACTTCTAATGCAAGCATAAGAGAGAAGAGAATAGGCGATATCGATATGCTCAAAAAGGGGGGTGCTTGCCTGGAAGCTCGGCGACAAGGGTCTGATCGTCAGGAGCATAGTCGACCTCCGGAGCTGCGCCGGTCTCGGGAGCTACGTCGACGTCGGGGTCTACCGAGAGAGAAGAGAGGGAAGAAACAATAAATTCACAGCAATCAAAGCAATACAGGGCAGGCCATGCCTAGGATGCAGTGCAGGGTTGCCTAAAGTATGTCTAAGTCATTTTTAGTTTCTTTAGAATTTAAGTTGGATTTATTATCCGGTGAATATGCACTATTCATATACCGGAATCGGGCTAAAAGTTACGGGTTCTCCTACGTAGGGGGTTCCGACATAGAAACAGACGACACGATCAGATTTGTCTCGTCGTTCTGATCAACTTTCATGTTTTAAGTTTTTCGATCTGAGCTACAGTTTAATTTCTACGAATTTTCAAAGATTAAATCATTTTTTGGAATTATTTTTATTAATAGAAAAGGATATATGACCTCAGCATTGCGTAGGAGTGACGTCAACAGTCAACAGGTCGGTTGACCAGGGTCAAACCTGACCTGTGGGTCCAGTGGGACCCACATGTCAGTCTGTGTTAGTTTAACATAGAATTAAACTAACTAACAGGGTTAATTAACTAGGTGGGGCCCTTCTGTCAGTGTCACTAACTATCTAATTAAATTAGGCTTAATTAGCAAAATGATTAATTAGGCGATTAACCGAAGCGGGCCCACACGTTAGTGGCACATGTGAACAGTGCCCCGCGTTGACCACGGTCAACGCGGTCAAATTGCAGCGGGGGCCCTCTGGCAGTGTCCTGGGGTGGGACCCAGGCCACGCCACGTCGGCGCGGCCACCGGTGAGGCTCGGGCGAGCTCTCGACGTGACGGCGATCGCCGAAGATGCTCGGGTTTCCACTGTAGGGGCTCAAATCGAGCGCGGTTTCTTGCTCTCGAACGTGCACATCGAGCCGCGTCGATCTGCGCGAACGATGAGAGCTCCGGTGGTCTGTAACGTCGTGTATGGCGAGCGCGGCGGCAGCCGAAATCTGGATTACGCGGTTCCGGCGTTGCGGTGCGTTTGCGCGCGGGCTAAAGCTATGGGGCGCACCAGAAGGCTACCCCGGGCACGCTGGCGTGCTCGTTTGGCTGTGATAGAGCTAACAGTGACGGCGGCGAGCTCGTCAGCGGAGGCCGGAGCACGGGCAACGGCGACAACTAGCTATGGCTCGTGCTCGCGCAAAATGAAGGGTGAGGCAGATGCAGAGCTCACCAAGGGGACACAAGATGGTCCGGCGATGGCTTAGGAGCTGCAGTGCAGGAGATCGACGGCGGCGGACGGCGGTGCCCTACGGGGAGGAAGAGCTCGATGCGGTGGTTGTGGAGGTGCCCGGCTCGAACGGGAGGCTCCAGCCGTTGTAGTCGAGCGAGGCGGAGCCCGTGGACACGGAGAGGCGGCGCGGGGTCGTCGGTGGCCGTGCTACCGCGCGGTCATGGCAGCGGCGGCGTACTGGAGAGGAAGAGGGGAGGTGAACGAGGCGATGGGAAAGGGAGAGTGAGAGGGGAGTGAGGCGAGGCGACCAGAGGGGAGGGACGGGGAGTCCCTTATCCCCTCAGCCGCCCCTGTAGTGTCGGCGGGCGCCGTGCTGTCGGCAGCTCGCCGGTGCGCACCGGCGCAGCCATGGAGGAGGCGACAGCGTGAGGGAGAGAGAGTGAAGAATGGGCCTGGTGGGCTGACGCGGGCACTGTGCACTTAGGCCCAGTGCACAGTGCTCCTTTTCTTTTATTTTTCTGTTTTCTATTTTTCTTTTGTTTTCTTTTCTGTTTTGTTATTGTTTGAGCACTTAATGATTTTTGTAAAAGGTGTGACCTAGCTCATAATTTGCAGTGCAATTTACCCTAACATCTAAAACTAGTTTGGTTAAAATACTATTTCATCTTGTTTTGTATTAGTTATAAAGGTTATTAAATGTTGTTTTCAGCCACTGTTTGAGGTTGTTAGGGGCATTTAACTAATCCCATTGATGTTGGTTACAATTTTATAATTGCCTTAAGATTATTTGCAACATCATGGACATTTTTGTTTTGATGTTTGATGAAATAATTATTTGACTTGCATTTTGAATTTTGAATTAAAGTTGAATTATTTCCTAATGCAACCTCATGAAGAAGATCATGATGACTTGGCAACTTAATAAGCTTAACAACAGGGTGAAGATCTGGGGATGTTACACTCACAATACAAAAGATATCCAAGATAGTTTATTTATATGTGAAGCCTCTCTTTCTTTATTACTTCCTATTAATTGCAACAATGACCAAAACTATGTTTGTTAACTCCCAACAAATTTTATTCATCATACTCTTTATATGTGAAGTCATTACTCACAATACTTTTTATTTCTTTTTATTATTTTATTCCCTCAAGATCATAGCAAGAAAACAAAGCCCTCAACCCAAAACTACTCTTTATTATATAACTCACGGACTCGATTACATAGATAGAGATCAAATCAAAACTCAAAGCTAGATCATACTAAAACTTTATTCTACTAGATCAAGATATAACCAAAAGGATCGAACTAAGAAAAACGATAAAAGTAAAGGTGTGATGGTGATACGATACCGGGGCACCTCTCCCAAGCTTGGCAGTTGCCAAGGGGAGTGCCCATACCCATGTATTTATGTCTCTTTCTTCGGAGGTGGTGATGTGATATTCTTGGTGATGATGCCCTTTAGGATGCGATTCTCTTCCTCGAGCTTATTAATTTGCTGCTTAAGTTCCATTACTTCCTTGCGAAGTTTACCCATGACGGCTAGAGCTCCATTCACCCATGGATGTTTTATAGCTGCGGGAGAAAAGGCAACACTCTTTTTCATATTTTCATAAGAGAGAAATCTAGCATTGGGAGGAATGACCAAATTTGGTATTGCTAATCTCTGAAGTTCCTCTAGCATGAATCCGGTTTGAAGACGAGAGGTGACTTCTTGATCCTCCTCCATGGCATCCACCCTTTTCAAGTCAGCCTCCATCTCTTCCTCCGTTGATTGCCCGAAGTGGTCAGCTTTGCTGTATGCTCTTGGGCCCGGTGTCGAGTGAGATACACGACTCTCCCCGACCGACTCTTGCGAAGACATCTTGCTCCAAATCTGCTGCAGAAACAGCTCAAAACAAAAACAGAGGATTTTGTCGTGGTACGGTGGTCAAAACCTTCGGGAGATTATATAATTAATTTTTACCGACCAAAAGAGGTTTTGTGCAAGAAACGGAGTCCGGAGGGCACACGAGGTGGCCACGAGGTCGGGGGGTGCGCCCTCCACCCTTGTGGTCGCCTCGTGTCTCTTTCAGACTACTTTTAATTTTCCTAATTTTTTAAATATTCCAAAACGGAGAAAAAATATTATTGGAAATTTTTTGGAGTCGGTATACTTACCGTACCACATACCTATTCCTTTTCGGAGTCTGAAACGTTCTGGAAAGTGTTCCTTATGTACTCCTCCGGTGTTACGGTATCAATTATATTGGTCTCAACATTTATGGGAGTACCTGAGATATAATGTTTGATTCTTTGACCGTTTACCACCTTCGGATTTGTGCCTTCGGCGTTGTTGATTTTTATGGCACCGGAACGATAGACCTCCTCGATAATGTAAGGACCTTCCCATTTAGAGAGAAGCTTTCCTGCAAAAAATCTTAAATGAGAGTTGTATAGCAAAACATGATCACCTATATTAAACTCACGCTTTGGTATCCTTTTGTCATGCCATCTTTTAACTTTTTCTTTAAACAACTTGGCATTCTCATAGGCTTGGGTTCTCCATTCATCAAGCGAGCTTATGTCAAATAACCTCTTCTCACCGGCAAGTTTGAAATCATAGTTGAACTCTTTAATTGCCCAATAAGCTTTATGTTCTAGTTCAAGAGGTAAGTGACAAGCCTTTCCATAAACCATTTTATATGGAGACATACCCATAGGGTTTTTATAAGCAGTTCTATAAGCCCATAATGCATCATCAAGTTTCTTAGACCAATTCTTTCTAGATCTATTAACTGTCTTTTGCAAAATCAATTTAATCTCTGTATTGCTCAATTCTACTTGACCACTAGACTGAGGATGATATGGAGATGCAATTCTATGGTTAACATCATACTTAGCAAGCAATTTACGGAAAGCACCATGAATAAAATGTGAACCACCATCAGTCATCAGATATCTAGGGACTCCAAACCTCGGAAAAATAACTTCTTTAAGCATCTTAATAGAAGTGTTATGATCAGCACTACTAGTTGGAATAGCTTCTACCCACTTAGTAATGTAATCAACAGCAACTAAAAAATCTGTATACCCATTAGAGGAAGGAAAAGGTCCCATATAATCAAAGCCCCAAACATCGAATGGTTCAATAACAAGTGAATAATTCATAGGCATTTCCTGACATCTACTAATATTACCAATTCTCTGGCATTCATCACAAGACAAGACAAACTTACGAGCATCCTTGAAGAGAGTAGGCCAATCAAAACCAGATTGCAATACCTTATGTCAGTTCTATCCCCAGCGTGGTGTCCTCCGTAAGACTCGGAGTGGCACTTGCGTAGGATATGTTCCTGTTCATGCTCAGGTACACAATGTCTAATAACACCATCTACTCCTTCTTTTTAAAGGTGTGGGTCATCCCAAAAGTATGTCTTAAATCATAGAAAAACTTTTTCTTTTGCTAGTATGTGAAACTAGGTGGTATAAATTTAGCAACAATGTAATTAGCATAATCAGCATACCATGGAGTATTACGAGCAGCATTTATGACAGCTAATTGTTCATCAGGAAAGCTATCATCAATAGGCAGTGGGTCATCAAGAACGTTTTCTAACCTAGACAAGTTGTCTGCAACGGGGTTCTTAGCTCCCTTTCTATCAATAATATGCAAATGAAATTCTTGTAGCAAGAGAACCCATCTAATAAGTCTAGGTTTAGCATCTTTCTTTTCCATAAGATATTTAATAGCAGCATGATCAGTGTGAACAGTTACTTTGGAATCAACAATATAGGATCTGAACTTATCACAAGCAAAGACAACTGCTAAAAATTCTTTTTCAGTAGTAGCATAATTCCTCTGGGCACTGTCTAGAGTTTTACTAGCATAATGAATAACATTCAATTTCTTATCAACTCTTTGCCCTAGAACAACACCAACAGCATAATCACTAGCATCACACATAATTTCAAAGGGTAAATTCCAATCAGGTGGTTGAACAATAGGTGCAGAAATCAAGGCTTTCTTAAGTATTTCAAATGCTTCTACATAATCATCATCAAAAACAAAAGAAACATCTTTTTGCAAGAGATTAGCGAGAGGCCTAGAAATTTTAGAGAAGTCTTTAATAAACCTCCTATAGAAATCAGCATGACCAAGGAAACTTCTTCACATCTCTACAAAACTCGATCAAGGTTGCTTAAGCAATCATCAAAAGAAGTTCCATAAACGGAGAAATCATCCATGAAAACCTCAACAATCTTTTCACAAAAATCAGAGAATATAGCAGTCATACATCTTTGAAAGGTAGCAGGTGCATTGCATAAACCAAAAGGCATACGTCTATAAGCAAAGGTACCGAAAGGGCACGTAAAAGTGGTCTTTTCCTGATCATCTTTTAACACAGGTATTTGAGAAAAAGCAGAATAACCATCTAGAAAGCAAAAATGTGTATGTTTGGATAATCTTTCTAGCATTTGATCAATAAAAGGTAGACGGTAATGATCTTTTCTAGTAGCTTTATTTAATTTGTGAAAATCAATTACCATTCTTTAACCTGTAACAATTCTTTGTGGGATCAATTCATTCTTATCATTAGGAACAACAGTAATACCTCCCTTCTTAGGGACACAATGAACAGGACTTACCCACTTACTATCAGCAATAGGATAAATTATACCTGCCTCCAGAAGCTTTAGTATTTCATTTCTTACCACTTCTTTCATCTTGGGATTTAACCGTCGTTGGTGATCAACAACTGGTTTAGCATCATTCTCCAAATTAATTTTGTGCTGACATAGAGTGGGACTAATGCCCTTAAGATCATCAAGAGTATATCCAATAGCGGCACGGTGCTTCTTCAGAGTTTTCAATAATTTCTTTTCTTCATGCTCTGAAAGGTTAGCACTAATAATAACAGGATATATCTTCTTTTCATCGAGATAAGCATATTTCAAAGTATCCGGTAATTGTTTAAGCTCAAACACGGGATCACCCTTGGGTGGAGGAGGATCCCCAAGGATTTCAACAGGCAAATTGTGTTTCAAAATAGGCCCTTGATTAAAGAATATCTCGTCTATTTCCCTTCTTTCATTCATAAACATATCATTCTCATGGTCTAGCAAATATTGTTCTAAGGGATCAGTAGGAGGCACGGCAATAGAAGCAAGACCAATAATTTCATCCTTACTAGGCAATTCTTTATCATGGGGTTGTCTATGAAATTTAGAGAAATTAAAATCATGAGACATATCCCCTAAACCGACAGTAACAATATCTTTCTCGCAATCTATCTTAGCATTAACAGTATTCAAGAAAGGTCTACCAAATATAATGGGACAAAAGTCATCTTGTGGGGAAGCAAGAACAAGAAAATCAGTAGGGTATTTTATTTTCCCACACAAGACTTCAACATCTCTAACAATCCCAATTGGTGAAATAGTATCTCTATTGGCAAGCTTAATAGTAACATCAATATCTTCTATCTCAGTTGGTGCAATATCATTCATAATTTCTTTATATAAGGAAAAAGGAATTGCACTCACACTAGCACCCATATCACATAAGCCATGATAACAATGATCTCCTATTTTAACTGAAACAACAGGCATGCCAACAACGGGTCTATGTTTATCTTTACTATCGGGTTTAGCAATTCTAGCAGCTTCATCACAGAAATAAATAATATTATCAACCAAGAGATCTTTAACCATAGCAATACTAGGTTTAACTTTAATTTGCTCAGGGGGTGTAGGTGTTCTAGTATAACTCTTACGAACCACAGTTGAAGCTTTAGCATGATCCTTTATTCTAACAGGAAAAGGTGGTTTCTCAATATAAGCAGTAGGAACAATAGGATCAACATTATAAGTAATAGTTTCTTCTTCAACTTTAATAGGTTCTACTACTTTAACTTCAATGGGAGGATGATATTTAAACCACTTCTCCTTAGGGAGATCAACATGAGTAGCAAATGATTCACAGAAAGAAGCTACTATCTCAAAGTCAAGTCCATATTTAGTGCTAAAATCACGAAAAGCATCGGTATCCATAAAAGATTTAACACAATCAAACTTAAGGTTTATACCTAACTCCTTACCTTCGTCGAGTTCCCAATCTTCAGAGTTGCGTTTAATTCTTTTCAATAAATCCCATTTGAATTCAATAGTCTTCTTCATAAAAGAACCTGTACAAGAAGTATCGAGCATGGATCGATCATTATGAGAAAGCCGAGCATAAATTTTTTGAATAATAATTTCTCTTGGGAGCTCATGATTGGGGCATGAATATAACATTGAATTAAGCCTCCCCCATGCTTGAGTGATACTTTCTCCTTCAGGAGGCCAAAAATTATATATATAATTCCGATCACGATGAACCAGATGCATAGGATAAAACTTCTGATGAAATTCCAATTTCAATCGGTTGTAGTTCCATGATCCAATACCATCACATAGCCTATACCATGTCAATGCCTTCTCCTTCAAAGATAAAGGGAAGACCTTCTTCTTGACTTTATCGTCGGGCAAACCTGCAAGCTTAAATAATCCACAAACTTCATCCACATATATTAGATGCATATCAGGATGTAATGTTCCATCTCCTGTGTAAGGATGAGCTAGCAGTTTCTCTACATACCCGAAGGAATTTCATAATAAATATTTTCAGTAGGTGCAGTAGGTTGAGGGGCAACTCTTTGCTCTTCCGGTCGAGGTGAAGATACCCCGAACAAGCCCATCAAAGGATTACTTTCCATAGTAACAAGTGACAGTAAATTTCAGCACACTATATAAATGTTTCCTTACCAAAGGCGCTTCACTCCCCGACAACGATGCCAGAAAAGAGTCTTGATGACCCACAAGTATAGGGGATCTATCGTAGTCCTTTCGATAAGTAAGAGTGTCAAACCCAACAAGGAGCAGAAGGAAATGGCAAGCGGTTTTCAGCAAGGTATTCTCTGCAAGCACTGAAATTATCGGTAACAGATAGTTGTGTGATAAGATAATTCGTAACGGGTAATAAGTTACAAAAGTAAACAAGGTGCAGAAAGGTGGCCCAATCCTTTTTGTAGCAAAGGACAAGCCTAGACGAACTCTTATATAAAGCAAAGTGCTCCCGAGGACACATGGGAATTGCTGTCAAGTTAGTTTTCATCATGCTCATATGATTCGCGTTCGTTACTTTGATAATTTGATATGTGGGTGGACCGGTGCTTGGGTGCTGCCCTTCCTTGGACAAGCCTCCCACTTATGATTAACCCCTCTCGCAAGCATCCGCAACTATGAAAGAAGAATTAAGATAAATCTAACCATAGCATGAAACATATGGATCCAAATCAGCCCCTTCCGAAGCAACGCATAAACTAGGGTTTAAGCTTCTGTCACTCTAGCAACCCATCATCTACTTATTACTTCCTAATGCCTTCCCCTAGGCCCAAATCATGGTGAAGTGTCATGTAGCCGACGTTCACATAACACCACTAGAGGAAAGACAACATACATCTCATCAAAATATCGAACGAATATCAAATTCACATGATTACTTATAACAAGACTTCTCCCATGTCCTCAGGAACAAACGTAACTACTCACAAAGCATAATCACGTTCATAATCAGAGGAGTATTAATTATCATTAAGGATCTGAACAAATGATCTTCCACCAAATAAACCAACTAGCATCAACTACAAGGAGTAATTAACACTACTAGCAACCCTCAGGTACCAATCTGAGGTTTTGAGACAAAGATCGGATACAAGAGATGAACTAGGGTTTGAGAGGAGATGGTGTTGGTGAAGATGTTGATGGAGATTGACCCCCTCTCGATGAAAGGATCGGTGGTGATGACGATGGCGATGATTTCCCCCTCCCGCAGTGATGTTTCCCCGGCAGAACAGCTCCGCCGGAGCCCTAGATTGCTTCTGCCCAGGTTCCGCCTCGAGACGGCGGCGCTTCGTCCCGAAAGCTTCCTTCTTATTTTTTTCTAGGTCAAAACACACCATATAGAAGAAGATGGGCGTGGGGGCCCTGCCAGGTGGCCCACAAGGACGGGGGGCACGCCCAGGGGGGTAGGGCGCGCCCTCCACCCTTGTGGATGGCAGGTGGCCCCCCTCTGGTACTTTCTTCGCCCAATATTTTTTATTAAATCCAAAATGACTCTCCGTGAAGTTTCAGGACTTTTAGAGTTGTGCAGAATAGGTCTCTAATATTTGCTCCTTTTCCAGCCCAGAATTCCAGCTACCGGCATTCTCCCTCTTCATGTAAACCTTGTAAAATAAGAGAGAAAAGGCATAAGTATTATGCCATAATGTG
Source organism: Thinopyrum elongatum (assembly GCA_011799875.1). NCBI lineage: Eukaryota > Viridiplantae > Streptophyta > Magnoliopsida > Poales > Poaceae > Thinopyrum > Thinopyrum elongatum. The sequence goes on along the minus strand of CM022298.1, from coordinate 478,854,809 downwards.
TAATAACAGCCCATAATGCAATAAATATTGATATAAAAGCATGATGCAAAATGGACGTATCAATGATGAAGTCCTTCCTCAGTTCCCCCAGATCATGCCCAAGCCGGTATCATCGCCTGCTCCCACGAGCAATGAACAGATTAGCATTGGCGGTCCCACGACGCCAATCACACAAGATGATTTCTGGGAAGAGCACCACCCAACACTCTGCTCCACGAGGTCATTCCTCGCACTCCACCAGCTCAAGTCACTACTCCTGTGATTGAGCCTCCACAAGACACCCCTGAAGACATGGAGAAGACCACTCCCTCACCGCAGGCGTCGCCCTCTTTCCGAAGGCTTCGCCGAGGCCCAAGGCCAACGGTCTCCATGTCGAGCATTCCTGAAGAGGATGTGCACGCCACAAGCTCAGTTGCACGTCAAGTGTTCCTTGAAGCCATCCCTATAGAAACTGCTCAAGAATCTGAAGCCAAAGAGGCTGAAGATATTCCGGCTGCATCAGTCAAGGACAAAGAAGAAGAACAAGTTGTTATTCCCCCTACCGTTGAAACAAGAGAGAATGAAGATGTGATTATGCCAGACCCCCCCCCCCCTATTCTTGAAGCCACTGAAGCCACGGCAAATGAGGCTGGTGTAAGTGCATCTAGTGCCACCCCTAGTTGGTTTTGGAGTATTGACGACAAACGTGGTTGAGGGACTTATGTGTTTGTGAGAATTGCAGGATAACATAGGTAGAAGTCCCTCATTGATTCGGTTTTTCTACCAGAGATGACCCCTAAAAATGTATGAAGACATTGAAGATAATGGTGATTCATGAAGACATTCACGTTGAAGATAATGACCTGTGAAGACATTCACTTGAAGACTATGGAGTGCGAAGACATAGTTTCTTTCGTAGTTTCCTTTTCTTCTTTATTGAGTCATAGGAACCACCGAACTGTTAAATGGGGTCCAAGTGAACAAAGTCAGAAGACTGACGTGATGCTCAACTCATATGCTATGTCTTCGAGTGAAGACAATGAGAGCAAATCTTATCCAGAGTTGGATGAGTCAGCTTTGCTTGTAGCCCAAGCCAAGCTGCCGCGTGTGTTTCAAATCCGACCGTTGGAAACGTGTCGGTTCCTTAGTGACCTAGGGTCATTTCGGACATATCATGTCGGGTTGCCTCCTGGATATAAATAGCCCACCCCCTACACCATAAATTGGTGGCTGCTCAGAGTTAGTGCACGGCTTTTGTCATTTGAGAGCAACCCACCTCTGAAGCCTTTGAGAGAGAGATCCTTGCGAGGACAAAGCCCAAAACACCCAGAGCCAAAGAGTGTTAGGCATCACTGAAGTCTTTCTATCCACGTGACCTGAAGACTTGTTACACTTGAGGACTGTGAATCCTCCAGCCGGTTAGGCGTCACGTTCTAAGGATCCAAGAGTCGTTGTGGATCGCCAGTGAACGAAGTTTGTGAAGGTTTGGAAGTCTACCTTGAAGACTTACCTGAGTGATTGGGCGAGGACTGGGTGTCCTTAGCTCAAGGGGAATAAGGTGAAGACATGGTCTTCTGAGTTCAATCTCAGCCTCCCTAACCAGATGTACAGTTGTCACAGCAACTGGAACTGGTCTACCAAATCCTTGTCTTCACCAAGCTTCTAGTTCTATCCCCCTCCTCCTTTACATTTCAGTTTGTCTTCGTGAAGTCATTGCTTGCTTGCCCAATCTGTTTGACTTCACTGTGTGAAGACTATTACCAGTTTGGCTTCATTCTGTCTTCCATTCTGATATGTTCTACCTAGCTGCTATTAGTCTCCGTGCTTTCATTATATTGCTTACTTGACTATGGCCTATCTAGTGTAGTCTATCTTCCACTGCATATCATATAGGTTAAATTTGATTGTTTGTCTTCAAAGACCTCGTGTTTTGAAAGACTTTCATAAAAATCGCCTATTCACCCCTCCCCCCCCCCTCTAGTCGATAACTAGCACTTTCAATTGGTATTAGAGCAAGGGGCTCCCTTGTTCTGTGTGATTTGGTTTAACCACCTGGAGTTTTAGCTATGTCGACTGCAGGGATAATCAAGGTCTCTGCTGCGTGCCCCATCTTCGATGGCACTGATTACCCCTACTGGAAGAATAAGATGCGCATGCATCTTGAAGCCATTGACATCGACCTCTGGTATGTCATCAAGACAGGCGTTCCCAAGGTCAGTGAAGTTGTCACAGCTGCTGATGTCAAGAGGTTCGCACAACTGGATTCAACCGCCAAGAACATCATCTGTGGTCATCTGACCAAAGGACAGTATGGCCGTGTAAGTGCTCTGGAAACTACGAAGCTAGTCTGGGACTGGCTGTCCAAAGTCAATGAAGGCGTCTCAACTCAGAGAGACTCAAGGATTGATGTTCTTCACAATCTCTTCAATCGCTTCAAGAGAAATGACAATGAGAATGTCCAGCTCATGTTCGACCACCTCACTGATATAACCAATGAGCTTCGCGCACTCGGCGCCACTGAGATCACCAAGCATGAAATTGTGAAGAAGCTACTAAGATCACTTGATAGCTCATTTGACACCTTGGCCCTGATGATTCAAGAATGTCCTGACTTCAAAGATCTCGATCCGTCTGACATACTTGAGAGGCTCAACACACATGAGTTCCAGCTATCCGAGAAGAGAGATATCTATGGCCCCAACTATGGCCGATCCCATGCTTTGAAGGAAAAAGTTGTTTCCTCATCTGAAGAAGAATCTGACTGCAGTTCTGGTGATCCTGAAGACATTGGCAGAGAGCTAGCAATGCTTGTGAAGAAGTTCCAAAAGTTCTCCAAGAAGAATCGCTTCGAAAAGTCTTCAAGATTCAGTTCCAAGAATGATGAGGCTTCCTCTCGTGACCACAAGAAGAGAACATGCCACAAAAGCAAGAAGCCAGGCCACTACATATCTGAATGTCCTCAATGGGACAAGGAAGCCAAGAAAAAGAAGAAGAGCAAGGAATATGATTCTGATGACAAGAAGAAGAAGAAATCCTCAAAGTCTTCTTTGAAGTCTTCATCATACAAGAAGAGCTCATATGGCAAGGCTCGTGCATTCATTGGCAAGGAGATGGATTCAGAGGAGGACTATGCTTCTGAGGAGGCAGAGGTGGAGTCTGAGGAGGAGTCTGATTCAGGCGTGGCAAGCCTGGCTCTAGCTTCGGCATTCGTCGCCAAGTCCATCTTCAACACTGAAGATATTGGTCACACCGCCGACGCTGAAGCCAATGATGAGGACGACTCTGCTCCGACCTACTGCTTCATGGCACGAGATGCCAAGGTAAACTCACGCGATGCTTACTTTCAAACCTCCAGTGAAGATGACTCTGAATGTGAATCCAAACCCAGCTATAAGACTCTTGCTAAAATTGCAACTGAACAACAAACTGCTATGGAACATATTCAAAAATTGTTAGACAAAAGCGATGACCTGTTGGACGAGGAAATGAATCGAACTCAGTCCTTAATCGAAGACATCAAAAATCTTCGTGTTAAGTATGAGGAACTTGAAAGTCGTCATGAAACCCTCTCAGCCACTCATGAGAAGCTTTCCTATGATTATCTTCAAAGGAAGCAAGATCTAGAGAAACTGAGAGTGTCTCATGAAGATCTTAAAAAAGAGAACGATTCACTACTCGCTCAACAGATCAGTTCTGCCCAGGAAGATTTTGTGCCACCATGTTTGAAATGCCTTGAGCGTGACAATGCTATCTCTATTGCTGAATGTTCTACTGCCTCTGATGTTGCAATATCTTCAACTGCTGATGTGGTAACTAACCCCTCTTCTGAGGATACCACTACTATTGCTGATGAAAATGCTAGGTTGAAGACATTGCTTGAAACCGGCATGTACAAAAGCCTCAAAGGGCATCAAACATTATGTGATGTCCTCAAGAAACAGATTCAGAACCGAAACCCTAGGAAAGAGGGTGTTGGTTTCAAGAGAAAAATGAATGTTGATGGTTCTTACTGGAAGCCTGAGCAGTACCCCAAAACCACATGGGTTGCTGCAAAGGATCCTTCAGTGGACCCATCCACCTTATCTGGCTTCACTTGTGCTAACCCCATTATCATTGATGAATCCTTTGACGCCAATTATAAGCTGTTTAAGAATCAGAATGGTGAAGTGTTTGCCAGATTTCTTGGTACTAACTGCAGGAATGGGCCACCTTTGAAGAAGATCTGGGTGCCTAAATGTCATCTTGAGAAACTTCTGTGTATGTCATCATGACACCACCAGGGAAGAAGACAGACTCCAGACCAAAGGCTTCATATGGCCCAAAGGCTTCATACAGACAGAGGACCTCACAAGGTCACCCTAATGCCAGTGTTTTGCAGGGAAATTATCATCAGACTCATGAATATGAGCGTGTTTCATCTAACCACTATGTTCACAAATCAAAGAACTTTTCTGCATATTCATTTAAGTACTATTCACCTCCTGCAAAACTATTTGCTAGGGCTCCAAAGCCAAAGTTCTCAGATGCTGCACTTAGACTCATTGCTTCTAAGCCACCCCTTAAGATGTGGGTGGTTAAGAAGAATTAACTTCTCTTGCAGGGAAAGGTCTCCAGCCAGAAATTACTGACTTCTAAAGACAATGCTGGGGACCTAAAATATCTTGTGGGACGCAAGATAAAATGCCAAAATGGTCTTACCATTTATTTCGTCCCAGGGTTTCTTGACAAGCATCCTATCTTACCAAACAAGAATCTTAACTTTGATAATATGCTTGTTCGTTATATGTTTGTGCTTCACAATACTCTTGGTGAATCCTATCCCACTAACTGCACTGTAGGGTACGACTCCGAAAGCTACTGAGTGGATAATGGACAGTGGATGCACTAACCACATGACTGGTGATCGAAGTCTTCTCATGGATTCAACCCTACGTCCATCCACTAAAAGTCACATCATGTTCGCTGACACTGGTAAAAGCAAGGTATTGGGCCTAGGTAGAGTTGCTATCTCAAAGGATCAACACGTGGATAAAGTGATGCTTGTTGAATCCCTTCGATTCAACTTAATGTCTGTCTCAATGCTTTGTGATCTGAACATGATTGTGATATTTGGAAAATATCGTTGCCTTGTGCTTATGGAAACTGACAAATTCAAAGGTTATCGAAGAGGTGATCTGTATATGGTAGATTTCTTCGCAGGACCACAGCTTGCCATATGTCTTCTAGCAAAAGCTTCAGAGTGTTGGCTTTGGCATCGAAGGCTAGGACATGCGGGCATGAGGAACTTGCACACTCTCGTGAAGAAGAAGCATATCATAGGCATCGAGGGCGTCAAGTTCAAGAAGGATCATCTATGTGGTGCTTGTGAAGCCGGGAAGATGACTAGAGCCAAGCATCCCTCGAAGACAATCATGACTACATCACGCCCCTTCGAGCTGCTTCACATGGACTTATTTGGACCTACTCACTACTCTACCCTTACTACCATTGCACATCTTTATGGCTTCGTTATTGTTGATGATTATTCAAGATACACCTGGGTGCACATAATTCTCTACAAGACTGAAGTGCAGGATGTCTTCAGACGATTCGCCAATCGCGCCATGACCAACTATGGTGTCAAGATCAAGCACATCAGGAGCGACAATGGCATGGAATTTAAGAACACTGGCCTCGACACTTATCTTGATACACTAGGCATCACTCATGAGCTCTCTGCTCCATACACACCTCAACAGAATGGCATCGTGGAGCGCAAAAATAGGACCCTTATTGAGATGGCTCGTACGATGCTTGATGAATACAAGACTTCAAGAAAGTTCTGGCCTGAAGCCATTGATACTGCATGCCATATCATCAACAGAGTTTATCTGCATAAGTTCTTCAAGAAAACATCCTATGAACTTCTCACTGGTAAGAAGCCAAACGTTAGCTATTTCAAAGTCTTCGGTGCTAGGTGTTGGATCAAGGATCCACATCACACTTCCAAATTTGCACCGAAAGCACATGAAGGTTTTATGCTTGGTTACGGAAAGGATTCGCACACCTATAGAGTCTTCAACCTCTTTAACTATAAAGTGGTTGCAACTGTAGATGTGCGGTTCGATGAGACTAATGGCTCACAAAGATAGCACCTGCCAAATGTGCTAGATGAAGCTTCTCCTAGTGAATCTATCAAGCTAATGGGTACTGGAGAAATCATACCCACCGAGAAACAGGCTGAAGAGGAAATCATCATTTCAGCACCTAATCAACAGAAAGACAATGCTCAGCCTGAAGACAATGCTGAAGATGAAGATAGCAATCAACAAGAGCAAAATCTTCGCTCAGCTCATCCTTGTGTGGCCAATGAAGTTCAAATTGAGAAGATTCTCGATAGCATCAATGCACCTGGTCCTCTTGCTTGATCAAGAGCTACGCAATTAGCAAATTTTTGTGGACACTTTGCATTTGTCTCAATATCTGAACCCAAGAAAGTTGATGAAGCCTTCATGGAACCTGAATGGATTCAAGCTATGCAAGAAGAGCTTCAACAGTTTGAGCTGAACAATGTCTGGGAGCTAGTCAAACGTCCTGATCCTCGCAAGCACAATATTATTGGCACCAAATGGATCTATCGCAACAAGCAAGATGAGCATGGTCAAGTTGTCAGAAACAAAGCTCGTCTCGTTGCCCAAGGTTACACACAAGTGGAAGGAATTGACTTCGATGAAACCTTTGCTCCTGTGGCTAGGCTTGAAGCCATTCGTATACTGCTTGCTTATGCTAACCACAACAACATTCTTCTGTATCAAATGGATGTGAAGAGTGCCTTCCTCAATGACAAAATTGAAGAAGAAGTGTATGTAGCTCAACCCCCTGGTTTTGAAGATCCAAAGCGTCCTGATATGGTCTACAAACTCAACAAGGCACTGTATGGCCTCAAACAAGCACCTCGTGCTTGGTATGATACACTCAAAGACTTCCTAAAGAGCAAAGGCTTCAAACCTGGTTCTCTAGATCCCACTCTCTTCATGAACACATATGATGGAGAACTGTTTGTATGCCAAATCTATGTGGATGACATTATCTTCGGCTGCACTGATAAGAGATACAGTGATGAGTTTGGGCATATGATGCAAGAGCAATATCAGATGTCCATGATGGGAGAGCTGAAGTTCTTTCTTGGTCTTCAAATCCGTCAACAGAGAAATGGCATCTTCATATCACAAGAAAAATACCTCAAAGATTGCCTGAAGAAGTTTGGAATGCAAGACTGCAGAGGGTACACGACGCCAATGCCAACCAAAGGCCAATTGGGCCCCGACGACAATGGTAAAGAGTTCGATCAAAAGATATACCGCTCCATGATTGGTTCTTTATTGTATCTATGTGCATCTAGGCCAGATATAATGCTTAGCGTTTGCATGTGTGCCCAATTCCAAGCTTCACCAAAGGAATCGCATCACCTCGCGGTGAAGCGAATACTTTGATATTTGGCTCACACCCCAATGCTAGGATTATGGTAACCAAAGGGCTCAGAGTTTGATCTAGTTGGATTCTCAGATGCTGATTATGCTGATGACAAGGTTGATCGTAAGTCCACATCAGGCACATGTCACTTTCCTGGACGATCTCTTGTCTGTTGGTCCTCAAAGAAGCAGAACTGTGTATCACTCTCCACTGCTGAATCTGAATACATTGCTGCTGGATCTTGCTGCGCTCAGCTTCTCTGGATGAAGCAAACACTCAAGGATTATGGCATCAACATGAAGCATGTGCCCCTCTATTGCGACAATGAAAGCGCCATCAAGATTGCTCACAATCCAGTTCAGCACTCGAAGACAAAGCACATTCAGATCCGTCATCACTTTCTTAGAGATCATGTGTTGAAGGAAGACATTGATATCATTCACGTCAACACTGAAGAGCAATTGGCAGATATCTTCACGAAGCCCTTGGATGAGAAAAGGTTTTGCAAGCTGCGGTGTGAGCTAAATATCTTAGAATCCTCGAATGTCCTATGAATGGACACACATCCTAACGTTTATGCATATTGATGACTTAGGTGCGCAACACACAAAGTAACGTATGTCTTTAATTCATGAAGACATACACTCTGAGTGTGAATACATTAATGTGGAATTTGACTTCGGAGCGCCACGATAATTGTGCGCCGTGTCTGGGTCTAATATTTCCTATACGGTGGGTAACGCCACCACCAACCTTTCTTGAAGATTTTCATTTGGCGTCATGATTTTCAAAGCTGGTTTGTCTTCAACATTGGTTTGTCTTCAAGATTTATCTTCTCAATGTTGTTTTGGTCTTCACTGACATAGATACATATATATATATATATATATATATGTTCTGTCCTCTACAGCATTCACTTATAGCTATGTCTTCAAGTTGCCATTTTCTGCGCTAAGTGAATGTGATCGGACCCTAACCCTTTCTGTGCTTATCCCTCAAACTCTCTCTGTCTCTTCGTATGCATTCTGTTAACACGTGTCGAATGTCTTCACTGTGTCCTTGTCAGCTGAAGATACAGAGACACACATTTAAAACTGCTTTTATTATCTCTATCCTTTTTGCCTGAATACCGGAGAAGCCGGAACGATCACCCGACAAACCAGGCGCGCGCGTGGGGTCGTGGCTCAACCTTCAATAAGTTGCATGCTAGCCACGTGTCCTTCAGATGTGAACCGCCAGGGGCACCTACGTAATTGCACTTCGCCGTCTCTTCTCCCCTCACCGTCTCGCTCAAACCCTAGCGCCTCCGCTAGTATCCGTCATCGCCGGAGACGAAGCGCTTCGCTGGCGTGACCTCTCCGGCGTCGTATTCACGCCGGCCGCGGACATCTTCCTCCCACCGCCGCCGTAGGTGTCTTCCGCCGCCAAGTTAGGACGCGGGAGATCGGACTGCTCGGCCTCTCTTCTTCTCATCTAGCAGTTCGTCTTGCGGTAAATAAGAACTCACTTTTTACCGTTTATTTGATCCGTTGAACTGTCCACATCTTCCAAAAGTTGTTTCTACACTTCCAATTCTGAATCTTTCCTTTTATGCATCTCATAACTTGCAAGTATGTTCACTTGTGCATCACAACTAGTTAGATTCCTCACTTGTACTTATTCATGGATTCGTACAAATCTGGAACCAACTCACATCAATAAGTGAATGTCTTCGCACTATGAGGTCAATGTCTTCAAACTGATTTATTTTCAAAATCTTCTGAGAATGCATATGACCTCTTCCCCTTCCCTCGCATCTCTAATGCTGTCACAGGTACATGTCCGTGCGAGAATCCCTTGGTTCTCATAGTCTGCATTCATTTGCAGAGTTCTTACAGCATCACATTGAATCACCTGAAGCCAGCTCCTGTCTGACCAGCCGACTGAAGCCAAACACAGCTGTGAATCCATTCAGTCTGAAGCCAATGGCAGGAGGAAAATCTGCAAAGAAGGGTGGCAGGCAGCACTGGGACAACACTGCTTTGGACCTGCCCCCAGATCTCTATGAGCAATACAAGTCTGACCCTGAAGAAACCTATGGTGAACGCAAAACTCGTGTCCAATGGATTCGAAGATATTGGGCAGAGAAATGGTTTCAGTATCACTTTGTTACTCCTGAGTATGCAAAGAAGAATGCTGTGAGGCCACCATGGGCCAATATTGTTTACAGGAAGCTCCACCCCAAAACAAAGGCTGAAGCCATTGCTCAAGGCTTCTATCCTTGTATGGTCCGTGGCCCAGTGCTTGAAAATGCCGACCCATCAAGTCTTTGATGGTGTCATGAGGATGATCTGTTTGAAGCCAATCTTCAGTTTGCAAGGGCTTCTGCTGTCCAAAACAAGAAGGAACTTGGGATTGACTTCAACCCAGTTCCAGCTGCTCCAAGGCCAGATGGCAGTCGAGAAGCTGAACAGAATCCCATTGGTCCTTTCAACAGCCTTGGTGGGCTTCTCACGCATATCGCTGAGCAAAGGTCCACTATTGATGAAACTGCTGATGATGAGGAACAAGCTGAAGTTCCTGAGCCCCCGAAGCCAAAGAAGAAAGCAAAGGCTTCAAAATCCTCTGCTGCACCAAAAGCTTCAAGTGTGAAGCCATTGCAGTCTGCACCTCCTGAATCCAGTGTGCAGTCTGAGGACCAATCTCGCATCTCCAAGAAGTCCAAGAAGCCCAAGAAAAACTCAGAGCTAGCTCTCACACCTGCCAGCATTCTTCAAAATGATGAAGATATTATCGATCTGTCTAGCGATGAAGACATAGATGATGATGCCCTTGAGTTGCTAATAAAGAGCAAGCATGAAGCTGAAATCTTCAATGATTTGCCTCTGTTTTACGCTGATATTCTCAACAACTTTATTGATGAGTGGTTTGAAGATACCTCTCTCACACTTGATGATCTGCAGCTTTCGATTGGCATCAGTGTGACATTTCAGGGCTATATTGCCAAAGAACTTGCAATCGCTCAAAAGGTCATTGAGCAGAAAAACAAGATTGACCATGAAAAGACTCTCTTCAAGAAGAACGTGGCCAAGCTTAGTGTCACTCAAGTGCAAAGCTTCAAGCAAATGATGATTGACCTCAAGACTGAATTTGTCAAGCGCCGTGATGAAGCCAAAGGCTCCAGAGAGCGTCTCAAGCACTATGCTGAAAAGTGCGTACAGGCTCATAATGAAGCCTTGAAGAGGAAAGCACTTGGGCGTCCAGGCATTGACCCCAAGCTGGCTGCTAAGAAGAAGAAGCCTGATGTTGCTGAACCCGAAGCCCTAAGGCAGGAAAGACCAAGCATTGTCTTCCCTGCCAGCATGACTGGCTCAAAGCCAAAGATCCCTTCAGCGGCTTCTGAGCAGAAGAAGATGAAGCAGGCTGAAGCTGAAGCCAAGAAGCGGAAGAATCATGAAGCTTCTGATGCTGCTCCATCCAAGAAGAAGCTGAAGACAAAGTCTTCAAAGTCTTCTCGCAAAGAACATGCTACTCCCCAAGAACCATTGCTCGTTGAGCCCATTTCTGTTGCACTGCCAGCTTCCACCAACTGTGAGCATCGTCTCGCCGTGCATGAGCCTGCTACCACAGAGGCTCATGAGTCTGAAGATATTCCAGCTGCTGACCCCAACGCAGCTGAAGACATTGGTCATGAAGACAATGTTGAAGATGATGAAGTCCTTCCTTAGTTCCCTCAGATCATGCCCAACCAGGTATCATCGCCTGCTCCCACGAGCAGTGAACAGATTAGCATTGGCGGTCCCACGACGCCAATCACACAAGATGAATTCTAGGAAGAGCAACACCCCAACTCCCTGTTGCACGAAGTTATTCCTCGCACTCCACCTGCTCATGTCACTACTCCGGTGCTTGAGACCCCGCAAGGTACCCCAGAAGACATGGAGAAGACCACTCCTTCACCAAAGGCATCGCCCTCTTTTCGACGGCTTCGCAGAGGCCCTAGGCCCACGGTCTCTATGTCAAGCATTCCTGAAAAGGATGTGCATACCACAAGCTCAGTAGCACGTCAAGTGTTTCCTGAAGCCATCCCTTCAATTACTGCTCAAGAGTCTGAAGCCAAAGAGGCTGAAGATATTCCGGCTGCATCAGCCGATGAAAGATAAGAAGAAGATCGTGAAGTTATTCCCCCTACCATTGAACCTGCTGTACATGAAGATGTGATTGTGCCTGACCCGCCAGTTGTTGAAACCACTGAAGCTCCTACACCTGATGATGCAAATGGCACTGCCACTGAAGCCAATGACGTAGTCATGGCTGAAGTAAATGCTCCTCCTGAAGCCACCCCTCAGTCTGAAGCCCCTGAAGCCACAGAAGATCTTCAGCCATCCTCCTCGAATGTTGCTGCTGCTCCACCTGTTCCACACACAATGGCAAGGGCCTTCAATCGTGTGGGTGAGCTCATCAGCATCAAGTGGCCAATTATGACACCTCCAGCTACTCATGGTCCCCAATATGATTACCATGTTGAGCAAAGGCCTCGGACACAGAAGTCAAAGCCCAGACTGCCAAGGCTTCCAAGTGTTGTTACAACTCAGGGTGCCTTCAGTGTCTTGAGCTTCAGAGAGCACAACACATTCTTCGACTCGGCCAAGAATCCATATAAGAAGCCAAAGATCACCTCTGATAGGTTCTGGAGCCACCAGCAACGCAGCTACTACTCATGCATTCTCTACAATCAAGACAGGATCTTTCCCCACAAGCGTCTGGATTATGACGCCATTGCTGGGCTGCCATGCCTTGAAGAGGCTCCTGACTGCTTTCGAGAGGTTGGCCTGCTCCCCTTTGTCGTCCACAAGAAGCACTGGAATGAAGAGCTTCTACTGCAATTCTTTGCCACCCTTCATATCTCAGGCTACAACAGGGATCCGAAGACATGGGTCCTCAAGTGGATGACAGGTGATGTTCATCATAATGCCAAAGCTCACGATATCATCGAGCTCACTTCCCTGCCCACTCCTGGTGATCTGTATGAGCCAGGTTGTCAGCGCTATGAGCAAGAATTGCAGTGTCTTCCAGAAGCCAGAGCCCAACATGAGTCAAATGCTCAGTATGATGAAGCCATTGCCAGTTGATGCTAAATACCCCAAAGAATTCTATGTCAATGACCTCGAGTATCTGCCCCGCACTATCTATCACATATTGAGGCATACTCTCTGGCCAATTAAGAGGCATTTTCCTCACGCCAAGATTGAGGGCACAATGAAGACATTGGTCTTCTATATCATCAATGGCATCAGATTCAATACTCAAGACTTCTTCATCCGTCAGTTGGCTGCCTCAGGAATTGATCTCTTTGGCCTCAAGTTTTATGCTCCATGGTTTATGCGGCTCATTAAGCTTCACTCCATAATCAACTATCAAGCTTCAGCGTGCAACCATGTTGTATTTCTGCCTGAAGTGGATATGTCTCATGAAGCCATATACCCTGAGCCTGCAAAGGAGCCTGTTCGCGAAGACAATGCCGCCTTCCAAAGCTTCACTCAACCACTTGAAGGGATTCATGTGCCAAATCCAATCACTACTGTTGTTGGTCCTCTTGTCGGTCAACTTAGGCTGCCGCATCGTGCCAACACTGATGCAACAGCCAGCACAATAGCCCAAAGGCCAAAGAAGCGTACTCGTGTCCTGAATGACAGAGAGCTTCTCGTGTCGCTTCATCAGAAACAAGATAGGCATCATGATTGGATGAAGCGCCAAATGCAAAGTCTTCTGGTTGATGTCAATCGCATTCGCAACCTTGCAACCAAGAATTCATTTGTTGCTCATGAAGCCTGTCGGCGTGCCTGGAAGATCCTTACAATGCTCTGTTCTGAAGATGATCTTCAAGCAGATGGCTTCACTGAACGCTTCAAGTTTGACTCCAGGCCTCCACAGTCTGCAAGTTGGCGTCCAACTCCTTCCATTGAAGATTCAGAGCATTCATCTTTGGCTCCAACTGTTGTTGCGAGAGTCATTGATGAAGAAGACGACGCCACTTCACCTGCGATGGCTTCACTGCACCAAGATTCTGCATCAGGCCCCTCTGCACCGCCCAACTCCAACATTGACCCTGCTGCCCCAACATCTTCACCGCCTGAGAATGCATAGACACTCTATGTCTTCAAACATTTTTGGTCATTCATGACAAAAGGGGGAGAAGCATATGAGTTGATAGTCTTCAAGCAGGTCTATATGGGTCGGGTGCTTATTTTTGCTAAGTTTTTACAACTCTTGTTCTTGAACTGTTGGCTTTTGAGTTGTAACACTTAAAACTTGATGGTCGTCTGCTACTTTTGCTGCTACCTCTTATTGCGATGATAAATCCCGCATGAAGTCATTCTGTAGACGTCCATTTTTCATTGTGCATGTCATTATCTTCATTACATTATTGTATGCACGATGAATTGTCTTCATGAAGTAAGGGAGATCTCCACAAAGCAAAACCTGCCATGTGCATTTGCATTCAAAGGCAAAATACTTATATGCACATCTTCAGGGGGAGCCCCTTCATTTTCATGAAGCCAATGACCGCGTTCTTTAAATTTCACATATTTTTATCCCCGTTGAAAACTTCAACCAGTTTGTCATCAATCACCAAAAAGGGGGAGATTGTAAGTGCATCTAGTGCCACCCCTAGTTGGTTTTGGAGTATTGAGGATAAACGTGGTTGAGGGACTTATGTGTTTGTGAGAATTGCAGGATAACACAGGTAGAAGTCCCTCATTGATTCGGTTTTTCTACCAGAGATGACCCCTAAAAATGTATGAAGACATTGAAGACAATGGTGGTTCATGAAGGCATTCACGTTGAAGATAATGACGTGTGAAGACATTCACTTGAAGACTATGGAGTGCGAAGACATAGTTTGTTTCGTAGTTTCCTTTTCTTCTTTATTGAGTCATAGGAACCACCGAACTATTAAGTGGGGTCCAAGTGAACAAAGTCAGAAGACTGACGTGATGCTCAACTCAAATCCTATGTCTTCGAGTGAAGACAATGAGAGCAAATCTTATCCAGAGTTGGATGAGTCAGCTTTGCTTGTAGCCCAAGCCAAGCTGTCGCGTGTGTTTGAAATCCGACCGTTGGACACGTGTCGGTTCCTTAGTGACCCAGGGTCATTTCGGACATATCATGTCGGGTTGCCTCCTGGCTATAAATAGCCCACCCCTACACCATAAATTGGTGGCTACTCAGAGTTAGTGCACGGCTTTTATCGTTTGAGAGCAACCCACCTCCGAAGCCTTTGAGAGAGAGAGAGAGATCCTTGCGAGGACAAAGCCCAAAACACCCAGAGCCAAAGAGTGTTAGGCATCACTGAAGTCTTTCTGTCCGCGTGACCTGAAGACTTGTTACACTTGAGGACTGTGAATCCTCCAGCCGGTTAGGCGTCACGTTCTGAGGATCCAAGAGTCATTGTGGATCGCCAGTGAACGGAGTCTATGAAGGTTTGGAAGTCTACCTTGAAGACTTACCTAAGTGATTGGGCGAGGACTAGGTGTCCTTAGCTCAAGGGGAATAAGGTGAAGACGTGGTCTTCTGAGTTCAATCTCAGCCTCGCTAACCAGACGTACAGTTGTCACAGCAACTGGAACTGGTCTACCAAATCCTTGTCTTCACCAAGCTTCTGGTTCTATCCCCCTCCTCCTTTACATTTCAGTTTGTCTTCGTGAAGTCACTGCTTGCTTGCCCAATCTGTTTGACTTCACTGTGTGAAGACTATTACCTGTTTGGCTTCATTCTGTCTTCCATTCCGATCTGTTCTACCTAGCTGCTATTAGTCTTCATGCTTTCATTATATTGCTTACTTGACTATGGCCTGTCTAGTGTAGTCTATCTTCCGCTGCATATCATATAGGTTCAATTTGATTGTTTGTCTTCAAAGATCTCGTGTTTTGAAGACTTTCATAAAAATTGCCTATTCACCCCCCCCCCCCTCTAGTCGATAACTAGCACTTTCAGCTACCGGTACAACCACTGCTGAAGCCAATGACATTTTCATGGCTGAAGACAATGTGCAGCCCGAAGCCACTCTTCAGCGTGAAGCCCATGATGCCACTGAAGACATTCAGCCATCCACCTCGGATGTTGTTGCTGCTCCTCCTGTACCTCACACCATGGAACGGGTGTTCTATCGTGGTGAGCTTGTAACTTTCAAGTGGCCAATCAAGACACCACTGGCTGCTCCTGGTCCTCAGTATGACTACCATGTGGAGCAAAGGCCTCAGACGCAGAAGCCAAAGCCCAGGCTGCCAAGGCTTCCCAGTGTTGTTACCACTCAAGGCTCATTCAGTGTGCTTAGCTGCAGAGAGCACAACACATTCTTTGACAAGGCCAAGAATCCATACAAGAAGCCAAAGATCTCCTCTGACAGGTTCTGGAGCCACCAACAACGAAGCTATTACTCATGCATCTTGTACAACCAGGATAGGATCTTCCCCCACAAGCACATGTGCTGCGATGCCATTGCTGGACTCCCCTGTCTTGAGGAAGCTCTTGACTGCTTTCGTGAAGTTGGCTTGCTCCCATTTGTCGTCGACAAGAAGCATTGGAATGAAGAACTCTTGCTGCAATTCTATGCCACTCTACATATATCAGGCTACAACAGGGATCCGAAGACATGGGTCCTTGAGTGGATGTCAGGCGATGTACCTCACGAAACCAAAGCTCAAGACATCATCGAGCTAACTTCCCTGCCCACTTCTGGTGATCTCTATGAGCCAGGTTGTCAGCGTTATGAGCAAGAATTGCAGAGCATCTTTCAGAAGCCTGAGCTCAACATGAGCCAGATGCTCAGTATGATGAAGCCTTTGCCCGTTGATGTTGAATACCCCAAGGAATTTCTTGTCAATGAACTTGAGTACCTGCCCCGCACTATCTATCACATACTGAGGCATACTCTGTGGTCAATCAAAGGGCGTTCTCCTCATGCTAAGATTGAAGGCTCTATGAAGACATTGGTCTTCTACATCATCAATGAATTCAGGTTCAACACTCAAGACTTCTTTATCCGTCAGTTGGCAGCTGATACGTCTCCAACGTATCTATAATTTTTTATTGTTCCATGCTATTATATTATCTGTTTTGGATGTTTTATATGCATTAATATGCTATTTTATATTATTTTTGGGACTAACCTATTAACCTAGAGCCCGGTGCCAGTTTTTTTCTTGTTTTTGAGTTTCGCAGAAAAGGAATACCAAACGGAGTCCAAACGGAATAAAACTTTCACGATGATTTTTCTTGGACCAAAAGGAAACCAGGAGACTTGGAGATGAAGTCAGAGGAGCCACGAGGCGGCCACAAGGACGGAGGGTGCGCTCAGGGGGGTAGGGCGCGCCCCCCTCCCTTGTGGGCCCCTCGTGCACATCCTGACCTAATTATTTCGCCTATATATACTCATATATCCCCAAACCAACAGAGGCATCCATGAAAAGACTTTTCCACCGCCGCAACCTTCTGTACCCGTGAGATCCCATCTAGGGACCTTTTCCGGCACCCTACCGGAGAGGGATTCGATCACGGAGGGCTTCTACATCAACACCATTGCCCTTCCGATGAAGCGTGAGTAGTTTACCACAGACCTACGGGGCCATAGCTAGTAGCTAGATGGCTTCTTCTCTCTCTTTGATTCTCAATACCATGTTCTCCTCGATGTTCTTGGAGATCTATTCGATGTAATACTTTTTTGCGGTGTGTTTGCCGAGATCCGATGAATTGTGGATTTATGATTAGTTTATCTATGAATATTATTTGAATCTTTTCTGAATTCTTATATGCATGATTTGATATCTTTGTAATTCTCTTTGAACTATCGGTTTGGTTTGGCCAACTAGATTGGTTTTTCTTGCAATGGGAGAAGTGCTTAGCTTTGGGTTCAATCTTGCGGTGTCCTTTCCCAGTGACAGTAGGGGCAGCAAGGCATGTATTGTATTGTTGCCATCGAGGATAAAAAGATGGGGTTTTCATCATATTGCTTGAGTTAATTCCTCTACATCATGTCATCTTACTTAATGCATTACTCCGTTCTTTATGAACTTAATACTCTAGATGCATCCTAGATAGCGGTCGATGTGTGGATTAATAGTAGTAGATGCAGAATCATTTTGGTCTACTTGACACGGACGTGACGCCTATATTCATGATCATTTCCTTAGATATCGTCATAACTTTGCGCTTTTCTATCAATTGCTCGGCAGTAATTTGTTCACCCATCATATTATTTTCTATCTTGAGAGAAGCGTCTAGTGAAACCTATGGCCCCCGGGTCTATTTTCCATCATATAATCTTCTACTTTTCATCATACAAGTTTCCGATCTACTATTTTGCAATCTTTTACTTTCCGATCTATAAAACAAAAATACCAAAAATATTTACTTTATCGTTTATCTATCTCTATCAGATCTCACTTTTGCAAATAACCGTGAAGGGATTGACAACCCCTTTATCGCATTGGGTGCAAGTTGTTTGATTGTTTGTGCAGGTATTCGGTGATTTGTGCGTTGTCTCCTACTGGATTGATACCTTGGTTCTCAAACTGAGGGAAATACTTATCTCTACTTTGCTGCATCACCCTTTCCTCTTCAAGGGAAAAACCAACGCAAGCTCAAGAAGTAGCAGGAAGAATATCTGGCGCCGTTGTCGGGGAGATCTACGCCAAGTCAAGACATACCAAGTACCCATCATAAACTCTCATCTCTTGCATTACATTATTCGCCATTTGCCTCTCGTTTTCCTCTCCCCCACTTCTAAAATGATTTTCGAAAAGATTTGCCTTTTTCTTCGCCCCTCTCTTTTCCTTTTCTTCATCCCTCCTCTGTTTGTCTTCTTCGTTTGCCTTTTCTCTCGCTGCCCTCTTGTTGCTTAAGTTCGCCTTTCTATCGTTATGGCCGAATCAAAAAGGGTTAAGGGTTTTCTCCCGAGTTTTAATTTTTTAGATAGCCCCTCTATCCTCCCTAAGCTCATAAATAATGAAGCTATGGAAAAACCTACCGGGGTTGTTAATGAGATTTCTAACAATTTTGATGAAGATGACCCCAGAATTTTTCATTATCTACTTGATGAATCTTTGAAAGATGCTTGGGATAGGCTGTTGAGGATCCGAGCTAGCTATGTGCCCCAATATCATATTGAGATATACTTGAAAAGCTTTTATGTTGGTTTACCCCCTTCTTTTAAGCAAGTTTTGGATTCTATATTTGAAAATGGTTTTCTTGAAGGGGATGCCATCGATACTTATGAAAAGATGAAAACTATATTTGGGCACTCCAAAGGTGAAAATGTTGAATCAACTACTCTTATGTGCTTTTATCAAAATGAAATAATCAAAGAGATGAAGGCTAGTTTAGATGCAAATTTTTGAAGTGTGCTTAATCTTTCTTCTACCATTAATGGCCACGTACTTACACAAAATAGAAAGATAAGCGCTCTGGACTAGAAATTCTCTCTTTGCTACCAAAAGGGAGAAGATGATAATACCTAGATCTATTCGTGTTTTTATGCCGAGCTAAGGGCGTTAAACAATAGCGCTTGTTGGGAGGCAACCCAATTTTATTTTTGCTTTTGTTTTTTTGGTTCTGTTTTGCAATAAATAATTCATCTAGCCTCTATTTAGATGTGGTTTTTATGTTTTAGTTAGTGTTTGTGCCAAGTAAGACCTTTGGGATGGCTTACGGTGATAGTTGATTTGATCTTGCTGAAAAACAGAAACTTTTACGTCCAGTCTCTAAATTTTAATAATATACTGGAGCATTGAAAAACTCTGAATTTTTTATACAATATTTATATACAAATTTCCTATGTTTTCCTAAGTTTTCAGAATTTTTGTACTTAGAGAAGTATGACTACAATTCAGATCTTCCCAGACTGTTCTGTTTTTGACAGATTCTGTTTTCTTTGTGTTGTTTGCTTATTTTGATGAATCTATGGGTAGTATCGGGGGGTATGAACCATGGAAAAGTTGGAATACAGTAGATATTACACCAATATAAATAAATAATGAGTTCACAACAGTACCAAAGTGGTGATTTATTTTCTTATACTAACGGAGCTTATGAGATTTTCTGTTGAGTTTTGTGTTGTGAAGTTTTCAAGTTTTGGGTAAGGATTTGATGGACTATGGAATAAGGAGTGGCAAGAGCCTAAGCTTGGGGATGCCCAAGGCACACCAAGGTAATATTCAAGGACAACCAAGAGCCTAAGCTTGGGGATGCCCCGGAAGGCATCCCCTCTTTCGTCTTCGTCTATCGGTAACTTTACTTGAGGCTATATTTTTATTCACCACATGATATATGTTTTGCTTGGAGCGTCTTGCATAATTTGAGTCTTTGCTTTTTATTTTACCACAATCATTCTTGCTGTACACACCTTTTGAGAGGGACACGCATGAATCGTGATTTATTAGAATACTCTTTGTGCTTCACTTATATCTTTTGAGCTAGGCAATTTTGCTGTAGAGCTTCACTTATATCTTTTTTAGAGCACGGCGGTGGTTTTATATTATAGAAATTATTGAACTCTCATGCTTCACTTATATTATTTTGAGAGTCTCTAAACAGCATGGTAATTTGCTTTGGTTATAAATTTAGTCCTAATATGATAGGCATCCAAGAGGGATATAATAAAAACTTTCATATAAAGTGCATTGAATACTATGAGAAGTTTGATTCCTTACGATTGTTTTGAGATATAAAGATGGTGATATTAGAGTCATGCTAGTGAGTAATTGTGGATTTGAGAAATACTTGTGTTAAGGTTTGTGATTCCCGTAGCATGCACGTATGGTGAACAGTTATGTGATGAAGTCGAAGCATGATTTATTTATTGATTGTCTTCCTTATGAGTGGCGGTCGGGGATGAGCGATGGTCTTTTCCTACCAATCTATCCCCCTAGGAGCATGCGCGTAGTACTTTGTTTTGATAACTAATATATTTTTGCAATAAGTATGTGAGTTCTTTACGACTAATGTTGAGTCCATGGATTATACGCACTCTCACCCTTCCACCATTGCTAGCCTCTCTTGTACCGCGCAACTTTCGCCGGTACCATACACCCACCATATACCTTCCTCAAAACAGCCACCATACCTACCTATTATGGCATTTCCATAGCCATTCCGAGATATATTGCCATGCAACTTTCCACCGTTCTGTTTTATTATGACACGCTTCATCATTGTCATATTGCTTTGCATGATCATGTAGTTGACATCGTATTTGTGGCAAAGCCACCATTCATAATTCTTTCATACATGTCACTCTTGATTCATTGCACATCCCGGTACACCGCCGGAGGCATTCATATAGAGTCATATTTTGTTCTAAGAATCGAGTTGTAATTTTTGAGTTGTAAGTAAATAAAAGTGTGATGATCTTCATTATTAGAGCATTGTCCCATGTGAGGAAAGGATGATGGAGACTATGATTCCCCCACAAGTCGGGATGAGACTCCGGACGAAAAATAAAAAAAAGAGGCCAAAAAATGAGAGAAGGTCCAAATAAAAAAATGAGAGAAAAAGAGAGAAGGGGCAATGTTACTATCCTTTTACCACACTTATGCTTCAAAGTAGCATCGTGATCTTCATGATAGAGAGTCTCCTATGTTGTCACTTTCATATACTAGTAGGAAATTTTCATTATAGAACTTGGCTTGTATATTCCAATGATGGGCTTCCTCAAATTGCCCTAGGTCTTCGTGAGCAAGCAAGTTGGATGCACACCCACTTAGTTTCTTTTTGAGCTTTCATAAACTTATAGCTCTAGTTCATCCGTTGCATGGCAATCCCTACTCACTCATATTGATATATATTGATGGGCATCTCCATAGCCCGTTGATACGCCTAGTTGATGTGAGACTATCTCTCTCTTTTTGTCTTCTCCACAACCACCTTCTATTCCACCTATAGTGTTATGTCCATGGCTCACGCTCATGTATTGCGTGAAAGTTAAAAAAGTTTGAGAACATCAAAAGTATGAAACAATTGCTTGGCTTGTCATCGGGGTTGTGCATGATTTGAATATTTTGTGTGGTGAAGATGGAGCATAGCCAGACTATATGATTTTGTAGGGATAAGCTTTCTTTGGCCATGTTATTTTGAGAAGACATAATTGCCTTGTTAGTATGCTTGAAGTATTATTGTTTTTATGTCAATATTAAACTTTTCTTTTGAATCTTACGGATCTGAACATTCATGCCACAATAAAGAAAATTACATGGATAAATATGTTAGGTAGCATTCCACATCAAAAATTCTGTTTTTATCATTTACCTACTCAAGGACGAGCAGGAATTAAGCTTGGGGATGCTTGATACGTCTCCAACGTATCTATAATTTTTTATTGTTTCATGCTATTATATTATCTATTTTGGATGTTTTATATGCATTAATATGCTATTTTATATTATTTTTGGGACTAACCTATTAACCTAGAGCCCAGTGCCAGTTTCTGTTTTTTTCTTGTTTTTGAGTTTCGCAGAAAAGGAATGCCAAACGGAGTCCAAATGGAATAAAACTTTCACGATGATTTTTCTTGGACCAAAAGGAAACCAGGAGACTTGGAGATGAAATCGGAGGAGCCACGAGGCGGCCACAAGGACGGAGGGCGCGCCCAGGGGGGTAGGGCGCGCCCCCCACCCTTGTGGGCCCCTCGTGCGCCTCTTGACCTAATTCTTTCGCTTATATATACTCATATATCCCCAAACCAACAGAGGCACCCACAAAAAGACTTTTCCACTGCCGCAACCTTCTGTACCCGTGAGATCCCATCTAGGGACCTTTTCCGGCACCCTGCCGGAGGGGGATTTGATCACAGAGGGCTTCTACATCAACACCATTGCCCTTCCGATGAAGTGTGAGTAGTTTACCACACACCTACGGGTCCATAGCTAGTAGCTAGATGGCTTCTTCTCTCTCTTTGATTCTCAATACCATGTTCTCCTCGATGTTCTTGGAGATCTATTCGATGTAATACTTTTTTGCGGTGTGTTTGCCGAGATCCGATGAATTGTGGATTTATGATCAGTTTATCTATGAATATTATTTGAATCTTTTCTGAATTCTTATATGCATGATTTGATATCTTTGTAATTCTCTTCGAACTATCGGTTTGGTTTGGCCAACTAGATTGGTTTTTCTTGCAATGGGAGAAGTGCTTAGCTTTGGGTTCAATCTTGCGGTGTCCTTTCCCAGTGATAGTAGGGGCAGCAAGGCACGTATTGTATTGTTGCCATCGAGGATAAAAAGATGGGGTTTTCATCATATTGCTTGAGTTAATTCCTCTACATCATGTCATCTTACTTAATGCATTACTCCGTTCTTTATGAACTTAATACTCTAGATGCATGCTGGATAGCGGTCGATGTGTGGAGTAATAGTAGTAGATGCAAAATCGTTTCGGTCTACTTGACACGGACGTGATGCCTATATTCATGATCATTGCCTTAGATATCGTCATAACTTTGCGCTTTTCTATCAATTGCTCGGCAGTAATTTGTTCACTCGCCATATTATTTTCTATCTTGAGAGAAGCCTCTAGTGAAACCTATGGCCCCCGGGTCTATTTTTCATCATATAATCTTCTACTTTTCATCATACAAGGTTCCGATCTACTATTTTGCAATCTTTTACTTTCCGGTCTATAAAACAAAATACCAAAAATATTTACTTTATCGTTTATCTATCTCTATCAGATCTCACTTTTGCAAATAACCGTGAAGGGATTGACAACCCTTTTATCGCGTTGGGTGCAAGTTGTTTGATTGTTTGTGCAGGTATTCGGTGATTTGTGCGTTGTCTCCTACTGGATTGATACCTTGGTTCTCAAACTGAGGGAAATACTTATCTCTACTTTGCTGCATCACCCTTTCCTCTTCAAGGGAAAAACCAACGCAAGCTCAAGAAGTAGCAGCAGCTTCTAGCATTGATTTGTTCAGCCTCAAGTTCTATGCTCCATGGGTCATGCGGCTGATTAAGCTTCACTCCACCATCAACTATCAAGCTTCAGCGCGCAACCATGTTGTCTTTCTGCCTGAAATGGATATGTCCCATGAAGCCATATATCCTGAGCCTGCCAAGGAACCTGTTCGTGAAGACAATGCTGCCTTCCAAAGCTTCACTCAACCACTTGAAGGCGTTCATGTGCCTAATCCTCCTGCTGCTGCTGGTCCTCTTGCTGGTCAGCTTCGGCTGTCGCATCGTGCCAACATTGATGCTACAGCCAGCACAGTTGCCCAAAGGCCTCAAAAGCATGCTCGTGTGCTGAATGACCGAGAGCTTCTTGTTTCACTTCACCAGAAGCAGGATAGGCATCATGACTGGATGAAGCGCCAGATGCAAAGTCTTCTTGTTGATGTCAATCGCATATGCAACCTTGCAACCAAGAACTCATTTGTTGCTCATGAAGCCTGTCGGCGTGCCTGGAAGAGCCTCACAATGCTATGCTCTGAAGATGATCTTCAAGCAGATGGCTTCACTGAGAGATTCAAGTTTGACTCCAGGCCTCCACAGTCAGCAAGCTGGCGTCCAACTCCTTCCATTGAAGATTCTAAGTATCCATCTTCGGCTCCAACTATTGTTGCACGAGTCATTGATGAAGAGGATGACGCCACTTCACCAGCTATGGCTTCGCTGCACCAAGATTCTGCATCAGGCCCGTCTGCACCGCCCAACTCCACCGTCGACCCTGCTGCCCCAACATCTTCTACAGCACCGCATGGGAACGCATAGGCACTCTATGTCTTCCAATCTTTTTGGTCATTCCTGACAAAAGGGGGAGAAGCATATGGGTTGATAGTCTTCAAGCGGATCTATATGGGTCGGGTGCTTATTTTTGCTAAGTTCTTACAACTCTCATTCTCGAACTGCTGGTTTTGAGTTGTAACACTTAAACTTTGATGGTCGTCTGCTACTTTTTGCTACTACCGTTTGTTGCGATGATAAATTCCGCATGAAGTCATTCTGCAGATGCCCATTTCTCATTGTGCATATCATTATCTTCATTACATTTGTGTATGCATGATGAATTGTCTTCATGAGTTGAAGAAGATCTCCACAAAGCAGAACATGCCATGTGCATTTGCATTCAAAGGCAAATTACTTATATGCACATCTTCAGGGGGAGCCTTTTCAACTTATGAAGCCAATGACCACGTTCTTTATCTTACACATAATTTTATCCCCGTTGAAAACTTCAACCAGTTTGTCATCAATCACCAAAAAGGAGAAGATTGTAAGTGCATCTAGTGCCACCCCTAGTTGGTTTTGGAGTATTGACGACAAACGTGGTTGAGGGACTAATGTGTTTATGAGAATTGCAGGATAACACAGGTAGTAGTCCCTCATTGATTCGGTTTACCTACCAGAGATGACCCCTAAAAATGTATGAAGACATTGAAGACAATGATGGTTCGTGAAGACATTCACGTTGAAGATAATAACGTGTGAAGACATTCACTTGAAGACTATGGAGTGCGAAGACATAGTTTCTTTCGTAGTTTCCTCTTCTTCTTTATTGAGTCATAGGAACCACCGAACTGTTAAGTGGGGTCCAAGTGAACAAAGTCGGAAGACTGATGTGATGCTCAACCCAAATTCTATGTCTTCGAGTGAAGACAATGAGAGCAAATCTTATCCAGAGTTGGATAAGTCAGCTTTGCTTGTAGCCCAAGCCAAGCTGCCGCGTGTGTTTGAAATCTGACCGTTGGACACGTGTCGGTTCCTTAGTGACCCAGGGTCATTTCGGACATATCATGTCGGGTTGCCTGCTGGCTATAAATAGCCCACCCCCTCCACCATAAATTGGTGGCTGCTCAGAGTTAGTACACGGCTTTTGTCGTTTGAGAGCAACCCACCTCCGAAGCCTTTGAGAGAGAATCCTTGCGAGGACAAAACCCAAAACACCCAAAGCCCAAAGAGTGTTGGCATCACTGAAGTCTTTCTGTCCGCGTGATCTGAAGACTTATTACACTTGAGAACTGTGTATCCTCCAGCCGGTTAGGCGTCACGTTCTGAGGATTCAAGAGTCATTGTGGATCGCCGGTGAACGGAGTCTATGAAGGTTTGGAAGTCTACCTTGAAGACTTACCTGAGTGATTGGGCGAGGACTAAGTGTCCTTAGCTCAAGGGGAATAAGGTGAAGACGTGGTCTTTTGAGATTAATCTCAGCCTCCCTAACCAGACGTACAGTTGTCACAGCAACTGGAACTGGTCTACCAAATTTCTGTCTTCACCAAGCAACTGGTTCTATCCCCTACCTCCTTTACATTTCAGTTTGTCTTCGTGAAGTCATTGCATGTTTGCCTGAGTTGTTTGACTTCACTGTGCGACGACTTTCACCTGTTTGGCTTCATACTATCTTCCTATTTCGATCTGTTCTACCTAACTGCTATTTGTCTTCGTGCTTTCATTGTATTGCTTACTTGACTATGGCATGTCTAGTGTAGTTTATCTTTCGCTGGATATTGTATAGGTTCCATTTGGTTGTCTGTCTTCAAAGACCTTGTGTTTTTGAAGACTTTCATAAAAATCGCCTATTCACCCCCCCCCCCCCTCTAGTCGATAACTAGCACTTTCAGCCATAAACTTCGTTCCTTTATATAAGGTGTATTTGTTTTTCCCGAAAAGTCCACAATGTAAGGTGTATTTCTCTTTTCTTTTTAGTTTTCCGTGTGTGCCCTCCCACCATCCAATACATGCCTTAGATAAAAAGTAGCACGTAAATAGGAAGGTAGTTAAAAAGAATCATTCTCCCTGATTGCATGCACTCACATTTCTCTCTCTCTCTCCCATCCCATAGATTGATTTCATTCTGGTGCAGCAGGATTTAGTTGCCTTTTATTAGGTCGCCGTTTATTTATTTGCCACTAATTAAGCTGCTAACTACCTAATTGGTTAAGGGCATTTTTGCCCAAAATCCACCTCAATTTTGTGCCTTGGTCATCGCGTCCAAAAAAATACACCTTACTTAAAGGAACGAATGTAGTAATAACTAAAAAAAGAATGGAGTTTGTTTTACACATATCCTTATTGCAAAATCATCACTCTTTCAGTACTATTATCTCTAGTTTCTTGGCTCCCGTGGTAACCCAAAACTTTGTCTCGCCTTTGATGTTGTTTGGTACATTTTTAGGTGAGAAGCTCTTGTGACGGAAGATACAACATTTCGCTCATTCCAAAAGGTCCAGCTACTGAACATTCCGAGGAAGGCCATGACTTTTCAATTTGGCAGATAAATTGACCCATCACTCGTTGATGGAAAATGCTTCAAGTGGCAAGAGAACGTGCCTATGTTCCCAAGATGAAGCACTCGTGTAGGCACGAATCTTGGCATGATGACATGGACCTCCTTGTCTACATGCATACACGCACATGCAAATGATCCAATTCGTGGTGCGTGCACCCCGCAAAAAATAAAATAAAATTCGTGGTGCGTGTACAATTGGTCATAGCCGTCGTCTAATCAACCTCAGCCACTCTTGTTCACTCGGTTTGGCTATGATGGTGCTCGCGCCACTACTACTACTAGTCTACAAAACCACTAAACCGCTGCTTTCTCGGATCGGTCAATGGACGATGGTCCACTAGCAAAGCCGCTCTACTTTTTGCGAAGATGACAAATGGTGACGGACGTGATCCTTTCCCGCCGGACTGTGTCGTGTCGCTTGCCTGGTTATGGACGTTGTGTGCCATGGCGGTATCAAACTGCAGCACAGCACCAGACTACTCCCTCCGTCCCGTAATATAAGAACTTTTTTTACATTAAATGTAGTACTACATAACATGGACCGGGTCACTTCTGACGGACTATTGCCTGGGTACAGTAACGGGGAAGAGAGGGAAACTAAAGAAGGATACTACTGTTGTCTGCATAGATGCACAGAAATTCTGCAGCGCTACCAGTTTGCGTCGTTGCATTTTGCGGAGTCGTCTGCTTTGCCCACACGCCACTCCATTTGCACGTACTCTCTCTGCATCGAAATATATGTCCTTGAAGCAACTGTAATTCAACTTCTCCAGCGACATATATTTCGATACGGAGGGAGTAGTAACTTTGAAGATGTCCATGCCAAATTAAACAACGGCTGCGGCCTCAGCAGCAGGGAAAGGAAGACACGCCAAAGTCCAAACGGACCAAACAAAAGAGAGCATATTTTCTCGTCGCGGTCCAAGATTTTGTACCCCAACCGTTTGGCGTGGACGCCGTCCGGCTGTCCATGTCCCTCGTCAAGTCCGGCGCTTTTCGTCCGGCTCGAGAGGAAACAAAACCGTCGCCGGTAGCGTGGACGGCCGGCGGATCGCCCTGTTTTTTGTTGGGCGGGCGTGCCTTAGTCGGAGTAGTGGCATCTCGTAGCCGGCCGGGAGAGACCATTGAAAAATAAAATACTCGGAACGAGCAAGCCGAGGCACGCGGTTCGAGGAAACGGCTACCGCTCCCTCGTGCTTCTCGCTTTGCGGCGCCAATGCGTGATCGGCTCGCCACTCAAGAGCTGCTCCCTCCTTTCAATTTTCATATATTTTCCCTGTGTTTATCTGCACCAAAAGGATATAAGTCAGGCTCTCATAGACGTTTTCTGACGCGTACGTGGGAGACTTTTCAAACTTGTACAGAAAAAACAAAACAAATGTATTTTTCTCTCTACACCACAGTACTAAAAAAATGGAACACTGAAGCTCGGGGGCAACAGAACCGCCCGTTTGGAGTCCGAAGCGGGTGAATCCAACGGAAAAAATTCGCGACAGTTCCGGTTGAGAATCCAACGGAAAAATCGATCCGCGGTGCACCGTGCGCGCCGTCCCAATCAGCTCCTGGTCAGCAGTAAACAAGCGTGGCTCTACGCGTAACCATCCCAATGATGCCATCATGCTTGTCTCAACGTACCGACGGGGAAATAGACGGCTTCCCGTGAATCCATCCCAGAATCGCTTGGATCACATGCCGCACGTCACGTCCGTAGGGAAGATGCCCGCAGAAAATTCCCGGCCTTGCACTGCACTTGCGTGTCTCGGGAAGACGATGCGGTGCGTGTCGTGCGTCCGATGAATTGCCCCGGTTGGTGGATGTACTACGCCAGGAAATGGATAACCACTTTAGGCCTTATTCGGTTTCAAGGATTTTTACAAGGAAAAGCATAGAAACAAAGATTTTAGAGAAAAAAATTCTATACATGCATTTGATTTGTAGGAAACGCGTAGGAAATTTTATAGGAATACTATTCATTTCCTATGTTTTTAAACGAATCTACACATCCGCTCAAAGCTTATTTTATGCATAGGAACTAGACAAGATAATTCTTTAGAATGACAAGTGTCATCTTATCAACCTCCTGTACTATTTCTAAATCCTACATTTCGGTTTCCTCCAAACCGAATAAGGCCTTAGAGGATTTACAACCGGACCCATATCCGTCCTAAACGCCCAGGCGGGCTGTCCGCTAAATGTTTGGACGTAAAAACTTTACCCAAGCAGGCTTCTCATATCCGGCCCAAGCGACCAGACTGACCGGCTCGCCATATCCGGCCCATAGCTGGGGCAAGGACGCCCGGACGCGGGCCCCACATCGGATAGGTCCGCTAGGGCCCGCGCCGCCCCACCGATGCCCCCACAAATACCCCTTGGATCGGGCGAACTCTAATCAAACCCTCACTTTTTAAGTCCACACTCGTCTTCTCCGCTTCCCTCATCCCCTCTGCCTCCTCCTAAATCCGTCCACTCCCCTTACCCATGGCCAACTCCAATCAGGACTTCGGCGGGCGAGCTTAATCCCATGGACTGGGACTCAAGGAGGAGGACGGCGGATCGAGTAGCGATGCATCGGACGAGGAGGAGCTAGCGCATGGACACCGGCGGGAGCTCGAGCTCCGTTGCGTCTGCCGCGAGCTCCTCCAAGTCCCGCTGACGGAACGCAGGCCGTGCCCGCCCGTCCAGCTCTGCACCACCCCAGATCCGAAGCAGGGTGGGCGTCTTCCTTCCCCATCGGCGTCAGCACCACTCAGGGGCAGCGGTGGGTGCTTGTGTTCGCGGCTCACATGCGGATGTGCATGCCGGAGTCGGAGGCGAAGGCGGCCTGGCGTGAGCGACAGCGCGGCGGACCCCGAATTTTCCCGCCAGTAGGCTGCTCCGTCCCCTTTGACCTGGAGGGGGCGCTCTTTCGCGAGGTCATGCGGCGGTCGTTGACCACGGCGGAGCCCGGATCTTCCCCTAGCGCGCGTGCTCCTGTTGGGGAACGTTGCATGGAAAAACAAAAAAATTCTATGCACACGCAAGATCTATCCATGAAGATGCATAGCAACGAGAGGGGAGAGTGTGTCTACGTACCCTCGTAGACCGTAAGCGGAAGCGTTTAGTAACGCGGTAGATGTAGTCGAACTTCTTCGCGATCCAACCGATCGAGTACCGAACGTACGGCACCTCCGCGTTCAGCACACGTTCAACTCGGTGACGTCCCCGCCTTCTTGATCCAGCAAGACGGGCGAAGTAGTGGATAAGTTCCGGCAGCACGACGGCGTGGTGACGGTGGTGGTGATGCTATCCCCACAGGGCTTCGCCTAAGCACTACGAAAATATGACCGAGGTACGAAACTGTGGAGAGGGGCGCCGCACGCGGCTAAGAGATTATCGTTGTTTGTGTGGCGCCCCCTCCTCACATATACTAGTAGAACGCCCGTGCGTTGCTACGGGCTATAATGCCTTTAAAGGAATGAAAAAATTATCATGGTCATCTTTGAGGTTGAAACTCATTTCTCCCTCATATGCCCGGGTGTGCTCGGACATCAAACGGGCACCCAGCAGGCTCAAAAAAATCGAACCATCTACTCAGTCCGGGCTCCCCCAAATCCAACCAACATGTATGGGAGAAATGCGTTTGTCTTGACTATTTGACATGTTATCTCCAACGTGCGATCCAACAAAAACCCCACCCAACAACACACCATTTCCTTTTCCTGTTGGACTCACCCCTTCCCGCTCGGTTTCCCGCTGTAGCGGGACATTGCTCGCCGGAGCCCTCTCTTTTAGAACTGGATGACGCTCATCTCACCTTCGCCATGACGCTCTCTCTCCTTCACATCGTACTTCCCTATGGACCGCTAAGGTGGAGTCCCCCTTCAACCGCCCCGCCCTCCGGTCTGATCCACTACCCCTGTGTTCGTGTTGCTCTACCACCACCATCAAGGGGGAGGGGGTGATGTGTGCGTCGCCCGTGATGCCCCCAAGCCAAGAAGGTACATTCGATGTCTCCTAAATCATTCTCAAGTTGTAACATACAGTTGAATGTCGTGCATTACCACGAAAAAAATATGATGTCCATTGTTGGTCATACAAGTCATACACCACCGTGTCCGTTATTAACTCTTGAAGCAACCAACCAATGCATTTACCCTTCTATGCTAACCAAAAAATTGTACGACTTGATGAAAAAATGAACCGCCCGCTCATGCAATTTGCTTCAAAGCCATCCTAAAAAAATGCAATTTGCCATATTTTGTAAGTAGTGAATTATTCCGCTCAGACACCCTTAACTGAACAGATCAACCCCAACCCCCATCCCGCTCACTCTCAACCCTCACTCTTATGACAAAATCCACTAAATCGTACTCTAAGTGAGCCAATGATCGAAGCCGGTGGCAAATCCCTCTCGATGTCGAGGGACATATCCTCTTGATTGGAGGTGGTGGCGATCCCTCTCAATGTCGAGGGCCTGGAGAATGGTGTCCTCTTTGCGGGCGCACCTGGGGCCAATCAGGCGATCTTGTCCGTGTGGTAGCGCACAATCTGCACCTTGCCTTGCCTTGGAGATGCAACCCTCTAGATCCAGCTCTTGGCAACACAAGGATTCACGCACTAGCTGGATCCCAAGTTCTCATCGATCTCAGTCGGAGGTGGCACCATGATGTGGATCGGCGGCAAAGTGGCGGCTCACAGCGGCATGGAGGGTAGTAACCCTAGCGCGTCGCGGGGTTGGCGCCAGGACGATAGGTATGTGTGTGCGTCCGTTGTGTGAAGTGGGAGGGAGGTGGGTGGGGTGAGCAGTTGTTTCATAACAAAATCAGGAGGGTTGAAAATAAACCGGCGGGGAAAGGGATTGGATAAAAATCGATTGGGGAGGCCTAGCTAATTGCCCTTGCGTTGCCACGAGATATAAAAAATACTTTGATCAAAATGATTATTGTAATCTAGAAATGTATGTCGAATATTTCAGGATGTCACTGACAAAAAAATAAATAAGAATATGATGGTGAGAAACTGATTCTCACCTTTCCCGCTCGACAATTGCCATGTTTCCTTAACCATCTTCCCCTTGCAAGAAGACAAAACAACATCTTTCTCCGCACCCCTCACGTTCATTTTTGCCACCGCGTCATTGCCCTTTTTTCAAAGTCATGTACATCTATAGTTTGTATCCTCTTATCGATTCAAGAGGTTCTTTTTTCTCTTTATTGGCAATCAGATCATGGAATTTCAGGGAGTGGTAATTTAAACGTTCAATTATTTTTCATATTTACTTAATTCATCTTTACCAGGTGTTGTGAGTAACCTCGATGCGAGGTGCTTGCATTAATGTCGTAATTTATCTAAAGAGAATACCATCTTTGGCAAGTGTTGTGAGTAACCTTAATGCTTGTGCTTCTTTGGTAACATGTGCAATAGAGAATTATAAATGATGTTACTTCTGTAATTTCCTCGTGAGAGAAGTATATTACCTTATGAAAGCAAGCAGTCATGTGAGATAGAGATAACTGCGAAAATAGAAAAATATGATAATAAACTTGCAATATAGAATCAGAAATCTTTGTAGCCCTCGAAGTTTATCAATCCATATTGTATTGGAAAATGGAAACCATTATTCGTAGAATTTTATCTATACATGTTAATGTTTAAGCATAAATTATGATGACAATACAAAATTAACTATTGTAAGATAATGATCTCGAATTCAAGTTGTTCTTCAATGGAAATTCAATAATACACACAACAAGATGCATATATAATGTTACAACCCGGTATTTACTCCATCATCACCTACACAATTAGAAGAATGCTTTGACAAAATACAAAAAAAAGGTGCTAAGATGGATGCCAATTAAAGGTAGGAGAGGGAAACGAAATATAAGCTTGTGTTTGATCAGTCATATAAATGACAACAGATCAACAAGCACTATCATCCATGATTTTTTCACGTGACAATATATTGCCTACCGGTTTTTCCATGCCACAGGAGTCGTCCCTTACCGTCTTTGTAGTCTCTTCCTCTCAGGTAATGGCACATGTTGTCGTGTTGTGAGTAGATCATCGATGGGATGTGGATCAAGCTATCTGAATTAGGTGGATCAGCAACCAAGCCGAGAAGCAAGAGACGAAGGGATTTTCGCCTACTACATGACCAGAGGTGTTTGAGCCCCCGCCGCTCAGAGTAGGTTGAGGAGTCGCGCCTCACCGGCGGCGGCGCCAACCAGATCCTCCTCGAGGCCGTGTAGTCCGAGAAGATCGTCCACGTCATCGATGGGTGGACATGGAGGGAAACATTGGTGCATCTCGGAGCGAGGGCAGGGAATGTCGGCGGCGGCGAAGAGAGAAATCGGGTGTGAGAAACCCTAGCCGTCCGAGAGAGAGACAGAGGAGACCGTGAATGTAGATCGGGAAACAAAAGCTGCAGTGCTGGTTTTTTCTCTCAGCATTAATAGTAGAGATGCGTATGGATGCGTGGGTGATTGATTTGGATGGCCTGACTGTGCGTGTTTAAGGAATGATTGATTTGGATTGATTTGGATGGCCTGCCCATGCGTGTTTCCTAGTTTTTTGGTATGTGATCTTTTGTTATGGAACAAACATGTGTTTTGGTAGGTGTCTCACAGGACATACCATATAGCAGAGATAGCAGAGATTTGGTGCGTGCTTTTTTATAGGCAAAGGGGGATGTACAAGTGTAGGGAAGCAACCGCATATGGTAAGTGCGATCCTAAAAGTACGTGATTTTTTTACCCCTTTTGCAATTTATTTGTAAAGAGATAAAAACTGGTGGTACGGGGGTGGTGGAAGATGGGAGGAAATAAAACCGGACAAAAATAAAACCGGAGTACCAGGCTACCAACTGCTCCATTAGAGATTGTCGTGGTTTGTGTGGCGCACCCTCCTCACATATATATAGGTGGAGGGGAGAGGGGAGGCAGCCAGGGGCGCCCCAAGGGTGGCCGAATCCACCTTGGGCTCCTGCCCTGGCCGCGCCCCCCCTCCTCCCTTCCATATTTGCCCGAGGGGGAAAGGAAGGGGGAGGAGAAGAAAGCAGGGGGAGGCCGAACCCCCTCCCTTCCTTTTCTCCCCATGGCCAGCTGCCATAGGAGGGGCGCGCCAGCCCCTTGTGGGCTAGTGTGCTCCCCTCTTGGCCCATATGGCCCATATACCTCCCGGGGCTTCCGGAACCCCTTCCGGTGATCCAATGACTACCCGGTACCTCCTGAAACTCTTCCGGTGTCCAAATATCATCGTCCTATATATCAATCTTTATCTCCGGACCATTCCGGGGCTCTTCGTCATGTCCGTGATCTCATCCAGGACTCCGAACAACATTCGGTCACCAAATCATATAACACTATATCGTCAACGAATGTTAAGCGTGCGGACCCTACGGGTTCGAGAACTATGTAGACATGACCGGGACACCTCTTCGGTCAATAACCAATAGCGGAACCTGGATGCCCATATTGGTTTCTACATATTCTACGTAATGACAACATACGTAATTCCCTTTGTCTGTCGGTATGTTACTTGCCCGAGATTCGATCGTCGGTATCTCCATACCTAGTTCAATCTCGTTACCGGCAAGTCTCTTTAGTCGTTCCGTAATACATCATCTCGTAACTAACTCCTTAGTCACTTTGCTTGCAAGCTTCTTATGATGTGTATTACCGAGAGGGCCTAGAGATACCTCTCCGATACTCAGAGTGACAAATCCCAATCTCGATTCACGCCAACTCAACAGACACCTTCGGAGATACCTGTAGAGCATCTTTATAATCATCCAGTTACGTTGTGACATTTGATAGCACACAAGGCATTCCTCCGGTATCCGGGAGTTGCATGATCTCATGGTCGAAGGAACATGTATTTGACATTCAAGAAAGCAGTAGCAATAAACTGAACGATCATATGCTAAGCTAACGAATGGGTCTTGTCCATCACATCATTCTCCTAATGATGTGATCCCGTTATCAAATGACAACTCATGTCTATGGTTAGGAAACCTTAACCATCTTTGATCAACGAGCTAGTCTAGTAGAGACTCACTAGGGACACGGTATTTGTTTATGTATCCACACATGTATTTAAGTTTCCGGTCAATACAATTCTAGCCTGAATAATAAACATTTATCATGATTAAGGAAATATAATAATAACCATTTTATTATTGCCTCTAGGGCATATTTCCATCAACTCCATCCCGGTCGACACGAGGAGACGCTCCTCCGCCCCGGGCTCGAAGCGTCCGAGCGCTTCGCATGAGAGAAGGAGACCATCGCCGCCAAGGCCGCCCGCCACGCGAAGGAGCAGCAGCGGCTCCTCTGCTGCCTCTCCGGCTACATTTCGACCGCATCGGAGAGCGGCACCACCACGGACGACGATGACCCTCCCGTCGCCAACGCGTACGCGGAGAAGATGGACTGCCGCACTGCTGACTGCAATGGCAAGGGCCCCGTCAAATGGTGAACTCCGCCCGTCCGCCTTGTATGTTTATATTTTAGTTGTTTTATTTTTGTTTTATTAGGTTAAATTTGACCTATCTCAGGCCTTTTGGATGAACAAGTTGCATGTCCGATTTCCGAATTGCTTACGTTTTATGCTATTTCTATGATCTATGTAGACTGCATGGCTTTGTATGAAATAAAGTATCCAGACTTGGTGTTTGTGGGGGGCAAGTTGGCTACTGTCCGTGCAGTGCCCGCAGACACGCCCGAACATGTGCTGTGGGCGTATAGGGAATCAAATTAGGTTATCATGGTTGTAGATGCTCTTAATCTGTTTGTGCATAAAATTTGAGGCCAGTAGCATATAAATATGGTCATGTGAAGAAAGAAACAAATTGTAGCTTGTGGAGGACAGTGGTATCCCAGCTCACCAGGGTTCAAGTCTTGATGCTCTTTTTTTTTCTGAATTTATTTCAGGATTTCCGGCAATTTTCAATGGGAGGAGATGTTTCCGTCGACTACGAGGCACCGGTGGTGAGTTTGTCAATCTCAAGATGATATGCCTACTCAGTCTGTGGAGGTGCTCATATAGTATGTTGTGTGTATATGTTCATAAAGGTGAGTGTACACACGTATATACGAGCGCCTGCGTCTGTACTGTGTTCTTTTCTTCGGTGGCCGCTGTGGTGGTGCCGGAGGCAGATGACGGGCGTTGGTGTTAAACTCAAAGATGTTCTGCTATCTTTTTATTTTTGTTATGTCGGTCCTTATCTGACTTATACTTTGATCTTTATGATATGAATGAGACACGTATTACCATGAAGAAAAAAAAAGCTCATGGAAGGGCATCCAGCCATCCAAGGGGGAAGACGCCTCCCCATGATTACCCATGGCGTCCCGGCTTGTTCTACGTTATCCTTAGCCAGGAACTACGATGAGCTGGATGCCAATCATACCCTGAATCTTTTAGCAACCATGTCATCGTCGACGAAGAAAAAGAAAGTGGCTTTCCTCCACCAAGAAAGCCGGCCGGCTTTATGAACCGCAACAAACCGCTTGACCGGAAGCGATACAAGAAATGGAAACCACGAAACAGCATAAATTTCTATAAAACTTAGGGAAGAAAACAGTACAGGACTTACTACTAGTTCTGTTTGTGAGATCGGCAAAAACAATGATGCTTGGAAGCATATTCGTTGGATGCCTATCCCATTGTCCATCCCATCCCAAGAGGAAGGGGAACATTGTGCGTGGCGCACGAGGCCTGCTGCGGACGAAAGCGGCGGAGCCAGCCCACCCCAAACGGCTATAATTAGGCGGTTCGGGGGCGCAAACGTTTAACTTCACTTCGTTCGTCGCGCACGCGGATCTCCCGTACCGTAAATTACCCTCCTCTCCTCCACCAGAGCCCTACCCCAGCACGGCCCGACCGACCGAGACCCCCGTAACGGGAAGGGAAACGCCAGGACCCTAAAGGCCCCGAGGCCCAGAGCCACCCAACCAACCACCGGAGCGGAGCGCAGCGGAGCCGGAGTCCCCCGCGCGCGCAGCGGCGCCAGCCAGGCACCTCCCCGCCGGCGATCGCACGCTCGGGAGATTCCGCCCGCCCAGGCGCGCGCGGCTCCGTCGCCCCGTGCGCTCCATTGGAGGAGCCCGAGCCCCCGCCCCCGCCCCGCGCGCGGCCGCCTTGGAGGCAGGGGAATTGCTTCCTGTCCTGACCCCCGCCCCTTGCCTGCTCTGGCGGCGGGTTCCTCACGGCCGCCGCGATGCCCGAGGCCGGCCGATACACCCACAAGAAGGACGACGGCATCTGCAACAGCGTCTGCGGCGAGGTGAGTCATTCCCCTCCCCCTCCCCTGCCCAGATCTGCACTGTTCGCTGCGGCGGGGTTGATTCCCGTGCCCCCCGAGATGCGGGCTTCCCTTGTCGGGATGCCGAGAGCATTAGGTCCGGGCCGCATGCTTGCCGCCTCATGCCTCGATTCGGTCCTCGTGCCGTCGTCGATGCGTGCTGCTGCTTTACTATTTTTTTCTTCCCGAGCTCCGATTTTCTGTTGGGATGCCGGTCGGAATTTGGTGGGATTGGGAGCAGAGGAGGAGGCCCTCTGCTCTTCCATGCTTTTGCTTCGGATGATGGAGGGGATATTGTTAGGTGGAGGGAGCTACGGAGTTTGGATTCTTCACGCCTTTTTGGAGGTGGAATCTCGCGACGTGTCGGAATTCCGTGTTTTTGGGCTGCTATCCCCAACCGTGGCAGTACTAATATTTCTTGCGACGAGTAGGGGGCTTTTCTGCTTCTTTCTTCGTCCACGAGCACTTGTGCTGTGAAAACTTCGTTGGCCTGCGAAATTACAGGTTTAAGGTCGACTGTTCAACCCTAAAATTTGGTCAGGGAAAGGGGCAGCTTTTGGTTAGTTATCACTACCGGTATGTCTGTAGCTAGTGTTCTTGCTGATAAAGCTGGTTTCGATTGTAGCTTGGACATTTTGATTTCCCAGCGCTCTAGGTTCAGCTGTTGCTATCTTGCATAATCTTGCCAACCTCGCGCTTCATTATTTGTGACTAATGTTGTCCTTATCCTTTTGGATTCGTGCTTGTAGCTCTGGCACTAGTTCTTCATTGGTTCGTTACTATTCCCTCCCTCTGACGGAGGGAGTGGTAGTTTACTAGTTTTACACACTGGTGGTCAGTTTCTGATGACCTTTCCATGCAACCTTTTATGGCTATAGCATAACTTGTTGTGAAAAGGGAATGTTCGGCAACTGCTTTGGGAGGTTATATCCTTTTGGCGAGCAAGGCTTTGGTTATTGCCGTGTAGGCATGTGTTTGTTCCTGCTTTAGGGATAAGACTTTACAGAGTAGTGTGTCTGACTTTTAAATGGTTGCCTCAAGTAGTTGTGCTAGGTCCTTCAGTTTGTGTCGAGGGGTGGAAATGCTCTGGTGCTGTCGTAAGTTACCTTGTTCTTGCCGTTTTTAATGGCGTGATCTGATGGTAACACCCTTTTGTCATCAGCAAGTGAAATTGGATATCTGTGCTCACACATGAGCTTTTCAATCCATGTTTCTTCCTTATACGCCTGTCCTCGAATGCAAAATTTCGTAATTCAGTAATTTAGTCTGTTGCGTATGAACCAGAACGAACAGCATGCTCGTCTTCTGTTCCGTGCATCGACGAGTTGCAGGACAGTAGACCTGTTTTTCCTTGCATCTGAGCCTGTCCTCGAATGTGATTCACAAAATGATTCCCAATTCCGTGTAATATTTCCTGATGATTTTTAGGTAAATTGCTCAGCTTAAAATATCCCTTGGCAGCGTCAAATTTATATTCAATCATCTATTTTGCTACCTCTGAACCTGAATGAACCGATGTTAAAACACTCCTTCAGTCATGTGTACCAGTATGTTTGATGTACCAGTATGTCAATGCCTGGTGTTCTTATTTCCTTCATGAATTTACTTATGTCTATTCTTGCTTTCTTATCTAATTTATGAATTCATTCACTTGCAGCCCACCTCAAAGGCAGTTATGGCCATGTCAAGGCTCAAGTGTGCGCTTCGGGGGTTTGATTTCAGGGTACTTCTGGCTCTCTTGATTGGTGTGCCACTGGTAA
Organism: Thinopyrum elongatum; assembly: GCA_011799875.1. Lineage (NCBI taxonomy): Eukaryota > Viridiplantae > Streptophyta > Magnoliopsida > Poales > Poaceae > Thinopyrum > Thinopyrum elongatum. The sequence goes on along the minus strand of CM022298.1, from coordinate 478,816,078 downwards.
TGTTGATGATATATGCGCATGGTCAGAAGGTCACATACTTCCTCCGGCCAATCTGGGAATCTCCTCCGGAGCCCTTCAAGATAATCCCTCACTACTACAATGAGAATGTCACTATGGAGAACCTCTGCAAGTTACATGGGTGGAAAGTCAGGGAGACCCCACGCCGTGTTTTCGATGCTGTCCTCTTCAGCAATGAGCTTGATATCCTTGAACTCCGTTGGAATGAACTGAGCCCCTATGTGTCAGAGTTCGTCCTGCTCGAGTCCAACTCAACTTTCACTGGTGTGATAAAGCCCCTCTACTTCAAGGAAAACCGCCATCGATTTAGATTTGCTGAATCACGGCTGACCTATGGCACATATGGGGGAAGATTCATGAAGGGGGAAAATCCATTTGTTGAGGAGTCATTTCAGAGGGTTGCCCTGGACCAGCTTATTAGGATTGCAAGAATTGAAGATGACGACTTATTGATCATGTCAGATGTTGATGAAATCCCAAGTGGGCACACAATCGATCTCTTGAGATGGTGTGACGACACTCCTAAGATTCTCCATCTTCAGCTCAGGAATTATCTGTACTCCTTTGAGTTTTTTCTGGATGACAAGAGTTGGAGGGCGTCAATTCACAGGTACGTATCTGGGAAGACAAGATATGCGCATTTTCGGCAGACAGATGAGCTTCTTGCCGATTCAGGGTGGCACTGCAGTTTTTGTTTCCGGTACATCAGTGATTTTGCCTTCAAGATGAAAGCTTATAGCCATGTGGATAGGATCAGATTCAAGTACTTCCTGAACCCTGAGAGGATTCAAGATGTCATTTGCAGAGGGGCGGATCTTTTTGACATGCTGCCTGAAGAGTATACGTTCCAAGAAATCATTGCGAAGTTGGGCAACATTCCAAGCACATTCTCTGCTGTTCATCTTCCTAGTTATCTGCTTCAGAATGTTGACCGGTACCGATATCTTCTCCCTGGGAACTGCAGGAGAGAAAGTGGCTAGGTTCTGTAGTTTACTTTGCAAGCTGTTGTGCATCGGTGTCACTGCCGAAGCTGCTTGAGAGAGGTTGGCTGTTGCAATTGCATCTGATATGATTGCTAACGATTAGTTGGACGGTTGCTTGGGCTAGTGGCTATGGACAAGTTCATGATTTTGTGCCGTGTAATGGAACATTGGAGGATATGACAGCATAGCGCATGCTTGATCGTTACCTTCTCAGAAGAGCTCAAAGGTGTATGCTTACCACCAGAAGTCATTGCCATTCATATTTCCTCCCTGATTGATGTGTAAACTCAGAGCTGTAATGGAGAAAATGAACACTATGTGAGATTTCAGATTTATATGTTGTACAAGTGGCCTTACCCTGCAGATAATTACATATGCATGTGTTCATATTTCTCACCTTGGTGCTCTGTTTCTTGTGTTGATGGCACCGTTGAAAATCTGATTTCCTGACTACTGGATTTTCTGATTCCCATATTAAGAAGTTCTGGCTTCCAAGACTGTTTTGAAACTTAGGTGACCGGGTAAGTACAACTCCCACATTTTGCAGCTGTGAACAGACTTGAAAGGTGCCGTGGCAAAAAAAAGTTGCAGGGGAATGTTGGTGACCCTTGGACTGACATCTGGACATGTCGAAATCTTGGTGCTTGGGAATCTTGTTCAGTTTTTCTTATGCATGTTTTCCTGCCCCTTGTTTTTCTAAGTTATTGCTTTTGTGTTACGGGTTTTTTTTTAAATGGTCTCTTGTAAAAGGTCTCAAAGGCTTCTCGCTGAACAAACCTCCTTGAGAGGTTTGGTCATTCAGCATTTCTTGTCTGGTTCCAGTGAATCAACTATGCTTTGTTTGACACAGTTGACTCCATTGTGCTGGAATGTGCGAGTTTCCAAGTATCATGCAATAGGTTTCTTTGTGTTTGGCCTTTTTCTGTTCTGAAGTTTAAAACTGAAGGAATAATCCCTCAGTTGTTTACGAGTTGTGTTCAGTAGCAAGGGTTTTTGCACCTTTATATCACGCTTCTGTTGAATTTTCATTATTTGTAGCACCAATCCCTTATCTGAAGCTGAAGACCCTTTTTGTTTGTGTTGTAGTATCAATGCATTTTGCTAATCTAAATGTACACTACCTCCATTCCAAAATGTAAGACGTTTTGGTAGGCTAGTTTAGTCTACCAAAACGTCATATATTTTAGAACGGAGGTAGTAGTAGATTAAAGAATGATGGTGCACCGTATCCTAATTGTGCATGTGGTTTAGGCATCTATTAACCTGCTGATCTTTTCTGAACTGCGGCTTGCAGCACAGCAATTGTATCACCATCTGCCTAGGCATGCATAATCTTTTCCCTGTCCTGTGTGTGCCTGTCAGTGTTCAAATATTTTGCTAGGCAAATTTTAGTTTCTTTTTCTGTTAAAGCTAGGCAATTTTTAGTAGTGTGTTTCCTCCCTGTCCCTGTAGTTATGCTTGACTGAGGCCAAATTGGTTTGAAATTTGGTAGGTTCGTGTAGAAGAATCTGAATACATTTCTGCTTTGAACAGTATCCAACAGGCTACCACTGCTGGGGTTAATTTGCACCTTGTCGTGGGGTTGTCTGATCCTCAGTTTGTTATACTAGTAATCTTTTCCAGTTAGATAGCGCCTCTTTATACTAGTTTTAAGTTACTGAGAAGCAATTATTTTATTAATAATTAGTTTTTCAAATCACCTGTCTAAAACAATATATCAAATGAGACGTCATTATAGTTCTCTTTTATGATCAAGTAGTAAAACAAAGGAAATGGTGATGATTAACAAACACTCCATTAGAACAATGGGACATGTCCTGCAAACTAGAAAGGGAAGAAAATGCAATGCTCAGTTACCAGTTATTACTCCCATTTTGCTTTGTTTGCTTTGTTTATGTGCTTTTTATTATCAGTCTCGAGATCTGGTAGAGGAGACCAGTTTACCAGGTTGAGTGGCTTCTTCGTTCTTCAATCTCTCTTTCTGCAGTCCCCCAGTCCTTGGCAACTCCTTTCCGTCAATTTGAGTCTGTTTGTAATTTAATCTCTTGACCGCTTGTATTAGCAAGTTCATCGGCGCAATAGTTTGGTAGTTTTGCCTCCAGGGTTGTCTTTTCAGTTAAGGTTTTCCTTTGATTTCTTTGGCCTCTCTTTCTTTATTATTTTCTTGTGCTTTCCTCAAGTCCTTATCACTCGTGTCTTGTCTATATAGAAGGTAAGAGTGGTACACACAAGAAACAGGATTTGGCTCCCACCACACACCACTCCTACACACTACACTATTTCTCGATGAACAAATCAACTCCTCTCCTTAAGCCCGGCTCCAAAGCTTAAGCTCGGGAGTCGAAGCCTTCGCATTGCATCTTAGGAATCCTCTTTCTTTCTTGAGCTAGTCCACCAGCTTTGTTGATATAGCAACAGTCCCACACCTGCCTGGATAGCACACACTGAGGAAGCAAGTCATCCACGTTGTCCTCCTATGTTCACAAAGATAACAATGAGAAGGCAGCTCTTGCAGGTCCGTGCGAGCCACATGAAGATTTTGCACGACAACAGTGCCCAGCAACGCCGGATCGCACTAGCATAAGAGACTCTAATGGCTCCTTCAGAGTGCCACTTCCAGATCGCTCAGCTCGGTCCTCTTGGTCTGGTATGAGCTGCACCGTCAGCATGATCTCCCAAAGATGAATTAGCTGAATTAATCCATCGGTGTCCAGCTCGCCCAAAATGTCTCAAGCCCAGCCATGTGCCCTGCACACCCTCTCTCTTAACTCTTCTTTTGTTGATGCACCGCAGCAATCTCCTGGGCATTAGAGCCATTAACCCAGCGATCTTTCCATGATCTTATTCCCATTTTTTTTTCTTCGATCATCATTTCTGTACTCTCTTGCTCAGTCTTATACTTGTTGCTTTACTCTTTTGTTTATCAGTTTTCTTTTTCTTTCAGTTCGTTCCTTATTGTTTGCTGGTCACGTACCGATTTGCAGATGTGTATAGGGATCAGGGAGAGAATGGGTGCCGTTACTGTCTAGAGTTTGGTGCTGCAACTGGCCCTTGGGCGGTGCAGGCTGGACCCAACCCTGGGGGCTCCTTTCCCTCACTCACGTACGCCGCTAGTCTTGAAGTAGCTAGAGTTGTCTTTCCATAGGCCGGTCGCTGGGTCAAAAAAGTCAAGAACCAGTCAAAGCCAGGATCAAAGGACGGACTGGGCTATGGGATAGCCATGGCTCGAGTGATCATCTCTCTCGCCGTATGTATAATAATCATCATCACGACGACGGAGTATAGCAGCCATAGCAAACCTGCACGCAAGCCATGGTGAGACTTTGACCACAGTCGCGTCGAAGTCAAGTTGACTGGACTTTATCAACGCAAAAAAAAAGGAAAAAACTTTGGGATCGGAGACAGCGGTGTACTATTTGTGGCCGCCGCGTTGCCGTGGTTGTGCAGATGGAAGGGGCAGGGGCAGGGGATTTGCCACGATCTTGCCGCGTGCTGTCTCGTCCGGCAGCAGCAGCAGCGAGTAATGTCGCTTGCGAATCATTTGGTTTCCATAGACCCAGCTGACAGTACAGGCGTAGCGATACGTACGCAGTGAACAAGATATTCAGCTTTACGACGGTGGAGAAAGCAAGGCATGGCCATGGCGTGGAGGTCTTGGTCTTCGGCAGGAGTCAAACTGAGTGTCACGTCACCGTTAAATACATGCACCTTTTTCAGATGATTATAAATACATGGAGTGCAGGTATCCCATATTTTTTATGGAGAATACGCGAAGATTGCGTATCATTTCATTGATAGAAGAAGATAGAATAAGTACACGAGATGGTACAGCACATGACACGATCGTAAGGGGCGTGAACATGATGCCCGAAGCGTAAAGACGAGAGATGCTCGACCCAAGCAAAGAACACAACGAAACTCTCCGACTAGAGAAGCTATCCAGCTAACAACCAAACTACAAACATCTCCAAAATTAGCATCGAGGACGCCACGAGCAAAACAACACAACACCTTCATGAAGGAGAACGACACCGAGACGCCGTCGTTGTCCGGTCCGGAAAACCGAACCTAGGGTTTCCCCTAAAGCTCGAAGAGGGCCGCAGAAGATGCCCATGGCAGCGCCTTCAAGAAGGGCACGGCATCCACGGATGTCGCTGCTGCCAGCATAGGCTGCAGGGATTTCGCCCTGGCTAAATTCCGAGCAATCCCAAGCCGTCGGAGCACAGATCACAAACGAGGCAGTCAGGCCTACGTCGGAGCAGCGACCGCAGGAAGGGGAGCTATGCCCGACGCCGAAGAGGCATCGGGCGCCGCTGGACGCGCGAGCTTCGGAGGAGGACGGGGCTGCGTGGCTGAGCGGAGTGAAAGGTGGCGGGGATGCGACGGTGGCCGGAGCCCCGGACGAGCCATGATCTGTAAGGGGCGCAGATCCAAGCCACGGGGACCGGAGCAGCATGGACACAGTGTGGCGGAGGCGAAGATGCGTCGGGATGGACGGCCAACCAAGGTACCGACAAGGTGGTGGTGAAGCGGAGATGCTGAGGAGCCAACGAGCCAAGGGAGTCGGAAAGCGCAGCTCCCTGGGCACGCCGGGTCCAAAGTCGCGCCGGCGGCCAGGAGCACAGGAGGGGGCGCAGGTCCATGGCCATCGGGCTGAAGTCGCTCCTGCCGGGTGGAAGACGAGGGGGACTCGCGCACAACCAAAATCCGGACGAAGCGCAGCAAAAAGCCGCCACCGCCGGCGCAGCCAGCCGTCTCCAAGACTGCCTCCCGAGGAGGCCCGCCCAGAGCTCGAAGGGAGGGGGACGCAGTTGGCAGGTTGCGCCCGGCCACCACGGGGCCGACCGGAGAGCACCACAACCAGCCGGAAGTGGACCCCCAGATCGCATCCGGGGCCGGATGGAGCTGCTGCAGGAAGTCGCAGCCGGGGGAAGGGGGGCGGGCACCAGCGTCGTCAGCGAGTCGTGGTCGCGTGGGAGGACGCGCGCACCGCCGGTGGAGGCCGCCGCCGCCGGAGGCACCAGATCCGGGGAAGGGGGGGGGTGGCGGAGGGAGATGGTTGGTGGAGAGGAGAGGCCCCGCCGCCGCCATCCCATGGCCAGGCGCGGCTTTGCCGGCCGGCCCTCCGGCGACGGCGACGCGGGGGTGGGCTGGAGGCGGGGCCGAGCCGGCGGTGGCACGCGGGGGTCGGGGTTCCTTATACAACTTCCGTTGATGATCCAACTCCTACAATTCTTACCACAATGCCAGTCATAATACAAAATAGAGTTCTTTTTAGGGACACAAAGCAGATAAAACGAAATGTGCACAAATAGAGTCCATCATACACACAAAGTCGTCACCTGCTTCTTAATCCCTCCCCGCCAGATAAAAATGGGCTAGGCCTTAATGCACGGATAACTGTTGGAGCCACCAGGGATGGGACCGTCTAACACAAAAGAATGGCAAAAAAAAATGGCGTAAAAGAAAATGTAGCACACAGAAGAGTACTCCACACAGAACCTTTTTACTTGGACAGGAAGGACTCGGCAAGATTCAGGGCGGCATGCCATGCCAGTCACCTCTCCCCACCCCCTCTCTCACTGTACATGGCTACGCGTGGTTCCACGTTTGGGGGGACACGTTGGGCCTCGGAAGAGGAACCAGGTGGCATCTTTACCTTCTTTGGCTTGGAGAGGAAGAAATTAGGGGGGCAGCGGGACCCTTGGACGCTTTGGTGATGTGACGGCGATGCAAGAAACAAGGCCAGGAAGCGGGGGGTCCCACCCGAGCCTCCTCTCACTGCTGGGGCTGGCTGGCTGTGCATGCCGAGTCCAGTACAAGGCTGGTCCCGTCCCGGGGTGGTGTGCGTCAACCCGACAAGCCGACCCATGGGCATCCGACCCGAATAGATAGGTTATGAGTTGTGGACCTCGCCTATGGGTAACCTGATTAGTCGGAGATAAGGTATGGGTTTAAGTTTATGCCCGTGGGTTACCTGATGGGTCACCCGATTAGTACTAATAATTAAATAATTGATTTATTCTTCATTATATCTGATGTTTTTAATAATCTAAATCTAAATGCACTAACGTACAGCGTCTCACTAGCAATGGTCATTAAAAAAGAACAAGGCACAACTAGCTGGGACCGACCATACGAGAGCAAATCCATCACTAGGCCTCTTCTCACTTCTCATTCACACGCTAGGTATGGCCCAATTCTAGCTTCAGACGATCCTCAAAAAAAAAAATTCTAGCTTCAGACTGGCCCATGCAAGCAAAATCGATGGATGCAGGCTGCAGTACACAACGGCGCACATATGCATTAGAGCATCTCCAGCCATGTCCCCAGCATGCCCCTCCAAGGCAATTTTTTAGCACCGACGATGAAAAAACGGCCCAGTCGCGTCCTCAGGAGTCTAATTTTCGCCGGCCGAAACTGGCACCGGTGGATCCAGACCGAACCCGGCGCGCTGGGGGGCGCCCGGGGGTGTCGGGGCAACCATTTTGGCGCGAAAGAACGGCGGGCCCGCCGAGTCAGCGAGCCCCGCGCCTCGTCGTCCTTATCGCCTCGGTTTCCCGCGGGGAATCAATGCCATGGCTGCCGTCGGTCAGCCTTCCATTGATTCCTCACGGGTGGCGCAATGAGACGACGCGCCCCCTCCCGCCACGCGTACACACGACGCCGCCCCCCCCCCCCCCCCCGCCACTATATAAGCTGCCCTTCCCTCGTCGGTGGACGCACCCCGCCCGCCGCCCCCTTCTCTCCCCGTGCACGCACAGCCGCCGCCGCCGAGTTCCTCTTTCCCTGTGCACGCACAGACGATGGACGAAAGGTTCCCCGGCGATGGGGCGGCGGCCAATGGCTTCGGCCGCCGCTCTCTGCACGAGTGGGAAGCCCATCTCCTCCACGAAGCGAGCTACCCGGCGCCTCCCGACATGCGCGCGCCGGGCGGTGGAGGCTCAGCGCCGGGGGCGTCCCCGTCCCTCCGCTGCCCGACGTCGAGCACCCCGACTACTTCCAGGCCGAGATCGACCGTGTGCGGGCGTCTCTGTCGGAGGAGGAGCGAGCCCTCCCGGAGTACGACGCCGGCAACCACGAGGCGTGGGCGGCGTACTTCGAACGCCGGCAGGCGGAGCGGCTGGCCTCCACCAACAACGCGCCAGTGGTGCGGGGGCGCAACAACAGCGACAACTGTCGCCTGTGGTGTTGGGGAACGTTGCATGGAAAACAAAAAAAATTCTACGCACACGCAATGATCTATCCATGGAGATGCATAGCAACGAGGGGGAGAGTGTGTCTACGTACCCTCGTAGACCGTAAGCGGAAGCGTTTCACAATGCGGTTGATGTAGTCGAACTTTCTTCGCGCTCCAACCGATCTAGTACCGAACGTACGGCACCTCCGCGTTCTGCACACGTCAGCTCGGTGACGTCCTCGTCTTCTTGATCCAGCAAGACGGGCGAATTAATAGATGAGTTCCGTCAGCACGACGGCATGGTGACGGTGATGGTGAAGTGATCTCCGCAGGGCTTCGCCTAAGCACCACGAAAATATGACCGAGAGAGTAAACGGTGGACGGGGGCACCGCACACGGCTAAGACAATCTTCTGTGTTGTTTGGGGCGCCCCCTCTCCTCTATTTATATATGTGTAGGGACTTGGAGTAGAAGGAATAGTGCCACATAAATAGTACCACATGAACAGTACCACGTGAACAACAGGTTTGGTATACAACATGGCGTATTTTCTAGAACCTATGACTGAGGCATAGGGAATGACTTTCATTCTCTCTCTATCTTCTGCCGTGGTCGGGCTTTGAGTCTTACTCAATTTCACACCTTTGAATACAGGCAAGAACCCTTTCTTTGACTGATCCATTTCGAACTCCTTCAAAACTTTGTCAAGGTATGTGCTTTGTGAAAGTCCTATTAAGCGTCTCGATCTATCCCTATAGATCTTGATGCTCAATATGTAAGCAGCTTCATCGAGGTCTTTTATTGAAAAATTCTTATTCAAGTATCCTTTTATGCTATCCAGAAATTCTATATCATTTCCAATCAACGATATGTCATCCACATATAATATCAGAAATGCTACAGAGCTCCCACTCACTTTCTTATAGATACAGACTTCACCGAAAGTCTGTATAAATCCATATGCTTTGATCACTTCATCAAAGCGTATATTCCAACTCCGAGATGCTTGCACCAGTCCATAGATGGATCGCTGGAGCTTGCACACTTTGTTAGCACCTTTAGGATCGACAAAACCTTCTGGTTGCATCATATACAATTCTTCCTTAAGAAATCCATTAAGGAATGTAGTTTTGACATGCATTTGCCAGATTTCATAATCATAAAATGCGGCAATTGCTAACATGATTCGGACGGACTTAAGCATCGCTACGGGTGAGAAAGTCTCATCGTAGTCAACCCCTTGACCTTGTCGAAAACCTTTTGCGACAAGTCGAGCTTTATAGACAGTAACATTACCATCAGCGTCAGTCTTCTTCTTGAAGATCCATTTATTTTCTATGGCTTGCCGATCATCGGGCAAATCCACCAAAGTCCACACTTTGTTCTCATACATGGATCCCATCTCAGATTTCATGGCCTCAAGCCATCTGTCGGAATCTGGGCTCATCATAACTTCTTCATAGTTCGTAGGTTCACCTTCGTCTAGTAACATGACTTCCATTACAGGATTCCCGTACCACTCTGGTGGGGATCGTGTTCTGGTTGACCTGCGAAGTTCTGTAGTAACTTGATCCGAAGTTTCATGATCATCATCATTAGCTTCCTCTCTAGTTGGTGTAGGCATCACGGGAACGGTTTTCTCTGATGAACTACTTTCCAATTCAAGAGAAGGTACAATTACCTCATCAAGTTCTACTTTTCTCCCACTCACTTCTTTCGAGAGAAACTCCTTCTCTAGAAAGGTTCCATTCTTGACAACAAAGATCTTGCCTTCGGATCTGTGGTAGAAGGTGTACCCAATTGTTTCCTTAGGGTATCCTATGAAGACGCACTTCTCCGATTTGGGTTCGAGCTTATCAGGCTGAAACCTTTTGACATAAGTGTCACAACCCCAAACTTTAAGAAACGACAACTTAGGTTTCTTGCCAAACCATAGTTCATACGGTGTCGTCTCAACGGATTTAGACGGTGCCCTATTTAACGTGAATGCAGTTGTCTCTAATGCATAACCCCAAAACGATAGTGGTAAATCGGTAAGAGACATCATAGATCGCACCATATCTAATAAAGTACGGTTACGACGTTCGGACACACCATTACGCTGTGGTGTTCCAGGTGGCGTGAGTTGTGAAACTATTCCACATTGTTTTAAATGAAGGCCAAACTCGTAACTCAAATATTCGCCTCCACGATCAGATCGTAGAAACTTTATTTTCTTGTTACGATGATTCTCCACTTCACTCTGAAATTCTTTGAACTTTTCAAATGCTTCAGATTTGTGTTTCATTAAGTAGATATACCCATATCTACTCAAATCATCTTTGAAGGTCAGAAAATAATGATACCCGCCGCGTGCTTCAACACTCATCGGACCGCATACATCGGTATGTATTATTTCCAATAAGTCATTAGCTCGCTCCATTGTTCCGGAGAACGGAGTTTTAGTCATCTTGCCCATGAGGCATGGTTCGCAAGTATCAAATGATTCATAATCAAGTGCTTCCAAAAGCCCATCAGCATGGAGTTTCTTCACGCGCTTTACACCAATATGACCTAAACGGCAGTGCCGCAAATATGTTGCACTATCATTATCAACTTTGCATCTTTTGGCATCAATATTATGAATATGTGTATCACTACGATCGAGATTCAATAAACCATTTACATTGGGTGTATGACCATAGAAGGTTTTATTCATGTAAACAGAACAACAATTATTCTCTGACTTAAATGAATAACCGTATCGCAATAAACATGATCCAATCATATTCATGCTCAACGTAAACACCTAATAACATTTATTTAGGTCCAACACTAATCCCGAAGGTAGAGAGAGTGTGCGATGGTGATCTTATCAACCTTGGAATCACTTTCAACACACATCGTCACCTCGTCCTTAACTAGTCTCTATTCATTTTGCAACTCCTGTTTCGAGTTACTAATCTTAGCAACTGAACCGGTATCAAATACCCAGGGGCTACTATGAACACTAGTAAAATACATATCAATAACATGTATATCAAATATACCTTTGTTCACTTTGCCATCCTTCTTATCCGCCAACTATTTGGGGCAGTTCCGCTTCTAGTCACCATTTCCTTTGCAGTAGAGGCACTCAGTTTCAGGCTTCTTCATGGGAGCGGCAACTTGCTTGCCATTCTTCTTGAAGTTCCCTTTCTTTCCCTTGTCCTTTTTCTTGAAACTAGTGGTCTTGTTAACCATCAACACTTGATGCTCTTTCTTGATTTCTACCGTCGCCGATTTCAGCATCGCGAAGAGCTCGGGAATCATTTTCGTCATCCCTCGCATATTATAGTTCATCACGAAGTTCTAGTAGCTTGGTGATAGTGACTAGAGAACTTTGTCAATCACTATCTTATCTGGAAGATTAACTCCCACTTGATTCAAGCGATTATAGTACCCAGACATTCTGAGCGCATGCTCACTGGTTGAGCTATTCTCCTCCATCTTGTAGGTAAAGTACTTGTCAGAGGTCTCATACCTCTCGACACAGGCATGAGTCTGAAATACCAATTTCACCTCTCGGAACATCTCATATGCTCCATGGCGTTCAAAACATTTTTGAAGTCTCGGTTCTAAGCCGTAATGCATGGCGCACTAAACTATCAAGTAGTCATTATATCGAGCTTGCTAAACATTCATAACGTTTGCATCTGCTCCTGCAATAGGTCTGTCACCTAGCGGTGCATCAAGAACATAATTCTTCTGTGCCGCAATGAGGATAATTCTCAGATCACGGACCCAGTCCGCATCATTGCTACTATCATCTTTCAACTTAGTTTTCTCTAGGAACATATCAAAAATAAAACAGGGGAGCTATACGTGAGCTATTGATCAATAAAATAGATATGCAAATACTATCAAGACTAAGTTCATGATAAATTAAGTTCAATTAATCAAATTACTTAAGAACTCCCACTTAAATAGACATCCCTCAAGTCATCTAAGTGCTACGTGATCCAAATCAACTAACCCATGTCCGATCATCACGTGAGATGGGGTAGTCATCAATGGTGAACATCTCTATGTTGATCATATCTACTATACGATTCACGTTCGACCTTTCGGTCTCCAGTGTTCCAAGGCCATGTCTGTATATGTTAGGCTCGTCAAGTTTAACCCAAGTATTCTGCATGTGTAAAACTGTCTTACACCCATTGTGTGTGAACATAGAGTCTATCACACCCGATCATCACGTGGTGTCTCGAAACGACGAACTTTCGCAACGGTGCATACTCGGGGAGAACACTTTTACCTTGAAATTTAGTGAAGGGATCATCTTATAATGCTACCGCCGTACTAAGCAAAATAAGATGTATAAAAGATAAACATCACAAGCAATCAAAATATGTGACATGATATGGCCATCATCATTTTGTGCTTTTGATCTCCATCTCCAAAGCATCGTCATGATCTCCATCGTCACCGGCTCGACACCTTGATCTCCATCATTGCGTCGTGGTCGTCTCGCCAACTATTGCTTCTACAACTATCGCTAACGCATAGTGATAAAGTAAAGCAATTACATGGCGTTTGCATTTCATACAATAAAGCGACAACCATAAGGCTCCTGCCAGTTGCCGATAACTTACAAAACATGATCATCTCATACAATAACGTATATCACATCATGTCTTGACCATATCACATCACAACATGCCCTGCATAAACAAGTTAGACGTCCTCTACTTTGTTGTTGCAAGTTTTACGTGGCTGCTACGGGCCTATAGCAAGAACCGTTCTTACCTACAACAAAAACCACAATGGTGATTCATCAAGTTTGCTGTTTTAACCTTCTTCAAGGACCGGCCGCAGTCAAATTCGATTCAACTAAAGTAGGAGAAACAGACACCCGCTAGCCACATTTATGCAAAACTAGTTGCATGTCAGTCGGTGGAACCGGTCTCATGTGCGTGGACATGTAAGGTTGGTCCGGGCCGCTTCATCCCACAATACCGCCGAATCAAAATAAGACATTGGTGGTAAGCAGTACGACTGTCACCGCCCACAACTCTTTGTGTTCTACTCGTGCATATCATCTACGCATAGACCTGGCTCATGATGCCACTGTTGGGGAACGTTGCATGGAAAACAAAAAAAATTCTACGCACACGCAATGATCTATCCATGGAGATGCATAGCAATGAGGGGGAGAGTGTGTCTACGTACCCTCGTAGACCGTAAGCGGAAGCGTTTCACAATGCGGTTGATGTAGTCAAACTTTCTTCGCGCTCCAACCGATCTAGTACCGAACGCACGACACCTCCGCGTTCTGCACACGTTCAGCTCGGTGACGCCCTCGCCTCCTTGATCCAGCAAGACGATGAAGTAGTAGATGAGTTCTGTCAGCACGACGGCGTGGTGACGGTGATGGTGAAGTGATCTCCGCAGGGCTTCGCCTAAGCACCACGAAAATATGACTGAGGGAGTAAACGGTGGACGGGGGCGCCGCACACGGCTAAGAGAATCTTCTGTGTTGTTTGGGGCGCCCCCTCTCCTCTATTTATATATGTGTAGGGACTTGGAGTAGAAGGAATAGTGCCATATGAACAGTACCGCGTGAACAGTGTCACATGAATAGTACACACGTGGACTTGGACTCCAAAGTCCAATCCTATTCCTACTAGGACTCTCCTTTTTTCCTTCCCTAGCTGCGTGGGCTTTTGAGGACATGGTGCGCCTAGCCCAATAAGGCCAGGGCGCCTTCCCCTTAGCCCATGCCAGCCCTTGGGATGTGGTGGACCCACTTGTGGACTTCCGGACGCCTTCGGAATCCTCTGGAAGCTTCCCGGTACAATACCGAAAAAACTTCACCTTTTTCCGGAACCCAAAATATGACTTCCCATATATAAATCTTTACCTCTCGACCATTATAAGACTCCTCGTGACATCCGGGATCTCATCTGGGACTCCGAACAACATTCGGTCACCAAATCACATAACTCATATAATACTATATCATCATCGAACGTTAAGCGTGCGGACCCTACGGGTTCGAGAACTATGTAGACATGACCGAGACACCTCTCCGGTCAATAACCAACAGCAGAACCTGGATGCTCATATTGGCTCCTACATATTCTACGAAGATCTTTATCGGTCGAACCGTTATGACAACATACGTAATTCCCTTTGTCCATCGATATGTTACTTGCCCGAGATTCGATCGTCGGTATCTTCATACCTAGTTCAATCTCGTTACCGGCAAGTCTTTTTACTCGTTCTATAATACATCACCTCGTGACTAACTCTTTAGTCGTTTGCTTGCAAGCTTATGATGTGTATTACCGAGAGGGCCCAGAGATACCTCTCTGAAACTCGGAGTGACAAATCCTAATCTCGATCTATGCCAACTCAACAAACACCTTCGGAGATACTTGTAGAGCATCTTTATGATCACCCAGTTACATTGTGACATTTGATAGCACACAAAGTATTCCTCTGGTATCCGGGAGTTGCATAATCTCATAGTCGAAGGAATATGTATTTGACATGAAGAAAGCAATAGCAATAAAACTGAACGATCATTATGCTAAGCTAACGGGTGGGTCTTGTTCATCACACCATTCTCCTAATGATGTGATCCCATTATCAAATGACAACACATGTCCATGGTTAGGAAACCTTAACCATCTTTGATCAACGAGCAAGTCTAGTAGTGGCTTACTAGGGACACGGTATTTGTTTATGTACTCACACATGTATTTAAGTTTCCGATAATAACAATTCTAGCATGAATAATAAACCTTTATCATGAATAAGGAAATATAAAATAACAACTTGATTATTGCCTCTAGGCCATATTTCCTTCATGTGGTGGGGTGCCCCCGGCCGCACGCTCCACGCCGTCCTCGAGTACCTCGAGGGCGGCAACGATCCGCCGCTGACGTACCCGGCCACCCCGGTCCTCCGCCGGAGTTGCGGCCCATGGCTGCTCAGGAGGATGCTGGGCGGGTCCTCCTCCTCCTCCTCCCACTCCTCCGGGTCGCCGGCGCTCTTCAGCGTCAAGGCGGAGCCCGTGGAGATGCCGCTCGACCAGCGCAACCGCGACGTTGTCATCAACGAGGGCGGCGGCGCTTCCTCGGGTTCTGCGTCCCGCCTCGTCAGGCCGAAGATGGAGCCAAGGCTAGGCCCCGCGAAGCGCGAGCACGACGACGAGGCCGCCATGAAGTGGGCGCGGGAGGACTGGGCGCGGATGGAGATGGAGCGCCAGCGCCGCGTCCTGGAGGAGATCGCCGCTCGGCGCTGTGGCCGCGACGAGGGAGGCGTCGTCGTTCTCGACGACAGCGACGACGAGGCGCCATCGTGTAACACCCCTGTGTAATAGCCACTGTGGTTACCTGCTAATAATGCCAAGTCATCTCATTTGCAGTGCCTAGTCATAGTCGTTAATCTCAACAATTCAAATACTTCTCTGAAAATCAACTCAAATTCAAAGTGCAAAATAAATTTGCTCAAACACTATGGGAAAATGTTCCTTAAATAGCAAATATTCCAGAAGCACTCATAAAATCATAAACAATGATAGTTGAATTAGCTAAGTGAGTCAAACTACATGAAACAACACCAAAACATCACTAATTAAATCATTTACAATTAAATCAAATGCAAATAAAAAATTACTTTGCCCAAACAAGTTTTTGGTGAGAAGTAATACTGCATTGTAATATTTGGGCCAAGTCCCACATTTTACAAAATAGCAAGAGTGGCCTAACAATTACAAAACAGAAAAGAAATAAAGAAAAACAAAAAGTTAAGAAAAATAAAACGAGGCACTGTGCACTGGGCCTAAGTGCACAGTGCCCCGACCACAGCCCACCTGGCCCATTTCCCTCTCTCTCCGTCGTCGTGTCGGCCGCTCCCTGGCCGAGCACGCGCGCGCCGGCGAGACGGCGACACGCCGACGCCACCGACAGCCACCGACGCCCGCAAGGATAAGGACGAGCCGGTGCTCTCCCCCTGGACCTCCTCCTCCATTTCCCCCATCTCTCCCTTGCTCCCCAGCGCTCGCGCTCGCCTCTCCCCTCTATCCCAAACGCGCTCGCCGCTGCATCTCCGACGAAACCGCGGCCACAGGTGTCCGCTCGTCCCTCCGAGCTATCCACGCGCTCCGTCTCCGTCGACTACGTCTCCCCATCCAGCCACGCGACGCCGGACGCTTCCAGGAGCTGCCCCGGCCTCTTCTTCCCCTTCGGATCGCCGGAGGCAGCCGCCGTTGATTCGCCGTTCTGCTGCTACTAACCTGTCAACGACCAACTTGCGTGCCGCACGGTGAGCTTCACCGTCCCCTGCTCCTCCCCGTTGTCTCCCGCACGCACCGTAGCTACCTCGTCGCCGTTGCCGTGAGCACGCCTCCGCGGATCGCCTCGCCGCCGTGGCCATAGCCCCTGTCGTGCTCGCCTGAGCATGGCATCGAACTCCTGGTGCTCCCAGGAGCCCAGCGAGCTCGAGCCCATGCCTCCCCGTGCCTCCTAGCTACGTCTCCGTCGTTGCCCGAGCTCCGGCGGCCGCTCCACCACTCGCCGCCGTCGTTAGGGGCTATATTCGGTCGAACCACCACCGTAGATAGATGCGCGGGTGAGAGGCCGATCGAACGCAAGTGGTTGCGAGCGATTTGGCGCATCGTAGCGGCTTTCCGAGCAACTCCGGCGAACTTCCGCCGCTGGAGAGGTCGCCGGCGCGTCTCCGGCCGCCGTACTGACCTGGCTTCAGTGGGTCCCGCCCCTGGGTCGCCAACCAGTGGGTCCGGGGGGCCCCGTTGACTGGGTTGACCCAGTCAACGTGCTGACTGGGCAGCCCAGCCACTGACATGTGGGTCCCCCTCGGCTAATTAACATAATAAAAGATTTAATAAATAAAAACTAATTAGTATACTAATTACTCATTGACAACCTGGGCCCACACCTCTAATAACCCTGTTTAGTTTAGATTTAAACTCTGTTATTTAACAGAGGCTGACATGTGGGTCCCATTGGACCCACATGTCAGGTTTGACCTGGTCAACCGGCCAGTTGACCTGCTGATGTCAGCATTGCCTCATGCTGACGTCATATCTCCTTTTTCTGTTAAATAAATAAATTCCAGAAAATATATAAATCTTTGAAAATTAATAACTTTTAAACCATAGCTCGGATCGAAAAACTTAAAACATGAAAGTTGATCAGAACGACGAGACGAATCTGATCGTGACGTCTGTTTCGATGCCGGAACCCCCTACGTAGGTGAAACCACAACTTCGACGCCGTATCCGGTAGATGAATAGTGCTTATACACCGGTTAATAAATCCAACGTTAATCCTATAATAACTAAAATAACCTAGATGCATCTTTAGGCAACCCTGCACTGCATCTTAGCATAGCATGCATGTATTGCACCGTTTGCTATGCATTTATTTGTTTCTTCCCCCTCTTCTCTCTCGATAGACCCCGACGTCGACGTAGCTCCCGAGACCGACGCAGCTCCGGAGGTCGACTACGCTCCTGACGATCAGGCCCTTGCCACCGAGCTTCCAGGCAAGCACCCCCATTTTGAGCATACCGATATCACCCACTCTCTTCTCTCTTATGCTTGCATTAGAAGTTACTGCTGCTACTGTTGTCCTATATCTGCTGCATAGCTTGTTTAATTGTAACCTGCTATTGATACCTACCTGTTATCCTAAACTGTTTAGTATAGGCTGGGTAGAGACCTATCAGAGACCCCACTTGTCCCGACTGCCTCGCTGGATTATCAGAAGACCCGGGCAACGGGATTGAAGACCAGGCCCCGGCACCGCACGTCACTTCCCCTTAGTTGCTCGACACTGCTGGGTTACTATCGAGTGCCGAGGGTGATACCTTGTCAGCACTTCTGATGGTAACCTTGTAGGTTAGTTATTCGGTCGTGGTCAGCGAGGGTGATTCCTCCTACACCACCCCCGATAACGACGTCGTCGTGCAACACCTCAAGTGTGGACCTCGAGGGTGATTCCTCCTCCGTTCACCTTGACGATAACATCAAGTGGAATTCCATTGAGGGTGATTCCTCAGGGTTCCCCCTTGGTGTTAGACACACGGTTATCATTGTTATTATGACTTTACACTGAAACTTGTTACTAAAGACGGGTCGGCCCTGAGGGGTACCCGCGCGAGCTTAATTGCGAGTGATGTGGAACCGGGTGGACCTGGATGGTGCCCGAGAGTTGAACACGAGGCGTGGCCGGGCATTCCTCGCCCTTGCCGCAAGTCCTCGAGACGGGGTGACGGGGTCACATCTTTCGTGAGTCTCTGCTCATTTCCGCACTGCCAACACACTAACGGTTTGGATATTTGATCCGAGGGGCCTCTGGCCTGATAGCACTAACCATAACGTGGGCATAGTATGGGCGTTCTGCATCGTATACTTCAGCCGGAGCTTAATTGACGTCAGCAAGGAGCAGCACACGCTGGGTTGGACTGGGAACGCAACCGTGCTTGTATTAAGGGGTTGCTTGGTCTGCTCACCAGCGTTGCACGTAACGCGCAGGAGTCCCTGGGGCGATGGCCCAAGACCCCTGGGCGCATAGGTTAGTCCGGCGTGCTGACCTCTCTGTTAGGTATTCGGTCGGGTTGCGGCGTATCGTTTGGCCGAGGCCGAGCATGACCCAGAAAAGTGTGTCCGGCCGGAGTTAAGCGAGCGTGGTGGGTAAGTTGGTGCACCCCTGCAGGGAAGATCTAATCTATCGATAGCCTGTCCTACAGTAACGGACACTCGGAGTTGTATCCCGATCGGTACAACTAGAACTGTGTAACACCACTTGTAATAAGCTCTGTGACACTCTGTTAAAACTGCCAAGTCATGATCATTTGCAGTGCCAAGTCATATGGGTTAATGATCCAATTCAAATTCACCTCTGAAAATCAACTCAAATTCAAAAGTGAATTATAAAGTTGATCAAACACTGTTGGGAAAATGTTCATTAAATGGCAAATAATTCAGGAACATTTCTAAAATCAATATCAAAATATTTGGAGTTGGACAAGTGACTCTAACTAGATGAAGCAGCCCCAAAACAGCAATATTAAATTCAATTAAAATCGATACTAAATCAAATGGCTTCCAAAACTGTTCAAACCACTTTTTGGTGAGAGCAAATATTGCATTGCAATATTTGGGACAACTCTCACATTTTTCAAAAGTGTAGAAATGCCCTAACTATTTTAAAACAGAAAAGGAAAGGAAAATCAGAAAGTAAGAAAAAAGAAAAAGGTTAAACTGGACTGGACCAAGTGCACAGTGCACTGGCCCGGCCCAGCAGGCCCATTTCCCCCTTACCTCTCTCCTGCGTGTCGCCGACGCCTTGGCCGAGCACGCGCGTGCCGGTGGGCACGCGACACCGCGACGCCACCGACGAAACAGTGCGGCGGCGAGGATAAGATCGAGGCCGGTGCTCTCCCCCTGGCTTCCCCCGTCATTTCTCCTCTCTCTCCCTCGCTCGCCTCTCCCTCTGCTTCCCCAGATCCGAGACGCCCGAGCGCCGCCGTCGCCACGCATCGCCACCGCCGTGGTCAGCGGCCTCCCCGCAACGCCTGGAGGTGCCAGGGAGAAGCGCCGTCGTCGGCCACGTCTAACAGCGCAGTTAGAAGGAGCCGGGGAGCCCTGCAGCAAGCCAATCGAGCCGTCCCCGCACCTCTCTGCCTCCGGCGAGCTTCGTCGTCTCCGGCGCAGTCTGCAGCTAATAAGCCTAACGAGGGCTTTTCTTAGCCGCGGGGTGAGCCACTCTACCTTCCCCGTCTCTCTGTTTGGCCTCGCACGCTCCCTAGCCCTAGTCTCACCGGCGCCCGAACGCGCCTCCGCATGAGCTCGCCGCCGGCGCCCTTCCGGTGACCAAATGGTCACCGGGCCGAGCCCTTTGCGCTCAGCACATCGAGTAGGTTCCCAACAGCCTCGCCATTTGGTCACTTGCGCGCTGCTGTCTCGATCCCGTCGATGACCGAACTCCGGCGCCCGCTGCAAAGCTCGCCGTCGGCGACACACGTCGTTTCCGACCACCTCACCGCCACCGTTAGATGCGCCGTCGAACGGCCGTTCGAACGCACCCGGCCCCGTCCCATTTGGTGGCCTATAGGTGAATTCCGGCGACGCCCGAGTGCCTCCGCCGCGTTTGCGGGTGCGCCGGCGTTCAGCCGCCGGCCGCCGACGTGGCACAGGTGGGCCCCCACCCCAGTGAGGCTGCCAGTGGGCCCCCAGGCCCTGGGTTGACTTCGTTGACCGGGTCAACATCATTACTGTTCACCACAGCGTATGACATGTGGGCCCCGTTCGATAATTAGACTAATTAGACATTTAATTAAATAGAAACTAATTAGATTAACCTAATGTCTCACTGACATGTGGGGTCCACCCCCTAATTAACCCTGGTAATTAAATTAATTCACTGGTTAAAGAAACAGAGGCTGACATGTGGGTCCCACTGGACCCACATGTCAGGTTTGACCCTGGTCAACCGCTGTTGACCGCTGACGTCACAGTGACGTCAGGCTGACGTCATAATTCATTTTCTGATAAATAAATAAATTCCAGAAAATCCAGATAAACTTTGAAAAATAATAACTTTTAAACAGTAGCTCAGATCGAAAAAGTTAAAACATGAAAGTTGCTCAGAACGACGAGCCGAGTCTGATCGTGCCGTCTGTTTCTCCATCGGAACCCCCTACCTTTGTGAAGCAGATATGTCAATGGTTTTGCAATCTTGGAAAAGTTCTCAACGAATCGACGGCAATAACTAGCAAGTCCGAGAAAACTTCTGACTTGCTTAACATTCTTCGGGGGAGTCCAGTCAAGAATAGCCTGAACTCGTTCGGGGTTAACAGCAATTCCATCCTTGGAAATCACATGTCCAAGGTAAGTTACTTCAGAAAGCCAAAATTCACATTTGGAATACTTGGCATACAACTGGTGTTCTCGGAGCCTTTCTAGTACCAAACGGAGGTGTTCAGCATGTTCTTCTTTATTCTTAGAATAAATCAGGATATCATCCAAATAAACCACGATGAATTTGTCGAGGTAATCCATGAATATATAATTCATCAGACGGGAGAAAGTTGCTGGAGCATTCGTTAGGCCAAATGACATGACGGTGTATTCATAGGAGCCATAACGAGTGACGAATGCAGTCTTGGGAATATCCTCTTCACGGACACGGATCTGGTGATAACCCAACCTCAGGTCGAGTTTAGAGAACACCGACGATCCTGCGAGTTGATCATAAAGATCATTGATCCGGGGCAGTGGGTATTTATTCTGGATTGTGGCTTGGTTAATGGGCCGATAATCCTGAACCAAACGGTTAGTTCCATCCTTCTTCTTAACGAAGAGTG
Source organism: Thinopyrum elongatum (assembly GCA_011799875.1). Taxonomy (NCBI): domain Eukaryota; kingdom Viridiplantae; phylum Streptophyta; class Magnoliopsida; order Poales; family Poaceae; genus Thinopyrum; species Thinopyrum elongatum. The sequence goes on along the minus strand of CM022298.1, from coordinate 478,794,538 downwards.
AAGGTGCTCCCCAAGCAGAGGAACTGGGGCGGATGAAACCACTTTTAAGCGACTTGTCGATTTCTTCCTTAAGCTCGAGTAGATGATGCGGAGGCATCTTATAAGGTCGCTTGGCAATAGGGACGGTGCCAGGCTTCAAGTCGATGACGAACTCGACAGCTCTAGCCGGGGGTATTCCTGGAAGTTCTTCTGGAAAGACGTCTGGAAAATCTCGAACGACAGGAACGTTCTCGATCCCTTCCAGAGGTGAGGCGTTCAAAGCATTCAGAGCATATATCTGAGCTTCAGCGTCCCGAGTAATGCGGGCGGTATAATTCACTATCTCATCGGTGGGGTGAAGAAGTTGGACGACTTTAGTGGCACAATTGATCGAAGCAATGTGAGCTTTCAACCAATCCATTCCAAGTATGAGGTCTATGGTGGAAGACTTCAGGACGATGGGCGAGGCAAGGAATTCCAATCCTTTAATTTCGACGGTAACGTCAGGTGCTATTACGTCAGCATGACAGTGACCTCCGGGAGTTTTAATGACTAACGGAGTATGCATTTTCTCATATCGAATGCCATGCATCAATGCAAATTTTCCAGAGATGAATGAATGTGATGCTCCTGAATCAAATAAAACAGAAGCAGGTACTGAGTTAACAAGAAGGGTACCCATCACAGTAGCAGGTTGATCCTGGACTTCTTCAATGTCAATGTTGTAGGCGTGTCCACGACCATGTGCAGCAGACCCGGTATTATAGTTGCGGGTTTGGTTGTTGCCACGACCATTGCCACGGCCAGCACGAGGAAAGGCTAACTGATTCTGATTCTGGCGGCAGTCTTTAGCCTGGTGTCCTGGTTTGCGGCACTTGAAGCATAGACCATCTTCAGGACGAAGAGGAGCATTGTTTTGAATAGCTTGAGTTTTTGGCTGCCTCGGTGGTGGAGGAGGCAGACGTGGTGAAGCATAGTTGTTCTTTGGCGCAGAGGTATTGGAACGGAATGCATTGTTGGGAATCCAAACTCGACGCTTCGATGCTGAGCCCGAAGATGAGCCAGCATCACGATAGCGCTTCTGCGATTCCTTGTATTCCATCTGAGCGGTCTCAACAAGAATAGCCTTGTTCGTCAGAGTTGAAAAGTCATTGATGTCTTGAGCAGCTAGTGCAAGCTTGAGGTCAGGGTGTAGTCCATTACGGAACTTCTCTTGTCTGCGAGCATCTGTGGCGATGTCTTCTTCAGCATAGCGGGAGAGGTCTAGAAATTCCCGCTGATAAGCTTCAACGGTCTTATTGCCCTGAGTGAGGTTACGGAACTGGGTCTTCATGCGTTCCATAATTGCCTGAGGGATTTAACGTGTACGGAAAGCAGCCTGGAATTCATACCAGGTGATGACTATTTCAACAGGCAGAGTACGCTTGTGTGTGTCCCACCATTGAGCAGCGGGGCCCTTTAAGAAAAAGGCCGCGAAGTTGACGTAGTTGGCAGGGGCGACATTAGCTGACTCCATCTCGTGAGTGATGTCGCGGAGCCAGTCATCGGCATCCAGGGGCTTGTCAGAGTTGCGGAACTGCGTTGGGTTGAGTCGCGTAAACTCTGTCAAAGTTATTGAAGCTGGGTTCTGGTTCTGGTTGTTCTGATGCGGAAACTGAGCCATGATTCCAACCATGAACTGACGGTTGAGCTCAAACTGTTGCATCATAGCCGCCATATAGTCTGGCGGTGGTGGGCGTTCAGGGGCACGACCACGACCACCTGGTCTAACCATCCTGCTAAGTATCAACAGGGGGTAGTTTAGTAAAAGCAATTGCGAGCGTTTAGTGTCAAACATGATGTAACTCGACCACAAATTAAGTAGTGTAACAGATACATAACATCAGTCGATTAAGACATACAGATCCATACATGGTCGGTTAAAATCGGGCAGCATAACGGCACAAAATTGAAAAACTAGAGACACTAGGTGGCGCGCAGGCACGCGATAAGGAAGTACACAACGTGACATAGCAAAGGCTACATCAGCGTCGGAGAAAACCACTGAAACGGGGTAACTGCAAGTGCTGACGACGAATATTCGTCGCGGAAGGATCCTGTGCTCCATGTGCACTCTGATGCAGAACCCGGTCTCGAACTGTAAGAAGAGGTCCACGTGCAGGCGTGTGACCTCCCACAGCAGGCCAATCAATACCTGGCAGCATCTCGGTCCTGCGTGGGTAAAGAATATACTCCGGATGTATCCCTGCACGAACAGCTGGTAGCAACTGTGTCATAGCCTTGTAGTAGCGTGCTCGAGTGGCGAACAGCTCGACGGCAAGAGCCCGAACAGTGCGATCCAGAGCCTGAGTGCACTGAATCAGAACCTGCGGGTCGTAGCGTCGAGACTCGTACGGGGCACAGATAGCTGTGTAGTATCCAGTAGCATCTCCAACAGGTGCATACGGAATGTACCGAAACACAGTATCATCCAAGTTAGCATTGTGCTCCCCTCGTAGACGTACGACAGCAGAGTAGGCGGCATCATGGACTGCCATCTCAATCGTCACGCCTAATCCGTGAAAAAGGTGTAGCCCGGTGTCTGAGTTGTTCTGCTAATCATAAATCCGAACTTCAGCATAGTACTGTTCCTGGTTGAACTCGTGGTAAACCTCATAAACCAAGTACTCAGGGTACCAACGGTAGCCAAGTCTGGTCATGAGAGCGATCAGGACAGCTGGAAACCCAGGGGTATTACGAGCCCAAGTGCGAAGCACAAGCTGTGTCGTAGGACGTGGTGGAAACAAACGGTCCATTTGAAACAGAGGAAATTCAGATTTGTCAAATGACAATGAGAAGTTTAACACAACTCGGAGAGAAAGGTTAAACAAAACAATGGAAAGGAAAATGATTATCAGACTAATCAGATCAATGACAGGGAAATCGCACAGATATCCAGCTCTCCGGGTAGACGGGATTTACGAGATCCTAAGTGTCGGCGTTAGTAAAATTTATTTAACCCGAGTAGAAGAGAGATCAGAGTCCCAGAGTATAGACGAGGAATAAAAGATCCTAATACCACCCAGTTGGCGACGTGGGCCCGTAAGCCCAAACGTGTACGATCAAGCACAGGGACTCACGGGAAGATATCACAACACAACTCTAACACAATTTAAACGGAGGTCCACAATATTACAAACCAGGGATCCGAAGATCCGAATACATAAGTCAGTCATACAAATATTATCTGAGTACAGACATAGTTAGACAAGTTTTGCCTTAAGAAGGCTAGCACAAACAGCGACACTAGATCGAAAGGCGTTGGCCTCCTGCCTGGGAGCCTCCGATCCTACTCCTGGTCATCTGGCTCGATCCAGTAGTAAGTACCCTCTGGACCCTCCTGGTAGTAAGCTCCGGTGGTGGCATCTAGCTCCAGGACTCCATCGTCTGATGTATCATCAATGTGGGGTATATGGGGAAAAGAGAAAGTAAAGCAACCGTGAGTACTCATCTGAAGTACTCAGCAAGCAAGGATCTATACTACATATGCAACATTATCAATGGAGAAAGGCTGTATATTTGAACTGGGCTGCAGAAATGCCAGAATAGAGAGAAGGCCTAGTCCTATCGAAGACTAGCATCTTCAAACATCTTCACAAGGCCATCATCTTGCAGCAGTAGAAGAGAGTAGAATAGCATTTTATTTAACAAACATGTTGTAGTACAGCTTAAAGATCCTTCCTCGACTCCCAAGCGAGAAAGCGATCCCGAAGCTTCAATTAAGTAACAAGTATCCAGTTTAAGTAGTAGATCGGGATACACAAACTGAGCGTCCTTTACCGTAGGACCGGCTATCGATAGAAGATTCATCCCTGCAGGGGTGCACTACTGTTACCCAACACGCTCGATCAACTCTGGCCGGACACACTTGCTGGGTAATGCCCGTCCTTGGAAGATCAACACAAAGCAGCGCCCTACCTAGGCTCGGCAGAGAGGTCAGCACGCCGGACTAACCTATGCACCCAGAGGTCTCGGGCCATCGCCCTGGGCACCCTGCGCGTTGCGAGACTGGCCGGGGTGCAGGCGCGACACTGAACTCGTCAGTGAAGTATCCAGCCCAATCCCGACAATCAGCCCGCACGGTGAATCGTGACGTCAGACGAGCTTTCGGAGAAACGTACTTTGCAGAGGGTCCCATAACCATTATCCCACGTGGTGGTAGTGCTTATAGGGCACGTCGACCCACTCAGATCACACACCCAAATCCAATAGGCTCAATTAGTATCAAGCGGAGACAATCAGAGTCTCTGATGCTCCGCCACAATGTCACACTCGAGTGCCCTTCCGGCACACCCGAAATCATAGATCCCCAGTGGGTACCCACCAGGGTGGACCCGCCTGTAACAAAGGTCAAGTAGCCGTGTGGTCAAATCATCAGGGTGAACGTATGAGGTATCACCCTCGAGGTTCACACTGAGGGGTCGCACGACAGAGTCGTATCGGAAGTGGAGAAGGAGGAATCACCCTCGATGACCACGACCGAACAGCTATACTGCAGAGTATTCATCGTGAGTGCGTTACGAGGTATCACCATCGGCACTTGATAGTTACTACGCAGAGTCGTACAACTTAGGGGGTGTGAAGTGAGGTGTCGGTCTCTGGTCGACGATCACGTTGATCGAGTCGTCGATGATCAAGCAGGGGCAACAAGGGTAAGGTGGTGGGGTCACTGATGGTTCACTACCAACCTATACTAATCAGTTTATCATAGGCAGGTAAGGTAGCAATGAACAGGTTACAACAGCAGGCTATGCATCAGAATAGGAGCATACATTAACAGTAGCGAAATCTAATGCAAGCAGGAGAATAGAATGGGCGATATCTGGAATGCTCAAGGGGGGGGCTTGCCTGGTTGCTCTGGCAAGAGGGGAAGGTCGTCAACGGGCTGCTCGTCGGTAGAGTAGTCGTATCCTGGTGCAGCGCCGTCGGTCTCAGCGTCTATCGAGAGAGAGAAGGAGGGGGAGAGAAACAATAAATTCACGGTAATAATGCAAACAATATGTATGACATGCCTAAATGATATGCTGGGGTGTTCTACTGCCTAACTAAACGATTTAGTTAATTTAGGAATTTATTTGGATTTATTTAATTAAAGTTGGGCACTATTCATTTACTGAAATCGGTCTAAAAGTTCAATGTTCTTATAGCTGCGGGCATCTGACGGGAATACGGAGGACGTATTCGGGTTCGTATCGTCGTTCTGAGCAAGTTTCATGTATAAAATATTTTCATCGGAGTTACGGTTTATTTAATATGATTTTCTAAAGTTTTTATTAATTTCTGAAATTTAATTAATTATTTAATTCAACATTATCCGAAACAGTGCTGCGATGACATCAGCATGACATCATGCTGATGTCAGCAGGCGCCTGACAGGGTGGGTCCCACCTGTCATAGGCTGGTTTAGTTAGTTAGGGTTAACTAATTAATTAACAATTAATTAAACTAATTAATTAAATTATATTAATCTAAACAGAGTTAATTAGCTAATTAATTAACTAATTAATTAATTAATTAATTATTTATTTTATTATTATTTTTATTTCTTTCTTTCTTTTTTTTAAAACGTTTTTAGGGCGTGGGCCCGTTTGTCAGTGTCTCAGGGGTTCGGCCCCACCTGTCTATGGCACAGGGGGCCACGGGCGGGCGCGCGTGAGGCGCGCGTGTGCGGCGCGCGCGCGGGCGCACGGCGAGGCGGGCGCGGGGCGAGGGGCAGGGGCGAGAGCGGGCTGCGGCGCGCGGGTGGCGGGCGCGGTGCGGCGCGCGGGTATGCGTGTGCGTGCGCGCGGGCGGTGGACGGAGGCGACGCGGGTGCGCGAGCGAGAAGCACGGGGTGCAGGCGCGCGCGTGCTTCGGCGCTGCCAGGAGGGGCCGGCCACGGCGCGGGCGCACGGGGCGCGCGCAGCGTGCGGGCGGCACGGGTGGTCGGCGCGGTGAGCAGGGGAGGAGGCGAGGCCTGCGCGACGGCAGCGGAGCAACAGCTCGAGCAGCAGCCGCGGCAGGAGAGCAGCGGCGGGGGTCCTCACCGAGGGTTCGTAGGGCCAAGGCACCGGGGGGGGTTCGAGCTCGAGGGGGGAACGGCGACGGGGTCGAGGCGGCGGCGTTGGCGTCGAGCGCGTCGAGGGCGCGGGGCCGAGCGAGCGCGCGGGCTCGGGGCGCCGGGCGTCGATGGCGAGGAGGGGCTCGGGGTGGAGGCCGGAGACGACGGCGAGGTGGACGGGTAGCGCCGGCGACGAGGCGACGGCGTTGGGCGTCGGCGGCGGGGCGGACGGGATCGGGGGAATCCCGATCCAGATGGGGGGGGAGGAGAAAGCGAGGGGGGAGTCGGCTAGGGTTCGGCCGGCTGGGGGTAGGTATAGGCCAGGGGGGGCGCAGGTGGGCCGGCCGGCTGGGCTTCGCCCAGTTGGGCCGTGGGGGGGGGGGGTTGCTCTTTTTTCTTCTTCTCTGTTTTCTATTTCTTTTCCTTTTTCTTCTTTATTTATTCCCTTTACTCTGCTAGTAAATAGCTAGGCCTCAAAATGGTTTTTGTAAAACATGAGACCTAGTTCATAAATACCAGTGCATTATTCCCTAACACCTAAAATTAGTTTGGACAAAATATAATTCCATATTTATTTCAGATTTAATAAATGGTTATTAAATATTATCTTTATCCACTGTTTGAGGTTGTTCGAGTCACTTATCCAATTCCAATGATGTTGGTTTCAATTTTAGAATAGCCTCTGGAATATTTGTTATTTATCTGACATTTTAGTTTCTATGTTGGACAACTTTTATATTCCACTTTCATTTAAATTTGAATTTGACTTAGGAGTTGAAATGCAATATGATGCTAATGATGATTATGCACTATTAAGCTTGCTGACATGTCATTATCAAAAGTGATTACTGTTGCTAATCACCGGGGGTGTTACAAAACTTCTATCGATAGCCTGACCTACGGTAACGGACACTCGGAGTTGTATCCCGATTGGTACAACTAGAACATGACATGAGATGAGAACTGGATAGTACGGCTCTGTGATTGCTTTCTCGCAGGGAGTCGAGAAAGGTTCTCAGGTCGAGGTTGATGATACTACTACTACTGCTTTAGATTATGTTCATCTGATCTCTTCTAATGCTGCAAGACTGTCGAAGATTGTTGAAGATGCTAGTCTTCGATAGGACTAGGCTTCCCCCTCTATTCTGGCATTTCTGCAGCCCAGTCCACATATACAGCCATTCCTTTGACAATGATGCATATGTAGTGTAGATCCTTGCTTGCTGAGTACTTCGGATGAGTACTCACGTTTGTTTTTTTTTCTTTTTCCCCCATATCCAATTGATGCCACCAGACGACGGAGCCCCTGAGTCAGACGCCCCAGCCGTCGACCAGTATTACTACCCGCCTGGCGAGTACTACTACTACGAGGAGCCGACTGACGACCAGGAGTAGGATCGGAGGGTCCAGGGCAGGAGGCCTACGCCTTTCGATCGTAGTATTTATTTTACCCCGCCTCTGTGAAGGCTTATCTCTTTCTCTCTCTGTAATATATCTTTACCCAGATATCTAATGCTTTCACTGACGCTTGTATGCCATCGAGCTATGTATTCGAGCCCTCGAGGCCCTGGCTTGTAATATAAAGCTTGTATGACTTTATTTATGTTTTAGAGTTGTGTTGTGATATCTTCAAGTGAGTCCTTAGGCTTGATCGTGCGCATTTGCGTGTATGGTTAGTGCATGATTAAGCCGGGGCCGTCACAGGTTGGTATCAGAGCCGACTGCCTCTAGGAATCCCCCTATCCAATTCCTTGGCCGAAGTTGAGTCTAGTGGTCAAAAACTATTTTACTAACTTGGCTGTGTGGCTTACGGGCCCACGTCGCCAACTGGGTGGTATTAGGATCTTTTATTCCTCGTCTTTACTCTGGGATTCTAATCTCTCATCTATTCGGGTTTAATAAAATTTACTAACACCGACATTTAGGTTCTCGTTAATTCTATCCACCCGGAGAGCTGGATTCAGTGCGATTTCCCTGACGTTGATCTGATTAGTCTGATAATCATTTTCCTTTCCATTGTTTTGTTTAACCTTTCCTTCTCGGGTCGGTTATACTTCTCATTGTCTTATGACAACCCTGAACTTCTCTGTTTCAGATGGATCGACTGTTTCCACCGCGGCCTACGACCCAGCTTGTGCTTCGCACTTGGGCTCGTGACGCCCCTGGATTTCCAGCTGTTCTAATCGCCCTCCTGAGTAGACTGGGTTACCGCTGGTATCCCGAGTACATGGTCTATGAGGTTTACCGCGAGTTCAACCAGGAACAGTACTATGCTGAAGTTCGGATCTATGATCAGCAGAACAACTCACACACCGAGCTACACCTTTTTCATGGAATAGGCGTGACGATTGAGATGGCAGTACATGATGCCGCCTACTCTGCTGTCGCACGTCTCCGAGGAGAGCACAATGCTAATTTGGATGATACTGTGTTTCGGTACATTTCGTATGCACCTATTGGAGATGCTACTGGATACTACACAGCTATCTGTGCCCCGTACGAGTCTCGACGCTACGACCCGCAGATTCTGATTCAGTGCACTCAGGCTCTGGATCGCACTGTTCGGGCTCTGGCCGTCGAGTTGTTCGCCACTCGAGCACGCTACTACGAGGCAATGACACAGTTGCTACCAGCTGTTCGTGCAGGGATACATCCGGAGGATATCCTTTACCCACGCAGGACCGAGATGCCGCCAGGTATTGATTGGCCTACAGTGGGAGGTCACACGCCTGCACGTGGACCTCTTCTTACAGTTCGAGACTGGGTTCTGCATCAGAGTGCACATGGAGCACAGGATCCTGCCGCGACGAACATTCGTCGCCCGCACTTGTAGTTACCCCGTTTCAGTGGTTTTCTCCGACGCTGATGTAGCCTTTGCTATGTCACGTTGTGTACTTCCTTACCGCGTGCCTGCGTGCCGCCTAGTGTGTCTCTAGATTTTCAATTTGCGCCGTTATGCTGCCCGATTTTAACCGACTGTGTATGGATCTGTATGTCTTAATGACTACTTTAAGCATCTATTGCACTCTTTCAATAATGTCGAGTTACCTCATGTTTATTGTTAAACACTTGCACAAGCTATCGCTGAAATACCCCTGTTGCAATAGCAGGATGGCTGACAACAACCCGCCACCGCCGCCACCACCTGATTACATGGCAGCGATGATGCAACAGTTTGAACTCAACCGCCAGTTTATGACGGGGATTATGCAACAATTCCCTCGTCCTGATGCTAATCAGCAGCCACCATCCATTACCTTACCAGAGTTCATGAGGCTCAGTCCATCGTTTTTCCGCAACACAGTCAACCCACTGGATGCAGATGACTGGCTGCGTGATATCTCTCATGAGATGGAGTCTGCTGGTGTCGCCGAAGTTAACTATGTCACTTTTGCGACTTATCTTCTGAACGGTCCCGCAGCTCAATGGTGGGCCACTCACCGACAGACTCTGCCGCCTGGTACTGTCGTCACTTGGGCAGAGTTCAAAATTGCTTTCCGTGCCCGCTACATTCCTGTAGCTGTCATAGCTAGGAAGAAGGCTGAGTTCCGTAGCCTTGTTCAAGGAAACAAGACTGTAGAAGTCTATCAGCGCGAGTTTCTGGACTTATCTCGCTACGCTGAAGAGGACATTCCTACTGATGAACGCAGACAGGAGAAGTTCCGTGAAGGATTGCATCATGATATACAGTTGGCACTGCTTGTTTAAGATTACCCTGATTTCGCCACCTTGGTGAATAAAGACATCATGGTTGAAACTGGACTTAAGAAGCATAAGGAAGCGTCCAGACGCACCCGTGAAACAGGCTCATCTTCGGGCTCGTCTTCCCAGAAGCAACGCATCTGGTTTCCCCAAGGCATGTTCCGTTCAGCAGCCCCTGCAAACAGGCCCTCTTATGCTGCACCACGCCTGCCACCTCCACCACCGAGACAGCCTCTGCCAACTCCAGCACCTCGAGCTCCAGCACCTCGTCCTGACAGCGGACTATGCTTCAAGTGTGGCAAGCCAGGTCACCGTGCTAGAGATTGTTCTCAGAATCAGAATCAACTGGCTCTCCCTTCTGCTGGCCGTGGAATTGGCCGTGGTATTCCTCAACAGCGCAACTATAATGCCAGACCTTCTTATGGTCGTGGGCAGTACTACCACGTCAACATGTCTGAAGCTCCAGATCAACCAGATACTGTGATGGGTACACTTCTCGTTAATTCAGTACCTGCATCCGTTTTATTTGATTCAGGAGCATCGCATTCCTTCATGTCAGAACATTTTGCACGCATGCATGACATTAAATGCGAATACATGAACACACCCTTATTGGTACACACTCCCGCGGGTGGTTGCCGAACCTCTGCGGTTAGCTATAATGTTCCCGTTGAAATCGAAGGGTTGGAGTTCAGTGCGTCTCCCATTATTCTGAAATCGTCCAAGATTGACCTTATTCTGGGAATGGATTGGTTGAAGGCCCATTATGCCTCAATCAATTGTGCCACCAAAGTTGTTCACCTCTTGCACCCCTCGAAGGAGATGGTGAATTACCATGCTCATATCACTCAGAACGCCGAGGCTCAAATTTATGCCTTGAACGCGTTGAATGCTTCTCCGCTTGATGGGATCGAGAATATCCCAGTTGTCTGTGACTTCCCGGATGTCTTTCCAGAAGAGCTTCCAGGAATACCCCCTGCTAGAGCTGTCGAGTTTGTCATCGACTTGAAGCCTCGCACCACTCCTATTGCGAAGCGTCCCTACAAGATGCCTCCGCACCACCTCATCGAGCTTAAGGAGGAAATTGATAAATCCTTGAGGAAGGGTTTCATTCGCCCCAGTTCCTCTGCATGGGGAGCACCGTCTCTTTTCGTCAAGAAGAAAGATGGAACGAATAGGTTGGTCCAAGATTATCGTCCTATCAACCAGGCAACCATTCAGAATAAATATCCACTTCCCCGGATCAACGATTTATATGACCAAATCGTTGGATCTTCGGTGTTTTCTAAACTCGACTTGAGGTTGGGTTATCACCAGATCCGTGTCCGCGAAGAGGATATTCCGAAGACTGCATTCGTTACTCGCTATGGTTCATACGAGTACACAGTCATGTCGTTTGGCTTAACAAACGCTCCAGCTACATTCTCCCGCCTAATGAATTACATATTCATGGATTACCTCAACAAATTCGTCGTGGTATATCTCGATGATATTCTAGTTTATTCGAAGAACAAAGAAGAACATGCTGAACATCTTCGCCTTGTTCTAGAGAGACTTCGAGAGCACCAATTATATGCCAAGTATTCTAAGTGCGAATTCTGGCTTTCTGAGGTAACCTACCTTGGACATGTCATCTCCAAGGATGGTATCGCAGTTAACCCGGAGCGAGTTCAGGCTATTCTTGACTGGACCCCTCCGAAGAATGTCAAGCAAGTCAGAAGTTTCCTCGAGCTTGCAAGTTATTGCCGCCGTTTCATCGAAAATTTCTCTAAGATTGCCAAGCCCCTGACTAATCTGCTCCACAAAGGCGTTAAGTTTGAGTGGACAGACAAATGTCAGGAAAGCTTCCAGACCCTCAAGGACAAGCTGACTTCTGCTCCAGTCCTTGCTCCTCCAGACTCCCGCAAAGATTTTGTGATCTTCTGCGACGCCTCTCGCCAAGGACTAGGTTGTGTCCTAATGCAAGAGCGAAGAGTTATTGCTTATGCTTCGCGACAACTGCGTCCACATGAAGAGAATTACCCAGTGCACGACCTCGAACTTGCTGCTGTCATTTATGCTTTGAAGCAGTGGCGTCATTACCTCCTTGGTAATCGGTGTGAGATTTACACCGATCATCAGAGCTTGAAGTACTTATTCACTCAACCGGAACTTAATCTTTGTCAGCAGCGTTGGTTGGAAACAATCACCGATTATGACTGTGGTATTTCATACACTCCTGGCAAAGCTAATGTGATGGCTGATGCCTTGAGCCGCAAGTCTTATTGCAACAACCTCATGGTTAAACAAGCTCAACCCCAGCTATATGAAGAATTGCGCAAGCTGAATCTCTGCATCATTCCGCGAGGTTCTCTTAATAATCTTGTGATACAGCCAGATCTTGAGAAAGCTGTCAAGATTGCGCAAGCCAAAGATGCTGAAATTGGTCTAATGAAGAAAGAGCTTCACCTTCAAAAGTACAGGGATTTCTCGATTGCTGAAGATGGAACCTTGTACTTCCGAGACCGCATTGTAGTACCTCGCTTCGAGCTGATGACTGATAAAGTCATGAAGGAGGCCCATGATACACCGCTGTCTATCCATCCGGGCAGTACCAAGATGTATCGAGGTCTTCGTCAAAGGTACTGGTGGTCTAGAATGAAACAAGATATTGCTCGTTATGTTGCCGAGTGTGACGTTTGTCGTCGCGTGAAGGCAGAACATCAGAAACCTGCTGGAATTCTGCAACCAATCCCTATTCCTCTATGGAAGTGGGATAAAGTGCAAATGGACTTCATTACTGGTCTTCCCAAGTCTCAGAAGGGTCACGATGCTATTCTTGTCGTCGTCGACCAACTTTCCAAGGTTGCACACTTTCTGCCAGTTAAGGAGACTATTACTGCTAGTCAGTTAGCAGAGCTATATATCTCCAAAATTGTTTCACTCCATGGTATTCCCAAGGAAATCAGTTCAGACCGTGGCAGCATTTTCACTGGCCATTTCTGGGAAAGTTTCCAGAAAGCAATGGGAAGTCATATTACTTGGAGTTCAGCTTATCATCCCCAATCCCAAGGTCAAGTTGAGCGCGTTAATCAAGTGCTTGAAGACATGCTTCGAGCCTATGTTATATCCTTCGGTAAGAAATGGGAGGAATCTCTCCCGTATGCCGAGTTCTCTTAAAACAATAGCTACCAAGCCAGCTTAAAAATGGCACCCTTCGAGGTTCTTTATGGTCGTAAATGTTGAACCCCTCTGAATTGGTCAGAAACTGGGGAACGACCTCTTGTTGGACCGGACATAATTCAGCATGCCGAAGAACAAGTCCGAATTGTCCGGGAGAATCTCAAAGCAGCTCAAGACCGTCAGAAGAGTAATTATGACCGCAAGCGATGGGGTGTGATCTATCAACCTGGTGATCAAGCCTATCTTCGTGTCACTCCAATGAAGGGCACCCGTCGTTTCGGAATCAAGGGCAAGCTAGCTCCTCGCTATATTGGTCCTTTCCGTATCGTGGCTAGACGTGGAAAGGTGGCATATAAATTGATATTGCCACCGCAATTCTCCCATATTCATGATGTCTTCCACATGTCGCAACTCCGAAAGTGCTTCAAGGAATCCCCGCACCGTGCAGTGGATCATGAGATGCTCGAGCTACAAGATGATCTTTCCTATAAGGAGCATCCGATCCGCATCCTCGACGAAGCTGAACGTCGAACTCGTCAGAAGATGACCAAGTTCCTAAAAGTGCAGTGGTCGAATCACACTGAAGATGAAGCCACTTGGGAACGCGAGGATCATCTTCGGGAAGAATATCCCGGACTCTTTCCTTCTACCTCCTAAATTCTCGGGACGAGAATTTCTTTTAGAGGAGGAGAACTTGTAACACCCCTTGTAATAAGCTCTGTGACACTCTGTTAAAACTGCCAAGTCATGATCATTTGCAGTGGCAAGTCATATGGGTTAATGATCCAATTCAAATTCACCTCTGAAAATCAACTCAAATTCAAAAGTGAATTATAAAGTTGATCAAACACTGTTGGGAAAATGTTCATTAAATGGCAAATAATTCAGGAACATTTCTAAAATCAATATCAAAATATTTGGAGTTGGACAAGTGACTCTAACTAGATGAAGCAGCCCCAAAACAGCAATATTAAATTCAATTAAAATCGATACTAAATCAAATGGCTTCCAAAACTGTTCAAACCACTTTTTGGTGAGAGCAAATATTGCATTGCAATATTTGGGACAACTCTCACATTTTTCAAAAGTGTAGAAATGCCCTAACTATTTTAAAACAGAAAAGGAAAGGAAAATCAGAAAGTAAGAAAAAAGAAAAAGGTTAAACTGGACTGGACCAAGTGCACAGTGCACTGGCCCAGCCCAGCAGGCCCATTTCCCCCTTACCTCTCTCCTGCATGTCGCCGGCGCCTTGGCCGAGCACGCGCGCGCCGGTGGGCACGCGACACCGCGACGCCACCGACGAAACAGTGCGGCAGCGAGGATAAGGTCGAGGCCGGTGCTCTCCCCCTGGCTTCCCCCGTCATTTCTCCTCTCTCTCCCTCGCTCGCCTCTCCCTCTGCTTCCCCAGATCCGAGACGCTCGAGCGCCGCCGTCGCCACGCATCGCCACCGCCGTGGTCAGCGGCCTCCCCGCAACGCCTGGAGGTGCCAGGGAGAAGCACCATCGTCGGCCACGTCTAACAGCGTAGTTAGAAGGAGCCGGGGAGCCCTGCAGCAAGCCAATCGAGCCGTCCCCGCACCTCTCTGCCTCCGGCGAGCTTCGTCGTCTCCGGCGCCGTCTGCAGCTACTAAGCCTAACGAGGGCTTTTCATAGCCGCGCGGTGAGCCACTCTACCTTCCCCGTCTCTCTGTTTGGCCTCGCACGCTCCCTAGCCCTAGTCTCACCGGCGCCCGAACGCGCCTCCGCATGAGCTCGCCGCCGGCGCCCTTCCGGTGACCAAATGGTCACCGGGCCGAGCCCTTTGCGCTCAGCGCATCGAGTAGGTTCCCAACAGCCTCGCCATTTGGTCACTTGCGCGCTGCTGTCTCGATCCCGTCGATGACCGAACTCCGGCGCCCGCTGCAAAGCTCGCCGTCGGCGACACATGTCGTTTCCGGCCACCTCACCGCCACCGTTAGACGCGCCGTCGAACGGCCGTTCGAACGCACCCGGCCCCGTCCCATTTGGCGGCCTATAGGTGAATTCCGGCGACACCCGAGTGCCTCCGCCGCGTTTGCGGGTGCGCCGGCGTTCAGCCGCCGGCCGCCGACGTGGCACAGGTGGGCCCCCACCCCAGTGAGGCTGCCAGTGGGCCCCCAGGCCCTGGGTTGACTTCGTTGACCGGGTCAACATCATTACTGTTCACCACAGCGTATGACATGTGGGCCCCGTTCGATAATTAGACTAATTAGACATTTAATTAAATAGAAACTAATTAGATTAACCTAATGTCTCACTGACATGTGGGGTCCACCCCCTAATTAACCCTGGTAATTAAATTAATTCACTGGTTAAAGAAACAGAGGCTGACATGTGGGTCCCACTGGACCCACATGTCAGGTTTGACCCTGGTCAACCGCTGTTGACCGCTGACGTCACAGTGACGTCAGGCTGACATCATAATTCATTTTCTGATAAATAAATAAATTCCAGAAAATCCAGATAAACTTTGAAAATTAATACCTTTTAAACCGTAGCTCAGATCGAAAAAGTTAAAACATGAAAGTTGCTCAGAACGACGAGCCAAGTCTGATCGTGCCGTCTGTTTCTCCATCGGAACCCCCTACGTAGAAGAACTCGTAACTCCGGACCCGAATCCGGCAGATGAATAGTGCACACACGTCGGATATTAAATCCTAGATTAATTCTAAAAATAACTAAAATGACTTAGATGCATATTTAGGCAACCTTGCACTGCATCATAGCATCACACGCACCGTGTTGCATTTGTTTGCATTATGTTTACCTATTTCTTCCCCCTCTTCTCTCTCGGTAGACCCCGACGTTGACGTAGCTCCCGAGGCAGACGCAGCTCAGGAGTACGACTACGTCCCCGACGATACCACTGAAGACCTTGCCCTTGCCCCCGAGCAAACATGCAAGCACCCCCATTTTGAGCATGCCTATATCGCCTACTCTCTTCTCTCTTATGCTTGCATTAGAACTGCTACTGCTACTGTTTTCCTATATCTGCTGCATAGCCTGATTATTGTACCCTGCCTTGTTACCTTTCTGGTTATCCTAGACTGCTTAGTATAGGCTGGGTAGAGACACGACAGAGACCCCCACTTGATCCCGACTGCCCTGCTGGATATCAGAAGACCCGATCATCGGGATTGAAGACTAGACCCTGGCACCGCACATCACTTCCCCCTTAGTTGCCGACACTGCTGGGTTACCGTCGAGTGCCGAGGGTGATACCTCGTCAGCACTTCTGATGTTAACCTTGTAGGTTAGTTACTCGGTCGTGGTAAGCGAGGGTGACTCCTCCTACACCACCCCCGATAACGACGTCGTCGCGCAACTCCTCAAGTGTGGACCTCGAGGGTGATTCCTCCTTCGTTCACCTTGATGATAACATCAGGAGGGGTTCCATCGAGGGTGATTCCTCAGGGCTCCCCTGGTGTCAGACACACAGTTACTGTTGATGAGTGGACTTGCACTAAACCATAATACTAAAGACGGGTCGGCCCTGAGGGGTACCCGCGCGAGCTTAATGTGAAGTGATGTGGAGTCGGGTTGACCTGGATGGTGCCCGCGAGATAACTACGAGGCGTGGCCGGGCATTCTTAGCCCTTGCCGCAAGTCCTCGAGACGGGGCGACGGGGTCACATCGATCGTGAGTCTCTGCTCGTTTCCGCGCGCTCCTAATCCACTACGGTTTGGATATTTGATCCGAGGGGCCTCTGGCCCGATAGCACTAACCATCACGTGGGCATAGTATGGGCGTTCTGCGTCGTATACATCAGCCGAAGCTTGTTTGACGTCAGTAAGGAGCGGCGCACGCCGAGTTGGACTGGTAACGCAACCACGCTTGTATAAGGGGTTGCTAGGTCTGCTCTCGGTGGCCCCGTAACGTGCAGGAGTTCCCGGGGCGATGGCCCAAGACCCCTGGGGGCATAGGTTTAGTCCGGCGTGCTGACCTCTCTTATAAGCCTGGGTCGGGTTGCGGCGTGTTGCTTAGCCGAGGCCGGGCATGACCCAGAAAAGTGTGTCCGGCCAGAGTTAAGCGAGCGTGTTGGGTAAGTTGGTGCACCCCTGCAGGGAAGAAACTTCTATCGATAGCCTATCCTACGGTAACGGACACTCGGAGTTGTATCCCGATCGGTACAACTAGAACATGACATGAGATGAGAACTGGATAGTACGGCTCTGGGAATGCTTTCTCGCAGGGAGTCGAGAAAGGATCTCAGGTCGAGGTTGATGATACTACTACTACTACTTTACATTATGTTCATCTGATCTCTTCTAATGCTGCAAGACTGTCGAAGATTGTTGAAGATGCTAGTCTTCGATAGGACTAGGCTTCCCCCTCTATTCTGGCATTTCTGCAGCCCAGTCCACATATACAGCCATTCCTTTGACAATGATGCATATGTAGTGTAGATCCTTGCTTGCTGAGTACTTCGGATGAGTACTCACGTTTGTTTTTTTTTCTTTTTCCCCCATATCCAATTGATGCCACCAGACGACGGAGCCCCTGAGTCAGACGCCCCAGCCGTCGACCAGTACTACTACCCGCCTGGTGAGTACTACTACTACGAGGAGCCGACTGACGACCAGGAGTAGGATCGGAGGGTCCAGGGCAGGAGGCCTACGCCTTTCGATCATAGTATTTATTTTACCCCGCCTCTGTGAAGGCTTATCTCTTTCTCTCTCTGTAATATATCTGTACCCAGATATCTAATGCTTCCGCTGATGCTTGTATGCCATCGAGCTATGTATTCGAGCCCTCGAGGCCCTGGCTTGTAATATAAAGCTTGTATGACTTTATTTATGTTTTAGAGTTGTGTTGTGATATCTTCAAGTGAGTCCTTAGGCTTGATCGTGCGCATTTGCGTGTATGGTTAGTGCACGATTAAGCCGGGGCCGTCACAAACTGATGACTTGAGATTAAATGGATAGTATGGCTCTAGGATTGCTTTCTCGCAGGGAGTCGAGGAAGAATCTCTGGGCGAGGTTGATGATACTACAACTACTTTACATTATGTTAATCTGCACTCTTCTAATGCTGCAAGACCGATGAAGATGATTGACGATGCTAGTCTTCGATAGGACTAGGCTCTCCCCTCTATTCTGGCATTTCTGCAGCCAAGTCCATGTATACAACCCTCCTTTGAAAATGTTGCATATGTAGTGTAGATCCTTGCTTGCTGAGTACTTCGGATGAGTACTCACGTTTGCTTTACTTTCTTTTTCTCCCAATACCCATATGTCGCTGCCAGATGACGGAGCCCCTGAGATAGCTGCCCCCGTCGACGACTATGGTTACTACTACTACCCTCCCGACGAGTACTACTACGAGGAGCCGACTGACGACCAGGAGTAGGTTCAGAGGGTCCTAGGCAGGAGGCCTACGCCTTTCGATCGTAGCATTTTATTTTGCCCGCCTTTCTAAAGGCCTATCTGTTCTTCTATAATATCTGTACCCAGATATCTGATGCTTCCGCTGACACTTGTATGCCATCGAGCTATGTATTCGAGCCCTCGAGGCCCTGGCTTGTAATATAAAGCTTGTATGACTTTATTTATGTTTTAGAGTTGTGTTGTGACATCTTCAAGTGAGTCCTTAGGCTTGATCATGTGCATTTGTGTGTATGATTAGTGCACGATTAAGCCGGGGTCGTCACAGGTTGGTATCAGAGCCAACTGCCTGTAGGAACCCCCCTTTCCAACTCCTTGGCCGAAGTTGAGTCTAGTGGTCGAAAAATTGTTTTACTAACTTGGCTGTGTGGCTTACGGGCCCACGTTGCCAATTGGGTGGTATTAGGATCTTTTATTCCTCGTCCTTACTCTGGGACTCTCATCATTCTTCTATTCGGGTTTAATGAAATTTACTAACGCCGACACTTAGGATCTCGTAAATTCCATCCACCCGGAGAGCTGGATTCTGTGTGATTTCCCTGTCATTGATCTGATTAGTCTGATAATCATTTTCCTTTCCATTGTTTTGTTTAACCTTTCCCTTCAAAATCTGTTATATTCCTCATCGTCGTATGACAACTCTGAACTTCCTCTGTTTCAGATGGATCATCTGTTTCCACCGCGCCCTACGACGCAGCTTGTGCTTCGCACTTGGGCTCGAGATGTACCTGGGTTTCCAGCTGTTCTGATCGCTCTCTTTACCAAACTGGGTTACCGCTGGTACCCTGAGTACATGGTCTACGAGGTTTACCGCGAGTTCAACCAGGAGCAGTACTATGCTGATGTTCGCATCTATGATCAGCAAGATAACTCAGACACTGAGCTGTACTTTTTCCACGGTATTGGCGTGACGATTGAGATGGCAGTCCATGATGCCACCTACTCTGCTGTCGCACGTCTCCGAGGAGAGCACAACGCTAGCTTGGATGCTTCTGAGTTTCGATACATTCCGTATGCCCCTGCTGGAGATGCTACTGGATACTACACGGCTATCAGTGCCCCGTACGAGCCTCATCGCTACGATCCACGAGTTCAGATTCAGTGTACTCAGGCTCTGGATCGCACTGTTCGGGCTTTGGTCATCGAGTTGTTTGCCACTCGAGTACGACTCTACGAGGCTATGACGTAGTTGCTACTAGCTGTTCGTGCAGGGATACATCCGGAGCATATCCTTTACCCGCGCAGGACCGAGATGCCACCAGGGATCGATTGGACTGCTGTGGGAGGTCACACGCCTGCACGTGGACCTCTTCTTTCAGCTCGAGACCGGGTTCTGCATCAGAGTGCACATGGAGCACAGGATCCTTCTGCGACGAACGTCCGTCGTCCGCACTTGCAGCTACCCCATTTCAGTGGTTTTCTCCGACGTTGATGTAGCCTTTGCTATGTCGCGTTGTGTACTTCCTTACCGCGTGCCTGCGCGCCGCCTAGCATGTCTAGCTTTTGAATTTGCGCCGTTATGCTGCCCGAATGTAACCGACTCTGTATGGATCTGTATGACTTAATGACTACTATTAAGCATCTGATGTACTACTTAAATTCCAACGCATTACTTCATGCATGTTGCTAAACACTCGCAGTGGCTTCTGCTAAACTACCCCTGTTGAACTTAGCAGGATGGGTGATAACAATCCACCACCGCCGCCACCGCCTGACTATATGGCTGCGATGATGCAACAGTTTGAACTCAATTGTCAGTTCATGACGGGAATTATGGAACAGTTCCCTCGTCCCAATGCCAACCAGCAGCCACCTTCAATCACACTGCCAGAGTTTGTGCGACTCAACCCGTCATTCTTCCGCAACACAGTTAATCCTTTGGATGCCGATGACTGGCTACGTGATATCTTCTATGAGATGGAGTCAGCTGATGTCGCCCCTGCCAACTATGTCACCTTCGCGACATACTTCCTGAAGGAACCCGCAGCACAATGGTGGGCCACTCACCGACAGACCCTACCTCCTGGAACTGTCGTTACCTGGGTGGAGTTCAAGACTGCTTTTCGCGCCCGCTATATTCCTCAAGCTGTTATAGCTCGCAAGAAGGCCGAGTTCCGTAGCCTCGTTCAAGGCAACAAGTCTGTAGAAGTCTATCAACGCGAGTTCCTTGACTTGTCTTGCTATGCTGAAGAAGACATCCCTACTGATGCTCGTAGGCAGGAGAAGTTTCGTGAAGGGCTGCACCATGACATTCAGTTTGCCCTGCTCATCCAAGATTTTCCTGACTTCACCACCTTGGTGAACAAGGCCATCATGGTCGAGACTGGTCTGAAGAAGCACAAGGAAGTGACCAGACGCACTCGTGAAGCGGGCTCATCTTCGGGCTCGTCTTCCCAGAAGCGCCGCACATGGATTCCACAGAGCATGTATCGTCCAACAGCTCCGGTGTACAGACCTGCGTATGCCGCACCTCGTCTGCCTCCTCCACCACCGAGGCAGCCTCTTCGAGCTCCACCACCTCGAGCTCCCGCACCATGTCCTGACAGTGGACTCTGCTTCAAGTGTGGCCAGCCAGGTCACCGCGCCAGAGATTGTACTCAGAATCAGAATCAACTAGCTCTTCCTTCTGCTGGCCGTGGTAATGGCCGTGGAATTCCTCAACAGCGAAACAACAATGTCAGACCTTCTTATGGTCGTGGACAGAACTATCACGTCAACATGGCTGAAGCTCAAGATCAACCTGAAACCGTGATGGGTACACTTCTTGTTAATTCCGTACCTGCATCTGTTTTATTTGATTCAGGAGCATCGCATTCATTCATGTCAGATAAATTTGCACTCATGCATGAAGTTAGATGTGATACACTACCACATAAGTTACGAGTGAACACTCCAGCGGGTCATTGCCACACTTCGTTGTTCAGTCCCGATGTCGTAATTAATATTGAAAGATTGGAATTCCGAGCGTCTCCCATTATTCTCAACTCTTCCGAGGTTGATCTTATTCTGGGAATGGATTGGTTAAAGGCCCATTATGCCTCAATCAATTGTGCCACTAAAGTTGTACACCTCCTGCATCCGTCAGGTCAGATAGTGAATTACCATGCTCACCTCACCCAGAACGCCGAGGCTCAGATTTATGCCTTGAATGCGTTGAACGCTTCTCCACTTGAGGGGGTCGAAAACGTTCCGGTTGTCTGTGAATTCCAGGATGTTTTTCCCGAAGAACTTCCAGGAATACCCCCTGCTAGAGCTGTCGAGTTTGTCATTGACTTGAAGCTTGACACCACTCCTATTGCGAAGCGTCCTTACAAGATGCCACCACACCACCTTCTCGAGCTTAAGGAAGAAATCGATAAATCACTTAACAAGGGTTTCATCCGTCCCAGTTCCTCTGCCTGGGGAGCACCGTCTCTCTTTGTCAAGAAGAAAGATGGTACGAATAGGTTGGTCCAAGATTACCGTCCTATCAACCAGGCAACCATTCAAAATAAATATCCGCTTCCACGGATCAATGACTTATATGATCAACTTGCTGGATCTTCGGTGTTCTCTAAACTCGACTTGAGGTTGGGTTATCACCAGATCCGTGTCCGTGAAGAGGATATTCCGAAGACCGCCTTCGTTACCCGTTATGGCTCCTATGAATACACTGTCATGTCGTTTGGCCTAACGAATGCTCCAGCTACTTTCTCCCGTCTGATGAATTATATATTCATGGATTACCTCGACAAGTTCATCGTGGTATATCTAGATGATATTCTAGTATATTTGAAGAATAAGGAAGAACATGCCGAACATCTTCGCCTTGTTCTGGAGAGGCTTCAAGAGCACAAGTTGTATGCCAAGTACTCCAAATGTGAATTCTGGCTTTCTGAAGTGACCTACCTTGGACATGTGATTTCCAAGGATGGTATTGCCGTTAATCCGGAGCGTGTTCAGGCTATTCTTGACTGGACTCCTCCAAAGAATGCCAAGCAAGTCCAAAGTTTTCTCGGCCTTGCGAGTTATTGCCGTCGATTTGTCGAGAACTTTTCCAAGATTGCCAAGCCCCTGACTAATATGCTCCACAAAGGCGTTAATTTTGAGTGGACAGACAAGTGTCAGGAGAGTTTCCAGACCCTCAAGGACAAGCTTACTTCTGCTCCAGTGCTTGCTCCTCCCGACTCTCGTAAGGACTTTGTCATATATTGCGACGCCTCTCGTCAGGGATTAGGCTGTGTCCTAATGCAAGAACTAAGAGTAATTGCGTATGCTTCACGTCAATTGCGTCCTCGTGAAGAAAACTATCCAGTGCATGATCTTGAACTTGCTGCAGTGATCTATGCATTGAAGTTATGGCGACATTACCTTCTTGGTAACCGGTGTGAGATTTATACCGATCATCAAAGTCTGAAGTATTTGTTTACTCAGTCGGATCTTAATCTCCGTCAACAATGATGGTTGGAAACCATTACGGACTATGACTGTGGTATTTCATATACCCCTGGCAAGGCTAATGTGATGGCTGATGCCTTAAGCCGCAAGTCCTATTGCAACAACCTCATGGTTAGGCGAGCTCAACCTCGTCTTTATGCAGAACTGAGTCAGCTGAATCTGCGAATTGTTCCCCAGGGTTCTCTTAATAACCTTGTGGTACAGCCAGATCTTGAGAAGGCTGTTAAGGAAGCGCAAGCCAAAGATGCTGAAATTGATTTGATGAAGAAAGAACTTCACCTTGACAAGTACAGGGATTTCTCGATTGCAGAAGATGGAACTTTGTATTTCAGAGATAGAATTGTCGTTCCTCGTTTCGAGCTTATGACAGACAAGGTCATGAAGGAGGCTCATGATACACCACTGTCTATCCATCCGGGCAGCACCAAGATGTATCGCGATCTTTGACAAAGGTACTGGTGGTCTAGAATGAAGCAGGACATTGCTCGATATGTTGCTGAATGTGATGTATGTCGTCGCCTGAAAGCAGAACATCAGAAGCCTGCTGGAATTCTTCAACCACTCCCTATTCCTTTGTGGAAGTGGGATAAGGTGCAAATGGATTTCATTACTGGTCTTACCAAGTCTCAGAAAGGTCACGATGCTATTCTTGTCGTCGTCGACCAACTTTCTAAGGTTGCTCATTTTCTGCCTGTCCAGGAGACTATCACCGCTAGCCAGCTAGCAGAGCTGTATATCTCCAGAATCGTTTCACTCCACGGTATTCCGAAGGAGATCAGTTCGGACTGTGGCAGTCTTTTCACGTCCAAGTTCTGGGAAAGTTTCCAAGCAGCTATGGGGACTCACATTACATGGAGTTCAGCTTATCATCCTCAATCCCAAGTCCAAGTCGAGCGAGTAAATCAAGTGCTTGAAGATATGCTTCGCGCTTGTGTTATATCATTCGGTAAGAAGTGGGAAGAATCTCTCTCGTTTGCCGAATTCTCTTATAACAACAGTTATCAAGCCAGCTTGAAAATGGCCCCTTTCGAAGTGCTATACGGACGTAAATGTCAAACCCCTCTGAATTGGTCAGAAACTGGGGAACGACCTCTCGTAGGACCGGACATTATTCAACACGCTGAAGAACAAGTCAGAATTGTCCGAGAAAATCTCAAAGCGGCTTAGGACCGCCAGAAGAGCAACTATGATCGCAAGCGATGGGGCTTGACCTATCAACCAGGTGATCAAGCTTATCTTCGAGTCACTCCTATGAAGGGCACCCGTCGTTTCGGAATCAAGGGCAAGCTAGCTCCTCGCTATATTGGTCCTATTCGCATTGTTGCCAGGCGTGGACAGGTGGCATATAAATTGGAGTTGCCACAATAGTTCTCTCATATCCATGATGTCTTCCACGTGTCGCAACTTCGTAAATGCTTCAAGGAATCTCCGCACCGCGCAGTGGATCACGAGATGCTTGAATTGCAAGATGACTTATCTTATAAGGAGCATCCGATCCGCATCCTTGATGAAGCTGAACGTCGGACTCGTCAGAAGACGACCAAGTTCCTGAAAGTGCTGTGGTCAAACCACACTGAAGATGAAGCCACTTGGGAACGCGAGGATCATCTTCGCAAGGAATACCCCGACCTCTTCCCTTCTTCCTCCTGAATTCTCAGGACGAGAATTTCTTTTAGAGGAGGAGAATTTGTAACACCCCTGTGTAATAGCCACTGTGGTTACCTGCTAATAATGCCAAGTCATCTCATTTGCAGTGCCTAGTCATAGTCGTTAATCTCAGCAATTCAAATACTTCTATGAAAATCAACTCAAAATCAAAGTGCAAAATAAATTTGCTCAAACACTATGGGAAAAAATGTTCCTCAAATAGCAAATATTCCAGAAGCACTCATAAAATTATAAACACTGATAGTTGAATTAGCTAAATGACTCAAACTACATGAAACAGCACCAAAACAGCACTAATTAAATCATTTACAATTAAATCAAATGCAAATAAAATCTTACTTTGCCCAAACAAGTTTTGGTGAGAAGTAATACTGCATTGTAATATTTGGGCCAAGTCCCACATTTTACAAAATAGCAAGAGTGGCCTAACAATTAGAAAACGGAAAAGAAATAAAGAAAAAGCAAAACAGAAAATTAAGAAAAATAAAACGAGGCACTGTGCACTGGGCCTAAGTGCACAGTGCCCAGACCACAGCCCACCTGGCCGAGCGCGCGCGCGCCGGCGAGACGGCGACACGCCGACGCCACCGACAGCCACCGACGCCCGCGAGGAGAAGGACGAGCCGGTGCTCTCCCCCTGGACCTCCTCCTCCATTTCCCCCATCTCTCCCTCGCTCTCCAGCGCTCGCACTCGCCTCACCCATCTGTCCCGACTGCGCTCGCCGCTGCATCTCCGACGAAACCGCGGCCACCGGCGTCCACTCGTCCCTCCGTGCTGTCCACGCGCTCCGTCTCCGTCGACTACGTCTCCCCATCGAGCCACGCGACGCCGGACGCTTCCAGGAGCTGCCCCGGCCTCTTCTTCCCCTTCGGATCGCCGGAGGCAGCCGCCGTCGATTCGCCATTCTGCTGCTACTAATCTGTCAACGGCCAACTAGCGTATCGCATGGTGAGCTTCACCGTCCCCTGCTCCTCCCCGTTGTCTCCCGCACGCACCGTAGCTACCTCATCGCCGTTGCCGTGAGCACGCCGCCGCGGATCGCCTCGCCGCCGTGGCCATAGCCCCTGCCGTGCTCGCCTGAGCACGGCATCGAACTCCTGGTGCTCCCAGGAGCCCAGCGAGCTCGAGCCCATGCCTCCCCGTGCCTCCTAGCTACGTCTCCGTCGTTGCCCGAGCTCCGGCGACCGATCCACCACCCGCCGCCGTCGTTAGAGGCCGTTTTCGGTCGATCCACCACCGTAGATAGATGCGCGGGCGAGAGGCCGATCGAACGCAAGTGGTTGCGAGCGATTTGGCGCATCGTAGCGGCTTTCCGAGCAACTCCGGCAAACTTCCGCAGCTGGAGAGGTCGCCGGCGCGTCTCCGACCGCCGTGCTGACCTGGCTTCAGTGGGTCCCGCCCCTGGGTCGCCGACCAGTGGGTCCGGGGGGCCCCGTTGACTGGGTTGACCCAGTCAACGTGCTGACTGGGCAGCCCAGCCACTGACATGTGGGTCCCCCGCGGCTAATTAACCTAATAAATGATTTAATAAATAAAAACTTATTAGTATACTAATTACTCACTGACAGCCTGGGCCCACACCTCTAATAACCCTGTTTAGTTTAGATTTAAACTCTGTTATTTAACAGAGGCTGACATGTGGGTCCCACTGGACCCACATGTCAGGTTTGACGTGGTCAGCCGGCCAGTTGACCTGCTGATGCCAGCATTGCCTCATGCTGATGTCATATCTCCTTTTTCTGTTAAATAAATAAATTCCAGAAAATATATAAATCTTTGAAAATTAATAACTTTTAAACCATAGCTCGGATCGAAAAACTTAAAACATGAAAGTTGATCAGAACGACGAGACGAATCTGATTGTGACGTCTGTTTCGATGCCGGAACCCCCTACGTAGGTGAAACCGCAACTTCGAGGCCGTATCCGGTAGATGAATAGTGCTTATACACCGGTTAATAAATCCAACGTTAATCCTATAATAACTAAAATAACCTAGATGCATCTTTAGGCAACCCTGCACTGCATCTTAGCATAGCATGCCTGTATTGCATCATTTGTTGTGCATTTATTTGTTTCTTCCCCCTCTTCTCTCTCGATAGACCCCGACGTCGACGTAGCTCCCGAGACCGACGCAGATCCGGAGGTCGACTACGCTCCTAACGATCAGGCCCTTGCCACCGAGCTTCCAGGCAAGCACCCCCATTTTGAGCATACCGATATCGCCCACTCTCTTCTCTCTTATGCTTGCATTAGAAGTTACTGCTGCTACTGTTGTCCTATATCTGCTGCATAGCTTGTTTAATTGTAATCTGCTGTTGATACCTACCTGTTATCCTAAACTGTTTAGTATAGGCTGGGTAGAGACCTATCAGAGACCCCACTTGTCCCGACTGCCTCGCTGGATTATCAGAAGACCCGGGCAACGGGAATCGAAGACCAGGCCCTGGCACCGCACGTCACTTCCCCTTAGTTGCTCGACACTGCTGGGTTACTATCGAGTGCCGAGGGTGATACCTCGTCAGCACTTCTGATGATACCTTGTAGGTTAGTTATTCGGTCATGGTCAGCGAGGGTGATTCCTCCTATACCACCCCCGATAACGACGTCGTCGTGCAACACCTCAAGTGTGGACGTCGAGGGTGATTCCTCCTCCGTTCACCTTGATGATAACATCAGGTGGAATTCCATTGAGGGTGATTCCTCAGGGTTCCCCCTTGGTGTTAGACACACGGTTATCATTGTTATTATGACTTTACACTGAAACTTGTTACTAAAGACGTGTCGGCCCTGAGGGGTACCCGCGCGAGCTTAATTGCGAGTGATGTGGAACCGGGTAGACCTGGATGGTGCCCGAGAGTTGAACACGAGGCGTGGCCGGGCATTCCTCGCCCTTGCCGCAAGTCCTCGAGACGGGGCGATGGGGTCACATCTTTCGTGAGTCTCTGCTCGTTTCCGCACTGCCAACACACTAACGGTTTGGATATTTGATCCGAGGGGCCTCTGGCCTGATAGCACTAACCATCACGTGGGCATAGTATGGGCGTTCTGCGTCGTATACTTCAGCCGGAGCTTAATTGACGTCAGCAAGGAGCGGCACACGCTGGGTTGGACTGGGAACGCAACCGCGCTCGTATTAAGGGGTTGCTAGGTCTGCTCACCGGCGATGCACGTAACGCGCAGGAGTCCCCGGGGCGATGGCCCAAGACCCCTGGGCGCATAGGTTAGTCCGGTGTGCTGACCTCTCTGTTAGGTATTCGGTCGTGTTGCGGCGTATCGTTTGGCCGAGGCCGGACATGACCCAGAAAAGTGTGTCCGGCCGGAGTTAAGCGAGCGTGGTGGGTAAGTTGGTGCACCCCTGCAGGGAAGATCTAATCTATCGATAGCCTGTCCTACGGTAACGGACACTCGGAGTTGTATCCCGATCGGT
This sequence comes from Thinopyrum elongatum, assembly GCA_011799875.1. Classification (NCBI taxonomy): domain Eukaryota; kingdom Viridiplantae; phylum Streptophyta; class Magnoliopsida; order Poales; family Poaceae; genus Thinopyrum; species Thinopyrum elongatum. The sequence goes on along the minus strand of CM022298.1, from coordinate 478,766,679 downwards.
ACAACTAGAACTGATGACTTGAGATTAAATGGATAGTATGGCTCTGGGATTGCTTTCTCGCAGGGAGTCGAGGAAGAATCTCTGGGCGAGATTGATGATACTACAACTACTTTACATTATGTTAATCTGCACTCTTCTAATGCTGCAAGACTGATGAAGATGATTGAAGATGCTAGTCTTCGATAGGACTAGGCTCTCCCCTCTATTCTGGCATTTCTGCAGCCCAGTCCACGTATACAACCCTCCTTTGAAAATGTTGCATATATAGTGTAGATCCTTGCTTGCTGAGTACTTCGGATGAGTATTCACGTTTACTTTACTTTCTTTTTCTCCCCATACCCATATGTCGCTGCCAGATGACGGAGCCCCTGAGATAGCTGCCCCCGTCGACGACTACGGTTACTACTACTACCCTCCCGGCGAGTACTACTACGAGGAGCCGACTGACGACCAGGAGTAGGTTCGGAGGGTCCTAGGCAGGAGGCCTACGCCTTTCGATCGTAGCATTTTATTTTGCCCCGCCTTTCTAAAGGCCTATCTGTTCTTCTGTAATATCGGTACCCAGATATCTGATGCTTCCGCTGACACTCTTATGCCATCGAGTTATGTATTCGACCCCTCGAGGCCCTGGCTTGTAATATAAAGTTTGTATGACTTTATTTATGTTTTAGAGTTGTGTTGTGATATCTTCAAGTGAGTCATTAGGCTTGATCGTGTGCATTTGCGTGTATGATTAGTGCACGTTTAAGCCGGGGTCGTCACACGTCGCCGGCCAAACCAGTCCGCCAGGGCGACCCCGGGCAGGGGTCCAGCAGGGACGGCCGTGTGAAGGAGGAGAAGGACGACGACGGCGACTTCGGCGTGTTCAGCGAGTTCTTCGGCCTGTAGGCGCGGCCATTTTCTTCTTCTTTTTAGTAGACTTATTTTTATGTTTCTTTATGTAAAAAACTGTGAACCGCCTAAATATCGCCGAATGTATGTCGTGTTTGCCGAAATTTGCCCAATTATGTTTTTTTTAAAGAGCATCTGGGGCCGACCTGGAGGCGGCGGCTGGTAAGCCGATCACCCCCACGCCAAAAATATCGCCGGTTCGTCCCCAAACGACGCTTTTTTCTAGCCCCTGGGGGGCGAACGGCTGGAGATGCTCTTAGTGCCAGCTCGCCTACGGGAGCGCATGGGAAGGGGAGGTCTGTCTATAAAACAGAGGATGATGGATCGGTACCTTGTCCACTCCTTGCGATCTGCAAAATGCAAATTGTACGTCGACAAAATAAACAAATTAAGTATTGTCAGGCCCGATGGGTGCCCTATAGGGTCGGGCTACCCGATGGATTCAGGCGTGGGTGTAAGTTCAGACCCATGGGCGGGGTCGTGGGCAGGGTCGTGGGTCTGGGAACGACCCAATAGTCCGATCGGGCATGGGTCTGGTAGACGTTCACCCGACCAAACCCGACCCGATTGCCAGGTTGACATGTGCGATACTCGAACAGGCCATGTCCGTCTCCATGCCTAGCAAATCATTTTGGGAAGCTGGCCTGATCCAAAAAGAAGGTTTTGTACAGTTTGACCAACAGAAGATCAAAGATGAAAGATTCACGTATCTGTGCACATATACATGAACAAAATCTTGACAAGATTCTTCGTGAGTTCAATAAAGTAGTCTGCCATCAGTGTTGACTGGACTTTATCCACGCAAATACCTTTCCAATTTATAAAAAAAAGATAACATATGCAGTGAAAACCAGAAGAATCCAGTGAAATCTGAAAAGTTCCCTTTCCCGTCGTCGTTGGATGGGCAACGGTTGGCTCAGATCAAGGGTGCCCAACCCCTTCACTTTTGCGCGCGTTTTACAGCAGCGAGATCATGTGAAATCGCCACCACACTCTCGTGCGCGCCCTCTGCTATCTTCATCTATTTACTAGGTACATCCTCAGATCGAATCCATGGAGGCACTCACCACCCACGAACGACTTCACATAGGAGATGTGTTCCCCTCCCTGATCGTACCGACGTACGTAGAACTGAACACGATTTCACAACAAATCAACTTTATTTGGACAGACCAAGGGAGTGGTACATCGGATACTAATGGAGGGCTTTTTGTGAGTTTTTTTTTACAAAGTCTTGTTTCAATGGATCATCCTCTCGCTTATCATAAAACGCACCGCAAAGCAAGATCAGCTAAATCCGATGTTAAAGAGACACTCCTTCTCTTCATCAGATCTCGATTAGAATGGCGATCTTGCGAGGCGCGTGGCTCTGTTGGTTGGCCTTGGGCGGTGCAGTGCAGGCCGGACGAAACCCTGGGCTCTTTCCCTCGCTCACGCGCGCCGCTAGTCTTGAAGTAGCTAGACCTGTCTTTCCCATCGGCCGGTCGCTGCGTCAAAAAGTCAAATACCAGGATCAAAGGACGGACGGGCTGGCTATGGGATAGCGTCTGAACTGGCTCGAGCAATCATCTCTCTTTTTTTTTACGAACTGTAATCATCTCTCTCGCCGTACATATGTTCATCATCAGGACGGAGGTCTGCTGTTCCGTCTCTGCCGTTCGTTCATCGGTTCTACTAGCAAGCAACCATTGGATTTTTTTTTGAAAATAGTACTTTTATTTGAACAAATTGAGAAAATAAGATCAAAAAATTAGAAATTTAAAAAATAGCACACCGTCGTCTTACCGTTGGACGAAACGTGGGATTCGTCCTAGCGTTGGACGAAACACATACTATTCGTTCTAGCATTGAACTAAACAGAGGAGGAAACTAAGGTTTCGTTCTACCAACATGCTGCTGCTACAGTACCACGCTGCTGCTACAGTACCACGCACCGGATACCCTTGCTGCACCAGAGCTTCCCTGGCCGAACCCTCGCGCCACCAAGACCGCATCGACGAGGAGAATCCATTCAGATGAAGAACGACTCAAACCGTGCATCGTGGATGATGAATTTCGCCGTTCAATCTACATCGACCGCCGCAAGCCTGCGTCGCGTTTGGCAAGAAATTTTCTAATTACTCGCACCCATCTACTCATCTAGATGCCGCCAACCTCCTAGACATTGCCCCTTATCCTATTGTTGTCGTTGGCCACAGGCATTGAACAGTTCTGATTCAGTACCTACACACCAAGATATAGATGTGAGCACTTCACCAACAACCTAGCCAAATAACCCAACAGTGCAAATAAATTTTAAATCGCAAAATATGACTCTGGAAAACTAGATTTTCCCATGACGAGCCGCAGCTGTAATAGTAAATGCTTGTAGTCATAGTGTTGTTGTTTTCTTTTTCTTTCTATTAACTGTCCATGATTTAGAAACTATTGGTGGCTACAAGTATCCAAAATACTTGTAGTAAGTTTCTGTAGTGTTTGCTTGCATCATTGTACCTTGCTTGTTTCATGGCTAAATAGACATTGGTTGTAGGAATTTAAAGATTGGATCATAGCTGGGAAAGCAAACCGTAGAGTTTTAAAAAAAGTAAGACCAAGTTAGTGTCCGCAAATCATTTTTCAAGTAAATTAAACAACAAGGCACATAGCTGCAAGAAATTAGAGGTTCATTACAAAGATATTACTGAAGATAATTCTTGCTGTAAATGAAAATTATTCCTTCTGTAAATTATTAAATGAAAATGATTTTTGCTACAAATGAAAATGTCTTGCTGTAAATTGTCCACCATTTCTGTGTGTAAACTCAATTGAGATGTATACTGCTAATGATCAGTTAATTTCATATTGATATTGACTTATATTGATTGCAAGATTGATATTGATTTGCAAGATAGTGCTCCTAGGACAGACAGATTTAGTACTACTCCATTCGGATGTAGCATTTCTAGCAATGTTGGGGATATCGCTTATCGGGAGCTTACCGGTCGCCCCATGATAAGGGGTAAATCGGCCAGTTTATCGGCATATCAGCCGATTTATCAGCATATCGGCTAATTTATCAGCGAATTTATCTTATCGGTTAGACACAGGTAAGCGATAAATCGGCCGATTTATCGGAATATCGGAAGATATCTTGAACAGTGATTTCTAGTAGTAGCTACTTGAACAAGGGCCCTATGCACTTGGCCAACGACAACAATAGGATAAGGGGCAATGTCTAGGAAGTTGGCGGCATCTAGATGAGTAGATGGGTGCGAGTAATTTGAAAATTTCTTACCGAACGCGACGTAGGCTTGCAGCGGTCGATGTAGATTGAACGGCGAAATTCGTCCTCCACGATGCACGGTTCAAGTCGTTCTTCGTCTTATGGATTCTCCTCGTCGATGCGGTCTTGGTGGCGCGAGGGTTCGGCCAGGAGAGCTCCGGTGCAGCAGGGTATCCGGTGCGGTACTGTAGCAATGTTTCCTTGTTCTGTAGTTTCCTAGGAAACCTAAGTTCACCCCAGAACGAATCCCACGTTTCGTTCAACAGTAGGCCGATGGTGTGCTATTTTTGAAATTTCTGATTTTTTGATCTTATTTTCCCAATTTTTCAAATAAAAGTACTATTTCAAAAAAAAATCGAGAGACCAGTAGCAACCTGCACGCAAGCCAAGGCGAGACTTGACCACAGTCGCGTCAAGTCAAGTTGACTGGACTTTATCCACGCAAAGAGAAAAAAACTTTGGGATCGGAGAGACAGCGGTGTATCTGCGGCCGCCGCGTTGCCGGCTGCCGCGCCCGTGGTTGTGCAGATGGAGCAGGCAGAGGATTTGCCACGATCTTGCCGCGTGCTGTCTCGTCCGGCAGCAGCAGCGAGCAAATGTCTCCTGCGAATTATTTGGTTTCCATTGACACAGCGGAAGGGACAGTACCGGCGTAGGCGTACTAGTACAAAATATTCAGTTTTACGAACAGAGGAGAAGACGTCGCTTGGAACTTTGGAAGCCTTGGTCTTCAGCGGTCAAGTCAACTGAAGTGTCATGTCAGCGTTAAATACGTGTACTAACTCCATGATGATTGTAAATATATGATGTAGTACTGGCAGCAGGTATCCGATATCCTGATCGAAACTCCTACATTTCTCCCCCACAGTGCCAGCCAGAAATACACTGAATACACAATATCGAGCTTTTCTAGGGCACAAAACAGTAATTAAAACGCAATGTGCACCTTCATTCGCAAAAGAAAGAAGTATAGTTTTCACCCTCAAATCCGTTCCAATGTCTCCATATCCCCCCAAGTCAATTTTGGTCTGATTTAGACCCCAAAAATTTCAATACCGGTTTAATCGTTGACTTGGCATGCTGATGTGGCATCATGCCGCTGAAATAAGTGGACCTCTTATTCGCCTCGCTTGTGTTTCAGAGAGAAAATCGCAAGTGCCGCAGCGCTGTCCACACCATTGCCGTCGTTCCGTTGTAGCCGCCGCCGCCACCGTCATAGTTGTCGCCGCTGTCGTGGGCCACCGTCTTTCTCGCTGGACGTCGCCTTGGCATGGAATAGAGTTCGACTCACGCAGCTCCGCGTCCGATCCAAGCACCGTGCCCTGCGCCGACGCCTCGTCCTCGTCGCTCTCTCCTTCGGCCTCCTCACACACGCTTGGCTCCAGCCCCATCCACATCCGCGTGTCGTCCATCCCGCAGCCCCGCGACCGAGCCCCCAATCCAACTGTGCGCAAATGGAGCCCGTCGTACACACGAAGTCACTTGCTTAATTCCTCGCCAGATCAAAATGGGCTGGGCCTTAATGCACGGACTGACGGGCAATTAACTGCTGGATTAAACACAAAGGATGGCGTAAAGGAAAAATCCAACACACAGAACCTTTTTTTCACTTGGGCACGAAGGACTGGGCAAAGACCACAGGGCGGCTCGCTAGTCACCTCTCCCCACTCCATCTCTCACTGTACATGTGTACGGGTGGTTCCGTGTTTGGGGGAACACGTTGGGCCTCGGGAGAGGAGCCAGGTGTGTTCTACTGTTCTTTTCCTTGTTTGCCTTGGAGAGGAAGATTAGGGGGGCAAGGGCAGCGGGCTTGAACCATTGGACGCTTTGGTGATGTGGCGGCAATGCAAGAAAAATGGCCAGGAAGGGAGAGGGTCCACCCGAGCCCCCTCTCACTGGGGCTGGCTGTGCATGCCGACCAAGTCGGAGTGTACTACAAGGCTGGTCCAGGGGTGGCCTACTGGCCGTTCATGCCTGGTAGTCCAATAGGCCATATCCATTTCCATGCCCAGGAAATCCTTTTGGGAACTTTGCCTGATCTAAAAAGAAGATTTTGTACAGTTTGACCAGCAGAAGATCCTTGCACATAGTACATGAACAAAATCTTGACAAGATTCTTTCTGAGTTCAGTAAAGTAGTAAATCCCAAATAGATACATCCTCCGATCTAAAAAGGGCAGTGAAATCGAGTGCGGCGATTTGGTGTCCGGGATCAGATGAGCCCGAGCGTGAACAATACCTCGATTTGACATAGAAAAAAAGTTTAAAAAATTCTTTTTTTTTGATGCAAGATGCTCTTGTGCGTGAACTTCGTGCAAAATTTTGTGAAGTTTGAACATTTGAGAAGCTCATTGCAAAAAAGACAAATTTCGGATATCTGAGAAACTTTTGAAAATCATACTGTTCACGCCTGATTTTGTTCTTTTGCCACGAGCTCCTCGAATGTCCAAACTTCATAAATTTTTTCATGAAGTTCACGCGCAGGAGCATCTTGCACCACAAAAAAAAATTAGAATTTTTTGAACTTTTTTTGTATTTCAAATCGGGGGTACTGTTCACCGGGCTCATCTGAGCCCGGGCTCTGCCTTTAATTATCGAGTGAAATCTGAAAAGTTGGCTTTCTCAGCGTTGGATGGGCAACGGTTGGCTCAGATCAGGGCAGGCCAAACCCTTCACCTTTGTGCGCGTTTGTTTTACAGCCGAGACCATGCAAAACCGCCACGCTCTCGTTGTGCCCTCTCTTCCATTCGTCTCTTAGAGCGTCTACAGCCGGACATAACAAATATGATCCCTTAAACGTCCACGGCCGTGCCCGGTCAGTAACCGGACGTGTCCGTTTTGAGCCCCTATTTATCCGTCTGTGCAGTCACACTCCTCATTTTTCTTTTCATATGTCCAGTCACTTGCACGTGATTGGTGGAGATGAAGTGAGAGAGAAATAAAAGAATAAATAAAGAAAGAGAAAACATGGTCTGGGATGGGGCCGCGTCCTACATGGCGGAATGTCTGGGCGCGTCCGCGAGCCCTCATATCCTCCCCATATTTGAGATGGATATGAGGGTTTGCGGACAACCTGGGCGTATAGGGATGATATGAGTGGTTCGGTTGGGTCATGTTTTTTCTTCTCTCTCATGTTCGGTCATTGACTGGACACGTCCACGGGCGTATGAGGGATGATTTGAGGTGTCCGGCAGCTACCAGGTACGTGCGTTCCTCGAATGGAATCCATGGAGGCTGAACCATGATGTAGACACTCACCTCATACCAACGACTTCACATGGTAGACGCTCCTCTCTCCCCTCTCTTCCTCCGCCCCGTTCTTGAGAGAAATAAAGGGCTTCCCGACCCGTTCTGAAGCCTCGTCCGTCGGTGATGCTGGGCGGCGATGGCTGAGGAGGGGTGCCTGGGCCTTTCTTATATATAGTAGGGTAGTTAGTGTTGTCTTTAGGGCTGGCTTTATGCCGTGGTTGATGCGAAGCTTCTCTTCGGCGTGCTCGAGCCGCGCCGCGCGAGGGGTGGATCCCTCGGTCCTGCCGCCGTTCATGGTGGGCGGTGGTGGTGCGGGGTGGATCTGGCCGGAGCTTCCCAAATAAGCTCGGTGGGTTCCTGAATCGAGTGCAGCGAGATCTCTGTAAGCTCTCTCTCCGCCGCCATGGAGGCGGGGAAGGGTGTGGCGGCCTGGATCTTACAGCTCTTTCGGTTCAAGGAATCCCGGGGGTGTTCTCTGGGGCTGCGAGCTGGAGCATACTCTCAGCGGTGCGTTATCGGCTTCTTGCCGCTTTGCCGCTGACCTTCATGGCCGAAGGGCGGCCGCTCCAAGCACTGGCGCCGGTGGTTCCTCTCCGGTGCTGCTGCTCTTTCAACCTCCCGGTCTTCGAACCAAAAGGAAGGCCATTCCTCGGCTCAGGCGCGGCGTCCATCGTCTTCTCCGTCCCAAGTGGTCTCGTCCCCGGCGACGGTGAGGATGGCCGTGTTCTGGAGCTTCAGTGCAAGACTGGTGGTGGAGGACCTGATTGCTTTTCCCTATTTTATGTTAGGGTCCTTTTAGTAAAATCTGCGGCTGGTGCTGTAATTTTCTATTCTTCTGAGGACCTCTATGTAACTTGTATCACCACCGTCATTATCTAATGCAGCTTCTGGGCCCTTCCCCTGTTCAAAAAAAAAAAAACCATGGTAGACGCTGGTCGGACCGATGTACAACTGAACGAGATTTCACAGCAAAAATCAATTTTATTTGGACTGAGGGAGTAGTACATTCGCAGTGCACCTGGTACCGACGGATGGTCTTCTTTTGACGGAGTTGTACAAAGTCTTGCTTCTATTTTATTGTGCGAGTAAACGAATTCCCTCGCTTGTCACAAAACACTCCGTTGCAGCACTACAAAGCACTCTCAAGCCTCATTTCGGGTTACTGCAAAGTACTGATCGCAAAAGGCGTATAGGAAAAGCTTCCTCTCGCGGAAAAGAATCTGAGAGCAAGCAGCCAAGCCAACCATGGCAAGCCGAGTCCACGTCGAACCTGCACCCGAGCCCAGCCCCCGCGGAGCGACAGAACCATACCCAAAGATCCCCTACCGAGCCTAAGCAAGGCGGTTTGCTTGCTGCGCCGGGCAAAACATTTTGGACGGGCGGCCGCTGGTCACGGTGCGCGTCTTCTCGCCCCTCGCCTATATAAGGGCGCGCGCCCCGGAGGCTCGGACACTCCCATCCCACCTCACTTGCCCAGAAGTTCCCACCCTTGCTCCTCGCCTCCCCCTCGGATGCTCCTCCGCTCTCTTCTCGCCTACCACTCCGCTCCCGAGCCTCCGCAGCGCCGCCGGGCGCCCATGGAAGAGTAAGTGAGCCGCGTCTGGGCTCTGTCTTTACTACTCTCGACTCGGCCCCTCTCTCTTTTTCCTGCTCGGGATTTTTTTTTCAAGCGCGGGATTTTTTTTTCGTTTTCTTTTCACACGCGGTTTGGGGTATTATCTGCTTCTCCTTCTGTGTTGCGAGCGGGTCTGGGGATTGATGGGGTGGGAGGGTTTCAGTTTTGATCCGGAGGGGCGCCGCGGTTGATCGCGATTCTGCTCTGGTGCGTGGTTTTGGAGGAGACCGGAGGGGACCAATGTTCCTCCGGAGCTTGAGCGCGCGGCAGAGGAGGTGTCAGTCTGACCGAGCAAACGCGCGTGAGATCGTCGGAGAGCAGACCGGTGTAACGCCGCCGACGCGATTCCGGCCAGTTTCCTCTTCCGCTCGTTGGTCGCTACAGTGGCAGGCAGAGCTGGGGGTTTTGGGACAGTTTGTGGTGGGGTGGAGCCTTCCTCCCGAAGGAAGCAGAGAAGTTCTAAAAAAAAAAAGACGAAACAGAGGAAGGTAACGCCGCCGCGCCTCAGTCGTGAATCCGGCCTGGTTCTACCTGTCCTTGCAGAGGCAGTGCAGGGTCTTCGCGGTGTGCTTGAGGTGGTGCTGGAGGAGGAGGAGCCAATCTCTCGGACTCGGAGGAAGCAGAGGAGGGCTCTGTTCAGTTCCGTTCTGTTCTTTGAAGTATTGACTGATCTGATTCTGATCTCGTGGTGCTCTTCGGTCGCACCTGTCTGTCACGTGGTGATCTCGTGGTGCTCTACTTCATCACATGGTAGAGATCGCTGATTTGTGCTGCTGGATGCGTGGATTGTCGAACTGCTTCTAGCATCTGATGGTGCAGGTGCGGCGTTCAGGTTCAGTACTGATGTCTGATGCAATCGCACCTCTTTCAAAGAAATATTACTGGTGGGTGGATCACAGAAGACGTTTCTGTATGCCATCTCGAACATGTTCGGTGCTGGGCTTTCTATCTGCCAGTGGAAATGCTTATTCAGAACTCCTCTGTTCAGCCTCCAGGTTTCCGTTTGCTTGCAGTGCCACAAAAATGACAGACGCAGGTTTCAGGGGGGCGTGGTGAATCCCAGTGCTTCTCGCTGGAAACTGTCGATTGCATTCTGCCAATCTGAATATCTGCTCATGATTGGACATGTTGTCACCAAGTGCATGTTGGTTAAATCACTGGCTCTTCAGTCTTCAGATCAATCAATGGGCATGCTCTGCTTTAGGCGCCTCTTTCTTCAGAAACAAAGGATAAAACAGAGATCGATGATCTGTATTTGTCTCTGGCCACATACGTCGAAAATAGAAATGCAGGGCAAAAGATCTGCAAACAAGTGATAATCTATCAAATTTATCAGAATTAGTACATAATTGATTATCTTTATTCCTGGGATTTTCTTCAAGTTTGTGAACATGACTATTCTTGATTAGTTGACTTTAAATCTGTTTACCGCAGTTAATATCCTATGACTGAACATAGAAATTCAGATAGATGTCTCTCTGTGTACAAATCCGTTCATATATTCCCATTTAGTTTAGTTGCTACATTGTGCATCTAAAAAAAGCTAGATAGCTTTTTGTTGAGACAAGTGGGGTCTCTACCATTCATCATTAATTAAATTCTTTATCTGTTAGGCATCAAACGATGCTTCCAAAAATAGATTTATCTCACACGTTTCTACTTTAGGCCATTCATTGTTACTGGCAAGATAATTGCTACGATGATAAGAAACGGGGAATTGGTTCCAGAAGCAGGGATGGAGTGCTCAAACTGCGAACATCGCATTGATAATAGTGATGTAAGTACCATTAACTATTTAATATGACTGTTTCATTTACTTTTATGCATGGTTCTCTAGTAGTTATCTTTTCGCCCATTAAAATCTGGTTAAAGTTCAACCTTGATCTTCACAAATGCACTAGGTCCAAACAAAACATCAGATGCAACACCAATACTCCATGGATTACTTGATGAAGTACTTCATTCATGCACATACAATTTGTTTTTAAATTGGTGGGCTCTTGTTAAAACCTAGCTGCATGGCAATGACATGTAGTAAGTAATAGTTCCATGGTATCGTTATCACACTTGATATTCTTGTTGAAACATTATGTTCTAAATTAGGTAGTAGATGCTTATAATTTGTAACTTCGTCATTATGAGCAGGCAAATAAAAACCAGAATGGTGGTCCTGCAGTTAATACAACATATTAATGCACGTTGTTTATCTAGGCAAGTAAAAACCTGATGGAACCTGGCATTATGGTCATATGGGATAAAAAATTGTATGTTGTTTCGCATTAGAAGAACTCGATGAAGATGCAGAAGTTTACAAAGCAAAATGAAACAAAACAAAAGCCAATAGTAGCAAAACCTATGAAAGCTGTCAAAACCAAAAAAGAAGGCAAAAACAGGGCAAACCGCAAACTTCTACAGCTTCTGGATATTGCCTAGTACTCCTTCTGTTCCTAATACATGTCATTCTACAATTCGAGAGATAACTCTGCAGCACCTTTTTTTTATTTGCTATTTCAATGTCACTTAATACTAATAACTAAACTAACACTTCCCGCAAAAACTAACACACACACACCATCCAAACAACAATACGCGACCCTCTGTTTCCAAATAGTGGTATCGTGGTCTTTTCTTCCTCTTGGTTAAAGTGTAAAATGCTAAACCCTCATGTCTTCATATTGCAGGTTTCATCACAGTGGCCAGGACTCCCAATTGGTGTTAAATTTGATCCAACGGATCTTGAACTGCTTGGACATTTAGAAGGCAAGATTGGCAGGGCAGTGTCCCATGTACTAATAGATGATTTTATTCCAACCATAGAGATGGCGGAAGGAATCTGCTATACACATCCGGAAAATCTCCCTGGTACATGATTCTTATTTTGGAATTGTTATCAGGGCTTTCTGAATTAGAAAGTTAGCTCATACTATGCAGAGTAAGTGTTCGTTAGCTAATTCATATACGTCTGCAGGTGTCAAATTAGGCGGGATCGCCAGTCATTTCTTCCACAAAATATGTAATGCCTATGATGTTGGCACGCGCAAGCGTCGCAAGATTAGCAACAGCGACTACAATGTTTGTGATGAGAATCTCAGATGGCACAAGACTGGAAAATCCAGACATATCTTAGATAATAACGGTGACATAAAAGGGTGGAAGAAAATAATGGTTCTTAGGAAAGGAGGTGCCAAGGCAGAAAAGACTAATTGGACGATGCATCAGTATCACCTTGGGGTAGATGAAAATGAGAAGGATGGGGAACTTGTTGTTTGTAAAGTCTTCTTTCAGTTGCCGTCAGAGAAAGCTGGGCAGTCTGTAATGTTCGCTGTTAATGAAGAATCCGATTCATTTGCTGTGAAAATCGATCCTACAACCCCAATGACATACCCTCCGCAGCCTCCTCGGCCAGACAGTAGTCCATTCGAAATCAAGCAGAATCAGGTAAATCTTCATTGACCGATGAAACTATCATCAACTTTGTGGAAGGTTTTGTCTAGCTTTACGGACCGTGCGAAGCTTCAGTTTATCTATATCTATTTCTAATAAAATCCTATGTACACCCGATAAACTCTGTTTATAGGACTCTAGAGTATTGACTTGCAATACTGATTGTGGGTGAATTATTGGAAGCCCCTGAACAAAGCCTTGCAATACTAGGATCCCTCCGTCTGAACAATTCCTTCCTCAACTGCAGGTTTCATGTAGTACAGATGCTATACTGCACAAAAATAACTAGATACTCCTACTAGACAGGAGAATTTTCTCTGCTTGCAAGAGTGCATCCAACAGTCTCAGAAATATATCAGAAGCTTTTAAGTCCATATAAAGATCCATGTATCACAAATAGTCATGTCTGCAGAAAAAAAAACTTTCTGATTCCTTCACTAAAAGATTCAATACATAATCGATCCTGATTACTAGTACATTAAACCTTTGAGCTTGTGAGCCAAGCTTTTCATGAACCCAAATTCACATCTTGAATAGGACATGCATTTTACTTTTTCTGCTGCCAAGATAACCCCCTCAAGTTATGCCTTTTTCTTCCTAAATTAATAATATCGTGCATATTACTCCCTCCGTTCCTAAATATAAGTCTTTGTAGAGATTCCACTAGGTGGCCTACATACGGAACAAAATGAATGAATCTACACTTAAAACGCATCTATATACATCCGTATGTGGTTCATAGTGAAATCTCTACAAAGACTTATATTTAGGAACGGAGGAAGTACTCAGCACAGCAGTCAGCACTTAGCAAATTGTATCACCTTGTAAACTGTCATAACTCCTTCATTTCACTGTTATTCATGTTACGTGACAGGAGGAGGAAGAGTTCCGCCTATCAGCTGTTCGGGGAGCCGCGGAATGGCTCGCTGGAACCTCGTCGCATGCCGTTGATGACGTAGCGCTGCCTGACCTGGATGAACACCCGTCACGCGGCGGAACCCCGGACGCCGCCTACCCTGAGAAGCAGCATCTGCCTCTTGTTGACACGGACGCGCTACAAGGGTTCCCCGACCCAGGAACGCCCCCGGACTTCTCCTCTCTCGCCGTAAGCGCCGCCGCGTGCATCATGCTCGTTTCGTTTCCTGGTGCATATCTCTCATGGCTCATCTCCTTATCTCGTGTGTGTTTACGGCAGGACTTGCCGATCGGGTCGCTGGATAGCTTCACCAACTGGCTGGACCAAGAGTAGGGGTTCTCAAGTGGCGGCGCAACGCGAAGAGGCTGTTTTTCTCGTGATGTATGTTGTACTATATCTGTGTATGAGTGATGGATCTCCGAGAAAATTTTGTATATGATCCTGCAGCTTGCTGATGAACGTAGCTCAGCTATGTTTACTGTTGTAGTGGCAGCAGACATTTTTTTTAGTCCTTTTACGGTAATCAAATTAATTTGGACTATTTTTGTGAGGTAACGGTCCAGATGAGGCAATACTACACCCAAATTCGTGTAGTATATTCAAGCCTTAGGGGCATTTTGGGTGAATCACTGATATAAATCCTGCAGCAGCTTCCCTCCCGAAACAATTAAGTTTCTCATTGTACGACCTGATTGTATGACAAAGAATCATCAGCCATCTTGTGCGCTTTGATTTCACGGAGACGCATGTCTCCAGCAGACGTGCATCACTACGACGTGCAAGGAATCAATTAGCAGCCGCCGGCGGGCACGGCTCGAACTGCAGCGTTTTACCAGCTGGGACTCCACACGCGTGGCCGGCGGACACCTCTCGGAACTATGGCATTTTGGCCGGGCGTGGAAGCCAGAATCCATTAGCATGGACTCCATGTGGCCGGCGAACTGCGGCGTTTTGACCGGCGTGGACGCGAGAATCAATTAGCAGGCCTACTTGGCCGACCGACTCGGCTCGAAACTGCAGTGTTTTGGCCGGCATGGAAGGGGCGAGATGGGCCGGTGAACTGCAGACGCCGAGCAGCGCGTGGACGTGGATCCGCCAGATGACGGCTGCGCGCAGGTCAACAGGAGGCGAGGGAGTACACCGGACACAACCATGGTGGACTGACTGACTGACAGGGGATGCTTGTGCGAGGGGACACGCGACCATGCAGCGGCATCGGAAAACGATGCCGGCATATGGCCCAGAGTAAACATTAACAAGATTGAAAATTACCAAGTTGTCCTTGAGTTAAACTTTGAGCCGACGTATATTAACCATTGGATTAACTCAATGCTACACCTTAATTCCGGTAGCATGATGTACCGTAAAAGATCTTTTTTTTTTTTGCCAACTTAGGAGCACCGCTCCAAATTTCATATCCATGAAACTGACAAACAACAGTCAGCCAGTCCCTCAAAAGGGTTTGAAACTTATTAGTACTCCCTCTGTACATAATAAATATAAGAAACAAGGGCAAATCCTCAAAGTGCAATCAAAGGTGTGGCAAATACTCAAATTTCCCCAAATATAATAAGACGTTTTAGAGACTTTGTCAGTACAAAATAAATCCACAACGACTGTACCAATCTTATACACGACACCACTGAAAACCAAAACTTGCTACATAACAGGAAGCTGATCTGCGGCGCTAGTCTTCAAGTAGAGTTGTCTTTCCATCAGCCTGGAACTCTAGCTGACTCAAAAGTTAGTAAAAATTGTCGAGGCACGTGGTACGTTACACTAGTGCAATACAAAAAAAAAATCTACCGCCTGAACTATGAAACATGCCGTGGACATAGGCCACGGGATCGGAGGGATTTTACCACTGAACGCACAGTCACGACAGTGTGGCGGGGATTTCAGGCAACACTCATGATTTGAGAATTTGTGCAGCAAGCCGCATGATGAGGATCTAGGTACGGGATTCACACGAGAGATTTACCCACGTTCGGTCCCTCTGTCTTAGAGGTAACACCCTATACCCGCCAAGTCTTCTAACGAAGCATCGTATCAGGATATTTGGTACAAGTGTTAGAGTAATCTCGCTAGATCTTGTGTGTATCTACCGTGATTTGCTCGCGCAAGGGCATCATAGCCTCTCCTTATATAGGCCGAAAATGTTGGGAAACATAGTAGAAAAAAAAAATCGCCCTACGAACACCCATGAACAATATGAAGATGCATATCGGGTTTGGATCAACGATCGTTACCGACTTCGGAGTGCAGCAGAAGTAGACGAGTCAGTGTAGATCGTACTTGGAGTCCCTTGAACGTTGATGACGATCCCGTGAACCGCCCTCGAACGATCCCTCGAACTGAAGACCGAAAGCACAACCTCTCTACTTGGTTGCAAGCGTACGGTCTTATGATCCGGCAGCGCTTCGCCGTCCAGAGATAATCGTCGCCGGAGAATTAGAGAGAGGAGATTAGAACCTCACGGGGCTTTTAATTATGAGGATTATAGGTGGCTAGGGCTAGCTCTAATCAGTCAACTTGGACCAACTAAAACTAGAACTAGATCAACTAGAGGAGCCCCCTTGGGACGCCGGCCTAGGGAGAGGGAGTTGGACTCCCTCCCTTGTCCAATTCGCCCCCTCCCCCACAAGGAAAGGGGGGCGCCTTCCTACTTGCGCCCTTCTGACCCAAGTTGCCTTCCACCTTCTGGACCTTATTAGGCCCATTAATATGAGTTGGCTCTCATATATATATTTCTCTAAAAATAATATGAGTTGGCTCTCATATATATATTTCTCTAAAAATGTTTAGAAGGTGGAAGGCAACTTGGGTCAGAAGGGCGCAAGTAGGAAGAAACACACTGAAATATTTAATGCATATGAGAGCCACT
The DNA here is from genome assembly GCA_011799875.1 of Thinopyrum elongatum. Lineage (NCBI taxonomy): Eukaryota > Viridiplantae > Streptophyta > Magnoliopsida > Poales > Poaceae > Thinopyrum > Thinopyrum elongatum. The sequence continues at coordinate 478,750,419 of CM022298.1, read as the reverse complement.
CAACATTTTCATCGTGGTCTTCTCCTTATGACCCAATGAAAAAGAAAAGAATTTCAAAGAAACACACTGAAATATTTTTGGAGTTTTTGTTTTTCTGAAGCAAGCAAAACGAAAGAAAAATAAAAACAAGAAAAACTATTTACACGGGAAAGCTCCCAACAAGTAAAAGAAGAACGAGAAATCTTTTTGGGTTTTCTTTTTTTTGACAGAAAGACTGTAAGGGAACCCCCTACAAGACTGTTTGAAAAACTTTGCTAAAATCCAAAAATATTTCTCGCTTCTTTTTAGTTTTCTTTCTAGTTTAATTAGTTGTAGTATTAAAAGAAAACCCAAAAAGAAAGCAAAAAGAATAAACTAACATGGATTATACAATGAAAAATGATGAACACCGACAACTGGAATGGATGTGTGATGCATGAATGTAATGTCGGTGAGAGATATGTACTCCCCCAAGCTTAGGCTTTTGGCCTAAGTTGGTCTAGGCCACGGCTCAAAGTAACCCTTTCCTGGATACTGCGGAGGGTCCTGAGGGTTTCACTGGTTGGCGAGCTCCTGTGGCTCCCACTGATAAACGGGCTCCTGATACGGATCAGGAACTGACGCTGGCTTAGGTGCTGGAGGTTGCGTTAAGCTCCAGTACGCATAAATGTCATCGGGCATAATAGTGTACCTGCCTGAACAAATATCGAACAAAGAAGGTGCAGGCAAAGTAATAATCTCACAAGTACCCTGACTGAATACCAAGTTGTACTGGAGTCGCTTATGCTTATCATTGTTAATAAAATCGTGTGCTACCATGCTAGCATAATCTAAATATTTAGTGGGTAGCAACATCTACTCCTTCTCATCATGCCTAATAGGTATCTCAAAATATTTAGCAAGGCGGGTGGCATAGACCCCTCCAAAAATACTACCCTTCGTATGGTTTGTGTTTAACCGCCGAACAACTATAGCGCCCAAACTAAAGGTTCTATCAGCATATAAAGCATGGCGCAAAATAGCAAGGTCAGGTGAACTGAGAATTCCACTCTTCCCACGGCCAGTTAGACATCTCCCGGCAAATAATGCATAGTAATGTAAAACGGGAAAATGTAAACTAGCAACTCTAGCTTCTGACACTCCTCTCTCTTCCCCCACAGTAGTGTCAACGATGAAATCTGCCATGTCTCTAGGACATGGCTCACTGATGCGGCCATCATAAGGTATTTTGCAAACATTGGAAAAATCATATAGTGTCATTTCCTTAGGCTCATCATATAAGTGAAATTCTACCATGGGAGGATCCTTCCTAGAATGAAAGCGAAAATTTTGCACGAAGGTATTAGTGAGTAGGAGGTATTGGTCACACTTATCTTGGAGGAAGGGGGTAATGCCGGCATTCTCCGCCAAATAATAGAAGTCATCATAAATTCCCGCCTCCTTCAAGAATGTATCACTTGGCCATTCACATGGCCGAACCTCCGCCGCACGCAGAAGATTTTACTTGGGCTTCTCTACTGGAGTTTCCTCCGAAGTTTCCCCCGCATTACGGCTTGACGAGCCTCTTAACCACCTCTTCATGGTTTCTTCTTTCCTCTGAAAATTTCCAAAAATTTTCGTGACTCAAAATAAAAGTGAACCAAACTCAACAAAACTATTAGCAACTACTCCTACAAGTGTCTAGAGGCTATATCATGCAACAAAATTATTTTCGACCATATAAATTTGACATGCAAGCTCAAGAACATGGTCACCACAGCAGCAAAACTTTACAATATATAAAGCACTATAGCAAAAACTAATTGGACCAACGGAGGAGTCACATACCGATGAATAATCCCCCAAAACAGTTTCGGAAATGGAGCTCCGAGCAAGGAGATCGAAAATGGCAGCAAGATGAGCAAGAACACGGGTTTGAGCAATGGAATGATTTTTTTTCTGGAGGAAGACGAAGTGGATGGGTGGTTGGAATAAGTAAGGGGATCCACGTGGGCCCCACAAGCCACCTAGGCGCGCCCTGTGAGCTTGTGGCTCACAGGTGCACCCCCCTGGGGTGTGTTCAGTGTCAAAAATTCTTAAATATTGCATAAAAAAATCATACTAAATTTTCAGGGCATTTGGAGAACTTTTATTTTCTGGTCATTTTTTATTGCACGGATAATTCAGAAAACAGTAAAATAATAGCATTTCTACTTTATTAATTCTAAATAACAGAAAGTAAAAAGTGGGTACAAAGAGTTGTGTTTACTAAATTCATCCATCTCATGCCCATCAAAAGGAATCCATCAATAAGGTTGATTAAGTCTTATTAACAAACTTCTTCCGAATGACATGAAACTGGAGAATCTTCGTATAACACTAGGTTACCTCAACGGGGATATGCATGTCCCCAACAATAAGAATATCATATTTCTTTTTGAAAATAGGAATAGAGAATTCAAAACCTCCAATAGTAATTGTTGAATTTTTTCCAATAGAATTGATACTATTCACTTGAGGTTGTTTCTTCGGAAAGTGTACCATATGCTCGTTACCATTAACATGAAAAGTGACATTGCCTTTATTGTAATCAATAACAGCCCCTGCAATATTCAAAAAGGGTCTACCAAGGATGATCGACATACTGTCGTCCTCGGGTATATCAAGAATAACAAAGTCCGTTAAGATAGTAACATTTGCAACTACGACAGGCACATCCTCACAAATATCGATGGGCATAGCAGTTGATTTATCAGCCATTTGCGAAGAGATTTCAGTGGGTGTCAACTTATTCAAATCAAGTCTACGATATAAAGAGAAAGGCATAACACTAACACCGGCTCCTAGATCACATAAAGCAGTTTTAACATAGTTTCTTTTAATGGAGCATGGTATAGTTGGTATTGCTGGATCTCCTAGTTTCTTTGGTATTCCACCATTAAATGTATAGTTAGCAAGCATGGTGGAAATTTCAGCTTCCGGTATCTTTCTATTATTAGTAACAATATCTTTCATATACTTAGCATAAGGAGACATTTTCAGAATATTAGTCAAACATAAGCGCAAAAAGACAGGTCTAAGCATTTCAACAAAGCGCTCAAATTCTTCATCATCTTTATTCTTGGAAGCTTTAGGAGGAAAGGGCATGGGTTTCTGAACCCATGGTTCTTTTTCTTTACCATGTTTCCTAGCAATGAAGTCTCTCTTATCATATCTTTTATTCTTAGGTGTGGGTTATCAAGATCAACATCAGGTTCTATCTCCACATCATTATGAAGGAAATATGCCCAAGAGGCAATAATAAAGTTGTTATTTTATATCTCCTTATTCATGATAAAGGTTTATTATTCATGCTAGAATTGTATTGATCGGAAACTTAAATACATGTGTGAATACATAAACAAATACCGTGTCCCTAGTAAGCCTCTACTAGACTAGCTCGTTGATCAAAGATGGTTAAGGTTTCCTAGCCATAGACATGTGTTGTCATTTGATAACGGGATCACATCATTAGGAGAATGATGTGATGGACAAGACCCATCCGTTAGCTTAGCATAATGATCGTTCAGTTTATTGCTATCGCTTTCTTCATGTCAAATACATATTCCTTCGACTATGAGATTATGCAACTCCCGGATACCGGAGGAATACCTTGTGTGCTATCAAATGTCACAACGTAACTGGGTGATCATAAAGATGCTCTACAGGTATCTCCGAAGGTGTTTGTTGAGTTGGCATAGATCGAGATTAGGATTTGTCACTCCGAGTATCGGAGAGGTATCTCTGGGCCCTCTCGGTAATACACATCATAAGCTTGCAAGAAAACGACTAAGGAGTTAGTCACGAGGTGATGTATTACGGAACGAGTAAAGAGACTTGCCGGTAACGAGATTGAACTAGGTATAGAGATACCGATGATCGAATCTCGGGCAAGTAACATACCGATGGACAAAGGGAATTACGTATGTTGTCATAACGGTTCAACCGATAAAGATCTTCGTAGAATATGTAGGATCCAATATGGGCATCTAGGTTCCGCTATTGGTTATTGACCGGAGAGGTGTCTTGGTCATGTCTACATAGTTCTCGAACCCGTAGGGTCCGCACGCTTAATGTTCGATGACGATATAGTATTATATGAGTTATGTGATTTGGTGACCGAATGTTGTTCGGAGTCCCGGATGAGATCACTGACATGATGAGGAGTCTCGAAATGGTCGAGAGGTAAAGATTGATATATAGGACGATAGTATTCGGACACCGGAAGTGTTTCGGGGGGGTACCGGGTACTTATCGGGTCACCGGAAGGGGTTCCGGGCACCCCCGGCAAAAGTTATGGGCCTTATGGGCCAAGAGAGGAAACGCACCAGTCACAAGGGGCTGGTGTGCCCCCATAGCAGGCTGACCTAGGTGGAGAAGGAAAGAGGGGAGGGAAAGGAAAGTGTGGAGTAGGACTCCCGCTTCCTTCCCTCTCCCCCCTCTTTCCTCTCCCCTTGTTCATACAAGGAAAGGGGGGGGGGGGGGGGGGGGCGGCCAGGGCAGGAGCCCTAGGGCCGGCCGGCCACCTATGTGGTGCGCCAGGCTGCCTTCCCTTCCCCTCCCACCTATATATATGTGGGAAGGGGCGCCTAGCACACACTAGATCAATTGTTAGCCGTGTGCGGCGCCCCCTCCACCGTTTACACCCCCGGTCATATTTTTGTAGTGCTTAGGCGAAGCCCTGCGGAGATTACTTCACCATCATCGTCACCACGCCGTCGTGCTGACGAAACTCATCTACTACCTCACCGTCTTGCTGGATCAAGAAGGCGGAGGACGTCATCAAGCTGAACGTGTGCTGAACGCGGAGGTGCCGTACGTTCGGTACTAGATCGGTTGGATCACGAAGAAAGTTCGACTACATCAACCGCGTTGTGAAACGCTTCCGCTTATGGTCTACGAGGGTACGTAGACACACTATCCCCTCTCGTTGCTATGCATCTGCTTGATAGATCTTGCGTGTGCGTAGAATTTTTTTGTTTTCCATGCAACGTTTTCCAACAGTGGTATCAGAGCCAGGTCTATGCGTAGATGATATGCACGAGTAGAACACAAAGAGTTGTGGGCGGTGATAGTCATACTGCTTACCACCAATGTCTTATTTTGATTCGATGGTATTGTGGGATGAAGCGGCCCGGACCAACCTTACATGTCCATGCACATGAGACCGGTTCCACCGACAGACATGCAACTAGTTTTGCATAAAGGTGACTGGCGGGTGTCTGTTTCTCCTACTTTAGTTGAATCAAATTTGACTGCGGCCGGTCCTTGAAGAAGGTTAAAACAGCAAACTTGATGAATCACCGTTGTGATTTTTGCCGTAGGTAAGAACGGTTCTTGTAGAAGCCCGTAGCAGCCACGTAAAACTTGCAACAACAAAGTAGAGGACGTCTAACTTGTTTTTGCAGGGCATGTTGTGATGTGATATGGTCGAGACATGATGTGATATTCGTTATTGTATGAGATGATCATGTTTTGTAAGTTATCGGCAACCGGCAGGAGCCGTATGGTTGTCTCTTTATTGTATGAAATGCAAACGCCATGTAATTGCTTTACTTTATTACTATGCATTAGCGATAGTTGTAGAAGCAATAGTTGGCGAGACGACCACGACGCAACGATGGAGATCAAGGTGTCGAGCCGGTGACGATGGAGATCATGACGATGCTTTGGAGATGGAGATCAAAAGCATAAGATGATGATGGCTATACCATGTCACATATTTTGATTGCATGTGATGTTTATCCTTTATGCATCTTATTTTGCTTAGAACGGCGGTAGCATTATAAGATGATCCCTTCACTAAATTTCAAGATAAAAGTGTTCTCCCCGAGTATGCACCGTTGCTAAAGTTCGTCGTTTCGAAGCACCTCGTGATGATCGGGTGTGATAGACTCTACGTTCACATACAACGGGTGTAAGACAGTTTTGCACATGCAGAATACTTGGGTTAAACTTGACGAGCCTAGCATGTACAGACATGGTCTCGGAACACTGGAGACCGAAAGATCGAACGTGAGTCATATAATAGATATGATCAACATAGAGATGTTCACCATTGATGACTACCCCATCTCACTTGATGATCGGATTTGGGTTAGTTGATTTGGATCACGTATCACTTAGATAACTTGAGGGATGTTTATTTAAGTGGGAGTTCTTTAGTAATTTGATTAATTGAACTTAATTTATCATGAACTTAGTCTTATAGTTTTGCATATCTATGTTGTAGATCAATGGCCCGAGCTACCGTTCCCCTGAATTTTAATGCGTTCCTAGAGCAAGCTAAGTTGAAAGATGATGGTAGCAACTACACGGACTGGGTCTGTAACTTGAGGATTATCCTCATTGCTGCACAGAAGAATTATGTCCTTGATGCACCGCTAGGTGAAAGGCCTGTTGCAGGAGCTGAAGCTGATGTTATGAACGTCTGGCAAGCTCGATCTGATGACTACTCTCTAGTTCAGTGTGCCATGCTTTACGTCTTAGAACCGGGACTTCAAAGACGTTTTGAACGTCATGGAGCATATGAGATGTTCCAGGAGTTGAAGTTAACATTTCAAGCAAATGTCCGGGTTGAGAGATATGAAGTCTCCAACAAGTTCTATAGCTGCAAGATGGAGGAGAACAGTTCTGTCAGTGAACACATACTCAGAATGTCTGGGTATTATAATCACTTGACTCAACTGGGAGTTGATCTTCCAGTTGATTGTGTTATTGACAGAGTTCTTCAATCACTGCCACCAAGCTACAAAGGCTTCGTGATGAACTATAATATGCAAGGGATGAACAAAACAATTCCCGAGCTCTTCGCAATGCTTAAGGCCACGGAGGTACAAATCAAGAAGGAGCATCAAGTGTTGATGGTTAACAAGACCACTAGTTTCAAGAAAAAGGGAAGGGAAAGAAAGGGAACTTCAAGAAGAATGGCAAGCAAGTTGCCACTCCCGGGAAGAAACCCAAAGCTGGACCCAAGCCTGAAACTGTGTGCTTCTACTACAAAGGGAGTGGTCACTAGAAGCGAAACTGCCCCAAGTATTTGGCGGATAAGAAGGATGGCAAAGTGAACAAAGGTATATTTGATATACATGTAATTGATGTGTTCCTTACTAATGCTCGTAGTAGCGCCTGGGTATTTGATACTGGTTCGGTTGCTCATATTTGTAACTCGAAACAGGGGCTGCGGAATAAACGAAGATTGGCTAAGGACGAGGTGACGATGCGCGTCGGGAATGGTTCCAAGGTCGATGTGATCGCCGTCGGCACGCTACCTCTACATCTACCTTCGGGATTAGTTTTAGACCTCAATAATTGTTATTTGGCGCCCGCGTTAAGCATGAACATTATATCTGGATCTTGTTTATTGCGAGACGGTTATTCATTTAAGTCAGAGAATAATGGTTGTTCTATTTATATGAATAATATCTTTTATGGTCATGCACCCTTGAAGAGTGGTCTATTCTTGTTGAATCTCGATTGTAGTACAACACATATTCACAATATTGATGCCAAAAGATGCAAAGTTGATAATGATAGTGCAACATATTTGTGGCACTGCCGTTTAGGTCATATTGGTGTAAAGCGCATGAAGAAACTCCATGCAGATGGGCTTTTGGAATCACTTGATTATGAATCATTTGATACTTGCAAACCATGCCTCATGGGCAAGATGACTAAAACTCTATTCTCCGGAACAATGGAGCGAGCTAACGACTTATTGGAAATAATACATACCGATGTATGCGGTCCAATGAGTGTTGAAGCACGCGGCGGGTATCGTTATTTTTTGACCTTCACAGATGATTTGAGTAGATATGGGTATATCTACTTAATGAAACACAAGTCTGAAACATTTGAAAAGTTCAAAGAATTTCAGAGTGAAGTGGAGAATCATCGTAACAAGAAAATGAAGTTTCTACGATCTGATCACGAAGGCGAATATTTGAGTTACGAGTTTGGCCTTCATTTAAAACAATGTGGAATTGTTTCACAACTCACGCCACCTGGAACACCATAGTGTAATGGTGTGTCCGAACGTCGTAACCGTACTTTACTAGATATGGTACGATCTATGATGTCTCTTTCCAATTTACCACTATCATTTTGGGGTTATGCATTAGAGACAACCGCATTCACGTTAAATAGGGCACCGTCTAAATCCGTTGAGACGACATCGTATGAACTGTGGTTTGGTAAGAAACCTAAGCCGTCGTTTCTTAAAGTTTGGGGTTGCGACACTTATGTCAAAAGGCTTCCACCTGATAAGCTCGGACCCAAATCGGAGAAGTGCATCTTCATAGGATACCCTAAGGAAACAATTGGGTACACCTTCTACCACAGATCCGAAGGCAAAATCTTTGTTGCTAAGAATGGATCCTTTCTAGAGAAGGAGTTTCTCTCGAAAGAAGTGAGTGGGAGGAAAGTAGAACTTGATGAGGTAATTGTACCTTCTCTCGAATTGGAGAGTAGCACATCACAGAAAACTGTTCCAGTGATGCCTACACCAACTAGAGAGGAAGCAAATGATGTTGATCATGAAACTTCAGATCAAGTTACTACTGAACCTCGTAGGTCAACCAGAGCACGATCTGCACCAGAGTGGTACGGTAATCCTGTTCTGGAAGTCATGTTACTAGACCAAGGCGAACCTACGAATTATGAAGAAGTTATGATGCGCCCAGATTCCGATAAATGGCTTGAGGCCATGAAATCTGAAATAGGATCCATGTATGAGAACAAAATGTGGACTTTGGTGGACTTGCCCGATGATCGGCAAGCCATTGAGAATAAATGGATCTTCAAGAAGAAGACTGACGCTGATGGTAATGTTACTGTCTACAAAGCTCGACTTGTCATGAAAGGTTTTCGACAAGTTCAAGGAGTTGACTACGATGAGACTTTCTCACCCGTAGCGATGCTTAAGTCTGTTCGAATCATGTTAGCAATTGCCGCATTTTATAATTATGAAATCTGGCAAATGGACGTCAAAACTGCATTCCTTAATGGATTTCTTAAAGAAGAGTTGTATATGATGCAACCAGAAGGTTTTGTCGATCCTAAAGATGCTAACAAAGTGTGCAAGCTCCAGCGATCCATCTATGGACTGGTGCAAGCATCTCAGAGTTGGAATATACGCTTTGATGAGGTGATCAAAGCATATGGTTTTATACAGACTTACGGTGAAGCCTGTATTTACAAGAAAGTGAGTGGGAGCTTTGTAGCATTTCTGATATTATATGTGGATGACATATTGTTGATTGGAAATGATATAGAATTTCTGGATAGCATAAAAGGATACTTGAACAAGAATTTTTCAATGAAAGACCTCGGTGAAGCTGCTTATATATTGGGCATCAAGATCTACATAGATAGATTGAGACGCTTAATAGGACTTTCACAAAGCACATACCTTGATAAAGTTTTGAAGAAGTTCAAAATGGATCAGTCAAAGAAAGGGTTCTTGCCTGTGTTACAAGGTGTGAAGTTGGGTCAGACTCAAAGCCCGACCACTGCAGAAGATAGAGAGAAAATGAAAGTCATTCCCTATGCCTCAGCCAGAGGTTCTATCATGTATGCTATGCTGTGTACCAGACCTGATGTGTGCCTTGCCATAAGTTTGGCTGGGAGGTACCAAAGTAATCCAGGAGTGGATCACTGGACAGCGGTCAAGAACATCCTGAAGTACCTGAAAAGGACCAAGGATATGTTTCTCATTTATGGAGGTGATGAAGAGCTCGTCGTAAATGGTTACGTCGATGCTAGCTTCGACACTGATCCGGATGACTCTAAGTCACAAACCGGATACATATTTATATTGAATGGTGGAGCTGTCAATTGGTGCAGTTCCAAGCAGAGCGTCGTGGCGGGATCTACGTGTGAAGTGGAGTACATAGCTGCTTCGGAAGCAGCACATGAAAGAGTTCATATCCGATCTGGGTGTAATACCTAGTGCATCGGGTCCAATGAAAATCTTTTGTGACAACACTGGAGCAATTGCCTTGGCGAAGGAATCTAGGTTTCACAAGAGAACCAAACACATCAAGAGACGCTTCAACTCCATTCGTGAAAAGGTCAAGGATGGAGACATAGAAATTTGCAAAGTACATACTGATCTGAATGCGGCAGACCCATTGACTAAGCCTCTTCCGCGAGCAAAACATGATCAGCACCAAGACTCCATGGGTGTTAGATTCATTACAATGTAATCTAGATTATTGACTCTAGTGCAAGTGGGAGATTGAAGGAAATATGCCCTAGAGGCAATAATAAAGTTGTTATTTTATATTTCCTTATTCATGATAAAGGTTTATTATTCATGCTAGAATCTTATTGATCGGAAACTTAAATACATGTGTGAATACATAAACAAATACCGTGTCCCTAGTAAGCCTCTACTAGACTAGCTCGTTGATCAAAGATGGTTAAGGTTTCCTAACCATAGACATGTGTTGTCATTTGATAACGGGATCACATCATTAGAAGAATGATGTGATGGACAAGACCCATCCGTTAGCTTAGCATAATTGTAACACCCCTATGTAATTGCCACTGTGATCAGCTGCTAATAATGCCAAGTCATATCATTTGCAGTGCTTAAACAAAGTGGTTAATCAAAGCAACTCAACTCCATTTTGAAAATCAACTCAAATTCAAAAGTGAAATATGAATTTGATCAAACACTGTTGGAAAAATGTTCATTAAATGGCAAATAATCCAGGAACATTTGTAAAATCATCATCATTGAAGTTGGAGTTAGATAAGTGACTCTAACAAGATGAAACAGCACCAAAACAGGATATTTAAATCCATTTAAAATCATTTCAAACACAAATGGTTTCCAACTCTGTCCAAATCACTTTTTGGTGAGAGCTAAAATGGCACTGTAATATTTGGACTAAGTTCCATATTTTATGAAAGTGCATAAGAGCCCTAACTAATACAAAACAGAAAAGAATAAAAGAAAAAGAGAAACCGAAACAGAAAAATAAAAACGAGGCACTGTGCACTGGGCCTTAGTGCACAGTGCCCCGAACTCCGGCCCAGCAGGCCCGCGCTACTCTCTCTCCCTCGCGCTGTCACCTTCTCTGTGGCCGCGCCGGCGCGCGCCGACGAGCGGCCGACACCGCGCCGCCGCGGGCGCCGCGAGGGGATAAGGCCGGCCCCGTCCATCCCCCCTGGCCTCCTCCTCACTCTCCCCTCTCTCCGCTCACTCTTCGCTCCGTTTCCCCCTCCAGATCCCATCGCCACCGAGCGCCATCACCGCCGCACCGTGCTCGTCTCCGCGGTCCCAGCCACCGCATCGCTCCGCCAACGCGTCCGTCGTCTTCGCCACGACCTTCCTCGACGTCTGGTGGTAGCAGCTGGAGCCCGAGGCCGCCACAGCGCCGGAATCGCCCCGTCCCCTTCCGTTCGGTCGTCACCGTTCTTCTCCGTCACCGGCGACGTTTCTGCTGCTCCTAAGCTATCAACGGCCTTCGGCGTGCCGCTCGGTGACCTCCGCCTCCACTTCTCCTTCTCCCTTGTCCTGCCGCGGCCGTTGCTCGCCGCACTGCGAACGGCCGAACCCACGGCCGCCGACGAGCCCTTTGCCGTGGCCAGCGTTGCCGTCACGCGCAACCAGACCCAACCTCGAGCTCCTGGAGCTCGAGCGAGTCCGGCAAGACCCCTAGCATCCCTCCACGCGCCGTATAGATTAGAACCCGATGAGGCCCGAACTCCGACGTCCGCTGCGCTCGTCGCCGCCGTCGCTGTAGGGCTTCTCCGGCGACGCCACCGCCACGGTTGGACGCGGCGTTGAACGCCCGTTCGAAAGAACCTAACCACGGGTCGAACGGTGCCCCGTAGTGCATTTCTGGCCGCCTCCGGCGATCGGCCGCCGGCGCAACTCCGGCGCCGGCAGCCGACGTGGATGAGCGGGCCCCACCCCTGGCTCACTGCCAGTGGGCCCGGGGGCCCCGTTGACTGGGTTGACCCAGTCAACGTGCTGACTGGGCAACCCCAGTCGCTGGCCATTGATAGCTCCCTAATAACATTTAATTAAATAAAAACTAATTAATTAGACTAATGACCCACTGACATGTGGGGTCCGCCCCCTAATTAACCCTGTGGATTAAGTTAATTCACTATTAAGATAAACAGAGACTGACATGTGGGTCCCACATGTCAGGATTGACTCTGGTCAGCGCCTGTTGACCGCTGACGTCACAGCGATGTCATGCTGACATCATAATTCATTTTCTGCTAAATAAATAAATTCCAGAAATTCAAATAAACTTTGAAAATTAATAACTTTTAAACCGTAGCTCGGATCAAAAAAGTTAAAACATGAAAGTTGCTCAGAACGACGAGATGAGTCTGATCGTGCCGTCCGTTTCTTTGTCGGAACCCCCTACGTAGAAGAACTCGTAACTCCGGCAGATGAATAGTGCACACACACCGGTTAATAAATCCCAGATTAATTCTAAAAATAACTAAAATGACTTAGATGCATATTTAGGCAACCCTGCACTGCATCATAGCATAGCACGCACCGTATTGCATTTGTTTGCATTATGTTTACCTGTTTCTTCCCCCTCCTTCTCTCGGTAGACCCCGACGTTGACGTAGCTCCCGAGGCAGACGCAGCTCAGGAGTACGACTACGTCCCCGACGACACCACAGGCGACCTTGCCCTTGCCCCAGAGCAAACAGGCAAGCACCCCCATTTTGAACATGCCTATATCGCCTATTCTCTTCTCTCTTATGCTTGCATTAGAACTGCTACTGCTTCTGTTTTCCTATATCTGCTGCATAGCCTGATTATTGTAACCTGCCTTGCTACCTTGCTGGATATCCTAAACTGTTTAGAATAGGCTTGGTAGAGACTCGACAGAGACCCCCACTTGATCCCGACTGCTCCGCTGGATATCAGAAGACCCGATCATCGGGATTGAAGACCAGACCCTGGCACCGCACATCACTTCCCCCTTAGTTGCCGACACTACTGGGTTACCGTCGAGTGCCGAGGGTGATACCTCATCAGCACTTATGATGATAACCTTGTAGGTTAGTTAATCGGTCGTGGTAAGCGAGGGTGATTCCTCCTACACCACCCCCGATACCGACGCCGTCGTGCAACTTCTCAAGTGTGGACCTCGAGGGTGATTCCTCCTTCGTTCACCTTGACTATAACATCAGGTGGGATTCCATCGAGGGTGATTCCTCAGGATTCCCCTGGTGTCAGACACACAGATACTGTTGTTGATTAGACTTGCACTTAACCATGTTACTAAAGACGGGTCGGCCCTGAGGGGTACCCGCGCGAGCTTATTGCGAAGTGATGTGGAGTCGGGTTGACCTGGATGGTGCCCGCGAGATAACTACGAGGCGTGGCCGGGCATTCTTAGCCCTTGCCGCAAGTCCTCGAGACGGGGCGACGGGGTCACATCGATTGTGAGTCTCTGCTTGTTTCCGCGCGCTCCTAATCCACTACGGTTTGGATATTTGATCCGAGGGGCCTCTGGCCCGATAGCACTAACCATCACGTGGGCATAGTATGGGCGTTCTGCGTCGTATACATCAGCCGAAGCTTATTTGACGTCAGTATGGAGCGGCGCACGCCGAGTTGGACTAGGAACGCAACCGCACTTGTATAAGGGGTTGCTAGGTCTGCTCTCGGTGGCCCCGTAACGTGCAGGAGTTCCCCGGGCGATGGCCCAAGACCCCTGGGGGCATAGGTTTAGTCCGGCGTGCTGACCTCTCTTATAAGCCTAGGTCGGGTTGCGGCGTGTTGCTTAGCCGAGGCCGGGCATGACCCAGAAAAGTGTGTCCGGTCGGAGTTAAGCGAGCGTGGTGGGTAAGTTGGTGCACCCCTGCAGGGAAGAAACTTCTATCGATAGCCTGTCCTACGGTAACAGACACTCGGAGTTGTATCCCGATCGGTACAACTAGAACATGTGATGAGAACTGGATAGTACGGCTCTGGGATTGCTTTCTCGCAGGGAGTCGAGAAAGGATCTCAGGTCGAGGTTGATACTACTACTACTACTACTACTTTACATTATGTTCATCTGTTCTCTTCTATTGCTGCAAGACTGTCGAAGATTGTTGAAGATGCTAGTCTTCGATAGGACTAGGCTTTCCCCCTCTATTCTGGCATTTCTGCAGCCCAGTCCACATATACAGCCATTCCTTTGACAATGTTGCATATGTAGTGTAGATCCTTGCTTGCTGAGTACTTCGGATGAGTACTCACATTTGCTTTACTTTCTTTTTTCCCCATATTCCATTTGATGCCACCAGACGACGGAGCCCCTGAGCCAGACGCCCCAGCCGACGACCAGTACTACTACCCGCCTGGCGAGTACTACTACTACGAGGAGCCGTTTGACGACCAGGAGTAGGATCGGAGGGTCCAGGGTAGGAGGCCTACGCCTTTCGATCGTAGCTTTTTATTTTACCCCGCCTCTGTGAAGGCTTATATCTCTCTCTCTGTAATATATCTGTACTCAGATATCTGATGCTTCCGCTGACGCTTGTATGCCATCGAGCTATGTATTTGAGCCCTCGAGGCCCTGGCTTGTAATATTAAGCTTGTATGACTTTATTTATGTTTTAGAGTTGTGTTGTGATATCTTCAAGTGAGTCCTTAGGCTTGATCATGCGCATTTGCGTGTATGGTTAGTGCACGATTAAGCCGGGGTCGTCACAATAATGATCGTTCAGTTTATTGCTATCGCTTTCTTCATGTCAAATACATATTCCTTCGACTATGAGATTATGCAACTCCCAGATACCGGAGGAATACCTTGTGTGCTATCAAACGTCACAACGTAACTGGGTGATCATAAAGATGCTCTACAGGTATCTCCGAAGGTGTTTGTTGAGTTGGCATAGATCGAGATTAGGATTTGTCACTCCGAGTATCGGAGAGGTATCTCTGGGCCCTCTCGGTAATACACATCATAAGCTTGCAAGCAAACGACTAAGGAGTTAGTCACGAGGTGATGTATAATGGAACGAGTAAAGAGACTTGCCGGTAACGAGATTGAACTAGGTATAGAGATACCGACGATCGAATCTCGGGCAAGTAACATACCGATGGACAAAGGGAATTACGTATGTTGTCATAACGGTTCGACCGATAAAGATCTTCGTAGAATATGTAGGAGCCAATATGGGCATCCAGGTTCCGCTATTGGTTATTGAACGGAGAGGTGTCTTGTTCATGTCTACATAGTTCTCGAACCCGTAGGGTCCGCACGCTTAACGTTCGATGACGATATAGTATTATATGAGTTATGTGATTTGGTGACCGAATGTTGTTCGGAGTCCCCGGATGAGATCACGGACATGACGAGGAGTCTTTAAATGGTCGAGAGGTAAAGATTGATATATAGGATGATAGTATTCGGACACCAGAAGTGTTTCGGGGGGTACCGGGTACTTATCGGGTCACCGGAAGGGGTTCCAGGCACCCCCGGCAAAAGTTATGGGCCTTATGGGCCAAGAGAGGAAACACACCATCCACAAGGGGCTGGTGCGCCCCCATAGCAAGCTGACTTAGGTGGAGAAGGAAAGAGGGGAGGGAAAGGAAAGTGTGGAGTAGGACTACCGATTCCTTCCCTCTCCCCCCCTCTTTCCTTCCCCCTTGTTCATACAAGGAAAGGGGGAGGGGGGGGGCTAGGGCAGGAGCCCTAGGGCTGGCCGGCCACCTATGTGGTGCGCTAGGCTGCCTTCCCTTCCCCTCCCACCTATATATATGTGGGAGGGGGGCGCCTAGCACACACTAGATCAATTGTTAGCCGTGTGCGGTGCCCCCCTCCACCGTTTACACCCCGGTCATTTTTTCGTAGTGCTTAGGCGAAGCCCTGCGGAGATCACTTCACCATCACTGTCACCACGCCGTCGTGCTGACGGAACTCATCTACTACCTCACCATCTTGCTGGATCAAGAAGGCGGAGGACGTCACCGAGCTGAACGTGTGCTGAACGCGGAGGTGCCGTACATTCGATACTAGATCGGTTGGATCACGAAGAAAGTTCGACTACATCAACCGCGTTGTGAAACGCTTCCGCTTACGGTCTACGAGGGTACATAGACACACTCTCCCCTCTCGTTGCTATGCATCTCCTTGATAGATCTTGCGTGTGCGTAGATTTTTTTTGTTTTCCATGCAATATTTCCCAACACATTATCATTACTAGGTTGAGCATCAACATGAACATCATCATTATCATTAATACCAGGTTCATGTTCATCACCTGATTGTGTTTCAGCATCAGAAATAGAAATATCATTTGGATTCTCAGGTGTGTCTATAATAGGTTCAGTAGAAGCATGCAAAGTCCTATAATCATTCTCTTTATTTTTAGTTGGACTAGGTGCATCAACATTAATTCTCTAAGAGTCTTGTTCAACTCTCTTAGGATGGCCTTCATGATACAAATGTTCCTGAGTCATTTTACCACCTCTAGTCATAACTCTAACAGCATGATCATTCTTTTTATTGTTCATATCATTAAGCAAATCATCTTGTGCCTTGAGAACTTGTTCTACTTGAGTTTTTACCATGGAAGCATGTTTACTAACAATCTTGAGATCATTAACAGTTATAAACATATAGTCACTCAAGCGTTCAATCCTATAAGCATTTCTTTTCAATTGTCTACTAACATATGCATTGAAGTTTTCTTGTTTAACAATAAAGTTATCAAATTCATCCAAGTATTGACTAGCAGATTTAGTATAAGGAATATCACCTTCATCAAATCTATAGAGAGAATTTACCTCCACTACCTGTGTTGGAGTATTAAGACCATGTATTTCTTCAATAGGTGGTAAATTCTTAACATCTTCCGCTTTAATACATTTTTCTTTCATAGATTTCTTTGCCTCTTGCATATCTTCAGGACTGAGAAATAGAATACCCCTCTTCTTCGGAGTTGGCTTAGGTGATGGTTCAGGAAGAGTCCAATCATTATCATTACTCAATATATTATTCAATAGTACTTCAGCTTGTTCAACAGTTCTTTCCCTGAAAACACAACCAGCACAACTATCTAGGTGGTCCCTAGAAGCATCGGTTAGTCCATTATAAAAGATATCAAGTATTTCATTTTTCTTGAGAGGATGATCAGGCAAAGCATTAAGTAATTGGAGAAGCCTCCCCCAAGCTTGTGGGAGACTCTCTTCTTCAATTTGCACAAAGTTAAACATTTTCTGTAAAGCAGCTTGTTTCTTATGAGCAGGAAAATATTTTTCAGAGAAGTAATATATCATATCGTGGGGACTACGCACACAACCAGGAGCAAGAGAATTAAACCATATCTTAGCATCACCCTTTAATGAGAAATGAAACACCTTAAGAATATAGTAATAGCGAATTTTTTCCTCATGAGCAAATAGGGTGGCTATATCATTCAATTTAGTAAGATGTGCCACAACAGTTTCCGTTTCATAACCATGGAAAGGATCAGATTCAACCAAAGTAATTAACTCAGGATCGACAGAGAATTCATAATCCTTATCAGTAACAAAGATAGGTGAAGTAGCAAACTTAGGATCATATTGCATTCTAGCATTCAAAGATTTTTCTTTCAACTTGACTAGTAACTTCTTAAGATCCTCTCTATCTTTACAAGCAAGAAAGTCCCTAGCTACCTCTCCATCCATAACATAACCCTCAGGTATAACAGGCAATTCATATCTAGGAGTGCTAGGTCTAATGGGTGTTTCAAAGTTTTCAGTTTCAATAATTTCATCAGTTTCAGAAATATCATCAGTTTCAACATTCTCAATATCTTTAGCTCTAGCAAGTTGTTCATCAAGAAATTCACCCAGTGGCACAGTATTATCAAGCAAAGTACTAGTATCATCATAAGCATCATTCATAGCAGAAGTAGCATCATCAATTACTTGCGACATATCAGAATTAATAGCAGGTGTAGGTGTCGCAAGCTTACTCAAAATAGAAGGTGAATCAAGTGCAGAGCGAGATGGCAGTTCCTTACCTCCCCTCGTCCTAGAGGGAACGATCTTGGTTCTGGTATCTTTCAGATTCTTCATAGTGATCAACAGATATAAATCCCAAGTGACTCAACAAATAGAGCTATGCTCCCCGTTAACGGCGCCAGAAAAAGGTCTTGATAACCCACAAGTATAGGGGACCGCAACAGTTTTCGAGGGTAGAGTATTCAAGCCAAATTTATTGATTCGACACAAGGGGAGCCAAAGAATATTCACGAGTATTAGCAGTTGAGTTGTCAATTCAACCACACCTGAAAGACTTAATATCTGCAGCAAAGTATTTAGTAGCAAAGTAGTATGGAAGTAACGGTAACAGTGGCAAAAGTAACAGTAGCAGTTTGTAGTGATTGTAGCAGCAGTAACAACAAAAGTAACTTAGCAAAGATCAATATGTGAAAAGCTTGTAGGCATTGGATCAACGATGGATAATTGTGTTGGATAATACTCATCTAGCAGTTATAACCTAGGGCGACACAGAACTAGCTCCAATTCATCAATATAATGTAGGCATGTATTCCGTATATAGTCATACGTGTTTATGGAAAAGAACTTGCATGACATCTTTTGTCCTACCCTCCCGTGGCAGCGGGGTCCATAAGGAAACTAAGGGATATTAAGGCCTCCTTTTAATAGAGAACCAGAACAAAGCATTAGCACTTAGTGAATATATGAATTCCTGAAACTACGGTAATCACCGGAAAGAATCCGAATTATTGTCACCTTGGGGTATGCGGATCATAACACGTAATAGGTGTCTACAACTTGCAAGATAGGATCAAGAACACAAATATATTCATGAAAACATAATAGGTTCAGATCTGAAATCATGGCACTCGGGCCCTACTGATAATCATTAAGCATAGCAAAGTCATAGCAACATCAATCTCAGAACATAGTGGATACTAGGGATCAAACCCTAACAAAACTAACTCGATTAGATGATAAATCTCATCCAACCCATCACCGTCCAGCAAGCCTACGAAGGAATTACTCACTCCCGACGATGAGCATCATGAAATTGGTGATGGAGGAAGGTTGATGATGATGATGGCGACGGATTACACCCTCCGGAGCTCCGAACAGACTCCAGATCAGCCCTCCCGATAAAGAACAGGAGGTGGCGGCGGCTCTGTATCGTAAAACGCAATGAATCATTCTCTCTGATTTTTTTCTCCCCGAATAGGTATATATGGAGTTGGAATTAGGGTCGGAGACGGTCCAGGGGCCCCACAAGCCCGGGAGGCGCGCCCCCAAGGCTTGTGGCCTTTGGGTGGCCCCCCTCTGGTATATTTTTCTGCCAGTATTTTTTTTATATATTCCACAAAAATTCTCCGTAAATTTTCAGGTCAATCTGAGAACTTTGATTTCTGCACAAAAATAACACCATGGCAATTCTGTTGAAAACAGCGTCAGTCCGGGTTAGTTTCATTCAAATCATGCAAATTAGTGTCCAAAACAAGGGCAAAAGAGTTTGGAAAAGTAGATACGATGGAGACGTGTCAATACTACATGATTATTAACTAATATCTATGAAAATAAATTACATTACAAGGCTTCTTATGTTGACTTGTAGGTCATTAAAAAAATAAAGGGACAACCATATGGCTCCGCTCCGGTGCCGTACTCACGACACGCGGGTCATGATATATGCATGCAATCTCATGAGCTATACCAAATCACAAGCATATATTCTTCGTAAAAAAAGTTAGATGTTCTAACACCGAAGGTTAAGGCATCCAGAAATCCATTTTGCAAGGGAAATTGGGCCTTTGGAAAGATGTCAAAACTGACAAAGAAGGTCATGGCCGGATACAATTTTCCCTTCCGAGCGTTTTGGCAGGTCTTATAGCTCAAATGGAGTTCGACCAAGTCATGGTCATTTTGCCGAAACAACTCAAACAGATTTCTTCACCGTGCAAATTATATCTACCCAGTTTCGATCTTCATTCTGATTCAACATTGATCTTCATGTGCTGCAACTAGTTTCATGCTCCGCAATTTACCCTGATGGCGAAAACTAACCGTTAGGGGTACATTGTGTAACGACCTTTGTCGCACGATCACAGAAACCATATGATCAATCCAATCCACAAACGCCATGTATAGTCGATGACATCGACCTGTACAAGAACCAATCTACGTATCAACGGTATCACCATATGCAAATTATCTGAATCTGAAATCACGCAACATAGTATCTGATGGCGTTGTTGGCGCACGCAGTACATTACGCTAGTGCAAAACAAAAAAAATCTATCGCGCGAACCAGGGTCATGCTGTGGGGGTAGATCACGGTATCGGGTTTTACCACTGGACGTGCAATCACCAAATGTGAGTTGGGAAAGTGCCTGTCCCGTTTTGTCCTCGCGGATCTGTCGAATAGTTCCTTGCGGTTCCCTCAAATTGTTCGTCCAAGCATCGCAGATGAAACACCTCCAAGGTATTCGCACGTGCATGGGGGAACATTAAAATTATAATTACTAGATCCGATCGCACAACATGGATGTGTGAGTGGTGGTAGCTAGGTCGTGGGACTATGTTGCCCTTTCCAGGGTCTCGCCCCTTTCACCTGTATAAGTCAGAGATGGTCTCAACACTTGAGGCTAGTTAGTACTCTAAGTCCAATTCCATTCGAATCCAATCCAACTGGGTTTCTAGTCTAGCCTATTTATACCCCCACATATCCCATGAGTTCACTCGAAGGAAACTGCACTCCCATCATATTTTCTGAGAGAGAACGCCACCTTCTTATGATGAGTTCAAAGATATTTATAATCTAACCATCAAGCCAAGTCTTTGATATCTGATCCCCTCCTTGCTTTCCACTCCTACCTCTCCAGTCCAAAAACCCTATCTTGAGAGTCTTTTGAAGTAGAAGAGCAAGAGATTCATCACCAAGCAACCTCAACCTTATTACTTTTGGAGGGTGTGCGCCTCGTAGATTGGCTAGGTGCTTGGAAGTCTTCAAGTTGTGAAGAAACCAAGAATTTTGTGTGGTCTTGGAGATTGCCAACTTCATGAAGATCTACCCCGAGTGAGGCTAGACCTTTGTGGTCGTAAGCCATGATGGCATAATCAACCAAGGGGTTGGTTGCTCATCGTGGACCCTTAGTGGGTGATAATCCGGCGTGAACTCGTTCATTTATGGAAGTCAAAACTGGGATCTCCGTGATTCTAGAACATTTATGGATCAAAGCCACCATCAACGTGGAGTACGACAACGCCAACTATCCGAACCACTGGAAAAATCTTCATCGAGCCACCCCATGTTTGCATTCCTCCAACTACTCTTACTTATACTTGTCAAAGTGTTTGCCTTCTATTGTTATACTCTATTAGACTTGCATGTGTAGGGTTATTGATAGGCTACCAATAAAAAAATCATAAAATTGCGTAGGAAACTTAAAATTGAGAAAATAGTCCCTTTGATTTGCTTGTAGTCTATTCACCCCCTCTGGACTATACTAAGTGGTCCTACATGTGGTATCGGAGTTTTGATCTCCTTAATGAGGTCCTCCATTAGTTAATCCTTGGTAAATTGACCGTTGCATTGGCATCACAATTTAAGGAGAGTAGTATGTCCAGTAAGGGAGGATATCACTACGATGGTGCTTACTTTGAAGGAACAGAATATGCTAGTTGGAAATGCATGATGATTGACAAGTTTGACATAATGAACTCATTGAGAATGACTAAGTGCCTCCATTGGATCATCTTCACCCAACTCCCAAGAAGAACATGACTTACACCTCAATGCCCAAACTACCAATGCTATATTGAGAGGTATAAGTTACGATGTGTTGGAGAGAATCTACTTATTTGACAATGCTCATGAAGTGTGGAAGTAACTTGAAGATCTTTATGACAAGAAAGTTGTTCCTCCTCCTCATCCTCAAATCAAAGGTAAATCTAAGGTAAAGGATGAGGAACCTCACTCCTTGGATGAATTGAGGGCCATTTTTCCTCATGCCATGTCAATCATTAAGAATTTTGATGCCGATGATCCAGCCTTAGGCAACAAGTTGATGACTTGTATGGCGCCATCCGCAACAGGGGTGACGGTAAGAACATAATGACTATTCTATCTTGTGTTATTGAAGCTAACCTTTTGAAGGATACAAAAGATGAAAGTGAAAGTGGAAGTGAAGACGACAATCCCAAGTGCAATATGTGAAGAGAGCATAAAAGTTATTCTTTTAGTGGAAAAGAATATTTATTTGATAGTGGGTGCACCGACCACATGACCAGACATAGAGATATGTTCCACGGCTTTGAAAAACATGGCGCCCCCAAGCGAAGTGTCACATTTGGAGATAGATCCAAAGGAGAGGTATTAGGCCTTGGTAAGGTGGGCATCTCGAAAGACTCAGTGAGGGAGGGGGGTGCTTGTAGCTGTGGGAAAAACACTTTGGACAAGCGTCAGTTGTCACGGTCCACGGATTAATCCAGGGATCATCTCTCTTGTCATGAAAATTTCGTAGTAGGAACTATTCTTCTTTACGGTGTTGTACAAAGTACTAATCGCGGAGGCATCTCGAAAACGTTTCACGCGAATTCCGCAAAAGAGGGCGCTAGGAGTTCGTTTCAGGATTTCATTTGCACACTGCTAAAAATAGCCCCTCCCCCGTTTTCCCGCTCACCGATCCTGAAAATTCGCACGTTACTACCCATCATTATGTACTGCTGAAAATAGCCCCCACTCCCCGGTCCTAAAAATTCGAACGTTACCACTAGCGACGACTCGCATGTTACTACCCAGCCGCGCCGCCCACCGCCCCTTCACCCTCCACGTGTAGCGACGGTTACTGAAATGCGTGAGGCAAAATTGCTGGAACCGAGGAGAGTGGTTAATTGCGTCCATTTAAACATGGGCAAAGGGTAAGTCTTCCCTTCCCTCATGCTCCCTCGGTCTACAAGAGAAAAAAATTTACACCCTTTTTTTAATGGAGGGAGCTGTACATCAGATAATGATGTACAGGTGTTAAAAAAAAGATGCTGATGCACATACATTTTTTTTGAGAGAGAGAGAGAGTTGTACAAAGTCTCGTTTTTTTTTTCATGGTGCAACTATTTTCCCTTGCTTGCCAGGAGATAAAAACTACTCTTTGGGTTTGCGCAAACTGCAAAGTACCGAGCGCAAAAGACATCTCGGAAAGTTACCTCTCCTAGAAAAGAATCTGAGAGCAAGCAGATACCCATGGCAAGACGAGTCGACGCCGAGGCTGCACCCGAGCCCAGTTCCCCGCCGAACAACACAACCCAAGCCAGAGCAGGGGTTGCTTGCTTGTTCCGGTGGGCAAGACCAAAAAAAAAAAAAGACAGGGTGCGGTCCGCGTCTTCTCTCCCCTCGCCTATTTAACGCCGCGCTCGCGCTCGGACCCTCCCACCTCACTTGCCCAGAAGTTCCCCACCCTCTTCCTCGCCCCCCCTCGGATGCCCGTGCGCTCCAAACTCTGCTCTCATTCTCTCCCGTCGCAGCGCAGCCGCGCCGGGCGGCCATGGCAGAGTAAGTGAGCCGCGTCTGGGCTCTGTTTGTGCTCTCCAAGGACTCTCGGTCTCTCTCCTACTTTTCTGCTGCTCGGGATCCTTTTTGTTTTATTTTCTCACGTGGTCCGGTGGTGTTATCTGCTTCTGGGGTCTGGGTTCCGGTTTGATCCGGAGGGGCGTCGCGATTGATCAGCGAGCGGTGGATTCTGGTAGGTGGTTTTTGGAGAAGATCGAATGGTGATGACGTTCATCCGGACTTTGAGCGCGTGGCAGAGGAGATGTCAGTCTGACGCGGCGATGAGTGTGAGATCGTCGGGGAGCAGCCCGGTGTGACGGCACTGGCGTGATTCTGGCCAGGTTCCTCTCTCCTTTTTTTTCTTGGAGGGGGGGGGGGGGGGCAGGGGGGTGTGGACTGCCATGGCGGATGAGGAGCCTTCCTCTCGAAGGAAGCAGAGAAGTTCCCGAAAAAAAAAATGGAAGCAGAGCAGAGAAGGGTAGCGCCTCCGCGCCGTCGTCGTGAATCCGGCCCGGTTCTGCTCGTCGCTGCAGCAGCGGCGGTGGAGGAGGAAGTAGAGAAGGGTCCTGTTTTGGAGACTGATCTGGTCGCAGCTGTCAAGCAGAGTAAAGAAGGGTTCTGTTCCGTTCCGCTCTGTTCTGTTCTGTTTAGTGGTCACAGTCTCACAGAGCAGAGTAGGGATCTCATACTTGTGCTGTTGGATCGTCGAGTTGCATCACACCTCGTTCGAAATTCTTCAGTTTAGCCTCCAGGTTTCCGTTTGTGTGCAGTGACACACAAATGACAGCTGCAGGTTTAAGAACAGAGCACCTGTTCTTAAATTCCAGTGCTTCCTGCTGGAAACTGTTTGTGGCATTCTGCGAACCTGATCATGACTCCACATGTCCTTTACATCATTGGCTTTGGCTGTTAAGATCAATGAGCATGCTCTGCAATCTGCATTATTCTCCTATTTCTTCTGAAACAGAGTTCAGTGATTTATATCTGTCTTTGGCTTAATACGATTGAAAGTAGCAATGCAAGGCAAAAGATCTAGAAATAATCATTTACTGCCTCTGTTCACTTTTATAAGACGTTTTAGACATTCAGACACTGTCCAAAACAGTACAAAAGAAGCAGTCTGAAACGTCTTATAGAAACAAATGGAGGGAGTATCTATCCAACTTACTGAGAATTGGTACATAATTAATTATCTTCATTCCTACGATTTTTCCGAGTTAGTGAACAGTGACTATTTTTAATAGCCTATGACTGAGATAGAATACATATAGATATCTCTGTCTGTGTAAAAATTGCTTCACATAATTCCATTTAGCTTAGCTGCTACATTTGTGAATCTAAAAAAGGTAGATAGCTTTTTGCTGAGATAAGTGGGATCTCTATCATGTATAATTAATTGAATTTCTATCTGTGAGGCATCAAAAGATTATTCCTAAAATAAGTTTATCTCACAGATTCTTCAGGCCATTGATCGTTACTGCCAAGACAATTGCTACGATGATAATTCGTCCGTCGCTTTGCCAGATTGAGGAATTGCTTGCATGGATGGAGTGCCCAAATTGCAAATACCGCATTGACAATACTGACGTAAGTTCCATGCACTCTTTGCATTTACTTTGATGCTCGATTCTCTAGTAGTTTAACCCCCATAAAAATCTGGTGCATCTTGCACTCACTCTGTTTCTGATTTCTGGGCATCCTGTCGTTGCACTTCATCTTGCACTCACTCTGTTTCTGATTTCTGGGCATCTTGTGGTTGCACTTCATTCTTTCTGTTGCAGGTTTTACCACAGTGGCCAGGACTCCCTGCTGGTGTTAAGTTTGATCCAACTGATCTCGAGCTGCTTGAACATTTAGAAGGAAAGGTCGGCGGGGCCGCGTCCCATGTACTAATAGATAATTTTATTCCAACCATAGAGGAGGCCCAAGGAATCTGCTATACACATCCGGAAAATCTCCCTGGTACATGATTCTTATTTGGATTTGTTATCAGGGCCTTCTGAATTAAATAGCTAGCTCATACTATGCAGAGTACATGCATCGCCCAGATGCAGGCCGGGGGTACATCCTCCTTTTAAAAAAAAACAAAAAAAAAACAAAAACTATGCAGAGTAAGTCCTGGTTAGCTAATTCATTCATATACC
Source organism: Thinopyrum elongatum (assembly GCA_011799875.1). NCBI lineage: Eukaryota > Viridiplantae > Streptophyta > Magnoliopsida > Poales > Poaceae > Thinopyrum > Thinopyrum elongatum. Next base: position 478,724,768 of record CM022298.1, on the reverse strand, counting down.
CCTGTAGGTATCAAGATGGACGGGAGCACCGGTCACTTCTTCCACAAAGTATCCAATGCATACGTTGTTGGCAAGCGTAAGCGTCGCAAGATTAGCAACAGTAACCACACTGTCTGTGATGAGAATCTCAGATGGCACAAGACTGGAAAATCCAGATCTATCTTAGATAATAACGGTGTCATAAAAGGGTGGAAGAAAATATTGGTTCTTTACATAGGTTATCGGAAAGGAGGTGGCAAGACAGAAAAAACTAATTGGAGAATGCGTCAGTACCACCTTGGGGTAGATCAAGATGAAAAGCAGGAGGAGCTTGTTGTTTCCAAAGTCTTTTATCAGGTGCAGTCAATGAATGCTGGGCAGTCTCTAGTGTGCGGTGTTAATGAAGAATTCGATTCATTTGCTGGGGAAAACGATCCTACAACCCCAATGACATACCCTCTGCAGACTCGTTGTCCAAACGGTAGTCCATCCGGAACCGAGCAGAATCAGGTACATGTCCATTGACCTATGTCAAAGATTTTGTCTATTATGGATCATATAAAGCTTCAGTTTTCCTATATACAGTTCATGAAATAAATCCTATGTACATCCAATGAACTCTGTTTGTAGGATTCCTTCTCAGAGTATTGGCTTAATAGTACTGATCTGTTGGTGAATTACTGGGATCCCTGAAACAAGGCCTTGCAATACTAGAATCCCACCGTTGCAATTCCTTCTCAGCTGTATACTGCACAAAAATTTATAAGATGCTCCTACTACAGAGCAGAATTTCCTCTGCTTGCAAGAGTGCATCCAACAGTCTCACAAATATATCACAAGCTTTTAAGTCCTCTATGTAAAGATTCATGCTTAGCAACATAAGAGCAGCATATCATCAACAGTCTCACATTATGCATTCTTCCTCCTAAATTAACACTGTGCATACGCTCAGCAGTCAGCACTTAGCAGAGTACAATGTCACCTTGTAAATTGTTACAACTCCTGCATCTCACTGTCATTCATGTTACCGCTGCGGCTGTGACAGGAGGGAGAGTCCGGCATGTCTACTGTTTGGGATGCCGTGGAATGGCTCGCTGGAAGCTCGTCGCATGCCGTGGAGGACGCAGCGGTGTCTGGCCTGGATGAACATCTGTCACACGGCGGAGCCCCGGACGCCACCTACCCTGACCCTGAGGGGCAGCCTCTGCTTCTTGACGCGGAGGCGCTCCAGGGGTTCCCCGACCTCGGAGCGCCTCCGGATATCTCCCTTCCGGCTGTAAGTGCACCGAGTGCTCGTTTTGTTTCCCGGTGCATATATATTTCTCATGGATCATCTCCTTGTCTCGTGTGTGTTTACAGCAGGACATGCAGCTCGGGTCGCAGGATAGCATGGAGATGTGGCTGGTCAGCGTGTTAACAGAGGATGAGGAGGGGTTTGAAGCAGCGGAGCAACGAGAAGAGGCTGGTTTTTCTCCGTGATGTAGTAGTATGTTGTATCTCTGTGCATGAGTGATGGATCTCCGAGAAAATTTTGTATATGATCCTGGAGCTTGCCAAATGAACGTAGCTCGGCTATGTTTAAAATTAATGTTTGTAGTAGTAGCAGACATTTGTTTTCAAAAATGTAAATGTGGGAGCACCGCTCCCAATTTCATAGCCATGAAAGTCTGAATGATATACAACAGTCAGTCCTTCCAAACTTATCAAACCCACAATGCGCCTAGTGCTTGTTCCTGAATATACCAGACCAAATAGCGAACGAGTGGTGGCAGCTCGGGGGACGGCTAGGTTTCCCCTCCGCCACCACCCCATCCCGCGCCATCCCTTGCCGTCGCCCGTTGCCGCCAGTGGCCACCGGCCCGCGGCGGCGGCGAGGCCTCCCCCGCCTCCTTCTCTTCCACCTCTGCTTCCTCCGCTCCGGTGGCCCCCTTCCCGTGCGCGAATCGACCGCGGCTGCAGCTCTGTGCTTCAACTTCTTCGCGAGCACGTGGCTCGTTGGTGCTTTGATAGCCGTCCATCGTCCATCCAACGCTCGACATTCCTCCGTACCGCTTCGCGTGTTGTGTAGGATGTTGATTCTCCATCGGACGGTTGGGAGGACTCAAAGCGTCGATGTTTACTTTTCAACGCCATGTTTTACCTTTTTTGGTTTCCATTTCTCCGTGTAAGTATATAAAGCCAAGGATCGAGAGACCTCTAGGATATTTTGCTTGTATTGGGGTAAACCCTAACCGCCAGTGTTCTTGGTTGACACTTAGGTGTATGCGAACTCCTCCAAAATTCCTTGCAATCAAGCTCTAGTTTCGCGAAGTTTTGCTATTGAGTGCTAGTCTGAATTTAGTTCTTCGGACCACGTTGGGTTTGACAAGTGGTTATCAGAACTACGTTAGTCCTCGGCGGCAACTGGATCCGGGTTCGCAAGAGAAGTTGGAGGAGCTGTAAAATCCTTCTCTTCTCCCCTGATCCCGGCAGCAGTGCAAGATCGACAGTGTTGGCGGCAGCGATTCATTCGTGTACAGGTTTTCTCAGACGGTGGTTGCTAAAGCTCCCTGTCTTACCCGTATAATCCCACCCTCCCTCCCAGATCCGGTGTACCTTGGGCGTCGCAGCATTGGTTGTGGTGCTCGACAGTCTTATGGTCTGTTCTACAAGGCCTAGTTGCAGTTCTGCTGTGGTAAAATCCCCTCCTTGTCTTACATATCTTTGGGCAGCGAGGTGACAAGGTACACTACTTTTTCTAAAACCCTCACTGCTAGCTCCTAGTCTGAATCATGGGAGGAGATAACGAGTCCCAAGTCACAACAAGTTTGGAGTTTCAGTCCTTGCAACTGGATGTTAAAACACTGCAACAGAAATGAGAGAGTGACAGACAATATTTTATGGATTTTAGAGATCATGTAAACTCAAACTTTCAGAGTGTGTAAAAGACACTAGCTGAGTTGCAGAACACCTTGACATGATTTGTTACTGGTTTCCCTAAACCTATAGATAACCCACCCAACACACCTAAAGTAGCACAAGACAGTTCTCATAACATCACCCCTCAAGGCCCTCTCAAACAACCCACGGAAATTGCACAAACACCTATCACTATAGGATTTGCAGTTCTACATGATCTACAAATAGAGAAATGACTTCAATTGGATGGCAGCTCCAAGGCCCCTTACAAGCATTCCATTTTGCACAAAATAGATAGCAACAACCAACTATAGAAAACATAGTTGCTCCTGGAGCAAACACTGAGGTGGTTGTCCAACAAGTGATCCATGTAGATGAACAAATACACCAACAAAAAAGGAAGAGCATTGCAAGACAGTAGAACACATCTTGTTTTGTGATCCGTCTCAAAGGTATCGATAATTTTTGTATGATGCACATGTTATATTGCTATCAATTATAAACACGGGCATACCTTTTATTGAATTTTATTGGACTAACATATTAATCCATTGCTCAGTTTTGGTTTATGTTTTCTTGTGTTTTCATATTTTCAGGAAAATACCCAGAAAAGTCTGAGGAAAAATAAAACAAAAATAGTTTTGGAAGTTTTGAGGATCGAGAAGACCCTGGAGGCTTGGCCCCACACCAGGTGGGCCCTTAGGCGCCCTTGGGTTGACAACGCCTACAGGTTGTGGGCCCCTTGGCTGGCCTCCGGTGCCCGATGACTTATATATAGCCCCATTTTCGTCCAATGTATCGAGCATTTTTTCGTCGCCACCACATCGCGTTTCTGAGGTGATCTTTGTTTCCAACCCTGATCAAGAACTCCACCGGAGGGGGAATTCATCTCCATCATCACCAACCTCGATCTTCGCGCTCCAAGATGAGTTAGGAGTAGTCCACCCCTTGGATTATGGGTTCATGGCAGTAGTCAAAGTTGTAATCTCTCCATCTAGATGTTGTTTCTGATGTTCAATACAATAGCCATATGAGCTGCCCAACATGATTATGGTTTATCTGATGTATTTATGGTGGTGATATAGATCATGTGATGAATTATCTCTTTGTGTTCAGATCTGTGTATGCAATATGTTTGATATATAGATGTTTGTTTCTTTTTATTGTTTATCTTCTCTTGGCCAATTTAGATCGGTAATCTCGAAATCAACTATTGCCTTCTCGGGACTCAACCTGGAACTTAGTGAAAGAGGTGTGCATTAGTTGGCTTCATTCTTACAAGTAATCTACCATAGTGACACAAAATGAAAAAGGCTTGTAATAGTTTGTTTCTACTAAGGGCTAAGGGTTAGTAGAGGATTATTAGTTCCCTAACCATAACAACATGTCATCTTGCTTACTGCAATTACCCACATTTACACTTAATGTCCAGATGATGTAGAGTGTTCTCGACCTATGGACGGGCTATTTAGCTATAAAATGCATGAGAAGATCTTGGTCTAATAGTATTTGGGTGTACTGCCTACATGTAATGTTACACATTCACAAATCTTACATGATCATGAGAGATTTCATGATGCACGTTTTCACATGATAAAGTTACTTACAACACTTTTATGCTTTGGAAAGTTACACTTGGTGAACCTATGAACCCGGTCCAGTTTTTATCATAAGAATCACCTTCCAAAAAAATTACACGATTTTTATTTCCAGTTTTGTTTATTCCGAAAATACCAAAAATATTTATCCCACATTATCTTTTAGTAGCCTTGTGAAACTAGCAAGGCTAGCAAGGTTGACACCCTTGTCAGAACTGTTGGGGTCACAAGTGAAGTTTTATTTGTGTTGCAGGATACCGGTACCTCCACAGATTGATATCTTGGTTTCTCACAAAGGGAAGGCTTGATGTGTACTGCAAACTCCTACAATGAGGAGCCCAACACGTGTTACGTTCTGTAACAAGCACTTTTTGGTTAAACCTGCCGAGTATAAAATACTTGAATTTGGTGGAATAGGAACTGATTCATGGATGCAAACTATATATACAAAAATGTACTTTGATGCTGCCAGAACATTTGTAGAGAAAAAGACCAAGATTGTTATCACTTATCTTGATGGACATGCAATAGAGTGGTGGAAAGGAAGTGGAATGATAGCAAATACCATTCCATGGTACAAGTTCTGCGGATACATTGGAGACAAATTCTCTAAAAAAATTGTATGTGATAGTGTGAGAACCTTCCATGACCTCACACCCAATGAGTGCTATAAAACACAGTTTCATCTCTATTCTCAATGACAATATTCAGCACCATGTCCAATGTCATGAACCTGCAGATTTGCAGAAAGCAATATGGCTGCCTAGAATAATGGGGCAAGATCAAACCCTTAAGAGGCAAACTATCCAGTACAATGCACCCCCACTCCCCTTGTTAGGAGGCAAGTTCAGTTTGAAAATTTCAAACTCACTACCACTAACACAACATCTATAATCCAACATGCAAGAATGAAAGGAACTGCTATAAGTGTAACGAACCTTGGTTTCCTGGACACAAGAAAGAGTGCAAATTAGCAGACATGGCTCATATACAAGCATTGCAGGAAACGTATCCAGAAGATGCAGAAAGGGTGTATTTTACTAAATCTCCTGAAGAAACTGACAGTGAAACTACTAATAAGATAGCAGATCAAACTTTACAAATATTCCTACATTCTCTCATGGGGATCATGTCCTCCAAGACCAGCTTCACTGCCATAGTTATGTTTGAAAATATTATTGGTATTGCCCTCATTGACAGTGGTGGTATAATAACTTCTATTACCCGACAATGGCCCAACAAGAAAAATGTGCACCAACACCAACAAAAAGGAGAAAGGTAATGGTAGCAAATGGAGGAACACTATGGACATAATTCACTTCCCTATAGTGCCCTCTTGGGCCGAGTTAGCTACCTGGGGGTCAAGGTCCCAGTCGATCGTTGTCGGTGTCAAAACCGGCGGATCTCGGGTAGGGGGTCCCGAGCTGTGGATCTTGGATCAATGGGGAACAAGGGACAAAGGACACGATGTTTACCCTGGTTCAGGCCCTCTTGATGGAGGTAAAACCCTACGTCCTGCTTGATTATATTGAAGTGCATAGGAGGATTAGAGAGTAGATCTACCACGAGATCAGATGAACTAAACCCTAAGCTAGTAGGATGATGATTGTTGTTCTGTCCTCTACGGACTAAACCCTCTGGTTTATATAGACACCAGGGGAACTAGGGTTACACGTGCTCGGTTACAAGGAAAGGATAAACATGTCGGTTCTCCTTGTCGTGACTTGGAGGACACACCAAGGCACCAAAGGCCTCCTGTCCGGATACGGAGTCTCCTCATAGTTCGGCCTCCTAGCACTGGCTATGCGGCCCAGCTGTCCAGCCCACGAGGGATAGGCCGGCAGGCTGAGGACCCCATAATCCAAGACTCCCTCAGTAGCCCCCAAACTAGCCTCCAACGCCGGTGCTTCATTGTGTCTTGAGATCTTGATGTACCCGATGACTCCGGCTTGCGGGGTGAGTTCCTCTTCTTCATGTTCGGCACCACCTTCTTTAACCAGGTTCCCAGAGCAACTAAGCTAGAATTCGGCCATATGCTAACCAGGTAATGTTCGAAATCCGAACTGCAAATGTTGCTTAGCCTCAAAGGCCAACCGTTCAAGTGTGAATAGTACCTTCGACAGACAACTTTTCGGCGAAGGGTCACACCTGGTCATAAACATCGAACCATTGCGAAAGCTCGATTCACGGTTCGAGGCAGCACCCCTACTGGCATGTCTCATCGAGGTGGAGATCGTGCCCATTTTTTAAGGGATATGATCAATGATTTCAATTCCCCCACTCGCGCTTAACATCGCGATTATATCAGGAAGTGGTGAAGCCTGCGACGCAGTTAAGGGACTATTGGTTTTCACGGTAGTTTATAAAAAGGGGAGTGGCCACCGCTAACCGGGCATGCCTTCTCCTTCCCCTTGCCACTGCTTTCCAATCTACAGAGCTCCGGCGCCCAGTCCCGTCTTTCCTCGAGAAATCCCCACCAGGCCTTTCCCTCAAAGCGACTATGGCCGGATCTGGTGCGGGAGGCAAGTGGGAGGCCTCCATCATCACCAATAAGGACATCAAAGATCTGAAGCTCGCCGGTTACCTACCGGCCAATGTTGCTCAACGAGCTCCAGAGGAGGGCCAGGTCGTCCCGACGCCCCGTCCAGGCGAGAGGGTGGTGTTCGTCCCCCATTTCATTTGGGGACTGGGCTTCCCGCTCCACCCCTTCGTCAGGGGGTTGATGTTCTTTTACGGGCTGGACTTTCATGATCTGGCCCCGAACTCTTTCCTCCACATCTCAACCTTCACCATTGTTTGCAAGGCCTTCTCCGGGTTCAGCCCCACTTCGGCCTGTGGCTGAAGATCTTCAACGTCAAACCGAAGATCGTCGACGGCCACCATGCGGACTGCAGGGGAGCGATGGTCAGCAAGCTCGCCCGCGTTGAGTGGCCGGAGGGCACGTTCATAGATACTGTCAAAGTCTGGCAGAAAGAGTGGTTTTACATCATAGAGCCGCGCGATGTGGCTTGGGGGGGGGGGGGGGGCAATCCCCAAATTCAGATCCGGACCCCCGACGAGGCTAACCTCGTGGACCAAGAAGGGCCTTGACTGGGGGTCACCCGCCTAGGTGAAGCTGCTGCAGAAGCGCATCATCAGCATGAAAAATGTGGGCGCCAAGCTGACCAACGTGATCCAAGTGATGCTCTGCCGCCGCCTCTTCCCTTGCCAGTAACGAGTTGCCCCAATGTGGGCGTATAAGTCCGAAGACCCCCTCACCGTGCACCACTTCCACGGCACCACCCAAGACAAGATGTGGAAGTTGCTATTCAAACCTCAGAAGGATTGGCTGGCCGAAGAGGAGGATATCGGTCTTGACGCTGAGCACCCCCCTAAGAAGGTAATAAAGCCTTTGTCATTTCGCGTTCGGGTATTAGTTTTTTCAATGGGGGACCTGACTCCTTCTTCCCCTTCCTTGCAGGGCTGGCTCGACAAAGCCGCACAGATGAACAGCCCGGCCCCGCAGCCCGAAGACCCCAGGCCGGTCCTGTTGGAGGAGATGCTGACCGCGGCGCCATACAAGGCGCCAAAAAGGAAAGAGAAGAGGAAGAAGAGTGAGGTGAGGGAGACCAGAGAAGGCCTCCGCTCACGGGCACACCCAGACTCCAAGTCCGGGGAAACCCAAGCTCCCTCCGCCCCCGAGGGGGAGCAGGAGGAGGACAAGGAGGAGAGCGACTCCTCTCGTGCATGGAAGAGGGCGGCGTCCGAAGACGCCGAGGAGGAGCAACCTCCTCGTGTCCCAAAGAAACAGCGCAGGCCCAAGTTGGTCCTGCTTGATGACAGCTCGGATTCCGATAAGGAGTCCGCGACATCCGAAGAAGTTCCAAAGAGGAACCCCAGGGTCAAGCCCCCTGCCCAAAGGTATGAATTCAGATATTCTCCAGGTGTTTGTTTCGATATTCTATTGTTGATAGCACATGTGCCCTTTGTGTTGCAGCCCGCCGCGCGCCCACCCCACTGACCAAACCTCAGAGGGGACTTCTCCGCCAGCTGAACTGGCAGAGATTGGGTCTGCATCGTGTTCCGCGCCTCCTTTGGTCGCCGGGGAGACTGGGGAGATGTTTTCCCGAAGGACCCCTCCCTGCCCGGATACGAGAGGTGGTGTTGACGAGATCATGGCCGAGGCTAACACCTCGATCACCGAAGACCAAGAGGAGAGATCCCTCCTGGTGAACAAAGAGGGGGAGCCCGATCAATCCGAGCCCTCCCGAAAGACGGCTTCGAAGCCCCCAAGGCCCCCCGAAGGCGTCAATTCCACCCTCCATCGAAGGAGGAGCCGGGGGCCCACCGCCAGCGCCGAACACCGGCGATCGAGTTGCGGCTGGGTGGCTGGAAGTGATGGAGGAGGCCCTGAACAACTCCTCCATCGTTGTGGAGCACCGCGCCCTAATGGGCGTGGTGTTGCAAAGTATTCAGTCCGTTAACAGCAGACTGAAGGAAGCCTTCGGTGGCCTCCTGACGGGCTTCGAGGTAAGCCATGTAGTGTTCTTTCTATAAAGCGGATTTTTTGAACAGAGTTGTACACTCCTTGTATATAGAAGCCCCCGAGACTCTGTTAGGATTGAAAAACCTGGCAGAGGATCGAAAAATCATTAAATCGGGAGTCTGAACTATGTGAGTTTTTTTGTTATTGCAGGCCTCATCTCTGGCGGCGGCTGCTAATGCCGCGGCGCTAGATGAGATGAATTGGAAGCTCAAAAGCTCCAATGAGGAGCTCTACCTCATCAACAAGCGGTTTGACGAGGCGCAAGGTTAGCCTCGTCGAGACTGTAGATTTCATTTGTCGATCAAAGTGTTTGGGATTATTCCTAAGCAAGAGGTGCTTAATTATGTTTGCAGCTGTCGCCGCGGAGGTCGAGGGCCTCAAGGCCGAACTGAAGAAGGCCAAGGAGGAGGCGGCCGAACAGAAGGCGGTGGCCGAGCTAGCGGCCGCCGAACTCAAGACGGTGAAAACCGTGAGTGGGAAGCATGAGGCCACAGTGGCTGAAGTGCAGCAAGAGATCAAGGATGCCGTCACTAAATGTGAGGACCTTGAGCAGAGGAATAAAGATCAGGCCTCCGAGCTGTCCAAGGTGAAGCAGGAGTTCCAGGAGGCAAGGACGGAGACGCGGGGGGCCCGAGAAGAGCTCCGTCAAGTGAAGCAAATTGCTGATGGTAAGCCGTACTTACTGCAGATTGTCTTTGGCGGCCACCAGTTTGCGTTGCTCACGCGAGTCTGGCGTTCCTCAGGCGCGTTTGCGGAGCTCCCGAGTGTAATACCCCTGTGTAATAGCCACTGTGACACTCTGCTAAGTATGCCAAGTCATCTCAATTTGCAGTGCTTAATCACTTTGGTTAAGAATTCAATTCAAATCCTATTCTGAAAATCAACTCAAAATTCAAAAGTGCAAAATAAATTTGCTCAAACACTATGGGAAAAATGTTCACTAAATAGCAAATATTCTAGAAGCACTTATAAAAATATAAACAAAGATAATTGAGTTAGCTAAGTGACTCAACCTACATGAAACAGCACCAAAATAGAATAATTTAATCCATTTAAAATAATATCAAATTCAAATAAATTCCTACTTTGCCCAAACAAGTTTTTGGTGAAACGTAATAATGCACTGTAATATTGGGGCCAACTCTCACATTTTGCAAAATAGCAAAAGTGGCCTAACTATTACAAAACATAAAAGAATAAAAGAAAACAGAAGAAAGAAATAAAAGAAAAGCAAAAGGCCACTGTGCACTGCCCCTAGTGCACAGTGCCTGGAGCCCAGCCCACCTGGCCCAACCCCCTCTCTCTCCTTCGCCGTGTCGGCCGCGCCTTGGCCGAGCGCGCGCGCGCCGGCGCGGCGTCGACACGCCGACGCCACCGACAGCCACCGACGCCCGCGAGGATAAGGACGCACCCCATCCACCTCCCCTGGTCCTCCTCGACCACTCTCCCCTCTCTCCCCTCGCTAGCACGCTCTCTCTCTCTCCCTCTGCTCACGTTGCCCGAGCGCAACCATCGCCGCCCCTCCACCATTTGCGTAGCCACCGCCGTCGCCTCGCCTCGCCTCGTCACCAAGCTCATCAGCTCCGCCGTCGTCGATTGCATCATCTTCGACCACGATCGGGAGCCGGGGAGCCCCGCAATGCGCAGATCGAGCCGCCCCCTTTGCTGTTGCCGCCAGCGATCCCCTCCATCTCCGGCGAGCTCCTGCTGCTACTAACCTTTCGAGGGCCTTCGGCGTGCCGCTCGGGCTCCGACACCCACTCCCTCTTCTCCCTTGTCCTGCCGCATCCGTAGCTCGGTGCACCGCGAATGCCTGAACCCGCGGCCGCCGACGAGCTCGTTGCCGTGGCCAGCGTCGCCGTCACGCGCAACCGGACCCAGCATCGAGCTCCTGGAGCTTGTGCGAGTCCAGCGAGACCCCTAGCACCCCTCCCCGCGCCGTGTAGTGTCGAACCCGACGAGGCCCGAACTCCGGCGCCATTTTGGCTCATCGTCGGCGCCATTTCCAGCCATCTCCGGTCGGTCCAAGGTCACCACTCAACGCAGCGCTCTTCCAGCATTCGAACGCAGCAAACCGTGCGTGAAACGGTGCCCGCAGCGCAATTCCGACGCGCTCCGGCGATCGGCCGCCGCGATTTCGGTCGCCGGAGCAACTCCGGCGACGTCGTCGACGTGGCATGGGTGGGTCCCACCCCTGAGCCTCTGACCATGGGCCCTGGGGGCCCCAGTTGACCCAGTCAACTGTGCTGACTGGGCAGCCCAGTCACTGACATACGGGCCCCACCGTATAATTAAATTAATTAAAACATTTTTATAAATAAAAGTTAATTAGTTAGTTAATGAGGCACTGACATGTGGGACCCAGTGGATAATTAACCTCTGATTAGTTTTAATCAAATTCTGTTAGACTAACAGAGGCTGACATGTGGGTCCCACTGGACCCACATGTCAGGTTTGACCCTGGTCAGCGAGGCTGTTGACTGCTGATGTCATCACCTAGTCATGTTGACGTCATAAATCATTTCTGTTAATAAAAATAATTTCAGAAAATCATTTAAACTTTGAAAATTAATAACTTTTAAACCGTAGCTCAGATCAAAAAACTTAAAACATGAAAGTTGCTCAGAACGACGAGATGAATTTGATCGTGTCGTCTGTTTCGATGCCAGAACCCCCTACGTAGGAGAAACCGCAACTCTGAGCCCGTATCCGGTATATGAATAGTGCATATACACCGGATAACAAATCCAACTTAAATCCTATAATAACTAAAATGACCTAGATGCATCTTTAGGCAACCCTGCACTGCATCTTAGCATAGCATGCCCTGTATTGCATCGTTTGCTGTGCATTTATATGTTTCTTCCCCCTCTTCTCTCTCGGTAGACCCCGACGTCGACGTAGCTCCCGAGGCCGCTGCCGCTCAGGAGCCCGACGACGCAGTTGGCGATCTTGCCCTTGCCGCCGAGCAAACAGGCAAGCACCCCCCTTTTTGAGCATTCCGATATCGCCCACTCTTTTCTCTCTTATGCTTGCATTAGAAGTTACTGCTGCTGCTGTTATCCTATATCTGCTGCATAGCCTGTTTTATTGTAACCTGCTATTGATACCTACCTGTTATCCTAAACTGTTTAGTATAGGCTGGGTAGAGACCCATCAGAGACCCCACTTTATCCTGACTGCCTCGCTGGAATCTCAGAAGACCCGATCAACGGGATCGAAGACCAGGCCCTGACACCGCACGTCACTTTCCCCTTTGTTGCTCGACACTACTGGGTTACTATCGAGTGCCGAGGGTGATACCTCGTCAGCACTTCTGATGATAACCTTGTAGGTTAGTTAATCAGGCGTGGTCAGCGAGGGTGATTCCTCCTGCACCACCCCCGATAACGATAACGTCGCGCAACTCCTCAAGCGTGGACCTCGAGGGTGATTCCTCCTTCGTTCACCTTGATGATAACATCAAGTGGGACTCCATCAAGGGTGATTCCTCAGGGTTCCCCTTGGTGTTAGACACACGGTTACCATTTGTTACTATGACTTTGCACTGAAACATGTTACTAAAGACGGGTCGGCCCTGAGGGGTACCCGCGCGAGCTTAATTGTGAGTGATGTGGAGTCGGGTTGACCTGGAGGGTGCCCGCGAGATAAATACGAGGCGTGGCCGGGCATTCCTAGCCCTTGCCGCAAGACCTCGAGACGGGGCGACGGGGTCACATCTTTCGTGAGTCTTTGCTCATTACCACGCGCTCCTAATCCACTAACGGTTTGGATATTTGATCTGAGGGGCCTCTGGCCTGATAGCACTAACCATCACGTGGGCATAGTATGGGCGTTCTGCGTTGTATACTTTAGCCGGAGCTTAATTGACGTCAGTGAGGAGCGGCACATGCTGGGTTGGACTGGGAACGCAACCGCGCTTGTATTAAGGGGTTGCTAGGTCTGCTCACCGGCGATGCACGTAACGCGCAGGAGTCCCCGGGGCGATGGCCCAAGACCCCTGGGCGCATAGGTTAGTCCGGCGTGCTGACCTCTCTGTTAAGTATTTGGTCGGGTTGCGGCGTATCGTTTGGCCGAGGCCGGGCATGACCCAGTAAAGTGTGTCCGGCCGGAGTTAAGCGAGCGTGGTGGGTAAGTTGGTGCACCCCTGCAAGGAAGAACTAATCTATCGATAGTCTGTCCTACGGTAACGGACACTCGGAGTTGTATCCTGATCGGTACAACTAGAACTTGAGATGATAACTGGATAGTATGGCTCTGGGATTGCTTTCTCACAGGGAGTCGAGGAAGAATCTCTGGGCGAGGTTGATGACACTACTACTACTTTATATTATGTTAATCTGCACTCTTCTAATGCTGCAAGACCGATGAAGATGATTGAAGATGCTAGTCTACGATAGGACTAGGTTTCCCCCCCTCTATTCTGGCATTTCTGCAGCCCAGTCCACATATACAGCCTCCTTTGATAATGATGCATATGTAGTGTAGATCCTTGATTGCTGAGTACTTCGGATGAGTACTAACGTTTGCTTTATTTTCTTTTTCTCCCCATATCCAATGGACGTCGCCAGATGACGGAGCCCCTGAGATAGCTGCCCCCGTCGACAAATACGGCTACTACTACTACCCTCCCGGCGAGTACTACTACGAGGAGCCGACAAACGACCAGGAGTAGGATTCAGAGGATCCTAGGCAGGAGGCCTACGCCTTTCGATCGTAGAGTTTTATTTTGCCCCGCCTTCATAAAGGCTTATTTCTGATTTTGTAATATATCTGTACCCATATATCTGATGCTTCCGCTGACACTTGTATGCCATCGAGCTATGTATTCGAGCCCTCGAGGCCCTGGCTTGTAATATAAAGCTTGTATGAATTCATTTATGTTTTAGAGTTGTGTTGTGATATCTTCAAGTGAGTCCTTAGGCTTGATCGTGTGCATTTGCGTGTATGGTTAGTGCACGATTAAGCCGGGGTCATCACACTGAGGAGTGCGGAGGATGCGGCGAGGCATTATGCGGCTCGGGAGGGTGATACTGAATAGAAGCTGTTCTTGATGGAAATATGCCCTAGAGGCAATAATAAAGTTGTTATTATTATATTTCCTTACTCATGATAAAGATTTATTATTCATGCTAGAATTGTATTGATCGGAAACTTAAATACATGTGTGAATACATAAACAAATACCGTGTCCCTAGTAAGCCTCTACTAGACTAGCTCGTTGATCAAAGATGGTTAAGGTTTCCTAACCATAGACATGTGTTGTCACTTGATAACGGGATCACATCATTAGGAGAATGATGTGATGGACAAGACCCATCCGTTAGCTTAGCATATGATCGTTCAGTTTATTGCTATTGCTTTCTTAATGTCAAATACATATTCTTTCGACTATGAAATCATGCAACTCCTGGATACCGGAGGAATACCTTGTGTGCTATAAAAAATCACAACATAACTGGGTGATCATAAAGATGCTCTACAGGTATCTCTGAAGGTGTCTGTTGAGTTGGCATGGATCGAGATTAGGATTTGTCACTCCGTGTATCGGAGAGGTATCTCTGGGCCCTCTCGGTAATACAACATCACAAGAAGCTTGCCAGCAAAGTGACTAAGGAGTTAGTTACGAGATGATGTATTATGGAACGAGTAAAGAGACTTGCCAGTAACGAGATTGAACTAGGTATGAAGATACCGACGATCGAATCTCGGGCAAGTAAAGGGAATTACGTATGTTGTCATAAAGGTTCGACCGATAAAGATCTTCGTAGAATATGTAGGAACCAATATGGGCATCCAGATCCCGCTATTGATTATTGACCGGAGAGGCGTCTCGGTCATGCCTACATCATTCTCGAACTCGTAGGGTCCGCACGCTTAATGTTCGTTGATGATATAGTATTATATGAGTTATGTATGTTGGTGACCGAATGTTGTTCGGAGTCCAGGATAAGATCACGGACATGACGAGGAGCTCCGAAATAGTCCAGAGGTAAAGATTGATATATGGGATAATAGTGTTTGGTTTCCGGAAGGGTTCCGGAATTCATCGGAAGAGGTTTCGGATGTTTCCCGAAATGTTCGGGTACGAGAACACTTTATTCACCGGAAGGGGTAAAGCCCACGGGGCTTTTGGTAAGTGCAAAAGGCAGTTTTGCGGATACCAGGGTCCAGACGCCAGGGACCCTGGCATCTGGGTCCAGACGCCGGGAACCCTGGCGTCTGGTCCTGGAGTCCTAGTAGGACTCTTGCCTTTCGGGCAAAACTGACTTTAAGGAGGCTTTTACTCCAAGTTTCGACCCCAGGGCTAAACATATAAATAGAGGGGGCAGGGCTAGCACCCAAGACACATCAAGATTCACCAAGCCGTGTGCCGGCAACCCCGCCCTCTCTAGTTTATCCTCCGTCATAGTTTCCGTTGTGCTTGGCAAAGCCCTGCGGAGATTGTTCTTCACAACCACCGTCACCACGCCGTCGTGCTGCCGGAACTCATCTACTACTTCGCCTCTCTTGCTGGATCGAGAAGGCGAGGACGTCATCGAGCTGAATGTGTGCTGAACACGGAGGTGCCGTACCTTCGGTACTTGATCGGGACGGATCATGAAGGTGTACGACTACATCAACCGTGTTGATAAACGCTTCCGCTTAGCGATCTTCAAGGGTATGAACATGCTCTCCCCTCTCATAGCTATGCATCTCCATGGATAGATCTTGCATGTGCGTATAAATATTTTTGTTTTCCATGCAATGCTCCCCAACAGTTCTGGGTGCAGTTCCAGCCGCCTGAACACCCTCCCCTCCTGAGGAACCAGATGAAGCAGTTGATGGAGCTGCATCGGATGGCTGAGCCAACCATGAAGGACCTCTGTGTCTGGCTATGGCCCGCGGAGCCAATACCGAGCAGTTACTTCGGCCTGGTGCAGAAGCTGTGCAACGCGTCCTCTCGGGTTGACGCTATGAAGCGCTCCGCGTGCATCGAAGGAGCTCGGATGGCCTTCGTGAAGACCATGGTGCACTGGCCGAAGATCAAGCCAGTTGAGATGGCCACCGGTCCCCCGCCCGTTGGAAAAGAGCATCGTCGCCCCGAGCAGTATTTCCCCATTGTTATGGATGGTGCTAGGGCGATAGAGGACTAGTGTCCCAAAGATGTTATCCTTGAGTGAACTATCATGTATTGAATAACAATTACATCTTTTGCTTTATAATGCGGCCCTTTGTATGGTTTATCATACTTGAATCTGCTTTTATTTTGACTCCTGTGTGGCTGTTTTGAATCTGAAGGTTGCCAGTTGTCGGCTTCAGCCCCCATGTAGATACTACGAGGGGTGTTTCATTCTCTGCACTATGACCCTTAGCCGACGTCTCGGTTCCCAGAGGCGTTAGTGCGTGAGGGGAACAAGGCAATCGGACTATGCGACTTTATTACCTTCACTTAGTCGTAGGAGCTTGACTGTAGGGGCTAGTGACTAGCCCCCAGTGTTTTGTGATGTTTGGTAGAGCCGAGGCATATTCCTTCATCAAGTGGTTTGTGCAAAGACAAACCCTTCGTATAACACGGGGTAATCGCTATCGATTTTTGCTTTAACACTTGTCATCGAATCGCCGACCAGTTCTCGCTTATTATGACAGTCAGTTTTCAGCTTTCTCCACTGAGGTACTTAACCAGGCTAGCTAGAAGTACAATCACAGTGGTTCTCCCTTTACTTTCTTAGCCGAACATGCGGAACATAAGAAGGTAAGCACAGGAGCCGGGCAACCCAACTATTGACCCAAGACATAATTCGAAACCGATGCATATAATGCAATATCTGAGACGCCGAACACATAGAGAAAAGATAGTGCCGGACTTGATGCATAGGGCGAGTGTTATGGCCGAGCCCCCGGTCTATTAGCCGATTGCATATTTTTTTTAAAAGGTGTGCCAAACTAGTGTATGGCGGCGTTGAAGAGTGGAAGAAAGATGGGCGCAATGTAAATGACCGCAGGATAACCGTAAAAGGTGGCCTTTATTTCTGAAAAGCTCATGACGTCTATCCGTACAATTCAAACCGCCGAAGCATCTGTTACAGGCACTTTATAAGAAAAAGAAAAAGGTTTTACAGATGAAAGGTTTACACAGGGCCTTGATGCGTGGATTGATGTCCCTAATGTGCCCTGCTGCACATCTGCGCCTTTGCTTCTGTTGCGGAGAGGGACTCCGTGGAGGGGATGAGAATCAGCTAACGGGCCCTTGACAAGGAGCCTTGAGAGGTCGCTGTGTTATTTTAGTACGAGCTCTTGGGCTGTTTGTGACACTTATAGGGATAGCTCGATAGATCGATCGGAAAAGATAACTTTGAGGTGGTTTCGTACCCTACAAACAATTTCTTCTTATGTTCTCCGCTAGATAGGAACTTTGGAGTGATTCTTCATCGCACGTTGAGGGATGGTTATATGATCCAATTATATTAGCATTGTTGAGAGATTGCACTAGCGAAAATATGAACCATAGGCCTCGTTTTCAAGCATTGCAATACCGTTTGTGCTCACTTTTGTTACTTGCTACCTTGCTATTTTTATTGTTCCTATTAAAAAATCAATATCTATTATCCATATTACACTTGTATCACCATCTCTTCGCCGAACTAGTGCACCTATACAATTTACCATTGTATTTGGTGTGCTGGGGACACAAGAGACTCTTTGTTATTTGGTTGCAGGGTTGTTTGAGAGAGATCATCTTCATCCTAAGCCTCCCACGGATTGATAAACCTTAGGTCATCCACTTGAGGGAAAATTGCTACTGTCCTATAAAACTCTGCGCTTGGAGGCCCAACATGAGTCTACAAGAATAAAGTTGCGTAGTAGACATCATGCTCTTTTCTGGCGCCGTTGCCGGGGAGGTGAGTGCTTGAAGGTATATATTTAGATCTTGCAATTTAATCTTTTAGTTTCTTGTTTTATCACTAGTTTGGTTTATAAAAGAAAACTAAAAATGGAATTGTGGTGGCCTCATATTATTCGTCTTTATCATGTCTTTCTTGAAAATGATGGATCAGAAAATTATGCTCAATTGATAGAAGAAGAATTCAATAAAATGTTTGGTATAAAATCTTTGAATGATGAGCATGATTGCAATGTTGTTAGTATGAATTATTTGAATATCCATGATCCTAATGATATGCAAGGTCATAAGCTTGGGGATGCTATGTTTGATGAATATGATATTTTTAGTCCCCCAAGTTTTGATGAGAAAAATTATTATGATGATAGCATCCCTCCTATTTATGATGATTACAATGATGACAGCGGATTTGGAGAGGTCATGACTTTATTTAATGATGATTCCACTGCTTTGGAAGAGGTTTCAATTGATTATGACAACAAAGTTGCTATTTATGATGATTATGGTGATGACATGTATGCTATAGATAATAATGATAACCATGAAAATTGTCATCATGATTTTAGTTTTCAATTTGATTATGCCAATCAAGTATCACATGATAGTTATTTTGTTGAGTTTGCTCCCACTATTATGAATGAGAAGAAATTTGCCTATGTGGAGAGTAATAGAATTTCTATGCTTGTAGATCATGAAAAGAATGATTTGTGTGATAGCTATATTGTTGAATTCATTCATGATACTACTGAAAATTACTATGAGAGAGTAACATATGCTTTTAGATATTGCAATAATATCAAGTTTTCTCTCTATGTGTTGAAAATCTTGAAGTTTTGCTTGTTTTACCTTCCTATGCTAGTTGATTCTTGTTCCCATGATTTATTTACTCACAACATCCCTATGCATAGGAAGTGGGTTAGGCTTAAATGTGCTTGCCATGTGTTTCATGATGTTCTTATTATGTTTCAATTCTTATCTTTATGTGAGCATCATTGAAATCATCATGCCTAGCTAAAAAGGCATTAAAGAAAAGCACTTGTTGGGAGACAACCCAACTTTTAACCCTACTGTTTTTGTGTGTTCACATGATTAGTCTACTGTAGTAATCATGTTTTATAGGTTTTGTTTCAATAAAGTACCAAGTAAAGCCTTTGGGATAGTGTGGATGATAGTTGACTTGATTCTGCGCAAAAACAGAAACTTTTACGCCCAGTAACATAATTGATGAGAATCCCTGGTGCATCAAAAAATTCTGATTTTTTTACAGATGATTTCCATATAAATTCCCTACGTTGTCCTAATTTTTCAGAATTTTTGAACCTACGTGTGGTCATTGTTCAGATCATTACAGACTGTTCTGTTTTTGACAGATTCTGTTTTCAATGCATAGTTTGCTTGTTTTAGTGTTTTCATAGCTTATATTAAGCACTATAAATTGTGGAAATGATAAATTACAGTAGGCATTGTTTGAGAACAATTATGAATCTTGTCTTTGACAGTACCAACGTGAATGATTTGCTTTATCATACTAACCTATCTCATGAAGTTCCGTTAAGTTTTGTGTGATTGAAGTTTTCAAGTTTTGGGTGAGATATCGATATGAGGAGAATAAGTAGTGGCAATACCCTAAGCTTGGGGATTCCCAAGGAACCCTAAGGTAATATTCAAGGAAGACCCAAGCATACAAGCTTGGGGATGCCCCGGAAGGCATCCCCTCTTTCGTCTTCAATATTATCGGTAACCTCACTTGGAGCTATATTTTTATTCATCACATGATATGAGTTTTGCTTGGAGAATCATTTTATTTTATTAGGATTTTCTTTCTGTTATTTAGAATAATGTTTTGTATCTTTTACTTCAATAAAAATGTCAAGTATAGCCTTTACCATGCTTATTTTGCAAGTCTATATGTTTCTGTTTGAAAACAGAAAGTTTGCTATTATTGTCTGAATTCTTCTGGAAAGTTAGAACGTGATAAAATCTTGAAATTTTTACACAGTATGCTATGATAAATTTTATACAGTGTGGTTATTTTTCAGAATTTTTGGAGTTATAGAAGTATGGATCTTCTTGCATCCTTTACAGACTGTTCTGTTAGGACAGATTGCTGTTATGTTTGCGTTGTTTGCATATGTTTGCTTGTTTAATGATTCTATTTAAGGATAGGAGTATTAAATATGCAGAGGCATTTAGTATGCAATGTTAAATTATAATTTTAGTGATTTGATACATTAGATAATGATAAGATTTTGCATTGATTTATACTAACTTATCTCACGAGTTCTTATTGAGTTTTGTGTGGATGAAGTTTTTGAGATTTAGGGAAACCGTGATATGAGAGGAACGAAGAAGACACAAGAGCTCAAGCTTGGGGATACCCAAGGCATCCCAAATTAATATTTCAATAATTCTCAAGCATCTAAGCTTGGGGATGCCCCGGTAGGCATCCCACCTTTGTTCTTCAACAATTATCGGTTAGTATCGGTTGAGCCTAAGTTTTTGCTTCTTCACATGAGTTGTGCTATTTTTGGAATGTCATTTTATTTTGTTTTGCTTTCTGTTTTAATAAAATACTTAGAAAGTTTTTAAATAAGACGGAGTCCTCAAATAGTTACCCATTTACTTAACTACTCGCTTGATCTTCACTTATATCGTTTTGGAGTAGTTTGTCATTTACTCTTATGCTTCACTTATATCCTATGAGTAAATTGTTGAATGAATTGAATATCATGAAGTTGAAATTATATGTTCATATCATGCCTACTAGTAACTTCACATTGGGTTTAGAAAGTGAAATCTATTGAAGCTTGACAATCACAATATTGGTCATACAAGCAATTCATGAATGATTAGTATAAGGAAGAGAACTTTCACATACAAATATATTATCTTGGACATCTTTTATGATTGTGACTACCCATTAATTATTTTCAAACTTGAGCAAATTAGTTGAAGTTGGACAAGGAAGACAACGTAATGAGTTATGGTTGTGTATATTTGCATAGAAGTTATATTGTTATGGATCCTCCAACATGTGGTTCTTGTTTAGGATCTTTTGCTAGCCAAAAATTCGTACTAAGTAGAGATGCTACTTGTGCATCCAAAAACCCTTAAACCCAGTTTCTTGCCTTGAGTGTCCACCATACCCTACCTATGGATTGAATACGATCCTTCAAGTAAGTTGTCATCGGTGCATAAAGCAATAAAAATTGCTCCTAAATATGTTTGATCTTTTATTGTAAGGGAAAATAAGCTTTGTACAAACTTGTGATGGCAAAGTAATAAAAGCGATGGACTGCATAATAAAGGTTGCTATCATAAGGGGCAATATAACATGGCGTTCCTTTGCATTAAGAGATTGTGCATCCAAAAATAAAAAGCGCATGACGACCTCTGCTTCCCTCTGCGAAGGGCCTATCTTTTACTTTTCAATATTTACTTTTATGCAAGAGTCAGTAGTATGCATTCGCATTTCAACCTCAATTATTCTCTAGTTGGCAAGCATCATGTGGTGGGGAAAGATCTAGGCACATATGGCCAGTCAAAATATTTGATCATGGTTTATTATTGTTGACAATTATCTCTATGATAAATGAGTTGGGAGGCGAAACATTAAGACCCTATCTTTCTCTGTGTTCGATGGATGCCATTTGTTCTAAAAATATGCTTTGAGTACTAGAAATCATAGAAGACTATATGAAGATTGAGTATGTGGAGCTATTACTTAGACTTTGTTGAATAGTTGAATTGCAATTGTTTGGTGACTGAGAACATAGGTTGTCACGTTTCAAGAGAATGCATTGTTTGAACCATAACATGTGAATTGATTGCTACTTTATCATGATGAGTTTTATGAGAAAGAGTTGCTGTTATGATGCTAGGAAAAGTGATTGAAATTATCATTGATCAACTTATGCACTATGCTAGCATTCACACTTCATAAATTATTTCTTTTATCATTTACCTACTCGAGGACGAGTAGGAATTAAGCTTGGGGACGCTGATACGTCTCCAATGTATCTATAATTTATGAAGTATTCATGCCATGTTTACAACAATTTTATATGTTTTTGGTATGATTTGAATGGAACTAACCCGGACTGACGCTGTTTTCAGCGGAACTACCATGGTGTTGTTTTTTGTGCAGAAATAAAAGTTCTCCAAATGTAATGAAACTTTTTGACGATTTTTTTTGGAACAAAAGAGGCACTAGAAGCTTCGTGGGAGGACCAAAAGGTGAAGGAGGTGGCCACCACCCACCAGGGCGCGCCAGGGGCCTTGCCCGTGTGCTGGTGGGTGGTGGGCCACTCGAAGCCCATCTTCGCGTGAGACCGACGCCAAAAAATCCTATAAATACAGAAACCCCCAGAAATAACCCTAAATTAGAAGTTCCGCCGCCGCAAGCCTCTGTAGCCATGAAAAACAAATCTGGACCCTGTTCCGGCACTCTGCCGGAGGGGGAAATCATCACCGGAGGCCATCTTCATCATCCCGGCGGCCACCATGATGAGGAGGGAGTATTCCACCTTCAGGGCTGAGGGTTTGTACCAGTAGCTATGTGTTTAATCTCTCTCTCTCTCTCTCTCTCTCGTGTTCTTGAGTTGGTGAAAGGACCACGATGTCGCCTAGAGGGGGGGTGAATAGGTGTTTTAAAATCTTTTACGGATTTGGCTATATCCTAATGCGGAAATAAACTAAGCGGATACTTTTCAAGCACAAATCCTAAATATACTAGGCTCACTAAGTGCACCAACAACTTAGCATAAACAAGATGAGAACAACGAGAATATGAGTAAGCACAAGTAAGTTACACAAACTTACTCAATGTATATCACGAGATATGGAAATGAATGTTACAAGCTAGCAATACACACTAAACACAGGATAGAACAATAGTAGGAAGTAAGACTTGCGGACTATAAAGTGTTGGCCTAAATAATCTCTACGATATGGTAACCAACACAATATAATGAGGACAACAAGAATAGTGAATGCACGGTCAAGTGACCAAGATAAACCACAAGTAAGGAGTTAGGGTTAGGGATAACCGAAGTCACGGAGACGATGATGTATCCCGATGTTCACTTCCTTGGAGGGAAGCTAGTCACCGTTAGAGAGGTGGATGTTACCACGAAGGCACACCAATGCCACGAAGGCTCACCCTATTCTTCTTGAGATATCACCATGAAGGCAATTCCCAACCACTAGTGGTAGACCTTGAGGCGGCCTCCAAACCTTCACAAACTTTCCGGGGGACAAATCACAAGTTGATTCCTCACCGGAGCACTCCTACCGCCTAGGAGTCTCCAACCTCCAAGAGTAATAAGAACAAAGGGGAAATGCTCAAGACTTGCTCAAATGACAAATTCCATTGGTCAAGAGAGGGAGAGGGAGTGGATCTACCAATGGGTGAAATCTCTCTCAAGAACTCTCACAAATATCTCCGGGATCTAAGATTTGAGGTAGGAGAAGGAGAGGGAGCTTTTCTGAAATGTCGGTGAGGATATTTGTGTTGCTCAACCCCTCCACGAAGTGGTGAAGGGGTATTTATAGTATGGGCACAAATCTGGCCGTTGGGGGCAATTCTGCCCAGGAAAGTGTCGGACATCCGGTGGATTACCGGACGTCCGGTGGCAAAACAGGATATTTGCGAAACAGGTTTGACGAACATCCGACACTTTCCGGACGTCCGGTGACCGGACGTCCGGTAAGTACCGGAAATCCGCCCGTTTGCTGCTGGATATGGCCACCGGATTTTCGGATGCTACCGGACGTCCGGCCAATAAAAAAACAGTGGGAACCCCAAAACTAAAACATGCACAACTTTTTCATACGGACTCCGATTTTGATGATCTTGGGCTCGTTTTGAAGCTATGAAAAACTCCAGGTCCTCACATAGAGAACCACCCAAGATAAACCAAAATGGAGGGTGAAAAGTATGCAAAGGTTAGATCATATATTTTGGGAAACTATTTGGCTTTGGATTTTCTTTGGTATATAGGATATGAGTGGAATTGTGTATAGAAGATGTTGACTTGAGCAAATCCATCATGAACCCCTTTGATCCCCTCTTAATAGTGTGGGATCCCTATAACTCAAGAATCATAAAAGAGCTACACTACATAGCTATCGAGAATCCATTCTTGAGTGTATATGTTTCTTTGGTGGTCGTCACTCCACAACACTAACGTCAAAGGAACTAATACCTTTGACACGAACCGTTCACTTGAGCTTGATGTTGATGTTTCTTCTTGGCTCAAGATGAAGGCAAGACATTGGTGAAGTCTTCAAGTCGCTCCCCCATACACAGTGTGGGAAGCTTTGCTTTGTATTCATCTTCACTTGTCCATCATGTGATCATCCACAAGCTTCAAGCATGTAATCCTTCGGGATGGTTATCTTGAACTTGCCCTTGTCAACCATGATCGCCATCACTTGATGTCATCCTCTCATAGACACTTGAAATCCCTCTCTCGATGCGAGCCCATGAGAATCACCTAACCCTCAAAAACATAGACAACACATAGTATGGGTTAGTACACAGAGTGCAATTGATAATTTCTTATCATACCACAAGATCCTACATGGTGCATCATTTGCGCTCGTGTGTTGACCATTTAGAGTTCGATCTTTGAGCTTCATCTTGGTCAACCTATATCTCTACTCCATGTTTAATCTTGACGTCTTGAAGGGTATATTGAATTCTTCACTTGAATAGCTTGCTTGAATACTTGATCAATCATGACTCAACACATGAGTCCATTATGATCATATCTTTGAGCCACTCCTAGAATTCATCATTCAAATCATCCTTTTAAGATCTTGATCCATTATGGCTCAAACCATAGCTCTAAGCATGGCAACCCTTAAGATACTCCAATGAACTTCATTTTGATCATCTCAATGTAATTGTTGCTTCAAAGGAGTTGTCTTCCATTATTCTTCAATCATTTTCCAATGGGACTAACCTTCAAATGTATATCTCAATGCAAACATTAGTCCATAAGGATTGTCATCAATTACCAAAACCACACATGGGGACTACATGTACTTTCAATTTCCCCCATTTTGGTAATTGATGACAATCTCAACAAGAGGGTTTATATAATGAATTTTTACACAAGCACGCAATTTTTTTCGAGGATAAATTGTATACTTGCGGTGATTTTGATAGCATCAATTATCACAAAGAAACTTGATGTTTATCAAAACCGGTTGTACTAACATCAAAACACTACACAAGCATTTGATGTTAGTAAGACCGCAATATATAGAGCAAGCTCCCCCACAATATATGCATGTGTGAATGAACTTTGAATTTCATTGCATATATTGGTTGATATAAACTAGTTGGAGATTTCTCTATATATTCATTCATGCAACAAGCATATATAACTAGGGTGGATATGCATAAATGACAACAAGAACTTCAAAAGATATTTATCTTAAACCCTCTAAACTTCTCCCCCATTGGCAACAAATGCCAAAATGGAAGACAAAACATCTAGAAGACCAATATAGTATGAGTTCCTCCTTGATGTGTGCATATCACAAAATGTGAGTGAACGCAAATGCACATATTCAATAATGAACAATTTGAGGAGCTCAGAATCTATAGAATGCAACCAGATATGAAAACAAGCATTAGACATGTGAGGAAAATAGTCAAAACACATGAGTGCGCAAGATTATATGCCAAACATACAAGCACTCACGACACAACCTCTTACCGAAGCCACCATAAGAATAAGAGGAAACAAACAAAGTGGCCGGCAAGGAATAAATGATATCAAGGAAAGATATGAACTTTCTCATGTATAAAAATTTCTGAGTGGCCAATCATAATCATGATATGTATCCACAAAGAAACTTTGCATACACAAAATAGATGCAATTGATAAGAACATGATATACACAAGTGAATCCATTATTATACAACTGAAACCTAGTCATAATAGCAAGGCACATGGCACAAAGCACATGGCACAAATTGATCTCATTTGCATAACACAAAGTGAAGCAAGCAATCAAAAGATCCGACGAGCCAAAAGGATAAAAGAATATTATGATTTGGGCAAAGGAGTGTTCTAAGGAAAATAGAGAAGCTCCCCATGATTTGTGCACTATTTAGAATTTTTGTATTTGGATGCAAGTGCACAGAATAGGATCATCACTCCCCCAAAATCAATAGGAACACAAAGCAATTGCAAGCAGGCATAGATAAGAAAAGAAGCCTAGCATTTGCAACAAACATATGGTTGAGCAACATGTAAATGAGGCAACCTAAGAATAGGCACAACCAAAATGATGTGTGTGAGTCACGTCAAAGCACTTGAGAAGACTAGTATAAGGATGAGAATTAAGCATCAACATAGTCTTGAGTAAATGAGATACAAGGTGCAAGACATGTCCTTCCCACACACACAAAGTTAAGAAGGTCACACACACATCAAGCAAATGGGTTCACAAGCTCACTAATAGCAATTTAAAAATCAAAGCTTGTGACAACCCATGATGAAGATAGGAAATAATAGGCTTGTCAAGACAAGCATGAGGACAACAATCTTCACCAAACATGAGTGCACTAAGATGCAAAGAGGTAAGACATGCACTCATACAACAACTGCTTCCATGGAGCCACCAAAGATTTAAAAAGTGAATGAAATGGTGGACATGAAAGAGTAGGGATATCAACTAGAGATGCAACTTCTCTCACGTGTATAAGATTCTAGGTAGATGATATCCACAAAGAAGGATGTACACATAAAATAGTTACAAAAGGAAAGAATAAGATATCCAAACGGGAGTCATAAAATATACCAATGAGATCTTTGCTTGAAAGCATAGCACGTGGCTTAATATAATCTTATTGTATATTAATGAACTCCAAACACACAACCATCAAAGACATCACAACTAGCAACAAGAGATCATTGTTGGGATGCTTTGAGAAAGGAAACAAGTATCACAGGAACGAGTCAAGAAATTCATGTCATGATGCAACCTACACAAGGTTGACCCCATTTCTATATATATGCATGAAGTAAATACTTGTTACCAAGATAGCATTGGTATGAAGTCGTAGATCAATAAAATGTCCAAGCTTGGCTCTAATTTCCTCTTAGTGCCACCATCTTCATGAATAAGCCAAGCACCCAATGCTTCTCAAATGTACCTAAAACATTTTAAGTACAATATGGTCCCCAAACTTATTGGGTCCGAAGTAGTTAGCATAACTACAACACATAGGGTAAAACCACTTAAATATGTGCATATTGATATGAATTTGAATTTCATGCACATCTTAGCTATTAAGAATTTGATGGATTTACCATATATATATTGGATCAAATAAAGCAAACAAGGCATGTGAATTTACACATAGTAAATATGCATGCACAAGCCTACCAAAATCCAGGGAGATACAAATTGGACAAATGAACACATAACCGTTAATACTTCCAATAACATCACTAGTCATTCATGTTGTCCAAAATGAATCAAAGTGACAAATCAACATATGATAGCACACAAAGTTCAACATATGAACCAAGGAAAAAACCAATGAGCATATAAGATATGCATTGCACACATACTCATAGGAATATCTCACTCAAGTAGATATAGGACACTATAAACAATGAGATAACAAACTCTCATATAGAGTAATAAGATGAATTCGAACAAAATGGTATTTCGGGTTATCATTCGGTGTAGAAACCAAACAAGTACATGATCATCTATACTAACACAAGCATAACATGAGAGTTTAGAAATAAACACAATGCTTGGATAGCATATTATTAACATTCCAACTAGATAGATCATCATGCAAAGCAACAATTGGAATAGCTTTAATCAAATGATTTTCCAAATATGATTTTAAAGATAACCATGGGCAAAACCGCACAAGAATGCCATACGTAAACAAGGCATTGCATGCCACGGAGATATAAGATAATCGCAAATATAAATTCTAAGTGGCATCCCTCAATTGTTCATATTAACAAGGATTGTGATATGCACAAAGCATATCACTCCCCCATAATATGATGATCCATGTATTATCCACAAGAAGTAAATGAAACCCAACTAAGGATAATTAATGGATGAGAATTTGAGTTTCAAATGAGCTTTACATACCACATAGTAACTAGATAATATTGCACTAACAATACTAGGTGGTATCCCACATATATACACATTTAAGGTTTGTGATATGCGTAAAACATAGCACTCCCCCATAATGTGATGATCCATTAATATCTCAAAAGAGCCAAGGAAGATTCAACTAATGAAGCAATAAAGGCTCGAAACCACACACACAAATATATGAAGTGCATTGCGACCTACACATGCTAGATAACACAAATCAAGCATACTAGGAAGCACAACATATACAAGCACATGCTAGGTACAAAACCTAAACATGCAAGGGACTTAGTAACTTTTAATGTAAACAATGCAAGTACAAGTTACCGCAAAGAGGAGCATTGGATTGATAGATATGATGATAATCCACTTGACTTGGCATTAACCATAACATATGGTGAAAATAGTTTTTCTTCATGAAGTAGCCAAGTCTCCAATGCCCTCCACACACCTATTGATCAAGTTTGAGCTTGATGGTCCCCAACCAAGTTGGGTCCTAAGAAGTTAGTAACAATAGGCTTGGCAACCCAAATGGTCTTGTCCACTTTCAAACTTCTTTGGGAACCCACAAACTTGGCAAACACATTGCCAACAATATCCTTCCTTAGCGAATAATGATTATTGACTATAGGAGGCTTAGATATGTTACCGTTGGGACAAGAAGAAGCTATGTGTCCCTTCTCACAACAAACATAGCAACATGTGCCCCCTTTTCTTTTCTTCTTTATTTTCTCAATTTGAGAAGCATCATCATGGTTCATCATGGGTGGAGGCCTTTCTACATCTTGAGATTGAACTTGAGGCCACTTCCCATGTTGCTTCTTATTTGAAGCCTTCTTCTTTAGTGGACAAGATCTCACATGGTGTCCAACAGTTTTGCACTTAAAGCAAGTAATGTTGGCTAAATTCTTGACTTGATCTTGTCCCTTCTTCTTGTTCTTGGACTTCTTCTTGTTGGAGATGAAATCAAGTCCTATTTTGTCTTGAGGGTCCTTTTGCACACTCAAGATATTATCATAACATTTTTCCAAGTCTTTCTTCAAACTAGTGACTTGGGCCTTGAGCTCTTTATTTTCCTCTACAAGGTTAGTATTAACAAAAGAACTAGAGGAAGTAGAAGCTTCATTGTTAGAGCAACAAGGCATGGTGAGCAATTCATTACAAGATGTACCAATATCATGTAGAGAGGAATTGCAAGGACTAGCACATGGCAATAAGGCATTTCGAGTAGAAGATGTGCTAATATCCACATGAGACTCACATGATTTTACCTTGGTGACCATAGCCTCATGAGCTAACTTTAACTCATCATGAGAGATTAGAAGATCCTCATGAGTGCCTGAGAGCTTTTTATGACTTTCTCCCAATTTCCCATAATTGCTAGTTAGCAAATCAAGTTGAGTCCTTAGCTCAACATTTTCTTTTAATATCGATGCTTCACACAAGATAGAGTTAGTAGCACAAGCATCATTATCAATATGAGAGGAGCATGTAGAAGCTAGAGACTCCGCATGAGTAGCTTGAAGTTCCTCATGAGACTTAGAGAGTTTGGTGAGTTCTCCTTTGACCTTCTTGTAGTCAAGGTCAAGGTGCTCAAAATCCTCTTTAAGTTTACAATGAGTAACTTCAATCTCTTCTTTTAAAGACCTCAAGTCACTAAGACATTGATGAGCCATAGCAAGTTCATGTTCAAGTTGTTCACTTTTTGCTTGCTCGTAAAGAAATAAGTCATTACATTTTTGAAAGCAAGCAAGAACATCTTGGAGCCTTTTATAAGTGTTATTTTTAGCTCTACGAAGAGTTTTCCCAATCTCATAGAGATTTTGAGTCAAGACTTCATCATCTTCCTCATTACAACTATCATCATTATCACTAAGAGAAGATGATACCTCGTCATTACCTCTTGCCATGAGGCACATGTGAACACATGGGGTTGATGATGATTCTTTTGGAGAAGAGGGTTCTTCATCAACCAAGCGTGCCTCATTTTTCTTGATTTCCTCTACATGGTTAGTTTCACAAAGAGAACTAGAGGGAATCACGGCATTTTGAATATGGCAACACAAATGACCAAGCATATCATCACAAGAATTATGAGTGCATCATTAGATGATATGCATGGACTCTCTACACAAGAGTGTACGATGTTTTCGGTGTTAGATATGCTCGTGTCCATAGAAGATACATCACTAGCATCAACATAAGCAAGATCATCAATGATGAGCTTCATACCATCATCACGAGATATTTCTTCACTCACCATGTCATTACCTTGTGGTAAGCCACATGTTGGTGAAGTGAAAGATGTTGAGGTATGCAAGTAATCGGAGGTGGAAGCAATAAAGAGCTCTTCATGATTTAAAAATGTAGAGAACTCCTCCATTAACTCCCTGAAAATAATATTGTCTTCATCAAGATTGGACCCACCATATATATCTTCAATTTTGGTCCAAGCCTCATGAGCCAACGAACAAGACGAGATTGACTTGAACACCTCGAATGTTATAGCTTGGTGAATGACACTTAAAGCTTCACAATCAAGATGCATATCATCAAGTGACGGAGATTGTCCATCCTTTAGATTTGAATTCCCTACAACCACAATCCACAAAGCATTTGGACCCATGGCCCGAAAGTGACAAAGCATGCGTAATCTCCACATAATGTAATTTGTGCCATTAAAACAAAATGTGTCATCATGTACTAGTTCACTAGTCGACATCGTTACTCTCTAGGCGGTTAAGCCTAATAAGGAGAGACCTAGATTTGATACCAATTGAAAGGACCACGATGTCGCCTAGAGGGGGGGGGGGTGAATAGGCGTTTTAAAATATTTTACGAATTTGGCTATATCCTAATGCGGAAATAAACTAAGCGGATACTTTTCAAGCACAAATCCTAAATATACTAGGCTCACTAAGTGCACCAACAACTTAGCATAAACAAGATGAGAACAACGAGGATATGAGTAAGCACAAGTAAGTTACACAAACTTACTCAATGTATATCATGAGATATGGAAATGAATGCTACAAGCTAGCAATACACACTAAACACAAGATAGAACAATAGTAGGAAGTAAGAATTGCGGAATATAAAGTGTTGGCCTAAATAATCTCTACGATATGGTAACCAACACAATATAATGAGGACAACAAGAATAGTGAATGCACGGTCAAGTGACCAAGATAAACCACAAGTAAGGAGTTAGGGTTAGGGATAACCGAAGTCACGGAGACGATGATGTATCCCGATGTTCACTTCCTTGGAGGGAAGCTAGTCACCGTTAGAGAGGTGGATGTTACCATGAAGGCACACCAACGCCACGAAGGCTCACCCTATTCTCCTTGAGATATCACCACGAAGGCGATTCCCAACCACTAGTGGTAGACCTTTAGGCGGCCTCCAAACCTTCACAAACTTTCCGGGGGACAAATCACAAGTTGATTCCTCACCAGAGCACTCCTACCGCCTAGGAGTCTCCAACCTCCAAGAGTAATAAGAACAAAGGGGAAATGCTCAAGACTTGCTCAAATCACAAATTCCTTTGGTCAAGAGAGGGAGAGGGAGTGGATCTATCAATGGGTGAAATCTCTCTCAAGAACTCTCACAAATCTCTCCGGGATCTAAGATTTGAGGTAGGAGAAGGAGAGGGAGCTTTTCTGAAATGTGGGTGAGGATATTTGTGTTGCTCAACCCCTCCATGAAGTGGTGAAGGGGTATTTATAGTATGAGCACAAATCTGGCTATTGGGGGGAATTCTGCCTAGGAAAGTGTCGGACGTCCAGTGGATTACCGGACGTCCGGTGGCAAAACAGGCACCGGACGTCCGGCGGAACACCGGACGTCCGACGGCTGTAGCACGTCATCAGACGAATGTAGCAGGATATTTGCGAAACAGGTTTGACGGACATCTGACACTTTCCGGACGTCCGGTGACCGGACGTCCGGTAAGTACCGGAAATCCGCCCGTTTGCTGCTGGATATGGCCACCGGATTTCCGGATGCTACCGGACGTCCGGCCAATAAAAAAACAGCAGGAACCCCAAAACTAAAACATGCACAACTTTTTCATACGGACTCCGATTTTGATGATCTTGGGCTCGTTTTGAAGCTATGAAAAAACTCCAGGTCCTCACATAGAGAACCACCCAAGATAAACCAAAATGGAGGGTGCAAAGTATGCAAAGGTTAGATCATATATTTTGGGAAACTATTTGGCTTTGGATTTTCTTTGGTATAGAGGATATGAGTGGAATTGTGTATAGAAGATGTTGACTTGAGCAAATCCATCACGAACCCCTTTGATCCCCTCTTAATAGTGCGGGATCCCTATAACTCAAGAATCATAAAAGAGCTACACTACATAGCTATCGAGAATCCATTCTTGAGTGTATATGTTTCTTTGGTGGTCATCACTCCACAACACTAATGTCAAAGGAACTAATACCTTTGACACGAGCCGTTCACTTGAGCTTGATGTTGATGTTTCTTCTTGGCTCAAGATGAAGGCAAGACATTGGTGAAGTCTTCAAGTTGCTCCCCCATACACAGTGTGGGAAGCTTTGCTTTGTATTCATCTTCACTTGTCCATCATGTGATCATCCACAAGCTTCAAGCATGTAATCCTTCGGGATGGTTATCTTGAACTTGCCCTTGTCAACCATGATCACCAACACTTGATGTCATCCTCTCATAGACACTTGAAATCTCTCTCTCGATGCGAGCCCATGAGAATCACCTAACCCTCAAAAACATAGACAACACATAGTATGGGTTAGTACACAGAGTGCAATTGATAATTTCTTATCATACCACAAGATCCTATGTGGTGCATCATTTGCGCTCGTGTGTTGACCATTTAGAGTTTGATCTTTGAGCTTCATCTTGGTCAACCTATATCTCTACTCCATGTTTAATCTTGACGTCTTGAAGGGTATATTGAATTCTTCACTTGAATAGCTTGCTTGAATACTTGATCAATCATGACTCAACACATGAGTCCATTACGATCATATCTTTGAGCCACTCCTAGAATTCATCATTCAAATCATCCTTTTAAGATCTTGATCCATTATGGCTCAAACCATAGCTCTAAGCATGGCAACCCTTAAGATACTCCAATGAACTTCATTTTGATCATCTCAATGAAATTGTTGCTTCAAAGGAGTTGTCTTCCATTATTCTTCAATCATTTTCCAATGGGACTAACCTTCAAATGTATATCTCAATGCAAACATTAGTTCATAAGGATTGTCATCAATTACCAAAACCACACATGGAGACTACATGTACTTTCGGTTGGCACGATCTTGATGTATCGCAAGCTTTGTTAATATAGTTGGATCATATGGTGTTTCTCCCTCTCTATCTTGTTGTGATGAATTGAGTTTTCCCTTTGAGATTTCATTTTATCGGATTGAATACTTTTATGGATTTGAGAGCACTTGATGTATGTCTTGCTATGAATACCTATGGTGACAATGGGGTATCATATTGATTCACTTGATATCTTTTGGTATTCGAGTTGAAGAAGTACGAGAATTCTATAACTACCAAAAACTTTCAATCTATATATGTTTTGGCACTCAACTCGCGGATTCCCGAGGTGACATTGGGGTAAACTATGCATAGGGGTTGATGCATGTTTTCGTCCTTGTTTCTCCGGTAGAAATCTTGGGGCACTCTTTGAGGTTCTTTGTGTTGGATTGAGTATTATGAATCTGAAATTGTTTGATGCATATCGTATACTCAACTCACAGA
Organism: Thinopyrum elongatum; assembly: GCA_011799875.1. Lineage (NCBI taxonomy): Eukaryota > Viridiplantae > Streptophyta > Magnoliopsida > Poales > Poaceae > Thinopyrum > Thinopyrum elongatum. The sequence goes on along the minus strand of CM022298.1, from coordinate 478,690,969 downwards.
TACTCGTGATGACATTGGAGTATCTAGGTGACATTAGAGTTGGTTGATGTGTATCATATGGTGTTATTTTAGTATGAACTCTTGGGGTTTTTGTGACACTTATAGGGATAGCTCGATAGATCGATCGGAAATGATAACTTTGAGGTGGTTTCGTACCCTACAAATAATTTCTTCTTATGTTCTCCGCTAGATAGGAACTTTGGAGTGATTCTTCATCACACGTTGAGGGATGGTTATATGATCCAATTATATTAGCATTGTTGAGAGATTGCACTAGCGAAAGTATGAGCCCTATGCCTCATTTTCAAGCATTGCAAAGCCGTTTGTGCTCACTCTTGTTACTTGCTACCTTGCTATGTTTTATTGTTCCTATTACAAAAATCAATATTTACTATCCATATTACACTTGTATCACCACCTCTTTGCCGAACTAGTGCACCTGTACGATTTACCATTGTATTTGGTGTGTTGAAGACACAAGAGACTCTTTGTTATTTGGTTGCGGGGTTGTTTGAGAGAGACCATCTTCATCCTACGCCTCCCATGGATTGATAAACCTTAGGTCATCCACTTGAGGGAAAATTGCTACTGTCCTACAAAACTCTGCGCTTGGAGGCCCAACACGAGTCTACAAGAATAAAGTTGCATAGTAGACATCAGTATGCTATGGGGGGCGTATCCCTATTTACGTGAAGCGTAGGGAGGCTCCTCAAACGGAGGTAGAGCTCGGGCCTGTTTTCTTGCTTCTCGTGCCTTGACGGTGGGCTGGTTCTTGGGCCCCTCGATACTGGTTTGGACTTCGGTAGCTAGGGCCGCTGTATGTTCCTCTATCCGGAGTGAGCGTTCTGTATTGCCATTAGGCCCGACATCTTTAGCTTTAGGTATGCATAATGGGGGACGACATTGAAACGAGCAAACGTCGTTCGGCCTAGGAGTGCGTGATAGCCGCTGCAAAAAGGGACAATGTCGAAGATCAAGTCTTTGCTGTGGAAGTTGTCTGACGAGCCGAACACCACTTCCAAAGTCAGGGTGCCCGAGCAGCGGCCCTCCACGCTTGGGATTATCCCTTTGAAGGTAGTGTTACTAGGTTTGATCCTTGACGGGTCGATGCCCATTTTCCTCACTGTATCTACGTAAATCAGATTTAGGCTACTGCCTCCGTCCATGAGGACTCTGGTGAGGTGGTACCCATCGATAATGGGGTCAAGAACCAGGGCCGCCAATCCTCCATGACGGATACTGGTCGGATGGTCCCTGCGGTCAAAGGTGATCGGGCATGCCGACCATGGGTTGAATTTTGGGGCTACAGGCGCTACGACGTAGATGTCCCGAAGTGCGCGTTTCCGCTCCTTCTTGGGTATATGGGTGGCATAGATCATATTCACCATTTTTACCTCGGGAGGGAACTTTTTCTAGCCCCCATTGTTTGGCCTGCGAGGTTCCTCATCGTCCTCGCTGCGGGGGCTTTTGCCTAGGTCCTCGGCTATGAGCTTGCCAACCTGTTTGATCACCCAACAATTACGGTTGGTGTGGTTGGCGGGCTTGTTGGATGTGCCATGGATCTGACAGGGCCTGTCCAGAATTGTGTCCAACTTGGTGGGTCCATCCTGATTCCCCTTACAGTGTTTCTTCCGCGGTCCTGTTTTGGAGTTGCGGAATCTGGCATTCACTGCCGTGTCTTCGGCTTCGCTGGTGTTGTGGCGACGTTTATTTCTATTGCACCGTGGTTTCCCGTTTGCGTCCTGGACTTCCGAGGTGCCGGGGTCTTCTGGGTTGGTGCTTCTACGAGCCAACCAACTGTCTTCCCCCACGCAAAAGCGGGTCATAAGAGAGGTAAGTGCCGACATCATCCTCGACTTATCCTGGCCGAGCTGGCGCGCTAGCCATTCGTCCCGGATACTATGCCTAAATGCAGCTATAGCTTCTGCGTCCGAACAGTCGATGATCTGGTTCTTTTTGGTCAAAACCGATTCCAAAATTGCTGGGCTGACTCTTCAGGCTGTTGGACCACGTGGCTCAGGTCATCGGCATCCGAAAGTTGGACATAGGTGCCTTGAAAGTTTGCTCGGAAAGCATCCTCGAGCTATTCCCTACTCCCGATGGAGTTTTCGGGGAGGCTATTCAGCCAATGCCTAGTTGGTCCCTTGAGCTTTAATGCAAGTATTTTATGGCGTGGAGGTCATCTCCTTGAGCCATATGAATGTGGAGAAGAAAGTCTTCGATCCACACGGTTGGGTCTGTAGTCCCATCGTATTGTTCGATGTTTATGGGTTTAAACCCTTCGGGGAACTAGTGCCGCATCACCTCGTCCGTGAAGCACATCGGGTGAGTGGCGCCCTAACTCGGGCTACGTCGTGCCGTAAATTGGCGGTCGTATCGGCCCGGTGTTGCTCCCGAACTCTATCGTTCCGGTCGCACCATGCCTGGTATCCGTTCCATCCAGCCGGGTCGTAGTCCCGAGATCCATAGATGGATCTTGTCTGTCCTGCTCTATTGGCCAGGTCATGACGGAGATCGTATTGGTATTATGGCTGTGCTGCGTCCCTGCCTTTACAACGAGGAGGAGCCGGTGGGTATTCGGCCTCTCCGGCCGGCCTGTCCCTTCCTCGAGGGCGGCGATCGGGCTGGTCTGCCTGGGTATATCTTGGTGGTACGGGCGTAGGGGCCTTGTCATCAAATTGTGGCAGCAATTTCCGTTTTGGGTAGCTTTTGGTTTGCCATTCGTAGCCGTACCCTTCTTCAGCTACTAGGACTTTTGTCCATCTATCGTTGAGGTGTCTTGTTCGGCTTTTATTTTTTGCTGCTTTTTCTTCAAGCTTCATGCGGTGGCAATAAGTTGCCGTTTAAACCGCTCTTGGTCCAATGGATCCTCGGGGATGATGAAATCCTCGGCTCCAAGACTGACCTCCTCTTCGGAAAGAAGGATATAGTTACTGTCTTCTCATTGAGGTCCTCGGGGTTTAACTGATCCTCACGCTCCTTCGAATTGTCTTGCTGCTGTTCGGTGGTGGCGGGGTCGTCGGGGTCTTCCATGTTGTCTGGGGTGTCGTTTTCACCGGTGCCCGTGTTGCTTTCTCTACCTCGACGCCCCTTGGATCGTCAGCGCTATCTCCGGCGTTTAGGCGGCTCCTCGCCAGGCTTGTTGTATCTCTCCTGGGGGTGCCGTCACCGTTATTTTCACCATCGCCGTTGTCCTTGGGGGTGTCCACCATGTAGACATCGTAGGTGGAGGTCGCCGTCCATTGGCCGGTGACGGGAGGGGCAGTATCGGCTCAGGTCATGGTTTCAGCGTCATCGTCCATGTCGTTGGCCTCCTCAGAGGTGTAGTCTAGCATGTTGGTTAAGTCCTCGATAGTGGCTACTAAATGGGTGGTGGGTGGGACGTAAAATTCCCTATGGCCCGCCTCGAGGCCCCGCCGAGCGTAGGCCGAGGATGGGCCATCCAAGATAGTCATCATCTGGATCCGATCAAGCGTATGGGATTTCCTCGGAGTCGACTTCCGGTGTGATGGTGAGGCGGGGGGTGGGCCCGGCAGGGCTGACTCCTGGTCTTCGGGCGCCGAACTCTCGCCAAGGCTCAAAGCCGGATCTACGGTAAGGAGGGCGAGTCCGGCCGAGGGTGGTTCCTGGTCTTCGGTCGCCAAACCCGCATTGAGGCTCGAAGCCAGATCCGCAGTGAGAGGGGTGAGTCCGGCCGAGGGTGACCCCCGGTCTTCGGCCATGGTGGTCGCATCCATACTAGAAGTCGGTTGCGAGGTAAGAGCCGATCCATAGGTCGGATCAGGGAGATGCCCCAAAGTTGATGCTTCAGGGTCCGTGGGCGTCTTAGATGAGGTTGAGAAGCCAGTGAAGACCAGATTGCCCCGAGCGTCAGTGACTTACTGTAGGTTACCGAACCTGATCTGGTGCTCAGGGGCGAAACTGTCGACCTGGTCAAGATGACCGGTCGAGTTGGAGTGCAGAACAATGCTGCCAAACGCAAAGAGCTGACCGGGGATGAAGATGTCCCCGGTGTTAATGCCATCTCCGATGATCAGGCGAGCCATCGATCCTTCGATGATCCAACAGCGGAACTCTCAATGAAAGCACCAATGTCGGTGTCAAAATCGGCGGATATCGGGTAGGGGGTCCCGAGCTGTGGATCTTGGATCAATGGGGAACAAGGGACGAAGGACACGATGTTTACCCAGGTTCGGGCCGTCTTGATGGAGGTAAAACCCTACATCCTGCTTTATTATATTGAAGTGTATAGGAGGATTACAGAGTCGATCTACCACGAGATCAGATGAACTAAACCCTAAGCTAGCAGGATGATGGTTGTTGTTCTGGCCTCTACGGACTAAACCCTCTGGTTTATATAGACACCAGGGGAACTAGGGTTACACATGGTCGGTTACAAGGAAAGGATAAACATGTCGGTTCTCCTTGTCGTGACTTGGAGGACACACCAAGGCACCAAAGGCCTCATGTCTGGATACAGAGTCTCCTCATAGTTCGGCCTCCTAGCACTGGCTATGCGGCCCAGCTGTCCGGCCCACGAGGGATAGGCCGGCAGGCCGAGGACCCCATAATCCAGGACTCCCTCAATCGCCATTCTATCTCAAGAGATGGGACAACTGGCGCTCAGGAATGTACGGCTTGGTCCCGGCCGTTCTAGTGGTGCAAGCCCATCTTGGACTGGACCAAGTGATGTAACCCTAGCTCGACCGAGTATATAATATGAGCGAGGACAGGAACCAAGAGAGGGACATGGCATTCTAGAGCCATCTGCCTAGGATTTTTCACCTACCCCTCATCTTCCTTTTTGTCCGCTGCCACGTCCGAGCTTGTAACACAAGAAACATCGCCCATCATGAGCACTCGAGCAATACAATCACCAGAGGCAGGAGTAGGGTGTTACCTCCCTAGGGAGAGCCCGAACCTGGGTAAACAGACTGTCTTATGTGCTAACATCTCGATTTGTCACTTGCATCCCCTCTGAACAAATCTGTCATCTCTCGACGGTACTGCCGGTCTCACAACACCAACATGCTTCTTATGAGTAGTAGTGGCACATGGACACAACGACAATGGCTGACTGTGAATTTGGATTTTTTTGGCGGCGAAGTGAGATCAGACTTTGCAAGCACACTGCCTCGGCCACTTGAGGGGGTTATCGGCAAAGTTGCATTAAGCGTTAGAGAGCCTCTCCGCACAAATCACTGTCGTTGAGAGGACGTAAACTCGGGTTTTAACTGGATACTTATCCCTAAAGAGGCATGAAACGTTCCACGCAAATTACGCAAAAGAAGACACTCATGAGTCCGTTTCAGGATGCATTTATATACTGCTAAAAATAGCACCCGCTTCGGTCTTCCCGCTCCCCGATCCTAAAAACATGCACGTTACTCCCGAACCTCGCCCCGCCCATTCGGTCCTCCACGTGTAGCCCCCACCCCGACTTTTACCCCCACCCCCCCCCCCCCCCCCCCCCCCCCCCCCCCCCCCCCCCCCCCCCCCGCGCGCCGTGCACGCAGTTTTCGCAACTTCTTTTGGAATGAAGTAGTATGGATGGACCATTTTTGAGGGAATTGGACAAAGTCTTGTTTTTATTTCATGGTATAACTCACTTCCCTTGCTTACCAAGAGATAGATAATCCTCTCTTGTCATGAAAACACTCCCTTGTAGTGCAAAAAGTATTACTCTTTTTTAGCCTGTCAAAAAAAGTATACTGCTATTTCTTAGGGTTTATTAGGCAAAGTAATCGCAAAAGGCTCCTCAGAGAGTTCCCTCTCGTTGAAAAGAATCTAACAACAAGCAAGACACCCCATGGCAAACCGAGTCCAGGTCCGAGCCCAGTTTCCCGCGGAGCGACAGAACCCAGAGTCCTCCCGAGCCAGTTAAAAAAAAAAAAGTCCTCCCGAGCCTACGGGGCAGAGCAGAGGGGGGTTTGCTTGTTGCAGTGGACAAAACATTTTGCACAGGCGCCGGTGGTCCCGGTCCGCGTCTTCTCAGCCGTCGCCTATTTAGTGCCGCGCACTTCGCAGGCTCGGACACTCCCACCTCACTTGCCCAGAAGTTCCCACTCTCCCTCCTCGCACACTCCTCTCTTCTCGCTCCCCGTCCCGCTCTCAAGTTTCTCGACGCCATCCCCAAGCCTCCCGTCGCAGCGCAGCCGTGCGCCCGCCATGGCATCGGCAGCGTATGTGACGCCGCGTTGGGCCTCTGTTTCTGGTCTCCAACTCTCGGCTCGTCCTCTCTGTCCTTTTTTTTTTTGCTGCTCTGGATCTTGTTTGTTTTATCTTCTCACGCACGCGGTCTGGGGGTTATTATCTGTGTCTTGAGGGGGCTGGGTTTCGGTTTCATCCGGAGGGGCGTCGCGATTGTTCGGCGGGTGGTGGATTCCGGCGCGTGGTTTTGGAGGAGCCCGGGTGCTGATAACCTTAGCTTGAGCGCGTGGCAGAGGAGGTGTCAGTCTGAGGGAGCGATGAGTGCGAGATCGTCGGAGAGCAGAGCAGCCCAGTACTCTGACGGCGCCGACGTGATTCCGGCCAGGTTTCCCTCGTCGTTGCAGTGGCGGACTGGCGGCGCGGTTTTTTCTTTTTTGGGACTACCATGGCGGAGGAGGGGCCTTCCTCTCGAAGGAAGCTGTGAAGTTCTCGGGAAAAAGAAGACGGAAGCAGAGATGGGTAGCGCCTCCGGGCCGCCGTCGTGAATCTGGCCCGGTTTTACTCGTCGTTGCAGCGGCGGTGCAGGGGTTTCACGATCTGCTTGAGGTGGTGGTGGAGGAGGAAGCAGACAGGGGTTCTGTTCCGTTCCGCTCTATTCTGTTTAGTGGAGACTGATCTGGTCGCAGCGAAGATGTTTCTGTTGTTACAAGATCTCGGCCGTGGTAGTGGTAGCGGCCAAGGAGTAAGATGAGGGGTAGAGAAATTTCAGATTGTGCTGTTGGATCGTGTCGTGTGCAGGTGCAGAGTTCAGTCCTGATGGTCGACGTTTCTGTGTGCCATCTCGAATATGTTCACTGTTGGGCCGTCCATCTCTATCTGCCAGTGAAAACTTATTCACAACTCTTCTGCTTAGCCTCGCTGTTTAATGTTTGCTGATTCAGGATTTAACTTATCCAGATTTCTGTTCGCTGCAGGTTTAATGGGAGCGCCATAGATTCCACGGCTGCTCGCTGCAAACTGTCGGTGACACTCTGCCAACCTGATCATCATTCGATATATTGTCACCGAGTGCTTGTTGTTTAAATCATTGGCTGTGCAGATCAATGGGCTTGCTCTGCGTTACTCTCCTATTTTCTTCTGAAACATAACAATGCAATCGAATTTATATTTGTCTCTGGCTAAATACGTTGGAAATAGCAATGCAAGGCAAAAGATTTGCAAACAAGTGTTAATCTATCAAATTTATCATAATTAATTATATCTTCATTCCTATGATTTTTCTACGAGTTAGTGAACATGACTATCCTTGATTAGTGGGCTTTAAATATGTTTATGGCAGTTAATATCCTATGACTGAATGTAGAATCGAGATAGATGTCTGTCTGTGTAAACATTCTTTCATATATTTCCATTTAACTTAGTTGTTACATTTATCATGTTTTGTTAATTAAATTTATTATCTGTTAGGAATCAAAAGATTATTAGTACTAAAATTGATTTATCTCGCAGATTCATCAGGTCATTGGTCACGACAATTGTTGTGGTGATAAGAAACCCAACTCATCCCCCGCCTATCAAGTTTGAGTGCCCAAACTGCAAATACTGCATTGATAATAGTGATGTAAGTACTCTTAACTATTTAACATGTCTTTTGCATTTACTTTTATGCTAGTTTCTCTTCTACTAGTTTCCAACCATTAAAATAAGGTCATTCTACAATTCGAGTGAACTCGCACAACCTGTTAGAATAATTCAAGGTGCATAGTCGATCTACCGAGGACCAACCAATCACACAAATCATGACAACAAGATTTGTTAATGAGGTTCACCAAACATCGGCTAATCCCAGGGCATGACTACGGGCGCTCCTCGCCGTTGATACCGCTACAATACTGCACCCTGGGCGCCCAGGGGCCGACACATGCCGGCGATTCTCCCTGCGTGCATGTGTTATTATGTTGGCACAAGTTACATTATGTTTCTAGCCCACATTATATAGGAGGCATATGATACAAGTGTCCTATTAGGATACGACTCCATAGTCCATACCATGTCAACATACACACAGTACGACTCAGAGTCCAATATAACCTACATTGTACATAATATTCAGCACAACCCCAACGTTAGCTTTTTTTTTCCGTTGTATACCCCTCCTCCCTCCTGATTTCCGATGCCATTTATTACTAACACACACCATCACAACAAGAATACACGACCCTCTGTTCCTAAATAGTGGTATCGTAGCTTTTTCTTTTTGTCTTGGTTGAAGGTGTAAAACATCATGATTTTTGGGAATCTTGCGGTTGCACTTCATGCTTTGTATTGCAGGTTTTATCACAGTGGCCAGGACTCCCCGCTGGTGTTAAATTTGATCCAACTGATCTCGAACTGCTTGAACATTTAGAAGGAAAGGTTGGCATCGCACCGTCCCATGACCTAATAGATGATTTTATTCCAACCATAGAGGAGGCCGAAGGAATCTGCTATACACATCCGGAAAACCTCCCTGGTACATGATTCTTATTTTAGACTTGTTATTATCAGGGCCTTCTGAATTAAATAGTTAGCTCAGACTATTCAGAGTAATTATTCGTTAGTTAACTCATATACCCTTGTAGGTACCAAGATGGATGGGAGAAACAATCATTTCTTCCACAAAATATCAAATGCGTACAATGTTGGCCAGCGCAAGCGTCGCAAGATTAGCAACAGTGACCACGCTGTTTGTGATGAGCATTTCAGATGGCACAAAACTGGAAAATCCAAACATATCTTAGATAATAATGGTGTCATAAAAGGGTGGAAGAAAATAATGGTTCTTTGCTTGAGTTCTAGGAAAGACGGTATCACCTTGAGTAATAAAAAAACTAATTGGACGATGCATCAGTATCACCTTGGGGTAGATCAAGATGAAAAGCACGGGGAGCTTGTTGTTTCCAAAGTCTTTTATCAGTCAAAGAAACCAGGGCAGCCTGTAATGTGCCCTATTAATGAAGAATCTGATCCATTTGCTGGGGAAATCGATCCTACAACCCCAATGACATACCCTCCGCAGCATCGTCCCCCAAACAGTAGACCATCCAGAACCGAGCAGAATCAGGTAAATCTTCATTGACCAATGAAACTGTCATCAACTTTGTGAAAGCTTTTGTCTAACTTTATGGACCATGTTATAAAATACTTTGGCTTGTAGAATTATAGAGTATGGATCTACAATACTGATCTGTGGATGAATTATTGGGAGCCCCTGAAACAATGCCTTGCAATACTAGGATCCCACCGTTTGAACAGTTTATTCTCAACTGTAGGTTCATGTAGTACGGATGCTATATAGTGTACAAACTCGATGTAGAGGCCAGGGGGTTATCCTCCTTTTCAAAAAAAAAAAATTTACTGTACAAAAATAACAATATACTCCTACTACACATGAAATTTTTCTCTGCTTGCAAGAGTGCATCCAACAGTCTCACAAAAACATCAGAAGCTTTTAATTCCTTATAAAGATCCATGCTTAGGAACTTAGAGTAGTAGAGTATAATCAAGCCTTCTAATTCTTTCACTGCCTGATTATGAAAATAAACCTTTGAGCTTATGCGCCAAGCTTTTCATGAACCCAAATCACATCTTGAATATGACATGCATTTTACCTTTTATGCTGCTAAGATAACCCCCTATGCCTTTTTCTTCCTGAAATATACAGTATTGTGCTGTCACCTTGTAAACTGTTATAACTCCTTCATTTAACTGCCATTAATGTTACCGCCGGCAATTGTGGCAGGAGGAGTACGCAGTGCTGTCTGGCCCAGATGAACGCCCGTCACGCGGAGCAACCCCGGACGCCGCGTACCCTGGGATGCAGCCTCTGCCTCTTGACGCGGACGCTCTCCAGGGGTTGCCCGACCCCGGAACGCCTCCGGGTTTCTCCCTTATTGCCTCTTGGTTTGCCGGAAGCTCGTCGCATGCCGTGGAGGACGCACCGCTGTCTGGCCTGGATGAACGCCTGTCACGCGGCCCAACCCCGGACGCCGCCTACCCTGAGGCTGAGGGGCAGCCTCTGCCTCTTGACGCGGAGGCGCTCCAGGGGTACCCCTACCTCGGAACGCCTCCGGATATCTCCCTTCCGGCTGTAAGTGCACCGACTGCTCGTTTCGTCTCTCGGTGCATATATATTTCTCATGGCTCATCTCTTTGTCTCGTGTGTGTTTACGGCAGGACATGCAGTTGGGGTCGCAGGACATCTTCTGGGTGGACAGCGTATTTACAGGGGAGGAGGGGTTTTGAAGCAGCGACAACGTGTTTTTCTCGTGATGTTGTTTGTTGTATATCCGTGTGCATGAATGATGGATCGCCGAGAAATTTTGCATATGATCCTGGAGCTTGCAGATGAGTGTAGCTCGGCTATGTTTACTGTTTGTAGTAGTAGCAGACAATTTTTTTCTCAAATGTAGGAGCGTCGCTCCCAATTTCATAGCCATGAAACTTAGAAACAACAGTTTGTCCTCAATAGTGTTTGAAACTTATCAGTACAAAATAAACTTACATCTGATGTACAAGTCTTGCAGATGATGTCTTTTTAGAGTATCTTCAACGGCAGCCCTATTTTAGGGCCTAACCGTTTTATACGGTTTTGAACAAAAAGAAAACACCCACCAACGGCTGCCCTTGTAGCATATTTTCCAAAAAGAAATTTGGGCAGGGTAGGCTGTGTATTTTTTTACTCCGATGACAATGTGCTTAGCTACGTACGTATGTTGCATTAGAACAATGTGGATTTGAGGATTCGGTTTGATGATCCGATTGTGAAAGACAGGGAGAATATCATACGAAAACCAACACTCAAACAATTTCGATTGTAGCAGACATTTGTTTTCAAATGTAAATGTGGGAGCACCACTCCCAATTTCATAGCCATGAAAGCCTGAATTATATACTCCAACAGTCAGTCCTTTGAAACTTATCAAATGGAAAGTTGGATAGGCCGGGTAATACCAAACGCACCCGACGACCTAACCCTCCTCTGGCACTCCCGCGGGCGATAGAGGAGGCTACTCGCCGCCGCCGGCCCTGCCCCCTCTCCTCCTCCTCTTCCCTCGCCGCCGCTCGGGCGCGCCGGCGGGCGAAGCCTGCCTGGCATGGGTGGCGGCGGGGAGCCTTCTCCTCCTCGCCTGGTGAGGTCGACGTGGGTCGATCTGGCTCGGCCAGGGCGCAGCGCTGTGCGGGGCACAGCGGCGGCCGGCGGCGGCGCTGGATGTCGCGGTGGTGGCGTGGAGGGCTGCGTGCGGGCGGGCGCGAGCGACTGCGTGCTGCGGTGGTTGGCGCCGGGTGGTTGTGTGTCGGCCGGATCTGGCGCTGGGATCCCGGCCGGCGACGCGGGGCGGGGGCAGCGGCCCGGCAGGGCGGCTGCTCCGGCAGTGGGCGTGGCTGCAAGGTGGGGAGATGGCGGAGCGGCTGCGTCGTCTGGGTCGGCTCTGGGCGGCGCCGCGACTGTGCGGGATCTCGATCTGGCGGTGCGTGCTGGCCTGAGCTCCAGCCGGGACCTCCCTGGTCCGGTCCTGGACGACGGCGGGTGGCGCAGGGTGGCCCTCCGGTGAGCTTTCTGGGCTGCGGGTGAAGGGTGGCCTGGTCCTCCTTGTCAATGGGCAAGCAGGTGTTGGTGGCCTCGCGTCGAGCTACGTCGGCCGCCACGGTGAGGCGATACGGGGGTGTGTCCGGTGGGGAGTTCTCAGGAGGGATGGGAGGCCCCGATGTAGGGCCACCCGTCGCCGGTGCGGGGGTGCACCGGTCCGGATACTTTCGCTCCTCCTCCCCCTTTCCTCGGCCGTGTGCCTGCTTGCGTGGTTCTGGCGATGTTCGAGGCAGGGCGGCTACTGGCTGCTCTGTCGGTCGAGGGCGGCTGGTCAGGCCAAAGCCAAAGCCTTTGGGGGTTCACGGAGTTGCTTGGATGCAACGAGAAGAGGCTGGTTTTTCTCCGTGATATAGTACTAGTATATTGTATCTCTGTGCATGAGTGATGGATCTCCGAGAATTTTTTTTATATAATCCTGGAGCTTGCCAATTGAACGTAGCTCGGCTATGTTTAATGTTTGTAGTAGTAGCAGACATTTGTTTTCAAATGTAAATGTGGGAGCACCACTCCCAATCTCCTAGCCATGAAAGTCTGAATGATAAACTCCAACAGTCAGTCCTTTGAAACTTATCAAAACCACAACGCGCTAAGTGCTTGTTCCTGAATACCAGGCCAAATTTCTCATGGCTCATCTCCTTGTCTCGTGTGTGTTTACGGTTGGACATGCAGTTAGGGTCAGTAGCGGAGCAATGAGAAGAGGCTAGTTTGTCTCCGTGATGTAGTACTAGTATGTTGTATCTTTGTGCATGAGTGATGGATCTCTGAGAAAATTTTGTATATGATACTGGAGCTTGCCAATTGAACGTAGCTCGGCAATGTTTAATGATTGTAGTAGTAGCAGACATTTGTTTTCAAATGTAAATGTGGGAGCACCACTCCCAATTTCATAGCCATGAAAGTCTGAATGATATACTCCAACAGTCAGTCCTTTGAAACTTATCAAACCCACAACACGTTGAGTGCTTGTTCTTGAATACCAGACCAAATTTCTCGTGGCTCATCTCCTTGTCTTGTGTGTGTTTATGGTAGGACATGCAGTTGGGGTCGCAGGATCCCATGGAGATGTGGCTGGCTAGCGTGTTAACACAGGATGAGGGGGGGGGGGGGGGGTTGAAGTAGTGGAGCAACAAGAAGAGGCTGGTTTTTCTCCGTCATGTAGTACTAGTATGTTGTATCTCTGTGCATGAGTGATGGATCTTCAAGAAAATTTTGTATAGGATCCTGGAGCTTGCCAATTGAACGTAGCTTGGCTCTGTTTAATGTTTGTAGTAGTAGCAGACATTTGTTTCCAAATGTAAATGTGGGAGCACCACTACCAATTTCATAGCCGTGAAAGTCTGAAAAATATACTCCAACAGTCAGTCCTTTGAAACTTATCAAACCCACAACGCGCCGACTGCTTGTTCCTGAATGCCAGACCAAATTTCTCATGGCTCATCTCCGTGTTTCGTGTGTGTTTACGGCAGGACATGCAATTTGGATCGCATGATAGCATGGAGATGTGGTTAGCCAGCGTGTTAACAGAGGATGTGGGGGGGGGGGGGGGGGTGGGGTTAGTAGCGGAGCAACGAGAAGTGGCTGGTTTTTCTCCGTGATGTAGTAGTAGTATGTTTTATCTCTGTGCATGAGTGATGGATCTCCGAGAAAATTTTGTATATCATCCTAGAGCTTGCCAATTGAATGTAGCTCAGCTATGTTTAATGTTTGTAGTAGTAGCAGACATTTGTTTTCAAATGTAAATGTGGGAGCACCACTCCCAATTTCCTAGCCATGAAAGTCTGAATGATATACTCCAACAGTTAGTCCTTTGAAACTTATCAAAACCACAACGCGCTAAGTGCTTGTTCCTAAATAACAGTAGGAAAACATGATGCAAAATGGACGTATCAAGAACCACTCCAAATTTCATAGCCATGAAAGTCTGAATGATATACTCCAACAGTGAGTCCTTTGAAACTTATCAAACCCATAACGCGTCGACTACTTGTTGCTGAGTGGCAGACCAAATTTCTCATGGCTCATCTCCGTGTTTCGTTTGTGTTTACGGCAGAACATGTAGTTGGGGCAGCAGGATAGATGGAGATGTGGCTGGCCAGCGTGTTAACAGAGGATGACGGGCCAATCTCCTAGCCATGAAAGTTCTGAATGATAACTCCAACAGTCAGTCCTTTGAAACTTATCAAAACCACAACGCGCTAAGTGCTTGTTCCTGAATACCAGGCCAAATTTCTCATGCTCATCTCCTTTTTGTCTCGTGTGTGTTTACGGTTGGACATCAGTTAGGGTCAGTAGCGGAGCATAGAGAGGCTAGTTTGTCTCCGTGATGTAGTACTAGTATGTTGTATCTTTGTGCATGAGTGTTGGATCTCTGAGAAAATTTTGTATATGATACTGGACTTGCCAATTGAACGTATCGCTGCAATGTTTAATGATTGTAGTATGAGCAGACTTTTGTTTTCAAATGTAAATGTGGACACCACCCTCCAATTCATAGCCAGTAAGTCTGAATGATATACTCCAACAGTCAGTCCTTTGAAACTTATCAAACCCACAACACGTTGAGTGCTTGTTCTTGAATACCAGACCAAATTTCTCGTGGCTCATCTCCTTGTCTTGTGTGTGTTTTTGGTAGGACATGCATTGTTGGGTCGCAGGATCCCATGGAGATGTGGCTGGCTACGTGTTAACACAGATGAGGGGGGGGGGGGGGGGTTGAAGTAGTGGAGCAACAAGAAGAGGCTGGTTTTCTCTTCATGTAGTACTAGTGTTGTTGTATCTCTGTGCATGAGTGATGATCTTCAAGAAAATTTTTTATAGGATCCTGGAGCTTGCCATTTGACACGTACTTGGCTCTGTTTAATGTTTGTAGTAGTAGCAGACATTTGTTTCCATGTAAATGTGAGCACCACTACCAATTTCATAGCCGTGAAAGTCTGAAAAATATACTCCAACAGTCAGTCCTTTGAAACTTATCAAACCCACAACGCGCCGACTGCTTGTTCCTGAGGCCAGACCAAATTTCTCATGGTCATCTCCGTGTTTCGTGTTGTTTACGCAGGACATGCTTTGGATCGCATGATAGCATGGAGATGTGGTTAGCCACTGTTTAACAGAGGATGTGGGGGGGGGGGGGGGGGGTGGGGTTTAGTACGGAGCAACGAGAAGTGGCTGGTTTTTCTCCGTGATGTAGTAGTAGTATGTTTTATCTCTGTGCATAGTGATGATCTCCGAGAAAATTTTGTATATCATCCTAGAGCTTCCAATTGAATGTACTCAGCTATGTTTAATGTTTGTAGTAGTAGCAACATTTGTTTTCAAATGTAAATGTGGAGCACCACTCCCAATTTCCTAGCCATGAAAGTCTGAATGATTACTCCAACAGTTAGTCCTTTGAAACTTATCAAAACCACAACGCGCTAAGTGCTTGTTCCTAAATAACATAGGAAAACATGATGCAAAATGGACGTATCAAGAACCACTCCAAATTTCATAGCCTGAAAGTCTGAATGATATACTCCAACATGGAGTCCTTTGAACCTTATCAAACCCATAACGCGTCGACTACTTGTTGCTGAGTGGCAACCAAATTTCTCATGGCTCATCTCCGTGTTTCGTTTGTGTTTACGGCAGAACAACACTGTATTGTGGGGCAGCAGGATAGATGGAGATGTGGCTGGCCAGCGTGTTAACAGAGGATGACGGGGGGGGGGGGGGGGGGGGGGGGAAGGGTTTGAAGTAGTGGAGCAATGAGAAGAGGCTGGTTTTTTCCGTGGTGTAGTACTAGTATGTTGTATCTATGTGCATGGGTGATGGATCTCCGAGAAAATTTTGTATATGATCCTGGAGCTTTCCAACTGAACATAGCTCGGCTATGTTTAATGTTTGTAGTAGTAGCAGACATTTGTTTTCAAATATAAATGTGGGAGCACCACTCCCAATTTCATAGCCATGAAAGTCTGAATGATATACTCCAACAGTCAGTCCTTCGAAACTTATCAAACCCACAACGCGCCGACTGCTTGTTCCTGAATGCCAGACCAAATTTCTCATGGTTCATCTCCGTGTTTCGTGTGTGTTTACGGCAAGACATGCAGTTGCGGTCGCAGGATAGCATGGAGATGTGTCTGGCTAGTGTGTTAACAGAGGATGGGGGGTTGACGTAGCGGAGCAACGAGAAGAGGCTGATTTTTCTCCATGATGTAGTACTAGTAGTATGTTGTATCTCTGTTCATGAGTGATGGATCTCCGAGAAAATTTTGTATATGGTCCTAGAGCTTGCCAATTGAACGTAGCTCGACTATTTTTAATGTTTGTAGTTGTAGCAGACATTTGTTTTCAAATGTAAATGTGGGAGCACCGCTCCCAATTTCATAGCCATGAAAGTCTGAATTATATACTACAATAGTCAGTCCTTTGAAACTTATCAAACCCACGACGCGTCGACTGCTTGTTCTTGAATGCCAGACCAAAATTCTCATGGCTCATCTTCGTGTTGCGTGTGTGTTTAGGGTAGGACATGCAGCCGGGGTCGCAAGATAGCATGGAGATGTGACTGGCCAGCGTGTTAACAAAGGATGAGGGGGGTTTGAAGTAGCGGAGCAACGAGAAGAGGCTGGTTTTTCTCCGTGATGTAGTACTAGTATGTGGTATCTCTGTTCATGAGTGATGGATCTCCGAGAAAATTTTGCATATGATCCTGTAGCTTGCCAATTGAACGTAGCTCGGCTATGCTTAATGTTTGTAGTAGTAGCAGACATTTGTTTTCAAATATAAATGTGGGAGCATCACTCCCAATTTCATAGCCATGAAAGTCTGAATGATATACTCCAAGAGTCAGTCCTTTGAAACTTATCAAACCCACAATGCGCCGACTGCTTGTTCCTGAATGCCAGACCAAATTTCTTATGGTTCATCTCCGTGTTTCATGTGTGTTTACGGCAAGACATGCAGTTGGGGTCGCAGGATAGCTTGAAGATGTGGCTGGCTAGTGTGTTAACAGAGGATGGGGGGGGGGGGGGGGTTGAAGTAGCGGAGCAACGAGAAGAGGCTGGTTTTTCTCCGTGATGTAGTACTAGTAGTATGTTGTATCTCTGTGCATGAGTGATGGATCTCCGAGAAAATTTTGTATATGATCCTGGAGCTTGGCAATTGAACGTAGCTCGGCTATTTTTAATGTTTGTAGTAGCAGCAGACATTTGTTTTCAAATGTAAATGTCGGAGCACCGCTCCCAATTTCATGGCCATGAAAGTCTGAATTATATACTCCAACAGTCAGTCCTTTGAAACTTATCAAACCCACAACGCGCCGACTGCTTGTTCTTGAATGCCAGACCAAATTTCTCATGGCTCATCTTCGTGTTGCGTGTGTGTTTACGGTAGGACATGCAGTCAGGGTCGCAAGATAGCATGGAGATGTGACTGGCCAACTTGTTAACAGAGGATGAGGGGGGGTTTGAAGTAGCAGAGCAACGAGAAGAGGCTGGTTTTTCTCTGTGATGTAGTAGTAGTATGTTGTATCTCTGTTCATGAGTGATGGATCTCCGAGGAAATTTTGCATATGATTCTGGAGCTTGCCAATTGAACGTAGCTCGGCTATGTTTAATGTTTGTAGTACACTACTGCAGGATGCTGCTAACGCGACACTACGATCAGAGACCCTTTGACAAAACTGTGTGCGATGCATTAATCGCAAACGGGGATGTAAAAAACCCGTCAAAAAAGATGCAAAATGTTTGCGATGGCGGAGACATCAAACACGGTTCAGATTTTAGTTACGTGTGCGATGCGGGGCATACGGTTGATCCATACGAACTGTTTGCGATTAGACAGAAGAACAGAAATGGGCAGCCGTATCATTGTGTGTGCGATATACGGCATACAGTTCGCTGTGATGAACTATTTGCTATTAGGGAATGCAACAGAAACTGTCTGCCAGATCAAGGTGTGTGTGATATATGGCATACGATTCACTCAGATGAACTGTTTTCGATTAGGGAAGAGAACAAAAACGGTTCAACTTAACAAGATGTGTGTGATATGCGGCATACAGTTCACATAGATGAACTGTTTGCGATGAGCCAAAAGAACACAAACGTTTCGTGTAAACAAGATGTGTGTGATACGCAGCAAACAGCCCACTCGGATGAACTATTTGCGATGAGAAATTATAACACAGACGGTTTCTATAGTTAGTCCATGTGCGATTCCGTTTGAACAAAAAACTTTGAAAAATGCAAACTAGTTGCTTGTGGTGGCTAGGAGTATCGCACATGATGCGTCTGCGAGTACTCGTGTGCGATGATTAGTAAGTTACACATACGTTTCCTTATGTTAACACGTGTGTGATAAATAACATGTGGCACCGCATATGGTATTCGGGTTGTGTGTGTGCTCCACTTAGTCTTCCCGCGCTCCAGCGAATGCTTCCCACGCTCCATATGGGTGAATTGTAAAATCCACGCCTCTTCCCTCATCGGTTTCCCGCCACCCTGGCTTGCTGCATATAACCCAGGCGGCAACGCACCGTCGCGACACTATGCGCAGATCTAGTCCTCACCCATCTACCATTAGTTATTCCAAGCATGCCAGGCAATGACCAAAGCTTCGACGTCGACCCCTACCCGCGTTACATCTTCGGCGAGGAGAACAAGCCGGAGCAGGTCGGGGAGCAAGAACTTCATCGGCCGGTGCAGGCACCATGGCCCATCGGCAGCGATATCGGCGTGACAGTCCTTGGGCGCACAATCGACACATTGCAGAGGAAGTGTGATGAGCAGTTTGCCATCCACCGTGCAAAAGATCCAAAGCTGCTCGGCGGCATGATCGATGACCCACCCGAAGAGCCGCCGTCACCAGTGCTCATCGAGAGCCTGATGCTCCGCAAGGAATGGGCAAAGGACCTCCGTGATTCAGTCAAGACACAACCAGCCTACGGCTTCATCATTGCCGGTGGCGGCCGTGTCAACCTCGATCCCGACGATGTGGTGGCCAGGCTCGAGCACATCGTTGGCGGAGTTGATGTCCCCGACGAAGTAGAACATCGCCAATGTGATATCTTGAGGATGCAGGTGATGGACGGAATTTGCTACCAGGCCAGAGACATGGAAATGGAGCGGTTTCGCAGAGATATCATGCGCGCGATTGCACGCTGTCAAGCTCTTCTGGAAGAGGCCCGGCAGCCCCAAGAGCCTCCCAGAGCCAGCAGCTCCGTAGGCGGAGGCGGGTTGGGACACTTGGAATGAACGCCCGCAAGGGTGCTGTGCTGATCATGGAGTCCAAGAAGACTGTCGTCGGAAGGCCACCAGCTCAACCTTTTAGCCTATATTTTATTATAATTGTATGTATATGTAGGTCGTGAGTGTTTTGGGCGTTGTCGCATGTGGCATTTTAAATTATCCTGAATATGTAAGACAATTATTAACCGTTTTCATTGTAAATTTGCCTCAACAGTGAGCAGAGCGCGCGCAGGGACGCCAGAGCGGAGCGCGCCGCGGTCGCCTCAATGGCGAGCAAAACGCGCGGACAGACGCGAGCAGAGCGCGCTGCGGCCACCTCAACGACGAGCAGAGCGCGTCGCGACCGCCTCAATGGCGAGCAACCACGTGGTCAACCATCTTGCACCCTGTGGGAGGCGCGACGGCGCATCCATCGGACACGATGGTGATATCTTGACCGTGTGTGATAGTGGGCAGACACGTACACATACATCCGAGAACGCGGGCCCACGTTTTGGCCTTCCGATGCATGGCATACGGTTGATCCATAAGAACTATTTGCGATGGGCCAGAACAACAGAAACGGGCTTTGTAGGCCCAGAACCATCAATAAATTTTGACCTTGTTTCTCATCATATTGCAGACTACAACGCAATAAGTAATTGCAAATCTGTTCACACCGATCAAATCAATATGTGTTCACACTTAGCACGGGGCTATAAAAACTACCCACTCGAAAATTACTTCACAGTTCCTCTCCTCATCACCCACAAAACTGGTCTTTCCTGTCAAGTCGTTCCGCCATGACCGGTAGGAGGAGTTTCGGGTGGACATATAACCAGGGAGCAAAGACCAAGGCCGCGGAAGCACTAGAGAGGTCCTGTCACCACGCGGCAGCCGCAACAGAGATGTCCCGATGCGCCGCGGAGCCCTCGAACGAGCTCTCACCGGCACACGAGGGCTCTCACAAGCGCACTCGCCGCGTCGGCGATCGTGACGAGCTGGCGTTGCTGAAGTCCTTGGCCGGCGACGACATTCTTGCTGGCCTCATTAAGCAGCAGGAGCTGGTCGACGGCTTGATGAAGCTGCTCGAGATCAGGGATGCCTCGGTTGAGAAGGCGACCGGCCCCGTCGAGCAACTCATGGGTGACAATGCGAAGCTCCTCAAGGCGCTCGCCGAGAAGGAGGAGGA
This sequence comes from Thinopyrum elongatum, assembly GCA_011799875.1. Taxonomy (NCBI): domain Eukaryota; kingdom Viridiplantae; phylum Streptophyta; class Magnoliopsida; order Poales; family Poaceae; genus Thinopyrum; species Thinopyrum elongatum. The sequence continues at coordinate 478,670,784 of CM022298.1, read as the reverse complement.
GGCCGCCGGCTGGAAGATGCTGCATGAGCAAAGCAGTGCCTCGGGGATGACGCTGACAACGGTCGTCGAGGAACTGATGGGTGACTTGAGGAAACTCCGGATCGAGCGTGAGCAGGAGCTGGAGGAATCCGTGGCTGCTTTCAAGCAAAGTCGTGAGGAATTGAAGAAGGAGCTGGAGGATGTCGTCGCCCGGCGATCCTTCGAGGAGTAGAGACAGTAGCGACCTAGATCGTTGTCTGCGATTTCCTTCTTCTCTTGCCCCCGTGTCTTCCGGACTTTGCCGCATGTGGCATTTTAAATTATCCGGAATATGTAAGACAATTATTATCTGCACCATTGTAAATTTGTCGTCGTATTATCCGTTGCCATTTTATTTGTCGTCGTATTATCCGTTGCCCTATGTGGCATTTTAAATTAGGCCGGAATACGAGTTGAAAACACGAACAAAGCAAATGCTAACGTTGAGCGGGGCCATGGGATCACAAGCAAACACCCTCAGTCCAGGTGCTTTAATTAACCACGTGTTAAACAGCGGCTCGACCACCATTAATGGAGAAGTTGTGAGCGAGGCGGGCGGCTGGTGGATGGAGGTCAAAGAGCTCGCTTCCCGGTGAGCATGGGCGGCCTTGCTGCTCGCACGTGTCCCGTCGAGCCTGCGAGGTGGACATGATGCACGCATCCCATCGAGCCTGCACAGCGGACTTCTCTCACGCGTCCCGTCGAGCGTGCACGGTGGATTTCTCGCGCTCGTCCCGTCTAATCAAACAGCTGCACACACGCCACCGGGTATGGTTAAATTTTAGCACAAAATACAAAGATGACCAATGAACGAGGACGGAGGTAGTACTATCCCATAAGAAAAGAGGGACACGTGACCGCACTTAAATGGTTACGGGAACACACGGTTCATATAATACAACCGTTTGCGATATTAGCGTGTCAGCTATTTGTTTCAAAAGGACTTTGTTGGTTATTAATGTGTGCGCCTTGTCTCAAACTGGACGATTTTTTTACCACGACATATATGTGCCATGTCATGAAACCATGCCAAGTTTCATGTTTTTGGGTGAGTTTTCGATTTACTGGGATTTAAAAACCGAGATTCTCAATGTTTCAGGATGACGAGAAGTTTGTAATTCGTTCCCATTCCTTCACTGAGACCTAAACATGCACCCAATGACACATGTACAATTTTCCACCCATTTTGCTTCACTGGAGCATGTGCTTGTAGTTCGAATTTGAATTATGGACTACATTAAATGCCTAGAAAACTCAATTAATATATAAAATGGCCAAACGAACCCTGAGCAGTTTCAAATTTTAGCACGACACTCCTGTTATTCTATGTTGCGTGTAGAAAACAAAGTTCAAGGCGAGAAGAGGCAGCGATTATCGTTTCGTCCACAAGAGGGTCATATTTCCCTACCGGAACCACGAGGGTTGCGAGAAGCTTCGGTTTGTAAGAGGCTTGTAATATAGCTTGGCCCAAATTGGACAATTATTTTACCACGACATATATGTGCCATGTAGTGACACCATGCCAAGTTTCATGATTTTCTGGTGAGTTTTGGATTTACGGAGATTTAAAACCGAGATTCGCAATGTTTGTGGCCAAGCCAGGATGCCGAGATGGTTGAATTCATTCCCATTCCATCCATGGGACCTAAACATGCACCCCAAGGACACATGTACGTTTTTTCTAGCCATTTTGGTGCACTGGAGCATGTATTTGTAGTTCGGATTTGAATTATGGACATTAAATGCCTAGAAAACTCAATTAATGAATAAAAAAGGTCAAACGAACCCTGAATAATTTCAAAGTTCAGCGCGAATCTCCCGTTGCTCCATGTTGCGTGTAGAAGAAAATACAAGGCTAGAAGAGGGAGCGATTATCGTTTCGCCCACAAGGGGACACGTTTCCCTATCGAAACCACGAGGGTTCTTGCGACAGGCTCCGGTTTGTAAGAGGTTTGTAATAAAGCTTGGCCCAAATTGGACAATGTTTTTACCACGACATATATGTGTCATGACGTGACACCATGCCAACTTTCATGACTTTCTGGTGAGTTTTAGATTTACGGGGATTTAAAAACCGAGATTCCAAATGTTTGAGGATGAGCCAGGACGCCAGTACGGTTGTCATTCATTTCCATTCCTTGCCTGGGACCTAAACATGCACCCAAGGGCACGTGTATATTTTTTCTAGCCATTTTGGTGAACTGGAGCATGTATTTATAGTTCAGATTTGAATTATGGACATTAAATGCCTAGGAAACTCAATTAGTGTATAAAAAGGCTAAACGAACCCTGAATAATTTTAAATTTCAGCACGGATATCCTGTCATTCCATGTTGCCTGTAGAAGAAAATACAAGGCGAAAAGAGGCAGTGATTATCGTTTCGCCCACAAGGGGGACACGTTTCCCTATCGGAACCACGATGCTTCTTAAGAGAAGCTCCGGTTTGTAAGAGGCTTGTAATAAAACTTGCGCCAAAATGGACAAAAAAAATTCCTCGACATATATGTGCCTTGTCGTGACACCATGCCAAGTTTCACAATTTTCGGCTGAGTTTTGGATTTACGGGTATTTAAAAACCGAGATTCTTCTCACGAAATGTTTTCAAATAGCACACGGTTCACTCACGAAAGCCGTGTGCCTACCAAACCGTGGCCGATGCCCCCTGCTGCGCCCACGATCTGAGTCGTGCATTCTGATTGGCCAGAACCCAAATCCCACGGATCGTACGTCTGCACCGTTGGACGCCCCCAGATCGAACGACAATCCTCATCCCTTTCGACAGCACATGCAGTTCCGGTTGTGATTTTATTTATATGGGTAAGCACTGTGCGCATGCGTCGTGCTAGCTCATGCTTCCTTCTCTACTAAGTTTTCTATATTAATGTTGTTATATAGCCAAACACGCTACCGTTTCCCGCCACTCGTCCCATCGGTTTCCCGCCTCTTCTCCCATCATTTCCCCGCTGCCAGTGTCAGTGTTCATTGAAGGCTAGGCGGCGACACACTGGCCATGTAAATATCGCACACAGTTTCTATAAGCACAAATGTGTGTGATTGTAGGGAGTAGGTCCCATAGGGTGACTAGCATGAAATGCCTTAAAGGCAAGGAGGCAATTCCTATCAGCAAGGGGCGGCTTCCCATCCGCTAGCCTAGTCGAATAGAATGCAGAAGTTAAGCATGCTCGGGCTGGAGTAGTCTAAGGATGTGTGACCCAATGGGAAGTTGCATATCTCAACCTTCATTTAAACGCTATGATACGGTCATTATAGAGATAAATGTCTCTATATTGACCTGTCATGGCGACTATATAAACCTTGGGATCCTTGTTTTGCTAATTTGTAGACTATGTTTTCTATTGGTTATTTCTTGTTCTAAAAAATCAAAGAATGATCGACTCTATAGTGACCTGTCATGGCGATTATATAAACCTTGGGATCCTTGTTTTGCTAATTTGTAGGCTATGTTTTTATTGGTTATTTTTTGTTCTAAAAAATCAAAGAATGATCGACATCTGTAGGCCCACACAAATTATCCCTTTGACTCAACGCACGAGAAGGGTTTACTCTTTGCTCCGTGTGCTATGTTAGAGCAAATCAAGTTTCAGCACATGCGTTGGACGACACCTGGCCCCTACTCCCCCCACCCGCCTCGAAGTTGCGTTCCCGACATCGTACGTCTTTAACCTGGCCGCGGGGGTACGATGTTTAGTTTGTAATGTTACTGATGTAGTTGGTGCCCTATCGAACTTGTGCTTTCGGGATTTGAACAAATCACACACCAGACCCATACATTTTTTCGGGTCGCATGCAGGGTATAGGGGGCCGGGTGTTCTGATCGAGCATGTCTCCCTTGTGCGGTTTATAGATGCCGCACATATCTGTGGGCTCCCCGAGGTATATATAATATCCTTGACCGATAACGAGGGGCCCCCACACAATCTATCCCTTTCACCCAACATACGAGAAGGGTTTTACCATGATGGTTTCCTATTGCTATGTGTGCCATGTTAGACCAAATAATATTTGAGCGCATGCGTTGGACGACACCCCCCCCCCCCGCCGCCTCGAAGTTGGGAAACCGACATCGTACGTATTGAACCTGGCTTGGGGTCGGGTACGGTGTTCGGTTTGTAATGTAGTTGGTGGCCCATCGAAGTTGTGCATTCGGGATTTAAACACATCACACACCACCGTACCCATACATATTTTCGGGTCGCATGCAGTGTATACGGGGTCTTCTGATCGACCACGTCTCCCTTATGCGGTTTTTTGTGATGACACGCATATCTGTGGGCTCCCCGAGTGTATATATATCATCCCTTTGACCGATAACGAGGGGTATGTGTTGGCCATGAATGGATTCCTCCTAGTTCATGTTAGGGCCGGTCACCATCACATGTCGTTCAACCAAAGCTAAAGCTCATGCGTTGTCAGGATTCCCTCCCACATGCTCGGATTGCTGGGTTCGACCGACACCGTACCCTGCGTATCTCGTCCTTAACTACCTGGCTTTCATGGTTGTTGTCTGTATCGAGAGCCAGGTGCCACATCTAAATTGTACATTATTCTATATTGAAAACACACATCACCCCTTCCAACGTACATCATTTTGGGCCGCATGCAAGCGGTGCTGGTTTTGTGGTCCCTCTCATGCGATTTTTTATGATGGTTCAATCTATTGGCCCAAGTGGTTTATCGACAACAACAGTTGTCGTTTGACCAAATGATAGATTCACTGGTCCGTCTTATGGTAGGTCATGGCAACATGCATGTATGACCAAAGTATCATTACGTGCATCCGCCCCGCCGACACGAAGTGGGAGGTGGGTCAAACACCCTAGCTAGCTACGACATTATGTAATTATAGATATATCCAGTTGTCATTTGACCAAATGATAGATTCACTGGTCCGTCTTATGGTAGGTCATGGCGACATGCATGTATGACCAAAGTATCATTACGTGCATCCGCCCCGCCGACACGAAGTGGGAGGTGGGTCAAGCACCCTAGCTAGCTACGACATTATGTCATTATAGATATATCCAAGGGTGCTTTCGGGTTTGCGAGGCAGGTGCCACCAAAGTTGTGCATTGTGTATTTAAAGTTTTAAACATCACACACCTATATTCCTACATGTACTTGGCCACTTCCAGGTGGTTCTTGACTTCTGGCCCCTCTCATCGATCTTCGACGACGCGCCCAACCGTGGGCCCGTGCAGTCAAAGTTGTGCATTGGAATTTTGAACATCACAGACCACCCTTTTCACTCATATATATTTGGGCCACATGCTGGTGTGGCTGTGTTCTGACCCTCTCTAACATTTTTTTTGCTACAAAGACTCTGATGACGCTCAACGGACATGGGTATAATGTCTTAACTGTGTGTGATGCAAGTGCGCTGTGAATCACCACGACTGCGCAAGTGCGAGCAAAGGTGGAGGTACTGGCTTAACCGTATGTGATGCAAGTGCGCTGTAAAATCACCACCTGCGCAAGCTAAAGGCGGGTAGTTTATTTAGATTGAATTCCACGTCTGCGTCTGAAAATTAGGATGAACCGTGTGCGATAGACTAGCTGGCTAGAAATCTAAAAACAAACTACCCGCCTTGAGTGTTGCAAAAATCGGTGGTTCCGCCACTTTTCCTTATTATCATACACGTATATTCTTATTGGACCGGGCGCGATCTTGGGTACTCCCGCCCCGCAACAATTCCTTTACCCAAATTTTAGTAGACGCCGTACTTCCACCGTCGCCCACACTCCTCCAGCACCGACCTTATAGTAAAATTGCAGTAGCCGAGGCATTTGAACCGTCACCCTCCCTCGTCCACCACCATCTCCACCCGCCATTACTAAAATTTTCAGTAGCCGCGGCGTATCCTCAAACACCACCTCGCCCCTCCCCCCCTCCACAGTCCCCCCACCCGCCCCCTCCCCCCTCGAACCCTAGCTCGCCGCCACCGCCGCTGCCAACCCCTGCCGGTCTGCCCATTCCTCCTAGCTTACATAACAAAGTTCAGGTTACCCAGCGATTCCCATACCGCCGCCCCCACTCCCCTGAGTTTTTAGATGAGGCATGCGGTGTCCCTCCCTGCCAGATCCACATCCCCTGCTCCAGAATGTCGCAGCCTAAGCTCGACCACGTATCCCGGGGAGCCCGACGAGCGTTCGGCCAAGAAGAGGTTTATCATGGCCTCTCCGACGGATGTTGGCGAGGTGGCCGCCATTCGCCCCGACCTGTCGATCCCGGAGCAACACCTCACCGTGGAAGCCGGCGAAGACGTTGACTACGTTGCCATGCCGAAGGCTTCACATCAGCGGGCTAGCGTATTACAGTATCTCGGGAAAGCTAGCTACGACATCAAGCTCGTCGACAGCGACGGCTTCATGCGGGCCATGTCACAGGTTAAGTGGTCCATCCCCAACCCCTCTGGTTCAACCGCCGTCGTTCTCTTCGACGGCCCTGCCGCTGATCTCCTCCGCCACGCGGTCAAGGATTTGCGATCCTTGTACGCCATCGAGCCCATTTTGTCATTTCTGAAGGACACGTTCTACGGTGGTGGCTTGGGATCCTCAATTGCCAAGTCAGATCTCATCGACCATGACCACGAGGAGGGCACCCACAAAGGTTCTTCCAAGGTGAAACAACCCATCTGTGACATCAGAGAGCGCACCATGGGTTTGTGGTCTTCCAACTAGAAGGATCCCGTCCATGACATGTGAGGCAACATCCTATCAGCAAATATTACCTTTTCTAGCTTGCCAACCCCTAGCCTTTGTTGTAGTAGCATTTGCCATGCGGTGTTTTAACTGTGTCGTGTTTAATTATTTCAGTTATGCAAAAATGTATTGTTCAATAGGGCTATGTGATGTTTAAGTATGAATTGTCCACTTCAGTTTCACGAATGGCTATGTTTGGTTGTTTATAGTGAATAGATGCCTTGTTTATCTGTATTTGGTTGTTAGGTTGGTTGCAGTGAGCATTTTTTCAGTTATTGAGCAGATGCCTTGTTTATATGTATTTGGTTCTTAGGTTGGTTGAAGTGAGCATTTGTCCAGTTATCAAGCAAAAGCCTTGTTTATCTGTATTTGGTTGTTAGGTTGGTTGCAGTGAGCATTTGTCTAGTTTTCAAGCAGATGCCTTGTTTATCTGTATTTGCTTGTTAGGTTGGTTGCAGTGAGCATTTGTCCAGTTTTCAAGCATATGCCCTATTTATCTGTATTTGATTGTTAGGTTGGTTGCAGTGAGACTCTGTCCAGTTTTCAATGGTTATATTTGGTTGTTATACTGATCATTTATGCCTTGTTTATTTCAGTCATTCACAATGTGATATTCATTATGTGCAAGTCAGAACTGTGCCGCTCGATTGCATCAATACCAGTTTGAACTGCTATATTTGGTTCTAGTTATGCCCGGTGTAGTTAAGACATGCCCTTTATTTCAGTTTTACACATTTATCCAGTGTGATGTTTAAGCATTACCTACGTTCTATTCATTTTCAACAATACCAGTTTGAATTGCAATATTTGATGGCTGTTAAGCCTGTTGTAGGTAACATTGCCTTCCATTTTATATCTGCTTTAACAGCATGCTGAAACCAACACATTCAAGCTATCATTTGGAGATGATGTTGTTTACCTTTGCTATATTTGTTTGATGTTAAGGTTGTTGTACTTATCATGCCTTTCTACTACTTATGCAGGACAACAATGGGAGTGGCCACCATTTGCCGCTGAGGTTAGTTTCATCCCTCGGCTTGTACTCCCCCTGTCATTCCATAATGTAGTGCATATAGATCCAGGCCTGGACACTTGTTAGCTTCTAATATTGACTTGTTGCTTGTAGGTACATATGCCCTTGGCAAGGATCCACGCATCGACCCTTTTTGCGCATGGGGCAATGAGATATTCATGAACAAGCATCAAGTGAGGAAACTGATAAGGATTATTAGCAAAAAGATACAAATGGTGGCAAGCAAATTATTTGTTTATGCTCTATCCAACACAACAGTGAGCTGTAGGATGGTAACTACAAACTCTGCAGCCTTCTATTTTTACTGCCCACAATGAGTTGTTAGACAACAATGTCTGAATCTTTTTCGTTCGCAGTGGTTCCCGAAGCAGTTCACTCAAGATTACCTCGCAAAGTACATGATTGGTGGACAAGCAATGAAGGTTAAAGTATTTCATCCAGACTACAATGAGCATCGAGAAGTCCTAATGAAGACAGTGAAGGATGGACGGGCAGCCATCACAAGGGGTTGGCCTAGAGTCGTGCACGCATTACGCATGGAGGAGGGCACAATATGGGCATTCCGCTTCACCTTCTTCAGCAACCAGAATGTCTTTCGCCTCTCTCTTTATAGTCTTTAGTACAACTGTGGTTCATCATTCTTTACTTGGTGCTTCTGTAGTTCTTCAGTATATGTACCTGTGCATCGAATTATGCATTCGTGGTTGAACCTATATTTGTAATAAACATGGTTGGATATGAAATAAGTGATTGCCTACTTTCAAATTCAAAACATGTGATTTTTAAATTAGGGATTAATTAGGGATTACACTGCACATGGTTTGCGAAAGCGAAATGTCTGCGATAGACGTGGAGATCAGACACGTTTCTAGGATCCACTACATGTGCGATCAATCTCTACTGCACACACGATCAACCAAGAAAAAACATGTGCGATTAACAACAGCATCGCACACAGTCCTTTCTTATTAAATGTTTGCGATAGTCACCTTATCACACATGCTTCGCAATTATGGACTATTTATGATGTTGTGCGCATCGCAAATGTTTGGTATTAGAAGAACGCGTGCGATAGGTCTCCATCCGACGCGGGTATGATGGATGAATCGTGTGGGATGTATTCAAGCTTCGCATACAGTTTTATAGCGACAACTGTGTGCGCTCTGACATCGAATCACATACAGTTGAGGAAAAGTAAATGTGCGTGATTGTCTGCTTCTATAATCATGAACTGTTTGTGATGGGCCGCGCATCGTAAACGTAGCACCACAGAATACTGACTACGATGGCAATGCAAGCACAAACGAGTTGCAAGGATGGAGCTTTTCGGATATTCGAGATATCAAAAATAGTTTTATAGGGACAACTGTATGCATCAAGGCTCCCTATCCCCGACAGTTTCTGGGTCGTGTGGGAAGGACCCCCCCTATCGCAGTCACTCACTTGGTGACGGTTCCAAATGCCATCGCAGAAAGGGGTTAAAAACCATTTGTATAGCACCTTGCTGTACCAGTGGTAGTAGCAGACATTTGTTTTCACATGTAAATGTGGGAGCACCACTCCCAATTTCATAGCCATGCAAGTCTGAATGATATACTCCAACAGTCAGTACTTTGAAACTTATCACACCCACAATGCGCCGACTGCTTGTTCCTGAATGCCAGACCAAATTTCTTATGGCTCATCTCCGTGTCTCGTGTGTGTTTACGGTACGACTTGCAGTTGGGGTCACAGAATAGCATGGAGATGTGGCTGGCCAGTGTGTCAACAAAGAATAAGGGGGGTTCAAGTAGCGAAGCAAAAAGAAGAGGTCGGTTTTCCCCGTGATGTAGTACTAGTATGTTGTATCTCTATGCATGAGTGATGGATCTCCGTGTAGCTTGCAATTGAACGTAGCTCGGCTATGTTTATTGTGTGTAGTAGTAGTAGTAGACATTTGTTTTCAAATGAAAATGTGGGACCACCAGTCCCAATTTCATAGTCATGAAAGTCTGAATGATATACTCCAGCAATCAGTCCTTTGAAACTTAACAAACCCACAACACGCTGAGTGCTTGTTCCTGAATACGAGACCAAATTTCTCATGGCTCATCTCCTTGTCGTGTGTGTTTACGATAGGACATGCAGTTGGGGTCACAGGATAGCATGGAGATGTGGCTGGCCAGCGTTTTAACACAGGATGAGGGGGGATTTGAAGTAGTGGAGCAACGAGAAGAGGTTGGTTTTTCTCCGTGATGTTGTACTAGTATGTTGTATCTGTGTGCGTGAGTGATGGATCTCCGAGAAATATTTTGTATATGATCCTGGAGCTTGCCAATTGAATGTAGCTCGGCAATGTTTAATGTCTGTAGTAGTAGCAGACATTTTTTTTCAAATGTAAATGTGGGAGCACCACTCCCAATTTCATAGCCATGAAAGTCTGAATGATATACTCTAACAGTCAGTCCTTTGAAACTTATCAAACCCACAACACGCCGACTACTTGTTCCTGAATGCCAAACCTAATTTCTCATGGCTCATCTCCGTGTTTCGTGTGTGTTTATGGCAGGACATGCAATTGGGATCACAGGATAGCATGGAGATGTGGCTGGCCAGCGTGTTAACAGAGGATGAGGGGGGTTGAAGTAGCGGAGCAATGAGGAGAGGCTGGTTTTTCTCCGTGATGTAGTACTAGTATGTTGTATCTCTGTGCATGAGTGATGGATCTCCGAGAAAATTTTGTATATGATCCTGGAGCTTGCCAATTGAACGTAGCTCGGCTATGTTTAATGTTTGTAGTAGTAGCAGACATTTGTTTTCAAATGTAAATGTGGGAGCACCACTCCCAATTTCCTAGCCATGAAAGTCTGAATTATATACTCCAACAGTCACTCCTTTGAAACTTATCAAAACCACAACGAGCTAAGTACTTGTTCCTGAATACCAGGCCAAATTTCTCATGGCTCATCTCCTTGTCTCATATGTGTTTACGGTTGGACATGCAGTTAGGGTCGCAGGATAGCATGGAGATGTGGCTGGCTAGCGTGTTAACACAGGACGAGGGGGGAATTGAAGTAGTGGAGCAATGAGAAGAGGCTCGTTTGTCTACGTGATGTAGTACTAGTATGTTGTATCTCTGTGCTTGAGTGATGGATCTCCGAGCAAATTTTGTATATGATCTTGGAGCTTGCCAATTGAACGTAGCTCGGCTATGTTTAATGTTTGTAGTAGTAGCAGACATTTGTTTTCAAATGTAAATGTGGTAGCACCACTCCCAATTTCATAGCCATGAAAGTCTGAATGATATACTCCAACAGTGAGTCCTTTGAAATTTATCAAACCCATAACGCGTTGACTGCTTGTTGCTGAGTGCCAGACCAAATTTCTCATGGCTCATCTCCGTGTTTCGTGTGTGTTTATGATACATCTCCAACGTATCTATAATTTTTGATTGTTCCATGCGATTATGTTATCCATCTTGGATGTTTTATATGCATTATGGTACTATTTTATATCATTTTTGGGTTTAACCTATTAACTCAGTGCCAAGTGCCAGTTGCTATTTTTTCCTTGTTTTTGTCTTTTACGGAAAATCAATACCAATTGAATAAAACTTTGCGATGATTTTTCTTGGACTAGAAGACACCTAGGAAGCTCCGGGAGGAGGCCACAAGCCCTAGGGGCGCGCCCCCAGGCTTGTGGGCCCCTCATAGACCATCTAACCCTAATTCCAGCTCCATAAATACCCAAATATTCCCCCAACATCAGGGGCATCCACAAAAATAGTTTTTCGCCGCCGCAAGCTTCTGTTCTCGTGAGATCCCATATTGGCGCCTTTTTTGGCGATCTGTCGTAGGGGGATTCGATCACGGAGGGCCTCTACACCAACCTTGCTGCCCTTCCGATGATGTGTGAGTAGTTTACCATAGACCTACGGGTCCATAGCTAGTAGCTAGATGGCTTTCTTCTCTCTCTTTGATCTTCAATATAATGTTCTCCTCGATGTTCTTGGAGTTCTATTCAATGTAATCTTCTTTTGCGGTGTGTTTGTTGAGATCCGATGAATTGTGGGTTATGATCAGATAATCTATGAATATTATTTGAGTCTTCTTTGAACTCTTTTATGCATGATTAAGATATATTTGTATTTCTCTTCGATCTATTGGTTTGGTTTGGCTAACTAGATTGATCTATCTTGCCATGGGAGAGGTGCTTTGTAATGGGTTCAATCTTGCGGTGTCCTCACCCAGTGACAGTAGGGGTAGCGAGGCACGTATTTCACTACTGGAAATAGAGAATTTACCATTAGTCAGCTCTTTGCCGTCAGCTAGCGGACGGCAAAGAAGGCCTTTGCCGTCTGCTTATAAAAAACGGACGGCAAAGACTTGGCTGACGGCAAAGAGCCTAGTTGCCATCAGCCAGTTCTTTGCTGTCCGCCAGCTGACGACAAAGAATCTTTGCCGTCCGCTAGCAGACGGCAAAGAGGTGGGTGGGGTCAAGTGGAGGCCTAAACCCTAACGGCCCACCAGCCCCACCTCATTGCCGTCCGCCAGCAGACGGCAAAGAATCTTTGTCGTCTGCTGGCAGACGGCAAATAATTGACTATCTAACGGTCGTCCCGTCCCCTCCTCTCTCTCTTCTCTCTCTCTCTCCCTCCCCAACACGACCCCCCGCACCCGACCCCAATTAACCGCCACCGGCCACCGCGCCCCCGACCCCCACCGCGCCCCCGCCGCCCCGTCCATGTCGCTCCGCCCCCTCCCCTACGGCGGCCGTCCCGCCGCCCCAGCCACGTCGCTTTGCCGCCCCGGCCACGTCGCCCCGCCGCCTTGCCCAGGCCGCCCCGCCCCCTTCCCCTGCGGCGGCTGCCCGAGCGCCATCGTGAGGCAGGCCGTGGAGCCACCCCCTCCCCTGCGGCGGACCTACTCCACCGGGACGCCCCCCTCCTCCACCGGCCGCCCCCCTCCCCTGCGGTGAGCTCCTCATCCTTTTTTTTCTTCTGTTTTTTCTGTTTTTATACTTTTACTTTTACTTTTAGGTTTATGTTTACTTTAGTTTAGTTTTAGGTTTATGTTTAGTTTAGGATTAGTTTAGTTTATGTTTAGTTTAGTTTATTTTAGTTTAGTTTAGTTTTAGTTAGTTTAGTTTAGTTTTAAGAAAAGAAGAAGAAGAAGAAGAAGAAAAAGAAGAAAGAAGAAGAAAAAGAAGAAGAAAGAAGAAGAAGAAACAAAGAAGAAGAAGAAGAGAGAGAGGAAGAAAGAAGAAAGAAGAAGAGGAAGGAGGAGGAGGAGGAGGAGGAGGAGGATAGGAGGGAGGAGGAGGAGGAAGGAGGAGGAGGAGGAGCAGGGGGAGGAGGGGGGAGGAGAAGAAGAAGAAGAAGAAGAAAAGAAGAAGAAGGAGAAAAGAAAAGAAGAAAGAAGAAAAGAAAAGAAGAAAGAAAAGAAGAAAGAGAAGGAAAGGAAGAAGAGATGAAAAAAAGAAGAAGAAGAAGAAGAAAGAGGGAGGGAGGAGATGTTTAGTTTAGGTTTATGTTTAGTTTAGTTTAGTTTTAGGATTAGTTCGTTTAGGTTAGTTAGTTTATTTTAGTTTAGTTTAGTTTATTTTATTTTAGTTTATTTTATTTTAGTTTTAGTTTTAGTTTAGTTTAGTTTTAATAAAAGAAGAAGAAGAAGAAGAAGAAGAAGAAAAGAAGGAAGAAGAAGATGAAAAAAAAGAATAGAAGAAGTAGAAGAAGAGAAGAAGAAGTAGAAGAAGAAGAAGAAGAAGAAGAAGAAGAAGAAGAAGAAGAAGAAGAAGAAGAAGAAGAAGAAAAGGAAGAGGAAGAGGAAGATGAAAAAAAATAAGAAGAAGTAGAAGAAGAAGATGAAAAAGAAGGAAGAAGAAGATGAAAAAAAGAAGTAGGAAAAGTAGAAAAAGAAAGAAAAGAAGGAAAAGAAGGTCGAGGGTCGAGGGGTCGATGGTCGCCGAGAGGTCGAGGGTCGCCGAGGGGTCAAGGGGTTGAGGGTTGAGTGGTCGAGGGTCGAGGGGTCGATGATCGTCGAGGATTAAAAGCCAAGTGTTGAAACTTGAAACACCCAAACTGACTCATGAGAAAAAATCAAAGCATAGAAAGAGAACCAAAGACGAAACAATACATAGTGAGAGGTTGTGCAACTAGGATGATATTCTGTAACAGATTTTTGAACGAATTTGAGAGGATGATGGTGAAGAACTCGAAAGCCATTGGTGTCTTTCGACTTCTTCGCCATCATCCTCTCCAATTCATTAAAAAAGCTGGTACAGAAAATCATCCTAGTTGCACAACCTCTCACTATGTACTATTTCATCTTTCGTTTCTCTTTCTATGCCCTGATTTTTTGTCAGTTTGGTTGTTTGAAGTTTCAAAACTTGGCTTTTCATCCTCATCGCCGAGGGGTCGAGGGGTCAAGGGGCGAGGGGTCGATGGTCGAGGATCTTCCGGTCCGAGTGCTGACCGACTGGTGTCGTAGCTTAAGATGAGGACGTCCCCGAGCTAAAGGTCATGAGCGTGGGTGAACTGCTTCCATCCGTGCGCGAAGAAAGGATGGAAGCAGTTCGCTCGCGCTGATGACCTTCAGCTCGGGCACGTCCGCATCTTAAGCTACGACAACAACCGCACCATGCTCACAGTGAAGGTGTTCGATAGGACCGCCGAGGGGTCGAGGGTCGAGGGGTCGACGGTCGCCGAGGGGTTCCTAAGTTATGTTGTACTTGATGATGATACACTAGTACTAGTTAATTATATGCATATTATTATTCATGTCGGTATTAAAAAAATTATGTTGTACTAATTTCGTTTACTCTATGTCATGGCAGGTGTTGAAAGATGGTGGGCATGGGTAAGGAGCGCTCCGAGGCTCCTTCTTCATCGGCGCGTGGTGGGAGGGGCACTTCCATTCCACCCCAGACTCTTCGGAGAGCGTTGGTCGACAGTATGAAGACACCGGTGGGCGCTTCTTCGTCGGCGTCGTTGCCCACCGAGGGAGGAGGTCGGGGAGGGAAGAAGAGAGGAGGTCGGGGAGGACGTGGCCGTGGGAGAGCTGGGCAGGCTCCTACGCCTTCCTCGCCGCCACCCCTAGCTGATTCACTCGAGCACAGGACTGCTAGGGTGGACACGTCTGAGGAGGAGGCTATGCGGACTCCGGCCACGAGCCTCGGGTCGATGGGCCTTCGGCCCGCAAGACTTGGCCCCACGAGACTCCGTTTCAGGAGACATCCGGATGGGGTACCTGGACGGGTCCGCCTGAGGGGCCGAGTGGCCATGCTGATGGTGGCGGGGATCTGGCTGATAGCGAGGGCGAGGTGGTTGAGGGGGCCACCGTCTACCAGCGTGGTTGTACACGGCTCCTGCCCGTGCCAGCGACCCGCGAGTAGAGGTGGTTGATTTTCCCTGATGGGGAGAGGTATGTGCATTTACTCTTTTTGTACCATTTGCCTCCATGTTTCTTCAAATATCTAATGCGTTGGCCTTGTCATACTGTAGGGGTTGGCACCACGCTAATGATGTGCGCAGGCCCAACAGCGTCCTTGGTGTGATTTGCCAGGAAAACTTCCTAAGGTTTGTCACGTTGCCCGGTGAGGGCCAGGTTCCAGAGCTAGGATTGAGCTGGGAGCACTACTTGGCTGCCCCGGCCCCACCGGAGGAGATGATCGACGGTGTCTTGTGCCACACGAGGGCAGAGATGGTGATCAGAAAGTTTTGGGTAATTTCTCCTTTACACAATTAAAAATCTTCAAATAGCTAGTTATTGTACTAATCAATGTTGTCTCGTTTGATTGCAGACCTTCTACAGGTGTGAGGAGGGATAAAAGGAGGCCGCGGCAAAGGTTATCGATGCCGAGTGCAGGCGCCTACTACAAAACTTACGGCACGAGGCTCGGGTGCAGGCTGTTCGAGACTACAACGCCTCGCGTGGTATTAAGAAGCCCAAGCCGGCGTGCCGCGATAAGTTTCTGCAGAAGGAGCAGTACATGACGGTAATTACCTATTCTTAAGGCCTTGTACTTAGTTTCCTTGATTTGATTCATAGGCGTAGCGCTCAAGTACGTTTCTCTTTACTAACTTAGGTGCCCCCGAGATGGTGTGCGGATCAGATGGATTGTTGGGAGGTGTTGGGAGATGAGTGGTGCTCAAACGAATGGCGTGCCCAGCACAACAATGCCAAGGACAAGCGTGCCCAAATGGTAGGTGTGCCACACCATCAAGGAAGCGCCAACTTATTTCAGTTTGGGCGGAACTGGGTATGTGGTTTCCTTCATGATTCATGCAATTCATTCTTCATGCTAGCTTGAGACCTTTAATTACTAATTTACTCTGTTCCTCTCTTTCAGGCAAAACACAATAAGGCGGAGGTGCCAGAGGTGTTCGACCTCTATGCCATGGCCCATACTGGGTCGTACAAGAAGGTCAAGGCATTCGAGCCATCTGACCTCGATAATCCAAAGAACTTCACCAACATCTCCACCCACAATAAACTCGTGAAGTACAGAGATGAGGGGAAGGCAAGGAAAGGGGAGGACTTTAACCCGAGCCAGCAGTTTGATCCAGAGCTGGTGAAGATATCTGGTGGCGGGAGGTCCCATGGCTCGATAGCCATTGGAGATGGACTTATCCGTTGTCCTCACACTCTCCCGGAGATCAAGGCGCGCCAGTCGAGCTCCGCTCCTGGGATGAGGCCTCGTCAACGGCCAGTCGAGCTCGCCTTCAAGGTTAGTTATACGGACTCAACTATCTTTCCTCCATTACATTGTGTGTGCGGCCATCGATGATTACAATGCTAACGAGGAGTGGTGTTGCAGGCTGCTCTTCAGAGTGAGAGAGATAGAACCCAGGCGCTTCTGGCGGAGAGGGACCGGTAGGCGGAGGAGAAGCAGCGGGAGTTGGAGGAGAAGAAGGCAAGGATGTTGGAGGAGGAGAGGGCACGGAATGACATGCAGAATCGGGCCATGTACGAGCTCCTCGTGGTAAGTTTCTTCTGCATATTAGCCAAATCATTCACGTAATGTTCATTTCATTACTAACTAGTATGACTGACCCGTCAAAACCAAATGTGCTGTCTGTGTGCCAGAAGGCCGGTCAGACCCCTCCGCCGATGCCAGAGATTGTTCCGGGGACCATGGTGAGTTTAATTTGAATGGTCATTAGTTACTAGTATTAACATTTGAGTGTCGTCATGCTAACGAGACATTGCAAATGATCTTTGGTGCAGCGTACCTCCAGACAAGCATCACACAATCCTTCTCCAGGTGGTGGTACCGGCATGAGCCACGCCGGTGCTTCACCTCCGTGATGACGGTAAGTTTTCTTAAGTGTTTTGCTTAACAAATGCATAATGACCTAGACTTAGCTTTATTTCCTCCAAAATGCTTACCATAATGACCTAGACTTAGCTTATTTTCCTCCAAAATGACATAATTAGCTTACTTAGCTCCAAAATGATCCATTTTACCTTAGTTAGCTCTAAAACGATCTATACTTAGCTTTGTTTCCTCCAAAATGACCTAAGTTAGCTCTAATATGCTAAGTTATCTCTAATATGCTTAGTTACCTAGGTTTGCTCAATAATGACATACACTTAGCTTACTTTATGTAAAAAATGGCATAATTAGCTTACTTAGGTTTGAAATGTCATAACAACCTTGGTAACCTCATATCTGTCATATACTTAGCTTATTTTCCTCAAAAATGACATAATAAGCTTAATTAGCTCCAAAATGGTCAATTTTACCTAAGTTAGCTCCAAAATGACCTAAGTTAGCTCTAATATGCTAAGTTAGCTCTAATATGCATAGTTACCTAGGTTAGCTCAATAAATACCTATACTTAGCTTACTTATGTCAAAAATGGCATAATATGCTTAGTTAACTCAAAAATGGCATAATTACCTAGGTTAGCTCAATAATGATCCATTTTACCTAAGTTAGCTCCAAAATGATCCATTTTACCTAGGTTAGCTCCAAAATGATTCATTTTACCTATGTTAGCTCCAAAATGATCCATTTTACCTAAGTTAGTTACAAAATATTCCATTTTAGCTTGGTTAGCTCCAAAATGATCCATTTTAGCTACTTTAGCTCATAAATGATCCATTTTACTTAGGATAGCTCCAAAATGATCCATTTTACCTGGGTTAGCTCCAAAATGATCCATTTTAGCTAAGTTAGCTCATAAATGATCCATTTTACCTAGGTTAGCTCCAAAATGATCCATTATACCTAGGTTAGCTCCAAAATGATCCATTTTACCTAGGTTAGTTCCAAAATGATCCATTTTAGCTAAGTTAGCTCATAAATGTCTTTTTTTTACCTAAGTTAGCTCATAAATGTCTTTTTTACCTAAGTTAGCTCATAAATGTCATATACTTCTTCTTCTTCTTCTTCTTCTTCTTCATTTTCTTCTTCTTCTTCTAATCTTCTTCTTCTAACTTCCTTATTTCCCATTTTGCGGATTTCATTCACTTCACGGAAGCTTGCATTGATGGAGTGCTTGTTATCCCTTTCTTTGTTTCTTTTGTATCGATGAACTATGCATGTATGGTTGGATGCCTGTATGTGGATCTTGCTATGTATGGTTGGATGGAACTATGCATGTATGATGAAATTATATGTGTTGGATATCTCATATGTTTGCTCTGAAATTGCCCTGTGAAAAAAAATATATCATCTATTTGCTGTGAAAATGCTTGGATATAAGAAAAAACAGAAAAAAGAGGCAATGTAGCCTCCTTGCCGTCTGCCACAGACGACAAAGAAGCCACGTGGCAGCAACCTGTGCAATCTAGGAGCTATACCATTTGGTTACTTTGCCGTCTGTGGCAGACGGCAAAGGATGTGGGTGTTTGCCGTCCGCTGGTAGACGGCAAAGGCTGCCGTTAGCCACCTAACATGGCTAACGCCTGTTATTTACCGTCCACATTCTTTGCCGTCTGCCACAGACGGCAAAGGTTCTTTGTCGTCTGCTTTGAGGAAGCAGACGGCAAAGAACCTGTTTACCGTAGCTTTCTTTGCCGGGCAGGTTTGCCGTCGGTGGCAGACGACAAGGAGGTTTGTCGTCCGCTTTTGGTACCTTTGCCGTCTACCATGGCAGATGGCAAAGAAGCTGATTCCTGTAGTGTTTGTATTGTTGCCATTAAGGATAAAAAGATGTTTTTTTTACCATATTGCTTGGATCTATCCCTCTACATCATGCCATCTTGCTTAAGGCGTTACTCCATTCTTGTTAACTTAATACACTAGATGCATGCTGGATAGCGGTCGATGTGTGGAGTAATAGTAGTAGATGCAGGCAGGAGTCGGTCTACTTGTCACGGACGTGATGCCTATATTCATTATCATTGCCATGGATATCGTCATAACTATGCGCTTTTCTATCAATTGCTCCACAGTAATTTGTTCACCCACCGTATGCTTTCTTTAAGAGAGAAGCCTCTAGTGAAACCTATGGCCCCGGGTCTATTTTCCATCATATATTTTCAGATCTATAAAATCAAAAAATACCTTGCTGCAATTTATTTACCTTTACCTTATTTTATACTTTTACTTATATTTTATACCTATCTCTATTAGATCTCACTCTTGCTAGTGACCGTGAAAGGATTGACAACCCCTTTTTTGCATTGTATGTGAAATAAATATGCCCTAGAGGCAATAATAAAGTTGTTATTTTATATTTCCTTATTCATGATAAAGGTTTATTATTCATGCTAGAATTGTATTGATCGAAAACTTAAATACATGTGTGAATACATAAACAAATACCGTGTCCCTAGTAAGCCTCTACTAGACTAGCTCGTTGATCAAAGATGGTTAAGGTTTCCTAACCATGGACATGTGTTATCATTTGATAACGGGATCACATCATTAGTAGAATGATGTGATGGACAAGACCCATCCGTTAGCTTAGCATACTGATCGTTCAGTTTATTGCTATTGCTTTCTTTATGTCAAGTACATATTCCTTCGACTATGAGATTATGCAACTCTCGAATATCGGAGGAATACCTTGTGTGCTGTCAAACGTCACAACGTAAGTGGGTGATCATAAAGATGCTCTATAGGTATCTCCGAAGGTGTTTGTTGAGTTGTCATAGATCGAGATTAGGATTTGTCACTCCGAGTATCGGAGAGGTATCTTTGGGCCCTCTCGGTAATACACATCATAAGCTTGCAAGCAAATGACTAAGGGGTTAGTCATGAGGTGATGTATTACGGAACGAGTAAAGAGACTTGCCGGTAACGAGATTGAACTAGGTATAGAGATACCAACGATCGAATCTCGGGCAAGTAACATACCGATGGACAAAGGGAATTACGTATGTTGTCATAACGGTTCGACCGATAAAGATCTTCATAGAATATGTAGGAGCCAATATGGGCATCCAGGTTCCGCTACTGGTTATTGACCGGAGAGGTGTCTCGGTCATGTCAACATAGTTCTTGAACCCGTAGGGTCCGCACGCTTAATGTTCGATGTCGCTATGGTATTATATGAGTTATGTGGTTTGGTGACCGAATGTTGTTCGGAGTCCCGGATGAGATCACGGACATGACGAGGAGCTTCGGAATGGTCCGGAGGTAAAGATTGATATATAAGACGATGCTATTTGGTCTCCGGAATGGTTTAGGAATGCACCGGAAAGTTATCGGAATACCGAAAGGGGTTCCAGATGCACCGGGAGTGTATTGGGCCTTGTTGGGCCATATAGAGGGGAACACACCAGCCCACATGGGCTGATGCGCCCCCCTTGAGGCTGCCGCCGGGGGGGGGGGGGGGGCGCCACCCCCTCTTGCCATATCCCAGAGAAGGGAGGAAGGAAAGAAGGGGGCGCCTCCCCCCTTCCCTTCCCCCTTGTGCCATTATTAGGCAGGGGGGGCGCACCAAAGGGAGGCGCCCTAGGGCTGCCGCCACACCTCTTGGGGCGCCCTAGGGGCTGCCTCCTCCCCTCCCACACCTATATATATGTGGGGAGGGGTGCCACACAAGGGACAGATTATTCCACGCCGTGTGTCGGCACCCCTCTGCCTCTAGTTTACTCCTCTGCTCTAGATCATCGCAGTGCTTAGGCGAAGCCCTGCGGGATTGCTTCACCACCACCGTCACCACACCGTTATGCTGACGGAACTCATCTACTACCTCGCCCCACTTGCTAGATCAAGATGGCGAGGACGACACCGAGCTGAACGTGTGCAGAACGTGGAGGTGCCGTGCGTTCGGTACTTGATCGGGCGGATCGCGAAGGTGTATGTGACGCCCCCGACTCAATCATACACTAATCATACACGCAAACGTGTACGATCAAGCACAGGGACTCATGGGAAGATATCACAACTCAACTCTAACACAATTTAAACGGAGATCCACAATATTACAGACCAGGGATCCGAAGATCCGAATAAATAAGTCAGTCATACAAATATTATCTGAGTACAGACATAGTTAGACAAGTTTTGCCTTAAGAAGGCTAGCACAAACAGCGACACTAGATCGAAAGGCGTTGGCCTCCTGCCTGGGAGCCTCCGATCCTACTGCTGGTCGGCTGGCTCGATCCAGTAGTAAGTGCCCTCTGGACCCTCCTGGTAGTAAGCTCCTGTGGTGGCATCTGGCTCCTGGACTCCATCGTCTGATGTATCATCAAGGTGGGGTATGGGGAAAAGAGAAAGTAAAGCAACCGTGAGTACTCATCCGAAGTACTCAGCAAGCAAGGATCTATACTACATATGCAACATTATCAATGGAGAAAGGCTGTATAAGTGGACTGGGCTGCAGAAATGCCAGAATAGAGAGAAGGCCTAGTCCTATCGAAGACTAGCATCTTCAAACAACTTCACGAGGCCATCATCTTGCAGCAGTAGAAGAGAGTAGAATAGCATTTTATTTAGCAAACATGTTGAAGCAAAGCCTAGAGATCCTTCCTCGACTCCCAAGCGAGAAAGCGATCCCAAAGCTTCAATTAAGTAACAAGTATCCAGTTCAAGTAGTAGATCGGGATACACAAACTGAGCGTCCTTTATCGTAGGACCGGCTATCGATAGATGATTCATCCCTGCAGGGGTGCACTACTGTTACCCAACATGCTCGATCAACTCTGGCCGGACACACTTGCTGGGTAATGCCCGTCCTCGGAAGATCAACACGAAGTAGCGCTCTACCTAGGCTCGGCAGAGAGGTCAGCACGCCGGACTAACCTATGCACCCAGAGGTCTCGGGCCATCGCCCTGGGCACCCTGCACGTTGCGAGACTGGCCGGGGTGCAGGCGCGACACTGAGCTCGTTAGTGAAGTATCCAGCCCAATCCCGACAATCAGCCCGCACGGTGAATCGTGATGTCAGACGAGCTTTCGGGAGAAACGTACATTGCAGAGGGTCCCATAACCATTATCCCGCGTGGTGGTAGTGCGTATAGGGCACGTCGACCCACTCAGATCACACACCCAAATCCAATAGGCTCAATTAGTATCACGCGGAGACAATCAGAGTCTCTGATGCTCCGCCACAATGTCACACTCGAGTGCCCTTCCGGCACACCCGACATCATAGATCCCCAGCGGGTACCCACCAGGGTGGACCCGCCTGTAACAAAGGTCAAGTAATCGTGTGGTCATGACATCAAGGGGGAAACCCGAGGAATCACCCTCGGCGGATTCCACTCGATGAAATCATCAGGGTGAACGTATGAGGCATCACCCTCGAGGTTCACACTGAGGGTTGCACGACAGAGTCCTATCGGAAGTGGAGAAGGAGGAATCACCCTCGATGACCACGATCGAACAGCTACACTGCAGAGTATTCATCAGGAGTGCGTTACGAGGTATCACCCTCGGCACTCGATAGTTACTACGCAGAGTCGTACAACTAAGGGGGTGTGAAGTGAGGTGTCGGTCTCTGGTCGACGATCACGTTGATCGATTCGTCGATGATCAAGCAGGGGCAACAAGGATAAGGTGGTGGGGTCACGGATGGTTCACTACCAACCTATACTAAACAGTTTATCATAGGCAGGTAAGGTAGCAATGAACAGGTTACAACAGCAGGCTATGCATCAGAATAGGAGCATACATTATAAGTAGCAAAATCTAATGCAAGCAGGAGAAATGGAATGGGCGATATCTGGATGCTCAAGGGGGGGGGGGGCTTGCCTGGTTGCTCTGGCAAGAGAGAGGGGTCGTCAACGGGCTGCTCATCGGTAGTGTAGTCGTACCCAGGTGCAGCGTCGTCGGTCTCAGCGTCTATCGAAAGAGAAGGGGGGGAGAGAAACAATAAATTCACGGCAATAATGCAAACAATACGTATGACATGCCTAAATGATATGCCGGGGTGTTCTACTGCCTAACTAAATGATTTAGTTAATTTAGGAATTTATTCGGATTTATTTAATTAAAGTTGGGCACTATTCATTTATCGAAATCGGTATAAAAGTTCAACGTTCTTATAGCTAGAGGCATCTGACAGGAATACAGAGGGCGTATTTGGGTTCGTATCGAAATTCTGAGCAAGTTTCATATATAAATTATTTTCATCGGAGTTACGGTTTATTTAATATGATTTTCTAAAGTTTAAAACATTTTCTGAATTTATTTATTAATTTAAATTTGAATTATCTAGGATAGTGAATGATGACATCAGCATGAGGTCAGGGTGACATCAGCAGGTCAACTCTGGCTGACCAGAGTCAAACCTGACAGGTGGGACCCACATGTCATACACTGTGACATTAACTGAGGGGTTAAATTAATTGATTGGATTAATTAATTGGTGGGGCCCAGCAGTCAGTGACTGATTAGGATTTTAATTATTTTTATTTATCTAATCAGTTAATTAGGCACCTGACAGGGGGGCCCATATGTCATAGACACAGGGAAGGGGGCCCCACCAGTCAGTGACTGGGCAGCGCCCAGTCAGCCAGTTGACCAAGTCAACTGGTCAACTGGGGCCGGCATGGCCCATCGGCAGTGGCACTGGGGGTGGCCCCAGGCCAGCCACGTCGGCGGCGGTGCCGGCCGGCCATCGGAGTTGCTCCGGCGAGCACCAGGGACGGCGGCGCGGCTCGGAAATGGCGCACAGGGCACCATTGCGAGCGCGGCCGGGCTCTTTCGAACGGGCAGACGACGGCGGAGCGATCTAGGGTGACGGCGGGGGCTGCGGTGGTCGGTAGCGTCGATGGCGAGCAATGCGGCGGACGCCGGAGTTCGGCCACCGTCGAGATCGGGGCTGCGGCGTGCAAAAAGGGCAGGGCGAGGTGGCTACGGTGTCTACTCGTTGCGGGGAGTGCAACGGTGGCACGCACGGGACCAAATGGTCGCCGTGGCCACGCCGGCGACGAGGTCAGGCGGCGGCGCATTCGGGCATCTCTATTGCGACCACTACGGCGATGATATCGAGCCAGAAAGAGAGGGGGAGGACGGCGACGGCTCACCAGGCCCTGTAGGTGTGCAATAGCGGGCTCGGGGAGGGCTCGACGGAGGCGAATCGACAACGAAGTGCGGCGGTGATCCGAGGAAGGAGAAGATGGCGAGGGGTCGATGCAGGGCTCCCGGAACTCGAGCTTGTGGTCGAGGAGGACGGGCTCGACGCGGCGGAGCTCGTGGACACGTCGGCGGGGCGAACGGGGCACGGTGGCCGTGGTTATGCCGGAGCCATGGCGGCGGTGGCGCTACGCTGCGACGGGGGAGCGAGGGAGAGGACGAGGGGAGTGGCTAGGGTTCGCCAGGGGGGGTGCAGGGTTGCTCTTAACCCAGCGCGCGCGCGGGCGCGCTGTCGAGCGGCAAGCGAGGGGGGCCTGGGGCGCGCGCGTGCGCGTTCGACAGCGGGGCGGCGGTGAGCAGTGAGAGGAGGGAGGAGGCGCGGGGTGGGCTGGGCCGCGGCTTTAGCGAGCAGGACAAGTGCACAGTAGTTCCTTTAGGCCTTTTTCCTTTTTCTCTTTTTCTGTTTCTTTCTTTTCTATTTGCTAATTGTTTGGGCCCCAAATGGATTTTGTAAAAAGTGTGAGCTAGTCCACAAATACCAGTGCACTATACCCTAACACCAAAAACTAGTTTGGGCAAAACATCATTTCGTATTCGATCTAGATTAATTAAAAGGCTTGTAGATATTATTTTCAGCCACTGTTAAAAGAGGTTTGGGTCACCTAATTAATTTATTAAATGTTGGTTACAATTTTAGAATTGGCTTTGTAATATTTGTCATTTATTGAACATTTTTAGTTTTTATGTTGCACCACTTTTATTTTCCACTTTCATTTAAATTTGAATCTTGTCTTAGTAGTTGAAATGCAACATGATGCTAATGATGATTATGCACTATTAAACATGCTCACATGTCATTATCAAAAGTGATTACTGTGGCTAATGACATGGGGTGCTACAATTCTCCTCATCTATCAAGAATTCTCGTCCCGAGAATAAGAGGAAGACTGAAAGAAAGTGGGGTATTCTTCACGAAGACGATCCTCGCGTTCCCAAGTGGCCTCATCTTCAGAATGATTTGACCACTGAACCTTGAGGAATTTGATTGACTTTTGATGAGTACGGTGCTCAGCTTGATCAAGAACACGGATGGGATATTCTGGATAAGACAGATCTTCCCATAATTGAAGCACTTCGTGATCCACAGCTCGAATAGGATCCTTGAAGCAGCGACGAAGTTGGGATACATGAAATACATCATGTACTTGAGAAAGATTTGGCGGCAACTGCAATTGATATGCCACTTCTCCTCGACGGGCAAGAATACGGAACGAGCCAATGTAGTGAGGAGCTAACTTGCCTTTGATACCGAATCTATGAGTGCCTTTCAACGGAGTGACGCGGAGGTAAGCTTGCTCGCCAGGTTGATAGACCATTTCCTGGTGCTTTCGGTCATAGTTGCTCTTCTGACGAGACTGAGCAGTTTTCAAGTGTTCATGGACATTGCGGACTTGTTCTTCAGCTTGCTGAATAATGTCCGGTCCGACGAGTGAGCGTTCCCCAGTTTCTGACCAATTCAGAGGGGTTCGACACTTACGGCCGTATAGAACTTCAAACGGTGCCATCTTCAAACTAGCCTGATAGCTATTGTTGTAAGAGAATTCGGCATACGGGAGAGATTCCTCCCATTTCTTACTGAAGGAGATGGCGCAAGCTCGAAGCATATCTTCGAGCACTTGATTAACTCGTTCAACTTGACCCTGTGACTGAGGGTGAAAAGCGGTACTGAACAACAGATGAGTTACCATAGCTTCTTGGAAACTATTCCAGAATCTGGAGGTGAAGAGGCTGCCACGATCAGAACTGATCTCCAACGGAACACCATGGAGTGACACAATTCGGGAAACATACAAGTCTGCTAACTGGCTAGCAATGATTGTCTACTTAACTGGCAGAAAGTGAGCAACCTTGGAGAATCGGTCAATGACGACAAAAATAGCATCATGACCCTTCTGAGATCTGGGAAAACTAGTAATGAAATCCATTTGGACCTTGTCCCATTTCCATTCAGGAATTGCAATTGGTTGCAGAGTGCCAGCGGGCCTTTGATGTTGTGCTTTAATGCGGCGGCAAACATCACACTCAGAAACATAACGAGCAATATCTCGCTTCATATTAGGCCACCAGTATCTCTGACAAATGTCACGGTACATCTTTGTGCTACCAGGATGAATTGACAGAGGAGTGTCATGAGCTTCCATCATAACGTGTTCCCTCTCATCCTTGAACTTAGGTACGAAGAGACGGTGTTAGAAAAATAGGATCCCATCATCATTAAGATGGAACTCCGACGGTTTTCCTTTTTCAAGGTATCGCTTGATCCTTTCAACTTCAGAGTCATACCGTTGCATAGTCTTGATGCTTTGTTCTAAATCTGGTTTGACAACCAGGGTATTGAGATAACCCTGTGGAACAATATGGAGGTTCAATTTGCAAAGCTCTTCATAAAGCATAGGTTGTGATTCCTGAACCACATGGTTGCTGCAATAAGCCTTGCGACTCAAAGCATCGGCCATTACATTTGCCTTGCCAGGGGTGTATGAGATATTCATATCATAATCGGCTATTGTATCGAGCCATCTTTGTTGACGAAGGTTCAGATCTGGTTGAGTATATAAATACTTCAAACTTTGATGATCCGTGTATATCTCGCAACGATTACCGAGAAGGTAATGTCGTCATAGCTTCAGGGCATAAATAACCGCAGAAAGTTCGAGATCGTGCACTGGGTAATTTTCTTTGTGAGGACACAATTGTCGGGAGGCATAAGCAATCACCTTGCATTCTTGCATTAGGACACAGCCTAATCCTTGACGGGAGGCATCACAGTATATCACGAAATCCTTTTGGGAATCCGGGGGTGCTAATACTGGGGTAGATGTCAATTTATCTTTTAGTGTCTGAAAGCTTTCTTGACATTTTTCTGTCCACTCAAATTTAACACCTTTGTGAAGCAGATTTGTCAATGGTTTTGCAATCTTGGAAAAGTTCTCAACGAATCGACGGCAATAACTAGCAAGTCCGAGAAAACTTCTAACTTGCTTAACATTCTTCGGGGGAGTCCAGTCAAGAATAGCCTGAAATCGTTCGGGGTTAACAGCAATTCCATCCTTGGAAATCACATGACCAAGGTAAGTTACTTCAGAAAGCCAAAATTCACATTTGGAATACTTGGCATACAACTGGTGTTCTCGGAGCCTTTCTAGTACCAGACGGAGGTGTTCAGCATGTTCTTCTTTATTCTTAGAATATATAAGGATATCATCCAAATAAAACACAACGAATTTGTCGAGGTAATCCATGAATATATAATTCATCAGACGGGAGAAAGTTGCTGGAGCATTCGTTAGGCCAAATGACATGATGGTGTATTCATAGGAGCCATAACGAGTGACGAATGCAGTCTTGGGAATATCCTCTTCACGGACACGGATCTGGTGATAACCCAACCTCAAGTCGAGTTTAGAGAACACCGATGATCCAGCGAGTTGATCATAAAGATCATTGATCTGGGGCAGTGGGTATTTATTCTGGATTGTGGCTTGGTTAATGTGCCGATAATCCTGAACCAAACGGTTAGTTCCATCCTTCTTCTTAACGAAGAGTGAAGGTGCTCCCCAAGCAGAGGAACTGGGGCGGATGAAACCACTCTTAAGTGACTTGTCGATTTCTTCCTTAAGCTCGAGTAGGTGATGCGGAGGCATCTTATAAGGTCGCTTGGCAATAGGGACAGTGCCAGGCTTCAAGTCAATGACAAACTCGACAGCTCTAGCCGGGGGTATTCCTGGAAGTTCTTCTGGAAAGACGTCTGGAAAATCTCGAACGACAGGAACGTTCTCGATTCCTTCCAGAGGTGAGGCGTTCAAAGCATTCAGAACATATATCTGAGCTTCAGCGCCCCGTGTAATGCGGGCGGTATAGTTCACTATCTCGTCGGAGGGGTGAAGAAGTTGGACGACTTTAGTGGCACAATTGATCGAAGCAATGTGAGCTTTCAACCAATCCATTCCAAGAATGAGGTCTATGGTGGAAGACTTCAAGACGATGGGCGATGCAAGGAATTCCAACCCTTTAATTTTGACGGTAACGTTAGGTGCTATCACGTCAGCATGATAGTGACCTCCGGGAGTTTTAATGACTAACGGAGTATGCATTTTCTCATATCGAATGCCATGCATGAATGCAAATTTTCCAGAGATGAATGAATGTGATGCTCCTGAATCAAATAAAACAGAAGCAGGTACTGAGTTAACAAGAAGGGTACCCATCATAGTAGCAGGTTGATCCTGGACTTCTTCAATGTCAATGTTGTAAGCGTGTCCACGACCATGTGCAGCAGACCCAGTATTATAGTTGCGGGTCTGATTGTTACCATGACCATTGCCACGGCCAGCACGAGGAAAGGCTAACTGATTCTGATTCTGGCGGCAGTCTTTAGCCTGGTGACCTGGTTTGCGGCACTTGAAGCATAGACCATCTTGAGGACGAAGAGGAGCATTGTTTTGAATAGCTTGAGCTTTTGGCTACCTCGGTGGTGGAGGAGGCAGACGTGGTGCAGCATAGTTGTTCTTTGGCGCAGAGGTATTGGAACAGATGGCATTGTTGGGAATCCAAACTCGACGCTTCGATGCTGAGCGGTCTCAACAAGAATAGCCTTGTTCGTTAGAGTTGAAAAGTCGTTGAAGTCTTGAGCAGCAAGTGCAAGCTTGAGATCAGGGTGTAGTCCATTACGGAACTTCTCTTGCCTGCGTGCATCTGTGGCAATGTCTTCTTCAGCATAGCGGGATAGGTCTAGAAATTCCCGCTGATAAGCTTTGATAGTCTTGTTGCCCTGAGTGAGGTTACGGAACTGGGTCTTCATGCGTTCCATAATTGCCTGAGGGATATAATGTGTACGGAAAGCAGCCTGGAACTCATACCAGGTGATGACTGTTCCAATAGGCAGAGTACGCTTGTGTGTGTCCCACCATTGAGCAGCGGGGCCCTTTAAGAAAAAGGCCGCGAAGTTGACGAAGTTGGCAGGGGCGACATTAGCAGACTCCATCTCATGAGTGATGTCGCGAAGCCAGTCATCCGCATCCAGTGGCTTGTCAGAGTTGCAGAACTGAGTTGGGTTGAGTCGCATAAACTCTGTCAAAGTTATTGAAGCTGGGTTGTGGTTCTGGTTGTTCTGATGCGGAAACTGAGCCATGATTCCAGTCATGAACTGGCGGTTAAGCTCAAACTGTTGCATCATACCTGCCATATAGTCTGGCGGTGGTTGGTGTTCAGGGGTACCACGACCACCTGGTCTAACCATCCTGCTAAGTATCAACAGGGGGTAGTTTAGTAAAAGCAATTGCGAGCGTTTAGTGACAAGCATGATGTAACTCGACAACAAATTAAGTAGTGTAACAGATACATAACAGTAGTCAATTAAGACATACAGATCCATACATAGAGTCGGGTACATGCGGACAGCATAACGCCGCAGATTCAAAAGCTAGACATACTAGGTGGCGCGCAGGCACGCGGTAAGGAAGTACACAACGAGACATAGCAAAGGCTACATCAACGTCGGAGAAAACCACCAAAACGGGGTAACTTCAAGTGCGGACGACGAATGTTCGTCGCGGAAGGATCCTACGCTCCATGTGCACTCTGATGCAGAATCCGGTCTCGAGCTGTAAGAAGAGGTCCACGTGCAGGTGTATGACCTCCAACAGCAGGCCAATCAATACCAGCATACATCTGAGTCCTGTGCGGATAAAGGATGTACTCAGGATGTATCCCTACGCGAACAGCGGGTAGCAACTGCGTCATAGCATCATAGAGACGTGCTCGAGTGGCAACCAACTCGACGGCAAGAGCCCGAACAGTGCGATCCAGAGCCTGAGTGCACTGAATCAGAACGCGCGGGTCATAGCGACGTGGCTCGTATGGGGCACAGATAGCTGTGTAGTATCCAGTAGCATCTCCAGCAGGGGCATACGAAATGTATCGGAACTCAGAGTCATCCAAGATATCGCTGAACTGTCCTTGAAGACGTGCGACAACAGAGTAGGCGGCATCATGGACTGCCATCTCAATCGTCACGCCGATACCGTGGTAAAGGTGTAGCTCGGTGTCTGAGTCATTTTGCTGATCATAGATACGAACATCAGCATGGTACTGCTCCTGGTTGAACTCGCGGTAATCCTCGTAAACCAAGTACTCAGGATACCAACGGTAGCCAAGTCTGGTCATGAGAGCGATCAAGACAGCTGGAAACCCAGGGGCATCACGAGGCCAAGTGCGAAGCACAAGCTGTGTCGTAGGACGTGGTGGAAACAAACGGTCCATCTGAAACAGAGGAAATTCAGATTTGTCAAATGACAATGAGAAGTTTAACACAACTCGGAGAGAAAGGTTAAACAAAACAATGGAAAGGAAAATGATTATCAGACTAATCAGATCAATGACAGGGAAATCGCACAGATATCCAGCTCTCCGGGTAGATGGGATTTACGAGATCCTAAGTGTCGGCGTTAGTAAAATTTATTTAACCCGAGTAGAAAAGAGATCAGAGTCCTAGAGTATAGACGTGGAATAAAAGATCCTAATACCACCCAGTTGGCGATGTGGGCCCATAAGCCTCACAGCCAAGTTAGTAAATTAGTTTTTCGGTTTCTAGACTCAACTTCGGCCATGGAATTGGAAGGGGGCTTCCTACAGGCAGTCGGCTCTGATACCAACTTGTGACGCCCCCGACTCAATCGTACACTAATCATACACGCAAACATGTACGATCAAGCACAGGGACTCACGGGAAGATATCACAACACAACTCTAACACAATTTAAACGGAGATCCACAATATTACAGACAAGGGATCCGAAGATCCGAATACATAAGTGAGTCATACAAATATTATCTGAGTACAGACATAGTTAGACAAGTTTTGCCTTAAGAAGGCTAGCACAAACAGTGACACTAGATCGAAAGGCGTTGGCCTCCTGCCTGGGAGCCTCCGATCCTACTCCTGGTCGGCTGGCTCGATCCAGTAGTAAGTGCCCTCTGGACCCTCCTGGTAGTAAGCTCCTGTGGTGGCATCTGGCTCCTGGACTGCATCATCTGATGTATCATCAAGGTGGGGTATGGGGAAAAGAGAAAGTAAAGCAACCGTGAGTACTCATCCTAAGTACTTAGCAAGCAAGGATCTATACTACATATGCAACATTATCAATGGAGAAAGGCTGTATAAGTGGACTGGGCTGCAGAAATGCCAGAATAGAGAGAAGGCCTAGTCCTATCGAAGACTAGCATCTTCAAACATCTTCACGAGGCCATCATCTTGCAGCAGTAGAAGAGAGTAGAATAGCATTTTATTTAGCAAACATGTTGAAGCAAAGCCTATTGATCCTTCCTCGACACCCAAGCGAGAAAGCGATCCCGAAGCTTCAATTAAGTAACAAGTATCCAGTTCAAGTAGTAGATCGGGATACACAAACTGAGCATCCTTTACCGTAGGACCGGCTATCGATAGATGATTCATCCCTGCAGGGGTGCACTACTGTTACCCAACACGCTCGATCAACTCTGGCCGGCCACACTTGCTGGGTAATGCCCGTCCTCGGAAGATCAACACGAAGCAGCGCTCTACCTAGGCTCGGCAGAGAGGTCAGCACGCCGGACTAACCTATGCACCCAGAGGTCTCGGGCCATCGCCCTGGGCACCCTGCGCGTTGCGAGATTGGCCGGGGTGCAGGCGCGACACTGAGCTCGTCAGTGAAGTATCCAGCCCAATCCCGACAATCAGCCCGCACGGTGAATCGTGACGTCAGACGAGCTTTCGGGAGAAACGTACATCACAGAGGGTCCCATAACCATTATCCCGCGTGGTGGTAGTGCGTATAGGGCACGTCGACCCACTCAGTTCACACACCCAAATCCAATAGGCTCAATTAGTATCACGCGGAGACAATCAGAGTCTCTGATGCTCCGCCACAATGTCAGACTCGAGTGCCCTTCCGGCACACCCGACATCATAGATCCCCAGCGGGTACCCACTAGGGTGGACTCGCCTGTAACAAAGGTCAAGTAATCGTGTGGTCATAACATCAAGGGGGAAACCCGAGGAATCACCCTCGGCGGATTCCACTCGATGAAATCATCAGGGTGAACATATGAGGCATCATCCTCGAGGTTCACACTGAGGGTTGCATGACAGAGTCGTATCGGAAGTGGAGAAGGAGGAATCACCCTCGATGACCACGATCGAACAGCTACACTGCAGAGTATTCATCAGGAGTGCGTTACGAGGTATCACCCTCGGCACTCGATAGTTACTACGCAGAGTCGTACAACTAAGGGGGTGTGAAGTGAGGTGTCGGTCTCTGGTCGATAATCACGTTGATCGATTCGTCGATGATCAAGCAGGGGCAACAAGGATAAGGTGGTGGGGTCACGGATGGTTCACTACCAACCTATACTAAACAGTTTATCATAGGCAGGTAAGGTAGCAATGAACAGGTTACAACAGCAGGCTATGCATCAGAATAGGAGCATACATTAACAGTAGCAAAATCTAATGCAAGCAGGAGAAATGGAAATATCTCGATGCTCAAGGGGGGGGGGGGCTTGCCTAGTTGCTCTGGCAAGAGAGAGGGGTCGTCAACGGGCTGCTCGTCGGTAGTGTAGTCGTACCCAGGTGCAGCGTCATCGGTCTCAGCGTCTATATAAAGAGAAGGGGGGGAGAGAAACATTAAATTCACAGCAATAATGCAAACAATATGTATGACATGCCTAAATGATATGCCGGGGTGTTCTACTGCCTAACTAAATGATTTAGTTAATTTAGGAATTTATTCGTATTTATTTAATTAAAGTTGGGCACTATTCATTTATCAAAATCGGTCTAAAAGTTCAACGTTCTGATAGCTAGAGGCAACTAATAGGAATACGGAGGGCGTATTCGGGTTCGTATCAAAATTCTGAGCAAGTTTCATATATAAATTATTTTCATCGGAGTTACGGTTTATTTAATATGATTTTCTAAAGTTTAAAACATTTTCTGAATTTATTTATTAATTTAAATTCGAATTATCCAGAATAGTGAATGATGACGTCAGCATGAGGTCAGGGTGATGTCAGCAGGTCAACTCTGGCTGACCAGAGTCAAACCTGACAGGTGGGACCCACATGTCATACACTGTGACATTAACTGAGGGGTTAAATTAATTGATTGGATTAATTAACGGGTGGGGCCCAGCAGTCAGTGACTGATTAGGATTTTAATTATTTTTATTTATCTAATCAGTTAATTAGGCACCTGACAGGGGGGGCCCATATGTCATAGACACAGGGAAGGGGGCCCCACCAGTCAGTGACTGGGCAGCGCCCAGTCAGCCAGTTGACCAAGTCAACTGGTCAACTGGGGCCGGCATAGCCCACCGGCAGTGGCACTGGGGGTGGCCCCAGGCCAGCCACGTCGGCGGCGGCGCCGGCCGGCCACCGGAGTTGCTCCGGCGAGCACCAGGGACGGCGGCGCGGCTCGGAAATGGCGCACAGGGCACCATTGCGAGCGCGGCCGGGCTCTTTCGAACGGGCAGACGACGGCGGAGCGATCTAGGGTGACGGCGGGGGCTGCGGTGGTCGGTAGCGTCGACGGCGAGCAATGCGGCGGACGCCGGAGTTCGGCCACCGTCGGGATCGGGGCTGCGGCGTGCAAAAAGGGCAAGGCGAGGTGGCTACGGTGTCTACTCGTTGCGGGGAGTGCAACGGTGGCACGCACGGGACCAAATGGTCGCCGTGGCCACACCGGCGACGAGGTCAGGCGGCGGCGTGTTCGGGCATCTCTATTGCGACCACTACGGCGACGATATTGAGCCGGAAAGAGAGGGGGAGGACGGCGACGGCTCACCAGGCCCTGTAGGTGTGCAATAGCGGGCTCGGGGAGGGCTCGACAGAGGCGAATCGACGACGAAGTGCGGCGGTGATCCGAGGAAGGAGAAGATGGCGAGGGGTTGATGCAGGGCTCCCGGGACTCGAGCTTATGGTCGAGGAGGACGGGCTCGACGCGGCGGAGCTCGTGGACACGTCGGCGGGGCGAACGGGGCATGGTGGCCGTGGTTATGCCGGAGCCATGGCGGCGGTGGTGCTCGGCTGCGACGGGGGAGCGAGGGAGAGGACGAGGGGAGTGGCTAGGGTTTGCCAGGGGGGTGCAGGGTTGCTCTTAACCCAGCGCGCGCGTGGGCGCACTGTCGAGCGGCGAGCGAGGGGGGCTCGGGGTGCGCGCGCGTGTGCGTTCGACAGCGGGGCGGCGGTGAGCAGTGAGAGGAGGGAGGAGGCGCGGGGTGGGCTGGGCCGCGACTGTAGCGAGCAGGCCAAGTGCACAGTAGTTCCTTTAGGCCTTTTTCCTTTTTCTCTTTTTCTGTTTCTTTCTTTTCTGTTTGCTAATTGTTTGGGCCCCAAATGGATTTTGTAAAAAGTGTGAGCTAGTCCACAAATACCAGTGCACTATACCCTAACACCAAAAACTAGTTTGGGCAAAACATCATTTCGTATTCGATCTAGATTAATTAAAAGGCTTGTAGATATTATCTTCAGCCACTGTTAAAAGAGGTTTGGGTCACCTAATTAATTTATTAAATGTTGGTTACAATTTTAGAATGGTCTCTGTATTATTTGTCATTTATTGAACATTTTTAGTTTTTATGTTGCACCACTTTTATTTTCCACTTTCATTTAAATTTGAATCTTGTCTTAGTAGTTGAAATGCAACATGATGCTAATGATGATTATGCACTGTTAAACATGCTCACATGTCATTATCAAAAGTGATTACTGTGGCTAATGACATGGGGTGTTACAATTCTCCTCATCTATCAAGAATTCTCGTCCCGAGAATTAAGAGGAAGACTGAAAGAAAGTGGGGTATTCTTCATGAAGACGATCCTCACGTTCCCAAGTGGCCTCATCTTCAGAATGATTTGACCACTGAACCTTGAGGAATTTGATTGACTTTTGACGAGTCCGGCGCTCAGCTTGATCAAGAACACGGATGGGATATTCTGGATAAGACAGATATTCCCGTAATTCAAGCACTTCGTGATCCACAGCTCGAATAGGATCCTTGAAGCAGCGACGAAGTTGGGATACATGAAAGACATCATGTACTTGAGAAAGATTTGGCGGTAACTGCAATTGATATGCCACTTCTCCTCGACGGGCAAGAATACGGAACGGGCCAATGTAGCGAGGAGCTAACTTGCCTTTGATTCTGAACCTATGAGTGCCTTTCAACGGAGTGACACGGAGGTAAGCTTGCTCGCCAGGTTGATAGACCATTTCCTGGTGCTTTCGGTCATAGTTGCTCTTCTGACGAGACTGAGCAGTTTTCAAGTGTTCATGGACAATGCGGACTTGTTCTTCAGCTTGCTGAATAATGTCCGGTCCGATGAGTGAGCGTTCCCCAGTTTCTGACCAATTCAGAGGGGTTCGACACTTACGACCGTATAGAACTTCAAACGGTGCCATCTTCAAACTAGCCTGATAGCTATTGTTGTAAGATAATTCGGCATACGGGAGTGATTCCTCCCATTTCTTACCGAAGGAGATGACGCAAGCTTGAAGCATATCTTCGAGCACTTGATTAAGTCGATCAACTTGACCCTGTGACTGAGGGTGAAAAGCGGTACTGAACGATAGATGAGTTCCCATAGCTTCTTGGAAACTATTCCAGAATCTGGAGGTGAAGAGGCTGCCACGATCAGAACTGATCTCCAATGGAACACCATGGAGTGACACAATTCGGGAAACATACAAGTCTGCTAACTGGCTAGCAGTGATTGTCTCCTTAACTGGCAGAAAGTGAGCAACCTTGGAGAATCGGTCAATGACGACAAAAATAGCATCATGACCCTTCTGAGATCTGGGAAAACTAGTAATGAAATCCATTTGGACCTTGTCCCATTTCCATTCAGGAATTGCAAGGGGTTGCAGAGTTCCAGCGGGCCTTTGATATTATGCTTTAATGTGGCGGCAAACGTCACACTCAGAAACATAACGAGCAATATCTCTCTTCATATTAGGCCACCAGTATCTCTGACAAATGTCACGGTACATCTTTGTGCTACCAGGATGAATTGACAGAGGAGTGTCATGAGCTTCCATCATAACGTGTTCCCTCTCATCCTTGAACTTAGGTACGAAGAGACGGTGTTGGAAAAATAGGATCCCATCATCATTAAGATGGAACTCCGACGGTTTTCCTTTTTCAAGGTATCGCTTGATCCTTTCAACTTCAGAGTCATACCGTTGCATAGTCTTGATGCTTTGTTCTAAATCTGGTTTGACAACCAGGGTATTGAAATAACCCTGTGGAACAATATGGAGGTTCAATTTGCGAAGCTCTTCATAAAGCATAGGTTGTGATTCCTGAACCACATGGTTGCTGCAATAAGCCTTGCGACTCAAAGCATCGGCCATTACATTTGCCTTGCCAGGGGTGTATGAGATATTCATATCATAATCGGCTATTGTCTCGAGCCATCTTTGTTGACGAAAGTTCAGATCTGGTTGAGTATATAAATACTTCAAACTTTGATGATCCGTGTATATCTCACAACGATTACCGAGAAGGTAATGTCATCATAGCTTCAGGGCATAAATAACCGCAGAAAGTTTGAGATCGTGCACTGGGTAATTTTCTTCGTGAGGACGCAATTGTCGGGAGGCATAAGCAATCACCTTCTATTCTTGCATTAGGACACAGCCTAATCCTTGACGGGAGGCATCACAGTATATCACGAAATCCTTTTGGGAATCCGGGGGTGCTAATACTGGGGCAGATGTCAATTTATCTTTTAGTGTCTGAAAGCTTTCTTGACATTTTTCTGTCCACTCAAATTTAACACCCTCGTGAAGCAGATTTGTCAATGGTTTTGCAATCTTGGAAAAGTTCTCAACGAATCGACGGCAATAACTAGCAAGTCCAAGAAAACTTCTAACTTGCTTAACATTCTTCGGGGGAGTCCAGTCAAGAATAGCCCGAACTCGTTCGGGGTTAACAGCAATTGCATCCTTGTAAATCACATGACCAAGGTAAGTTACTTCAGAAAGCCAAAATTCACATTTGGAATACTTGGCATACAACTGGTGTTCTCGGAGCCTTTCTAGTACCAGACGGAGGTGTTCAGCATGTTCTTCTTTATTCTTAGAATATATAAGGATATCATCCAAATAAACCACGACGAATTTGTCGAGGTAATCCATGAATATATAATTTATCAGATGGGAGAAAGTTGCTGGAACATTCATTAGGCCAAATGACATGACGGTGTATACATAGGAGCCATAACGAGTGACGAATGCAGTCTTGGGAATATCCTCTTCACGGACACGGATCTGGTGATAACCCAACCTCAAGTCGAGTTTAGAGAACACCGATGATCCAGCGAGTTGATCATAAAGATCATTGATCTGGGGTAGTGGGTATTTATTCTGGATTGTGGCTTGGTTAATGGGCCGATAATCCTGAACCAAATGGTTAGTTCCATCCTTCTTCTTAACAAAGAGTGAAGGTGCTCCCCAAGCAGAGGAACTGGGGCGGATGAAACCACTCTTAAGTGACTTGTCGATTTCTTCCTTAAGCTCGAGTAGGTGATGCGGAGGCATCTTATAAGGTCGCTTGGCAATAGGGACAGTGCCAGGCTTCAAGTCAATGACAAACTCGACAGCTCTAGCTGGGGGTATTCCTGGAAGTTCTTCTGGAAAGACGTCTGGAAAATCTCGAACGACAAGAACGTTCTCGATTCCTTCCAGAGGTGAGGCATTCAAAGCAGCCAGAACATATATCTGAGCTTCAGCGTCCCGTGTAATGCGGGCGGTATAGTTCACTATCTCGTCGAAGGGGTGAAGAAGTTGGACGACTTTAGTGGCACAATTGATCGAAGCAATGTGAGCCTTCAACCAATCCATTCCGAGAATGAGGTCTATGGTGGAAGACTTCAAGACGATGGGCGATGCAAGGAATTCCAACCCTTTAATTTTGACGGTAACATTAGGTGCTATCACGTCAGCATGACAGTGACCTCCGAGAGTTTTAATGACTAACGGAGTATGCATTTTCTCATATCGAATGCCATGCATGAATGCAAATTTTCCAGAGATGAATGAATGTGATGCTCCTGAATCAAATAAAACAGAAGCAGGTACTGAGTTAACAAGAAGGGTACCCATCATAGTAGCAGGTTGATCCTAGACTTCTTCAATGTCAATGTTGTAAGCGTGTCCACGACCATGTGCAGCAGACCCAGTATTATAGTTGCGGGTCTGATTGTTACCATGACCATTGCCACGGCCAGCACAAGGAAAGGCTCACTGATTCTGATTCTGGCGGCAGTCTTTAGCCTGGTGACCTGGTTTGCGGCACTTGAAGCACAGACCATCTTCAGGACGAAGAGGAGCATTGTTTTGAATAGCTTGAACTTTTGGCTGCCTCGGTGGTGGAGGAGGCAGACGTGGTGCAGCATAGTTGTTCT
This sequence comes from Thinopyrum elongatum, assembly GCA_011799875.1. Taxonomy (NCBI): domain Eukaryota; kingdom Viridiplantae; phylum Streptophyta; class Magnoliopsida; order Poales; family Poaceae; genus Thinopyrum; species Thinopyrum elongatum. The sequence goes on along the minus strand of CM022298.1, from coordinate 478,632,053 downwards.
TTGGCGCAGAGGTATTGGAACGGATGGCATTGTTGGGAATCCAACCTCGACGCTTTGATGCTGAGCCCGAAGATGAGCCAGCATCACGATAGCGCTTCTGCAAGTTCTTGTATTCCATCTGAGCGGTCTCAACAAGAATAGCCTTGTTCGTTAGAGTTGAAAAGTCGTTGAAGTCTTGAGCAGCAAGTGCAAGCTTGAGGTCGGGGTGTAGTCCATTACGGAACTTCTCTTGCCTGCGTGCATCTGTGGCGATGTCTTCTTCAGCATAGCGGGAGAGGTTTAGAAATTCCCGCTGATAAGCTTCGACAGTCTTGTTGCCCTGAGTGAGGTTACGGAACTAGGTCTTCATGCGTTCCATAATTGCCTGAGGGATATAATGTGTACGGAAAGTAGCCTGGAACTCATACCAGGTGATGACTGTTCCAATAGGCAGAGTACGCTTGTGTGTGTCCCACCATTGAGCAGCGGGGCCCTTTAAGAAAAAGGCCGCGAAGTTGACAAAGTTGGCAGGGGCGACATTAGTAGACTCCATCTCGTGAGTGATGTCGCGGAGCCAGTCATCCGCATCCAGTGGCTTGTCAGAGTTGCGGAACTGAGTTGGGTTGAGTCGCATAAACTCTGTCAAAGTTATTGAAGCTGGGTTGTGGTTCTGGTTGTTCTGATACGGAAACTGAGCCATGATTTCAGTCATGAACTGGCGGTTAAGCTCAAACTGTTGCATCATAGCTGCCATATAGTCTGGCGGTGGTGGGTGTTCAGGGGTACCACGACCACGACCACCTGGTCTAACCATCCTGCTAAGTATCAACAGGGGGTAGTTTAGTAAAAGCAATTGCGAGCGTTTAGTGACAAGCATGATGTAACTCCACAACAAATTAAGTAGTGTAACAGATACATAACAGTAGTCAATTAAGACATACAGATCCATACATAGAGTCGGGTACATGCGGACAGCATAACGCCGCAGATTCAAAAGCTAGACATACTAGGTGGCGCGCAGGCACGCGGTAAGGAAGTACACAACGAGACATAGCAAAGGCTACATCAACGTCGGAGAAAACCACCGAAACAGGGTAACTGCAAGTGCGGACGATGAATGTTCGTCGCGGAAGGATCCTGCGCTCCATGTGCACTCTGATGCAGAATCCGGTCTCGAGCTGTAAGAAGAGGTCCACGTGCAGGTGTATGACCTCCAACAGCAGGCCAATCAATACCAGCATACATCTGAGTCCTGCGCGGATAAAGGATGTACTCAGGATGTATCCCTGCGCGAATAGCGGGTAGCAACTGCGTCATAGCATTGTAGAGACATGCTCGAGTGGCAACCAACTCGACGGCAAGAGCCCGAAGAGTGCGATCCATAGCCTGAGTGCACTGAATCAGAACGCGCGGGTCATAGCGACGTGGCTCGTACGTGGCACAGATAGCTGTGTAGTATCCAGTAGCATCTCCAGCAGGGGCATACGAAATGTATCGAAACTCAGAGTCATCCAAGATATCGCTGAACTGTCCTCGGAGACGTGCGACAGCAGAGTAGGCGGCATCATGGACTGCCATCTCAATCATCACGCCGATACCGTGGTAAAGGTGTAGCTCGGTGTCTGAGTCATTTTGCTGATCATAGATACGAACATCAGCATGGTACTGCTCCTTGTTGAACTCACGGTAATCCTCGTAAACCAAGTACTCAGGATACCAACGGTAGCCAAGTCTGGTCATGAGAGCGATCAAGACAGCTGGAAACCCAGGGGCATCACGAGCCCAAGTGCGAAGCACAAGCTGTGTCGTAGGACATGGTGGAAACAAACGGTCCATATGAAACAGAGGAAATTCAGATTTGTCAAATGACAATGAGAAGTTTAACACAACTCGGAGAGAAAGGTTAAACAAAACAATGGAAAGGAAAATGATTATCAGACTAATCAGATCAATGACAGGGAAATCGCACAGATATCCAGCTCTCCGGGTAGATGGGATTTACGAGATCCTAAGTATCGGCGTTAGTAAAATTTATTTAACCCGAGTAGAAAAGAGATCAGAGTCCTAAAGTATAGACGAGGAATAAAAGATACTAATACCACCCAGTTGGCGATGTGGGCCCATAAGCCTCACAGCCAAGTTAGTAAATTAGTTTTTCGGTTTCTAGACTCAACTTCGGCCATGGAATTGGAAGGGGGTTTCCTACAGGCAGTCGGCTCTGATACCAACTTGTGACGCCCCCGACTCAATCGTACACTAATCATACATGCAAACGTGTACGATCAAGCACAGGGACTCACGGGAAGATATCACAACACAACTCTAACACAATTTAAACGGAGATCCACAATATTACAGACCAGCGATCCGAAGATCCGAATACATAAGTCAGTCATACAAATATTATCTGAGTACAGACATAGTTAGACAAGTTTTGCCTTAAGAAGGCTAGCACAAACAGCGACACTAGATCGAAAGGCGTTGGCCTCGTGCCTGGGAGCCTCCGATCCTACTCCTGGTCGGCTGGCTCGATCCAGTAGTAAGTGCCCTCTGGACCCTCCTGGTAGTAAGCTCCTGTGGTGGCATCTGGCTCCTGGACTCCATTGTCTGATGTATCATCAAGGTGGGGTATGGGGAAAAGAGAAAGTAAAGCAACCGTGAGTACTCATCCGAAGTACTCAGCAAGCAAGGATCTATACTACATATGCAACATTATCAATGGAGAAAGGCTGTATAAGTGGACTGGGCTGCAAAAATGCCAGAATAGAGAGAAGGACTAGTCCTATCAAAGACTAGCATCTTCAAACATCTTCACGAGGCCATCATCTTGCAGCAGTAGAAGAGAGTAGAATAGCATTTTATTTAGCAAACATGTTGAAGCAAAGCCTAGAGATCCTTCCTCGACTCCCAAGCGATAAAGCGATCCCGAAGCTTCAATTAAGTAACAAGTATCCAGTTCAAGTAGTAGATCGGGATACACAAACTGAGCATCCTTTACCGTAGGACCGGCTATCGATAGATGATTCATCCCTGCAGGGGTGCACTACTGTTACCCAACACGCTCGATCAACTCTGGCCGGACACACTTGCTGGGTAATGCCCATCCTCGGAAGATCAACACGAAGCAGCGCTCTACCTAGGATCGGCAGAGAGGTCAGCACGCCGGACTAACCTATGCACCCAGAGGTCTTGGGCCATCACCCTGGGCACCCTGCGCGTTGCGAGACTGGCCGGGGTGCAGGCGCGACACTGAGCTCGTCAGTGAAGTATCCAGCCCAATCCCGACAATCAGTCCGCACGGTGAATCGTGACGTCAGACGAGCTTTCGGGAGAAACGTACATCACAGAGGGTCCCATAACCATTATCCCGCGTGGTGGTAGTGCGTATAGGGCACGTCGACCCACTCAGATCACGCACCCAAATCCAATAGGCTCAATTAGTATCACGCAGAAACAATCAGAGTCTCTGATGCTCCGCCACAATGTCACACTCGAGTGCCCTTCCGGCACACCCGACATCATAGATCCCCAGCGGGTACCCACCAGGGTGGACCCGCCTGTAACAAAGGTCAAGTAATCGTGTGGTCATAACATAACGGGGGAAACCCGAGGAATCACCCTCGGCGGATTCCACTCGATGAAATCATCAGGGTGAACGTATGAGGCATCACCCTCGAGGTTCACACTGAGGGTTGCATGACAGAGTCGTATCGGAAGTGGAGAAGGAGGAATCACCCTCGATGACCACGATCGAACAGCTACACTGCAGAGTATTCATCAGGAGTGCGTTACAAGGTATCACCCTCGGCACTCGATAGTTACTACGCAGAGTCGTACAACTAAGGGGGTGTGAAGTGAGGTGTCGGTCTCTGGTCGACGATCACGTTGATCGAGTCGTCGATGATCAAGTAGGGGCAACAAGGATAAGGTGCTGGGGTCACGGATGGTTCACTACCAACCTATACTAAACAGTTTATCATAGGCAGGTAAGGTAGCAATGAACAGGTTACAACAGCAGGCTATGCATCAGAATAGGAGCATACATTAACAGTAGCAAAATCTAATGCAAGCAGGAGAAATGGAATGGGCGATATCTGGATGCTCAAGGTGGGGGGCTTGCCTGGTTGCTCTGGCAAGAGAGAGGGGTCGTCAACGGGCTGCTCGTCGGTAGTGTGTCGTACCCAGGTGCAGCGTCGTCGGTCTGAGCGTCTATCGAAAGAGAAGGGGGGGAGAGAAACAATAAATTCACGGCAATAATGCAAACAATGTGTATGATATGCCTAAATGATATGCCGGGGTGTTCTACTGCCTAACTAAATGATCTAGTTAATTTAGAAATTTATTCGGATTTATTTAATTAAAGTTGGGCACTATTCATTTTTCGAAATCGGTCTAAAAGTTCAACGTTCTTATAGCTAGAGGCATCTGACAGGAATATGGAGGGCGTATTCGGGTTCGTTTCGAAATTCTGAGCAAGTTTCATATATAAATTATTTTCATCGGAGTTACGGTTTATTTAATATGATTTTCTAAAGTTTAAAACATTTTCTGAATTTATTTATTAATTTAAATTCGAATTATCCAGAATAGTGAATGATGTCGTCAGCATGAGGTCTGGGTGACGTCAGCAGGTCAACTCTGGCTGACCAGAGTCAAACCTGACAGGTGGGACCCACATGTCATACACTGTGACATTAACTGAGGGGTTAAATTAATTGATTGGATTAATTAACGGGTGGGGCCCAGCAGTCAGTGACTGATTAGGATTTTAATTATTTTTATTTATCTAATCAGTTAATTAGGCACCTGACAGGGGGGGCCCATATGTCATAGACACAGGGAAGGGGGCCCCACCAGTCAGTGACTGGGCAGCGCCAAGTCTGCCAGTTGACCAAGTCAACTGGTCAACTGGGGCTGGCATGGCCCACCGGCAGTGGCACTGGGGGTGGCCCCAGGCCAGCCACGTCGGCGGCGGCGCCGGCCGGCCACCGGAGTTGCTCTGGTGAGCACCAGGGACGGCGGCGCGGCTCGGAAATGGCGCACAGGGCACCATTGCGAGCGCGGTCGGGCTCTTTCGAACGGGCAGACGATGGCGGAGCGATCTAGGGTGACGGCGGGGGCTGCGGTGGTCGGTAGCGTCGACGGCGAGCAATGCAGCGGACGTCGGAGTTCGGCCACCGTCGGGATCGGGGCTGCGGCGTGCAAAAAGGGCAGGGCGAGGTGGCTACGGTGTCTACTCATTGCGGGGAGTGCAACGGTGGCACGCACGGGACCAAATGGTCGCCGTGGCCACGCCGGCGACGTGGTCAGGCGGCGGCGCATTCGGGCATCTCTATTGCGACCACTACGACGACGATATTGAGCCGTAAAGAGAGTGGGAGTACGGCGACGGCTCACCAGGCCCTGTAGGTGTGCAATAGCGGGCTCGGGGAGGGCTTGACGGAGGCGAATCGACGACGAAGTGCGGCGGTGATCCGAGGAAGGAGAAGATGGCGAGGGGTCGATGCAAGGCTCCCGGGGCTCGAGCTTGTGGTCAAAGAGGACGGGCTCGACGCGGCGGAGCTCGTGGACACGTCGGCGGGGCGAACGGGGCACGGTGGCCGTGGTTATGCCGGAGCCATGGCGGCGGTGGCGCTCGGCTGCGACGGGGCAGCGAGGGAGAGGACGAGGGGAGTGGCTAGGGTTCGCCAGGGGGTGCAGGGTTGCTCTTAACCCAGCGCGCGCGCGGGCGCGCTGTCGAGCGGCGAGCGACGGGGGCCTGGGGCGCGCGCGCGTGCGCGTTCGACAGCGGGGCGGCGGTGAGCAGTGAGAGGAGGGAGGAGGCGCGGGGTGGGCTGGGCCGCGGCTGTAGCGAGCAGACCAAGTGCACAGTAGTTCCTTTAGGCCTTTTTCCTTTTTCTCTTTTTCTGTTTCTTTCTTTTCTGGTTGCTAATTGTTTGGGCCCCAAATGGATTTTGTAAAAAGTGTGAGCTAGTTCACAAATACCAGTGCACTATACCCTAACACCAAAAACTAGTTTGGGCAAAACATCATTTCGTATTCGATCTAGATTAATTAATAGGCTTGTAGATATTATTTTCAGCCACTGTTAAAAGAGGTTTGGGTCACCTAATTAATTTATTAAATGTTGGTTACAATTTTAGAATGGTCTCTGTATTATTTGTCATTTATTGAACATTTTTAGTTTTTATGTTGCACCTCTTTTATTTTCCACTTTCATTTAAATTTGAATCTTGTCTTAGTAGTTGAAATGCAACATGATGCTAATGATGATTATGCACTGTTAAACATGCTGACATGTCATTATCAAAAGTGATTACTGTGGCTAATGACATGGGGTGTTACAGTGTACGACTACATCAACCGCGTTGAATAAACGCTTCCGCTTACGGTCTACGAGGGTACGTAGACACACTCTTCCCCTCATTGCTATGCATCTCCATGGATAGATCATTGCGTGTGCGTAGAATTTTTTTGTTTCCATGCAACGTTCCCCAACAGTGGTATCAGAGCCAGGTCTATGCGTAGATGATATGCACGAGTAGAACACAAAGAAGTTCTGGGCGGTGATGTTCATACTGCTTACCACCAACGTCTTATTTTGATTCGGCGGCATTGTATGATGAAGCGGCCCGGACCAACCTTATATGTCCACGCACATGAGACCGGTTCCACTGACTGACATGGAACTAGTTTTGCATAAAGGTGGTTGGCGGGTGTCTATTTCTCCTACTTTAGTTGAATCGAATTTGACTGTGGCCGGTCCTTGAAGAAGGTTAAAACAACAAACTTGGTAAATCACTGTTGTGGTTTTTGCCGTAGGTAAGAACGGTTCTTTCTAGAAACCCATAGCAGCCACGTAAAACTTGCAACAACAAAGTAGAGGACATCTAACTTGTTTTTGCAGGGTATGTTGTGATGTGATATGGTCAAGACATGATGTGATATATGTTGATGTATGGGATGATCATGTTTTGTAATATCGACAACCGGCAGGAGCCTTAGGGTTGTATCTTTATTGTATGAAGTGCAAGCACCATGTAATTTCTTTACTTTATCACTATGCGTTAGCGATAGTTGTAGAAGCAATAGTTGGCATGACGACCTCAATGCAACGACACTACGATGGAGATCATGGTGTCGAGCTGGTGATGATGGAGATCATGACGATGCTTTGGAGATGGAGATCAAAAGCACAAGATGATGATGGCCATATCATGTCACATATTTTGATTGCATGTGATGTTTATCCTTTATGCATATTATTTTGCTTAGAACGGCGGTAGCATTATAAGATGATCCCTTCACTTAATTTCAAGATAAAAGTGTTATCCCTGAGTATGCACCGTTGCTACAGTTCGTCGTTTCAAGACACCACGTGATGATCGGGTGTGATAGACTTTACGTTCACATACAACGGGTGTAAGACAGTTTTACAAGTGCAGAATACTTAGGTTAAACTTGACGAGCCTAGCATGTACAGACATGGTCTCGGAACACTGGAGACCGAAAGGTCGAACATGAGTCATATAGTAGATATGATCGACATAGAGATGTTCACCATTGATGACTACCCCATCTCACGTGATGATCAGACATGGGTTAGTTGATTTGGATCATGTATCACTTAAATAACTTGAGGGATGTTAATTTAAGTGGGAGTTCATTAGTAATTTGATTAATTGAACTTAAATTTATCATGAACTTAATCTTAATAGTTTTTTCATATCTATGTTGTAGATCAATAGCTCGCAATATAGCTCCCCTATTTTTGATATGTTCCTAGAGAAAAATAAGTTGAAAGATGATAGTAGCAATGATGCGGACTGGGTCCGTGATCTGAGCATTATCCTCATTGCTGCACAGAAGAATCATGTCCTTGATGCACCGCTAGGTGACAAACCTATTGCAGGAGCAGATGCAGACGTTATGAACATTTGGCAAAGCTCGATATGATGACTACTTGATAGTTTAGTGCGCCATGCTTTACGGCTTAGAACCGGGACTTCAAAATGTTTTGAACGCCACGAAGCATATGAGATGTTCCAAGAGCTGAAATTGGTATTTCAGACTCATGCCCGTGTCGAGAGGTATGAGACCTCTGACAAGTACTTTGCCTACAAGATGGAGGAGAATAGCTCAACTAGTGAGCACGTGCTCAGAATGTCTGGGTACTACAATCGCTTGAATCAAGTGGGAGTTAATCTTCCAGATAAGATAGTGATTGACAAGAGTTCTCTAGTCACTATCACCAAGCTACTAGAACTTCGTGATGAACTATAATGTGCAAGGGATGACAAAAACAATTCCCAAGCTCTTCGTGATGCTGAAATCGACGAAGGTAGAAATCAAGAAAGAGCATCAAGTGTTGATGGTTAACAAAACCACTAGTTTCAAGGAAAAGGGCAAGGGACAGAAAGGGAACTTCAAGAAGAACAGCAAACAAGTTGTCGCTCCCATGAAGAAGCCCAAAGCTAGACCCAAGCCTGAAACTGAGTGCTTCTACTGCAAAGGAAATGGTCTCTGGAAGCGGAACTGCCCCAAATACTTGGCGGATAAGAAGGATGGCAAAGTGAACAAAGGTATATTTGATATACATGTTATTGATGTGTACTTTACTAGTGTTCATAGTAGCCCCTGGGTATTTGATACCGATTCAGTTGCTAAGATTAGTAACTCGAAACAGGAGTTGCAAAATAAACAGAGACTAGTTAAGGGCGAGGTGACGATGTGTTGGAAGTGATTCCAAGATTGATAAGATCACCATCGCATACTCCCTCTACCTTCGGGATTACTTTTGAACCTAAATAAATGTTATTTGGTGTTTGCGTTGAGCATGAATATGATTGGATCATGTTTATTGCAATACGGTTATTCATTTAAGTCGGAGAATAATTGTTGTTCTGTTTACATGAATAAAACCTTCTATGGTCATACACCCAATGTAAATGGTTTATTGAATCTCGATCATAATGATACACATATTCATATTATTGATGCCAAAAGATGCAAAGTTGATAATGATAGTGCAATATACTTGTGGCACTGCCGTTTAGGTCATATTGATGTAAAGCGCATGAAGAAACTCCATGTAGATGGACATTTGGAATCACTTGATTATGAATCATTTGATACTTGCTAACCATGCCTCATGGGCAAGATGACTAAAACTTCGTTCTCCGGAACAATGGAGCGAGCTAATGACTTATTGGAAATAGTACATACCTATGTATGTGCTCCGATGAGTGTTGAAGCACGCGGCGGGTATCGTTATTTTCTGACCTTCACAGATAATTTGAGTAGATATGGGTATATCTACTTGACGAAACACAAGTCTGAAACATTTGAAAAGTTCAAAGAATTTCAGAGTGTAGTGGAGAATCATCGTAACAAGAAAATAAAGTTTCTATGATCTGATCGTGGAGGCAAATATTTGAGTTACGAGTTTGGCCTTCATTTAAAACAATGTGGAATAGTTTCATAACTCACGCCACCTCGAACACCATAGCGTAATGGTGTGTCCGAACATCGTAACCGTACTTTATTAGATATGGTGCGATCTATGATGTCTCTTACCGATTTACCACTATCGTTTTGGGGTTATGCATTAGAGACAACCGCATTCACGTTAAATAGGCCACCATCTAAATCCGTTGAGATGACACCGCATGAACTATGGTTTGGCAAGAAACCTAAGCCGTCATTTCTTAAAGTTTGGGGATACAACGCTTATGTCAAAAGGCTTCAGCCTGATAAGCTCGAACCTAACTCGGAGAAGTGCGTCTTCATAGGATACCCTAAAGAAACTATTGGGTACACCTTCTACCACAGATCCGAAGGCAAGATCTTTGTTGCCAAGAATGGGTCCTTTCTAGAGAAGGAGTTTCTCTCAAAAGAAGTGAGTGGGAGAAAAGTAGAACTTGATGAGGTAATTGTACCTTCTCTCGAATTGGAAAGTAGCACATCACAGAAAACTGTTCCCGTGATGCCTACACCAACTAGAAAGGAAGCTAATGATGATGATCATGAAACTTCAGATCAAGTTACCACTGAACCTCGTAGGTCGACCAGAGCAAGATCCGCACCAGAGTGGTACGGTAATCCTGTCCTGGAAGTCATGTTACTAGACCAAGGCGAATCTACGAACTATGAAGAAGCTATGATGAGCCCAGATTCTGACAGATGGCTTGAGGCCATAAAATCTGAGATAGGATCCATGTATGAGAAGTTGAGAACAAAGTGTGGACTTTGTTGGACTTGCCCGATGATCTGCAAGCCATAGAAAATAAATGGATTTTCAAGAAGAAGACATACGCTGATGGTAATGTCACCATCTACAAAGCTCGACTTGTCGCGAAAGGTTTTCGACAAGTTCAAGGGATTGACTACGATGAGACCTTCTCACCCGTAGCGATGCTTAAGTCAGTCCGAATCATGTTAGCAATTGCCGCATTTCGTAATTATGAAATCTGGCAAATGATCGTCAAAATTGCATTCCTTAATGGATTTCTTAAAGAAGAGTTGTACATGATGCAACCAGAAGGTTTTGTCGATCCTAAAGGTGCTGACAAAGTTTGCAAGCTCCAGCGATCCATCTATGGACTGGTGCAAGCATCTCGGAGTTGGAATATACGCTTTGATGAGGTGATCAAAGCATATGGTTTTATACAGACTTACGGTGAAGCCTGTATTTACAAGAAAGTGAGTGGGAGCTCTGTAGCATTTCTGATATTATATGTGGATGACATATTGTTGATTGGAAATGATATAGAATTTCTGGATAGCATAAAAGGACACTTGAATAAGAATTTTTCAATGAAAGACCTCGGTGAAGCTGCTTATATATTGGGCATCAAGATCTATAGGGATAGATCAAGACGCTTAATAGGACTTTCACAAAGCACATACCTTGACAAAGTTTTGAAGAAGTTCAAAATGGATCATTCAAAGAAAGGGTTCTTGACTGTGTAACAAGGTGTGAAGTTGAGTAAGACTCAAAACCCGACCACGGAAGAATATATAGAGAGAATGAAAGTCATTCCCTATGCCTCAGTCACAGGTTCTGTAAAGTATGCCATGTTGTGTACCAGACCTGTTGTGTGCCTTGCCATGAGTTTGGCAAGGGGGTACAATAGTGATCCAGGAGTAGATCACTGGACGGCGGTCAAAATTATCCTTCGGTACCTAAAGATGACTAAGGAAATGTTTCTCGGTTATGGAGGTGATAAAGGGTTCGTCGTAAAGGGTTACGACGATGCAAGCTTTAACACTAATCTAGATGACTCTGAGTCTCAATCTGGATACGTATTGAAAGTGGGAGCAATTGGCTAGAGTAGCTCCATGCAGAGCATTGTAGACATAGAAAATAGCAAAATACATACGGATCTGAATTTGGCAGACCTGTTGACTAATCTTCTCTCACAAGCAAAACAAGATCACACCTTAGTACTCTTTGGGTGTTAATCACATGGTGATGTGAACTAGATTAATGACTCTAGTAAACTCTTTGGGTGTTAGTCACATGGCGATGTGAACTATGGGTGTTAATCACATGACGATGTGAACTAGATTATTGACTCTAGTGCAAGTGGGAGACTGAAGGAAATATGCCCTAGAGGCAATAATAAAGTTGTTATTTTATATTTCCTTATTCATGATAAAGGTTTATTATTCATGCTAGAATTGTATTGATCTGAAACTTAAATACATGTGTGAATACATAAACAAATACCGTGTCCCTAGTAAGCCTCTACTAGACTAGCTCGTTGATCAAAGATGGTTAAGGTTTCCTAACCATGGACATGTGTTGTCATTTGATAACGGGATCACATCATTAGGAGAATAATGTGATGGACAAGACCCATCCGTTAGCTTAGCATATTGATCGTTCAGTTTATTGCTATTGCTTTCTTTATGTCAAATACATATTCCTTCGACTATGAGATTATGCAACTCCCGAATACCGGAGGAATACCTTGTGTGCTATCAAATGTCACAACATAACTGGGTGATCAAAAAGATGCTCTACAGGTATCTCCGAAGGTGTTTGTTGAGTTGGCATAGATCGAGATTAGGATTTGTCACTCCGAGTATCGGAGAGGTATCTCTGGGCCCTCTCGGTAATACACATCATAAGCTTGCAAGCAAATGACTAAGGGGTTAGTCACGAGGTGAAGTATTACGGAACGAGTAAAGAGACTTGCCGGTAACGAGATTGAACTAGGTATAGAGATACCGACGATCGAATCTCGGGCAAGTAACATACCGATGGACAAAGGGAATTACGTATGTTGTCATAACGGTTCGACCGATAAAGATCTTCATATAATATGTAGGAGCCAAACTGGGCATCCAGGTTCCGCTATTGGTTATTTACCGGAGAGGTGTCTCGGTCATGTCTACATAGTTCTTGAACCCGTAGGGTCCGCATGCTTAATGTTCGATGTCGATTTGGTATTATATGAGTTATGTGGTTTGGTGACCGAATGTTGTTCGGAGTCCCGGATGAGATCACTGATATGAAGAGGAGCTCCGGAATGGTCCAGAGGTAAAGATTGATATATAGTACGATGCTATTTGGTCTCCGGAATGGTTTCGGAATGCACCGGAAAGTTATCGGAATACCAGAAGGGGTTCCGGACGCACCGGGAGTGTATTGGGCCTTGTTGGGCCATGTAGAGGGGAACACACCAGCCCACATGGGCTGATGCACCCCACTTGAGGCTTCCGCACCTAATACATGGAAAGGGGGGGCGCCACCCCCTCTTGTCATATCCCAGAGAAGGGAGGAAGGAAAGAAGGGGGCGCCTCCCCCCTTTCCTTCCCCCTTGTGCCATTATTTGGCAGGGGGGCGCACCAAAGGGAGGCGCCCTAGGGCTGCCGCCACACCTCTTGGGGCGCCCTAGGGGCTGCCTCCTCCGCTCCCACACCTATATATATGTGGGGAGGGGTGCCACACAAGGGACAGATTATTCCACGCCGTGTGTCGACACCCCTCTGCCTCTAGTTTACTCCTCCGCTCTAGATCGTCGCAGTGCTTAGGCAAAGCCCTGCAGGATTGCTTCACCACCACCGTCACCACACCGTTATGCTGATGGAACTCATCTACTACCTCGCCCCGCTTGCTGGATCAAGATGGCAAGGACGACACCGAGCTGAACGTGTGCAGAACGCGGAGGTGCCGTGCGTTCGGTACTTGATCGGGCGGATCGCGAAGGTGTACGACTACGTCAACCGCGTTGAATAAATGCTTCTGCTTACGGTCTACGAGGGTACTTAGACACACTCTTCCCCTCGTTGCTATGCATCTCCATGGATAGATCATTGCGTGTGCGTAGAAATTTTTTGTTTTCCATGCAATGTTCCCCAACAGTGTGCACGTGTTTGTTAGTATGTGCAGGTGCATCTATTGGAGACTTGGTTGTTCCTCCTACTAGATTGCTACCTTGGTTCTTAACTGAGGGAAATACTTATCTCTACTTTGCTGCATCACCCTTTCCACTTCAAGGGAAAAACAACGCAAGCTCAAGAAGTAGCAGTTTATGGCAGGACATGCAGTTGGGGCCGCAGGATAGCATGGAGATGTGGCTGACCAGCGTGTTAACAGAGGATGAGGGGGCGTTGAAGTAGCAGAGCAACGAGAAGAGGCTGGTTTTTCTCTATGGTGTAGTACTAGTATGTTGTATCTATGTGCATGGGTGATGGATCTCCGAGAAAATTTTGTATATGATCCTAGAGCTTGCCAATTGAATGTAGCTCAGCTATGTTTAATGTTTGTAGTAGTAGCAGACATTTGTTTTCAAATGTAAATGTGGGAGCACCACTCCCAATTTTATAGCCATGAAAGTCTGAATGATATACTCCAACAGTCAGTCCTTTGAAACTTATCAAACCCACAACGCGCTGCCTGCTTGTTCTTGAATGCCAGACCAAATTTATCATGGCTCATCTTCGTGTCTCGTGTGTGTTTATGGTAGGACATGCAGTCGGGGTCGCAGGATAGCATGGAGATGTGACTGGCCAGTGTGTTAATAGAGGATGAGGGGGGGGGGGGGGGGTTGACATAGCGGAGCAACGAGAAGAGGCTGCTTTTTCTCCGCGATGTAGTACTAGTATGTTGTATCTCTATTCATGAGTGATGGATCTCCGAGATTTTTTTTGCATATAATCCTGGAGCTTGCCAATTGAACGTAGCTCGGCTATGTTTAATGTTTGTCGTAGTAGCAGACATTTGTTTTCAAATATAAATGTGGGAGCACCACTCTCAATTTCATAGCCATGCAAGTCTGAATGATACTCCAACACTCAGTACTTTGCAACTTACCAAACCCACAACGCGCCGACTGCTTGTTCCTGAATGCTAGACCAAATTTCTCATAGCTCATCTTTGTGTCTTGGGTGTGTTTATGGCAGGACATGCAGCTGGAGTCACAGGATAGCATGGAGATGTCACTGGCCAACATGTCAACAAAGAATGAGGAGGGGGGGGGGGTCAAGTAGCGAAGCAACAAGAAGAGGCTGGTTTTCCCCGTGATGTATTACTAGTATGTTTTATCTCTGTGCATGAGTGATGGATCTCCGTGTAGCTTGCCAATTGAACGTAGCTCGGCTATGTTTATTGTTTGTAGTAGTAGCAGACATTTGTTTTCAAATGTAAATGTGGGAGCACCACTCCCAATTTCATAGCCATGAAAGTCTAAATGATATACTCCAGCAGTCAGTCCTTTGAAACTTAACAAAACCACAATGCGTTGAGTGCTTGTTGTTGAATACGAGACCAAATTTCTCATGGCTCATATCCTTGTCGTGTGTGTTTACGGTAGGACATGCAGGTGGGGTCGCAGAATAGCATGGAGACGTGGCTGGCCAGCGTGTTAGCACAGGATGAGGGGGGGGGGGGTTTGAAGTAGTGGAGCAACAAGAAGAGCCTGGTTTTTCTTCGTGATGTTGTACTAGTATGTTGTATCTCTGTGGATGACTGATGGATCTGCAAGAAATTTTTTGTTTATGATCCTGGAGGTTGCCAATTGAACGTAACTCGGCTATTTTTAATGTTTTTAGTAGTAGGAGACATTTGTTTTCAAATGTATATGTGGGAGCACCACTCCCAATTTCATAGCCATGAAAGTCTAAATGATATACAACAACAGTTAGTCCTTTGAAACTTATCAAACCCACAACGCGCCGACTGCTTGTTCCTGAATGCCAGACCAAATTTCTCATAGCTCATCTTCGTGTTTCGTGTGTATTTACGGCAGAATATTAAGTTGGGTTCACAGGATAGCATGGAGATGTGGTTGGCCGGCGTGTCAACAAAGAATGGGGGGGTTCAAGTAGCGGAGCATCAAGAAGAGGCCGGTTTTTCCCCGTGATGTAGTACTAGTATGTTGTATCTATGTGCATGAGTGATGGATCTCCTTGTAGCTTGCCAATTATACGTAGCTCGGCATTGTTTATTGTTTGTAGTAGTAGCAGACATTTGTTTTCAAATGTAAATGTGGGAGCACCACTCCCAATTTCATAGCGATAAAAGTCTGAATGATATACTCCAACAGTCAGTCCTTTGAAATGTATAAAACCCACAATGCACCGACTGCTTGTTCCTGAATGCCAGACAAAGTTTCCCATGGCACATCTCCATGTTTCGTGTGTGTTTATGGCAGGACATGCAGTTGGGGTCACAGGATAGCATGGACATGTGGTTGTCCAGCGTGTTAACAGAAGATGAGGGGGGGGGGGGGTTGAAGTAGCGGTGCAACGAGAAGAGGCTGGTTTTCTCCATCATGTAGTACTAGTATGTTGTATCTCTATGCATGAGTGATGGATGTCCAAGAAATTTTTTTATATGATCTTGGAGCTTGCCAATTGAATGTAGCTCGGTGACATTTAATGTTTGTAGTAGTAGTAGACATTTGTTTTCAAATGTAAATGTAGGAGCACTGATACGTCTCCGTCGTATCTATACTTTTTGATTGTTTCATGCCAATATTATACAACTTTCACATATTTTTGGCAACATTTTATATGATTTATTGGACTAACCTATTGATCTAGTGCCGAGTGCCAGTTCCTGTTTTTTGCATGTTTTTTGTTTCATAGAAAATCCATATCAAACAAATTCCAAATGCGATAAAAATTTATGGAGAATTATTTTGGAATATATATGATTTTTGGGACTTGGAATCAACGCAAACGGGGGCCCACAGCCTCCACAAGACACCAGGGCACGCCCCAAGGGCCAGGCGCGCCCTGGTGGGTTGTGCCCTCCTCAGATGTCAGTTGGAGCTCTACTTCGGGCGCAAGGAAGCTTATATCCGGAAAAAAAAATCATGTTAAAATCTCAGCGCAATCGGAGTTACGGATCTCCGGGAATATAAGAAACGGTTTTCGGCCAGATCTGGGGAACGCGAAACAGAAGAGAACAGAGAGGGAGATCCAATCTCGGAGGGGGCTCCCGCCCCTTCGCCGCCATGGAGGCCATGGACTAGAGGGGGAACTCTCCTCCCATCTAGGGGGAGGCCAAGGAAGAAGAAGAAGGAGGGGGGCTCTCTCCCCCTCTCTCCCGGTGGCGCCGGAGTGCCGCCGGGGCAAGGATCGTGACGGCGATCTACATCAACAATCTTGCTACCGTCTACACCAACTTTCTCCCTCTCTATGCAGCGGTGTAACACCTCTTCTCCCCGCTGTAATCTCTACTTAAACATGGTGCTCAACTCCATATATTATTTCCCAATGATATTTGGCTATCCTATGATGTTTGAGTAGATCCGTTTTGTCCTATGGGTTAATCGTGATCTTGGTTGGTATGAGTGTATATTTTATGTATGGTGCTTTCCTACGGTGCCCTCCGTCTCGCGCAAATGTGAGGGGCCCCCTCTGTATGGTGTTGCAATATGTTCATGATTCGCTTATGGTGGGTTGCGAGAGTGAGAGAAGCTTAAACCCGAGTAAGTGGGTTGTTGCGTATGGGATAAAGAGGACTTGATACTTAATGCTATGGTTGGGTTTCATGACCTTAATGATCTTTAGTAGTTGCGGATGCTTGCTAGGGGTCCAATCATAAGTGCATATGATCCAAGTAGAGAAAGTATGTTAGCTCATGCCTCTCCCTCATATAAAATTACGAGGATGATTACCGGTACTTGTTATCGATTGCCTAGGGACAAATGACTTTCTTATTGACAAAAGCTATCTACTTTTATTACCTTACAATTTATTCGTAGTTTTATTCTCGCAAAGTACTCATAGTTTTATTCTTGCAAAATAGTTTCATACTTGTTCTAGGTAAAGCAAACGTTAAAGTATGCGTAGAGTTGTATCGGTGGTCGATAGAACTTGAAGAAATATTTGTTCTACCTTTAGCTCCTCGTTGGGTTCAACACTCTTATTTATTGAAGAAGGCTACAAACGATCCCCTATACTTGTGGGTTATCAAGACCTTTTTCTGGCGCCGTTGTCGGGGAGCAATAGCGTGGGGTGAATATTCTCGTGTGTGCTTGTTTGCTTTATCACTAAGTAATTTTTATTTCCTGTTCTAAGTTGCTCTCTATTTTTAGTTATGGATATGGAACACGAAACACCAAAAAAATAGTTGTACTTGTTACTCATGGAGATGGGGAACCTCCTAAAACCCTCGATTCTCGTTATGTGAAAAATATTATGCACTACTTTGATAATCCTGAGAAAACCCCGTTCAACTTGATAATGGGAGACACGTTGGATCAACGTGAATACTTTAGGGATTGTTGCTTGACACAAAAAGGGAAACTGTTATGGGATCAAATTGATATGTTGCATTGGTATGCTTGGAATTTATGTCAGAGATATGATTTTACTTGTTGCTCTAGGATGAATGCTCCACACCTTCCCTTTTCATGCAAATTTAATGATAATGAAACCTTAGCTTCTTATGCTAACACTACTGGAATCCACTTCTTTGTCGTCTGCTAATTCTTTGCCGTCCGCTTGCTGACGGGAAATAAGGTCTTTGCCGTCAGCCACAAGAAAACGGACGACAAAGATGTGGCTGATGGCAAACAAAGTCTTTGCCATCAGCCTGTTCTTTGCCGTCCGCTGGTTGACGGCAAAGAATCTTTGCCGTCCGCTAGCAGACGGCAAAGAGGTGGGTGGGTCCAGTTATTGTTTAACCAACTCAAGCCCACCGGCCCCACCTCTTTGCCGACCGTTGGCTGACGGCAAAGAGGTGGGTACGTTAACGGCCGTCCCGCCCCCCTCTCTTCTCTCCACTCTCTCATTCCTCCCCACCCACACCCGCGCCGCCGCCGCCGACCACGTCTGCCATAGCCGGCCGCCCCACCGCCCCGCACCCCTCCCCTGCCCCCCCGACCTCCACCGCACCCCCGCCGCCCCTGCCACCCCCTGCCCCCTCCCCTCCGTGCCATCCCCGACCACACCGCGCCCGCGCCGCCGCCGACCCCGTCCGGCGTAGCCGGCCGCCCCGCCGCCCCGCACCCCTCCCGACTCCACCGCCCGGCCCCGCCTCCTTTCCACGTCGGGCAGCCGCGCCGCGGCCGTCCCCGTCCCGTCGCCGTCCCCGCCCCGTCCCCCGTCCCGCTGCGTCGGCCCTCCCTCCACGGGTCGCCGCCTCCTCCAGCGGCCGCCGCAGCCGTCCGGCCGCCCCCTCCACCAGGTGAGCTCCTCCCCTTTTTTTGTTTAATTAGTTTCTTTTTGTTTCTTTTAGTTTAGTTTTAGTTTAGTTTTAGTTTTAGTTTAGTTTATTTTAGATTAGTTTTAGTTTTAGTTTAGTTTATTTTAGATTAGTTTTAGTTTTAGTTTAGTTTATTTTAGATTAGTTTTAGTTTTAGTTTAGAAGAAGAAGTAGAAGGAGGAGGGAGGAACAGGAGGAGGGAGAAGAAGAAAGAAGAAAAGAAGAAGAAGAGGAAAAAGGAGAAGAAGAAGAAGAAGAAGAAGAAGAAAGAGGAGGAGCCGGGAGGAGGAGGAGAAGAAAGAAGAAGAGAGAAGAAAAAGAAGAAGAAGAAGAAGAAGAAAGAGAATGGAGGAGAAAGAAGAAGAAGAAGAGAAGAAGAAGAAGAAGAGAAGAAGAGAAGAGAGAGAGGAGAAGAGAAGAAGAAAAGAGAAAAGAAAAAAAAGATACCCGACCCCGACCCGACCCCCGACACGAACCCCGACACCTCGGCACGACACCCCGACACCGACCCCTGACACCACACCCCGACCCCGACCCCGACCAACCGACACACCTGACACCACACCCCGACCACACCCCGACCCGACCACGAACCCTGAACACCCGACCCCGACAGAGACACCCCGGCACGACACCCCGACCCGACACCCCCGACACACTGACACCACATCCCGACCAGACCCCGACCACCGACACCCTGACACCACACCCACCCTTACCCCCGACCCCCGACACCCTAACACCACACCCCGACCCCATATATATTTGTGTTGATCGGGTGTATTTTTATTATGTTCATGATTATGATACACTTAAATTATATACATAATATTATGTTCATGTCAGGTATCCAAATTTTTTATGTTGTACTAATTTCGTTTACTTTTTGTCATTGCAGGTGTTGACAGGATGGTGGGCAAGGGTCCAGAGCGCCCCGAGCCTCCTGCGAGCGCTACTGGGAGGGGTGGTTGCATTATTACAGCGCAGCCCCTCCGGAGAGCGGTGCAGGATGGTATGCAGACAGCTGCGGCGGGCGCTTCTTCTATGGCTGGGAGAGGTCGGGGGAGGATGAAGAAGGCTGGTAGAGGTGGACGTGGCAGTGGGAGAGGTAGGAAGGCAGCTACGCCTTCCTCGCCGCCACCCTCAGCTGATTCACCCGACCACAGGAGTGCTCCGTCTTACATGGACCCTCGGACTCCGGTCCATGAGCCTGCGATCACTGATCCTTCGCCCCACCAGACTCGGGTCGCCGACCCTTTGCCCCACGTGAGTCCGGTCCTAGAGTCTTCGTCCCAGAAGACTCCGGTCACGGGGTCTTCGTCCCAGAAGACTCCGGTCACGGGGTCTTCGTCCCAGGTCCCGGTGTCTTCGTCCCAGAAGACTCCGATCCCAGAGTCTTCTTCCCACGAGACTCTGGAGGCTAGTGGCTCGGAGGATGGTAGCGAGGACACCTTTTCAGAAGATAGCTACAGCGACGACGAGCTGGTTGAAAAGGGCAAGAAGGTCTACAAGCGTGGCTGTACAAAGCTCCCGCCCGTGCCGACGACCCCCGACCAGAGGTGGTTGATTACGCCTAAAGGGTTGAAGTAAGTGCATTTACAAATTTTTAACCTTTTGCCTTCATGTTCCTTCAAATTAATATCTAATGCGTTGGCCTTGTTATACTGCAGGGGCTGGGTACACCCCCGTGGTTCCCGTAGGCCCAACCAAGTCCTTGGTGTGCTTTGCCAGCAGCACTTCCCTGGGTGGGTCACGTTGCCCGGTGAGGGTCAGGTTCCACAGCTAGCACTGACCTGGGAGCTGTACTCGGTTGCCCCGGCCCCGCTGGAGGAGAGGGTCGACGGTGTCTTGTGCGAGACGGTGACCGACATTGTGTTCCGTCGGTTTTGGGTAATTTCTCCTTTACGGAATTAAAAATCAACAGTACCTAGTGATTGTACTAATCAGTGTTGTCTGGTTTGATTGCAGACCTTCTACAGGGTTTCAGAGGGAGAGCAGGAGGCCGCGTGTATGGTTGTCAAAAACGAGTGCAAGCGCCTACTTCAGAACTTAAGTCACGAGGCTCGGGTGCAGGCCGTTCGAGACTACTATGCCTTGAAGGGTATTAGGAGGGGCAAGCAGAAGTGTCACGGCAAGTTTCTGAGTAAGGAGAAGTACATGCAGGTAATTACCTATTCTTAAGGCCTTGAACTTAGTTTTCTTGATTTGATTCGTAGGCGTAGCACTGAAATTTCTCTTGACTCACTTAGGTGCCCCCGAGATGGTGTGTGGATAAGATGGACTGTTGGGAGGCGTTGGTGGATGCGTGGTGCTCTGCCCAATGGAAAGTCGAACACCAAAGGGCCAAGGATAAGCGCGACCAAATGGAAGGTGTGCCACACCATCAAGGGAGCTCCAACCTATTTGAGTACGGGGATAACTGGGTATGTGGTTTGCTACATGATTCATGCAATTCATTCTTCATGCTAGATAGTTCATTTATGACATATTTAGCTCTAAAATGACATAATAACCTTAGATAGCTCTATAAAATGACTTAATATGCTTTAGTCAGTTAAAAAATGGCATAACTACCTTCGATAGCTCAATAACGACCTAAACTAATCTTAGCTAGTTCATTCATGACATAATTAGCTCTAAAATGACATAATAACCTTAGATAGCTCTATAGAATGCCTAAATATGCTATAGTTAGCTCTAAAATGACATAATAACCTTGGATAGCTCAATAATGACATAATTAGCATACTTTGGTCAAAAATGGCATAATAATCTTGGTTACCTCGAAAATGACCTAAACTTAGCTTATTTTCCTCGAAAATGACATAATAACCTTTCTTAGCTCCAAAATGACCTATTTACATAGCAATATCATTCTTCATGCTAGCTTGAGCCCTTAACTAATATTTTGTTCCTCTCTCTCAGGCGCACCACCACAAGAAGCCTGTGCCAGGTCTGTTCGACCTCTATGGCATGGCCCATATGGCCCCGTACAAGAAGGCCAAGCCATTCACGGAGTCTGACCTAGATGATCCAGAGAACTTCACCAACAAGACCTCCCACCACAAGCTTGTGAAGTACAGACACGAGTGGAAGGCGAGGAAAGGGGAGGACTTTAACCCGAGCCAGGATCCTTTTGATACAGAGCTGGTGATGATATCTGGTGGCGGGAGGTCCCATGGCTCTCTAGCCATTGGTGATGGACTGATACTTTGTCCTAAGACTCTCCCGCAGATCAAGAAGCGCCTGAGTAGCTCTGATCCTGAGATAACACCTCGTGCACGGCCCGCGGAGATCACCATGGCGGTTAGTTATACGGACTCTCTCACCTTTCCTCCATTACATTGTGTGTGCGTCCGTCGATGATTACAATGCTAACGAGGAGTGGTGTGTTGCAGGCTATTGTTGAGAAAGAGAGATTGAAGACGAAGGAGCTTCTGGAGGAGGCACAAAGGGAGGCGGCGGAGAGGGAGAGGGAGATGGAGGAGAAGACGGCTAAGCTATTGGAGGAGGAGAGGAACCGGAACGATAGCGCTAACCGGGCCCTATACGAGCTCATCGTGGTACGTTTCTCGTGCATATTAGCCCAATCATGCACGTAATGTTCGCATTACTATCTAATATGACTAACTCGTGACAACCAAATGTGCAGAGCTTGTGCGAGAAAAACGGTTAGGCCCCTCCGCCGATGCCCCAGATTGCTCCGGCGACCACGGTGAGTTTGATTTGAATGGTCGTTGCTTACTACTATTCACATTTCAGTTTGCGAACTTGCTAACGAGACATTATGGGAAATGATCTTTGGTCTTCTTCTTCTTCTTCTAGTCTTCTTCTTCTCCTTCTTCTTCTTCTTCTTCTTCTTCTTCTTCTTCTTCTTCTTCTTCTTCTTCTTCTTCTTCTTCTTCTTCTTCTTCTTCTTCTTCTTCTAGTTTTCTTCTTCTTCTTCTCCAAAATGAAGTTAGCTCTAAGTTATATCAAAAATGGCATAATATGCTTAGTTAGGTCAAAAATGGCATAATTAGCTAGGTAAGCTCAAAAATGGCATTTTTCTTCTTATTTAGCCTATTTAGTCCATTTATGACATTATTTAGCCTATTTAGTCCACAAATGACATAATAAGATGAAGAAAATCAAGGAAGAGGAAGAACGAAGGATAGGAAGAAAAGAAAAGAAAGAAGAAGAAGAAAAGAAGAAGAAGAAGAACTCTTCTTCTTCTTTCTCTTCTTCTTCTTCTTTTTTTCTTCTTCTTCTTCTCTTCTTCTTCTTCTAGTTTTCTCTTCTTCTTCTTCTCCAAAATGAAGTAAGCTCTAAGTTATATCTCATAATATGCTTAGTTAGGTCAAAAATGGCATAATTAGCTGTAAGCTCAAAAATGGCATTTTTCTTCTTATTTAGCCTATTTAGTCCATTTATGACATAATTTAGCCTTTAGTCCACAAATGACATAATAAGATGAAGAAAATCAAGGAAGAGGAAGAAAGAAGGAATAGGAAGAAAAGAAGAAGAAGAAGAAGAAGAAAAAAGAAGAGAAAAAAAGAAGGAGAAGAAGAACTTCTTCTTCTTCTAGTCTTCTTCTTCTTCTTCTTCTTCTCTTCTTCTTCTTCTTCTAGTTTTCTTCTTCTTCTTCTTCTCCAAAATGAAGTAAGCTCTAAGTTATATCTCATAATATGCTTAGTTAGGTCAAAAATGGCATAATTAGCTAGTAAGCTCAAAAATGCATTTTTCTTCTTATTTAGCCTATTTAGTCCATTTATGACATAATTTATCTCTTTTTAGTCCACAAATGACATAATAAGATGAAGAAATCCAGGAAGAGGAAAAAAGAAGGAATAGGAAGAAAAGAAGAAGAAGAAAAGAAGAAGAGAAGAAGAAGAAGAAGAATTCTTCTTCTTGTTCTTCTTCTTCTTCTTCTTCTAGTCTTCTTCTTCTCTCTTCTCTAGTCTTCTTCTTCTTCTTCTTCTTCTTCTTCTTCTTCTTCTTCCAGTTTTCTTCTTCTTCTTCTCCAAAATGAAGTTAGCTCTAAGTTATATAAAAAATGGCATAATATGCTTAGTTCACTCAAAAAAGGCACAATTAGCTAGGTTAGCTCCATTTTACCTAAGTATGCTTACTTCTTCTTCTTTTCATTTTCTTCTTCTTCTTCTTCTTCTTCTAGTCTTCTTCTTCTAACTTTCTTGTTTCCATTTTGCAGATTTAATTCACTATATGGAAGCTTGCATGGATGCATGGAGTGCTTGTTTCTCTTATCTTTTTTTTGTTTGTATCGATGAAAAATGTGGAACTTGTTATATGGATGCATCGAACAATGTGTTGGATGAACATTGTGATATGTAATATGTATATATGGATGGAACTATGTTTCTTATGTATATATGTATGTTGTCATGGATGGAGATAGATATGTATATGTATATCTGTGTGTTGGATACATCATATATGTATATCTGTGTATGCCTGTGAAAAATATATATATATGTATATCTGTGTTTGAAACCCTGTCAAACTAAATGGATTCAAATAAAAACAGGGGATACATAGCCTCTTTGCTGTCTGCTAGCGGACGGCAAAGAGCTTTGTCGTCCGCTAGCAGACGGCAAAGAGGACACATGGCAGCTACCTGTGAAACCTGGGAACACTGGCTGCCTATTTGGTCACTTTGCCGTCTGCCGGCGGACGGCAAAGATTCAAATCACTTTGCCGTCTGCCAGCGGACGGCATAGCTGGCCACGTGGCAGCTTCCCAGTACTGCCTAGCTGAGCTGTTTGCCATCTGTCAGCGGACAGCAAAGAGCTTTGACTCTTTGCCGTCCGCTGGCAGATGGCAAAGAGCGCCGTTAACCCCCTAACGGCTCTCACGCCACCGCACTGTCGTCCGTTGTCTTTGCCGTCTGCTGGCCTTGGATGGCGGACGGCACAATCCTTTGCCGTCCGTTTCCAGGAAGCAGACGGCAAAGAAGGCCTTTGCTGGCACGTGTTCAGCTGGAAAGTTTGCCGTCTGCTGGCGGACGGCAAAGATGTTTGCCGTCCGTGATCCATACCTTTGCCGTCCGCCATGGCGGACGGCAAAGAAGCTGATCCTAGTAGTGTAATGGTAGATATGATTACTATGATGTGGAACGAATAGAAGAATTTGTTGCTTTTAAGGGTGCTTATGAAATTGAATCTTTGTTTGAAAGTATGAAGCTTTTGATGATGATGTTTATAGACCTGAAAATTTTACCATCCTTAAATATTGCTATGAAAATTATAAATACAATTCCGATATTGATATATTTATTGAGAAAGTCTCCGCTGTCCAAAAGAGACTAATATTTTGCAGGAGTCTATGGAAGAAGAAATTGATGAAACTGTGAGCTCATTGGGTGAAAAAGATGATGAGGAGAGCGAAGAACAAAAGGAGGAAGAGCGGATTAGCTACCCGTGCCCACCTTCTAGTGAGAGTAACTCTTCAACTCATACATTGTTTAATTTCCCTTCATGCTTACCGAAGGATGAATGCTATGATCTCGTTGATTCTTTTGAAATATCCCTTTTTGATGAACTTGATGATTGCTATGCTTGTTGTCGGTGCAACAAACCCTGGGTCTGTTGCCCAGACCGTGCACAGGCCCAAGATCAAGATTGCAACATCCAATACAAGGCCAAGACGAAGAGATGGGCTCTTTGAGGAATCAAAGGGCAGGATTGAGGAGACCAAGTCAAGCCAAGGAGCAAGACAGTGCTAAAGGGAAAACCTCCCTTGCTGGGCAGGAGAGCCTGGCAAGGTCAAGGTTGCCCCGGAAGCAAGCCTCAAGACCGCCCTAGCAGGCCTGCCGGGTCCTACGAAGGCAAAACACCATGCCAAGGCTTCATCGCCCCACCTCGCAGCAACACAAGTCATCGATCGGTGCGGTGTCAAGCACCAAGGTGACTAAGTGGCTGTCTTTTGCCACATGGCAGCCATTTCCTACAGGAATCGCCTCCAAATGACACCCGTCCAGCGACGTGTCATGCAGACAGGAGAGAAGGTGGCCAAACAGCCCGGCAAGGCATGCCGGGCAGGCCATGATGTGACACAAAGCAGCGCATTTAATGCGTTCTGCTCTGTCTGCAGAGCAGATATGATAGCACTGTTTGCTATCTAATCAGTACACAATGACTGATTTGCCACTGTGGTGACCCCTTGATCTATAAAAGGAGGCCCATGGCAACCATAGAAAGGATTCAGACCCTTGTACACTCGTACGCGCGTAGCTGCTCTCGCCCCAAGGCAACCCTGTCGGGCAAGAGCGCTGTGTTTTCCACCACCATCCACCATCAATCCACCAAAGCAGGAGTAGGGTTTTATGCCTCGCGGCGGCCCGAACCTGGGTAAAATTGCCCGTGTGATCTCTGCCGCACTGCGTTGCGCTCCTTCGCTCTTTGTGCAACGTGCTTAGTCCTCCTTCCGAACCAAAAGGGGCTCGTGGCCCCATAGGTGGCCGTGGTTTCCCACGACATCGTTGGCGCGCCAGGTAGGGGGAAGCGCTTGCGCGAACACGAGAAGTGTACGTAGCGCGTCATCTTCACCGCCATCTTCTTCATCAATGGCTCCATCGTCAATGGCGCCCAAGAAGAAGCCCGACGCCGCAGCTCGTCCATCCACCTCGAAGGCCCCGCCGCATGTGACCGCCGACGCCGCGGGAGCTACGGGGATGCCTAGGGGTGTGGACACTGCGGGGGACATGGTCGGCGCAGGCGGCGTCGTTACCACCTCCCCTGCGGCCGAAGCAGGAGCAGGAGGCACCGAAGAAGGACAACACCAACAACATCCCAGCGGCCACGCCCCACGAGGTACGGGAGGAGAGATCATTCCATCTGCACCTCCCCGTCTGGCCGAGGGGCACAGCCGCAGCGGGGGTACTCGCTCTGGGGGGAATCGCAACTCCCCGACCGCTCCCGCCACGGGTGCGACCGCAGAGCATGTGCCACCCCTGGAACGAGCCGACCCAGCCGCTACACTAAACGGAGCCGCTGGCCCTCAAGCGTCTCCACCTCGTCACCACGCCATCCAGGCGGCTGGCTCACGACGACGAGAGCACGGCACGACCGCTACCGGCACCGTCAAGAGCCGGGCGACGTTACGGTCTTCATCGACATCCATGCCAATCGCCGCTTCGGAGGCCATGGCGCGGGCCCAGCTGCTATTGAGATTTCCGCCGGCAGCCAATCAGATGGATGAGTGGAGAGCCA
This sequence comes from Thinopyrum elongatum, assembly GCA_011799875.1. Classification (NCBI taxonomy): domain Eukaryota; kingdom Viridiplantae; phylum Streptophyta; class Magnoliopsida; order Poales; family Poaceae; genus Thinopyrum; species Thinopyrum elongatum. The sequence continues at coordinate 478,605,197 of CM022298.1, read as the reverse complement.
CCATTCAGAGTCTGATTGGCTTCGCCGAGGCGGGAGGATCGCAGCGGGCTGGCCCGCCATGGCCTCCCCAGGCAACGACAACGGCCCACGCTGCTGGCCGTGCGGAAGGGGCCACTCCTACGGTGAAGTCCCCTCCACGGCAGCCAGCGCGGGAGCCGTGCAACCAAGAACACGATGACTACTCGATGACTTCGTCCGACCCTCGAGCGCGTCAAGGACAACAGCGAGTCCTGGAGGACAGGCAGAGGGAAGGCGCGCGTGTCACCACCAAGCGACACCGCGACGCCCGCCGCCAGTCCGACAGGCGCGATGGTCCCGACATCGACGAGCCCGCACTCGCTGAAGGTGGGTACCTGCCTTTCGAGGCTGGGTGCCCTGCCTTCACCCGCGAGCTGCGGCAAGTCCATTGGCCGTCCACTCGCATGTTCAAGTCGGAGATACCAGAGAAGTATGATGGGAGACTGAACCCGGCAGAGTTCTTGAGCATCTACACCATCGTTGTTCAAGCTGCCAGGGGAAGAGATGAGAAGGTATTCGCCAACTACTTCCCTTTGGCACTCAAGCCAAATGTGAGGTCTTGGCTGATGCACCTACCGGAGAACTCCATTTCGACCTGGGCTGACCTGTGCCATGAGTTTGTTGGCGCCTTCATGGGCGGCCATCAAGAACCAGGGCAGCCCAGCGACTTGCAGCTTCTCCCTCAGAAGGAAAGAGAGAGCCTGCGGAAATACATGCAGAGGTTCAGCTGAGTCCACAGGAATATTCCAGACATCCACCCGGCAGCTGTGATAGCTGCGTTCCAGTCCAACGTGCGCAATCGTCGGATACATTCCAAGATTAACATTCGATTGCCCAAGACTGTGAAGGATCTTTACACTCTGGTGGATAAGTGTGCTCAAATAGAGGAGGGGAGGAAGCTCCCCGGAGAAGAGGATGGCATCGACATCGATTCGGAGGACGATGACGAGGCCACCAGTCAAAAGAAGAAGAACAAGAAGCACAACAAAAGGTGCAAGGATAAAGCAGTGATGACCGTTGAGGGATCGGGCATGCCTAGTACTGGCTAGAAAGCCAAGGTTGAGATACCGGCAAGGAAGTTGCCGTGTGCACTGATTGCCGGGAAGCCGCGGCTGCCGAGAAGGCTAGGAAAGGCAATGGCCCGTACTGCAAGATCCATCAAACCAAGGGCCACGATCTCCAAGAGTGTCATCAGGTTGAGCAGCTTGTCAAGAAGCAGAGGGCTGAATATGAGAAGCGAGATAAAGAGAAAGGCCAAAATGGCGCTGGTGGAAAGGGCCGGGGTGGCGGAGCAAGCCGCCCTTGCAAGGCTCCTCAGAATCAAGGGAAACCTGCCAGAGGCCGTGAGGAGGATTGCAACGATGAGAGTGATGGAGGAGATGAAGAGGAAACCAGCGAGCAGGAATTCCAGAAAGCCACTGACGCCCTGTGCATTGACGGGGGTGCATCTTTGCACTCCTCCCACCGCCAACTTAAACGGTGAGCACGTGAAGTCAATGCCGTGGAGCCAGCGGCAGACTCTCGGAGGCCGTTCAAGTGGTCCCGCACGCCCATCATCTTCGACGAAGAGGACCACCCTGACCGCACCATCGCAGTAGGGTGCTTGCCATTGTTGGTATCACCAACAATCCGCAACCTCAAGGTCACAAATATGTTGGTTGACGGCGGGGCCGGGTTGAATCTGATTTCTTCAAAGGTCATCAGCAAACTCCAGATAGCAGAAGAAGAGCTCAAGGTTACTAGTACGTTTCAAGGAATCAACCCCGGCAGGAGTCGTCCTAAGAGGAAAATCACATTGCCGATGACATTTGGGGGAGAGTTGAATTACTGGACTGAGAAGATCGTGTTTGATGTGGTTGACCTCCCCCTGCCATACAATGGAATCCTTGGTCGCCTAGCTCTGGCCAAATTCATGGGGGCATCCCACTATGCCTACAAAACCTTGAAGATGCCAGGGCTGGTGGGCGTCATTTCTATTACATCAGACAAGAAGGACGCAATTATTTGCATGGACAAGATGTACCAGGAAGCAGTCGCGGCAGAGGCCACTGAAGCTGCAATCCCCGCCAAGGAAAGTAATGGAAAGAAGGAGGCTAACAGAGACGCCGGCAAGGAATCCGGGAAGCGTACCTCTTTGAGGTATGCTACGCCTGTTGATGACTTGCCGGAGAGTTCCAATAGCAAGAGATCCAAGGCTTCTGCACCCGATGTGAAAAAAGTCCCGGCAGGGCTGGCTGGCGCTGATGGTACTTTCACTATCAGTGCCACCCTCGATGACAAATAGGAAAGCGCGCTCATTGCCTTCCTGCGGGCGAATGTCGATGTGTTTGCCTGGCAACCATCTGACATCCCCGGTGTTCCCAGGGAGGTAATCGAGCACCACCTTGTTGTCTGCCCACATGCCCGGCCTGTCAAGCAGAAGGTCCAGAAGCAAGCTTTGGAGCGGCAACAGTTTATTGCCGAGGAGATCAAGAAACTTGAGACAGCTGGTCTGGTTAGAGGAGTGTTGCATCCAACGTGGTTAGCAAATCCTGTGGTGGTACGCAAAGCTAATGGGAAGTGGAGGTTGTGCATAGATTTTACGGATCTGAACAAGGCATGCCCGAAGTACCCATTTCCCTTGCTGCGCATCGACCAGATTGTGAATTCCACCTCCGGGTGTGACCTACTTTCTTTCCTGGATGCCTACTCTGGATATCATCAGATCTTCATGTCCAAGGAAGACGAAGAGAAGACCGCGTTCATCACCCCATGTGGCACATACTGCTTCGTGTGGATGCCTTTCGCGTTGAAGAGCGTCGGGTCCACTTTCGCAAGAGCAGTCCAGATTGGTTTCGAGTCACAGTTGCACAGAAACATTGAGGCTTATATGGATGATATTGTGATCAAGACCAAGGACAGATCAACCCTCATTCGGGATTTAGAAGAGACGTTTGCTAATCTGCGCAAGATCAACTTGAAGCTAAACCCGGAGAAGTGTGTGTTTGGCGTCCCTTCCGGCAAGCTACTTGGCTTCTTTGTGTCCCACCGGGGGATAGAGGCCAACCCCGACAAGATCAGGGCTATCGAGCAGATTCAAGCACCCAAGACAGTCAAGGACGTGAGGTGTTTGACTGGGTGTGTTGCCACGCTTAGCAGATTCATTTCCAAGTTTGCCGAGCGTGCCTTGCCATTCTTCAAGATTTTGAAAAAGGCAGGATCCATGGAGTGGACCCCAGAGGCAGACGCTACACTGCAAGATTTGAAGGCCTACCTTTCCTCTGTGCCCACTTTGGTCGCTCCAAAACCTCAAGAGCCGTTGCTGCTATACTTGGCGGCAACTAATCAATTGGTTAGCGCAGCACTGGTGGCGCAGCGGGAAGTGGATGAAGCAGCAAAAATAGCTGGTGTGCCTCCCGGGGAGGAAAGTGAGCACACCCCGGCAAGGTCAGATGCAGATCAAGATGGAGAAGAGCAAAGCAGCGGAAGCATCTCTATGGTCGTGGCAAAGAAGAAAGTGCTGTAGCGCCTAGTATACTTCGTCAGCTCCCTGTTACAGGGGGCTAGATCCAGGTACTTTGGCGTGCAAAAATTGATTTTTGGCCTTGTCATGGCCTCAAGAAAACTGCGCCACTACTTCCAAGCCCACGAGATTATAGTTGTCACCCGTTTCCCTTTACAATGGATACTCCGAAACCCTGAGGCTATCGGCAGGATAGTGGAGTAGGCTTTGGAGTTATCCAGCTTTGGTTTGAAGTTTGAGAGCACATCAACTATTCAGAGCAGAGCGTTGGCAGAGTTTATTGCAGAATGGACGCCAACTCCTGACGAAGAGGTGTTGCAGACAGTTATTCCCGGCAAGGAAGTGCCCCAAGAATGGATCATGAATTTCGATGGTGCCTTCTCCCTACAAGGTGCGGGGCTGGCGTGTTTCTCGTTGCTCCCACTGGAGAGCACCTGAAGTACGTCGTCTAGATGCATTTTCCCTGGGAGGAGGCTACCAACAATACAGCAGAGTATGAAGGGCTGCTTGCCGGGCTCAGAGTTGCAATAGAACTGGGGATCAATAAGTTGATCATCCGCGGAGACTCACAACTTGTGGTGAGACAAGTCAACAAGGATTACCAAAGTCCATTGATGGGGGCATACGTTGAGGAAGTGATAAGTTGGAGGAGCGCTTCGACGGATTGCAAACAGGGCACGCACCCCGTGCAAAAAACAGCATTGCTGATCATCTGTCAAAGTGCGCTGCGCAAAAGCTCCCTGTGGAACCAGGAACTTTTGTTCTCCATCTAACTCAGCCCTCATTATCCCCGACGACAATGGCCAGAAAGAGGAGGAAACTGGGCTCCGGCAAGCCTCTCCCGGTAGAACCATCCGAGGATCCCGGCAGAAAGCTTGTCGGGTGCAACTCCCCTTCGGTCACTGAGCTGCATCCTCCTGCCAGGCCACCGGTCCTCGCGGTCAAGGATTGCACTCTCACGAATGAGGAGGTGCCGTTAGTCCTCGTTGCCGAGCCACAGGCTCCGTCTTGGGCACGACACATAGTCCATTTCTTCCAAACTAGAGAACTTCCCGAAGAGCAAGAAGAAGCTGAAAGAGTAGCCCGGAGGGCCAGTATGTATCATTTCATTGACGACACACTGTACAGAAGGAGGCCCAATGGTGTGAAATTGAAGTGCATTGGCCGGGAAGGAGGAAAGGAACTACTGGCGGAGATACACAAGGGTATGTGCGGCTCCCACATTGGATCAAGGGCGTTGGTTGGGAAAGCTTTCCGGCAAGGATTCTACTGGCCCACAGCCCTCCAAGATCCAGTCGAGCTTGTCACCAAGTGTGAAGCCTGCCAGTTCCATTCCAAGAATATCCACCTGCCTGCCCAAGCTCTTCAGGTAATCCCTTTGTCATGGCCATTTTCCGTTTGGGGGCTCGATATCCTTGGCCCTTTCCCCCGTGCTGCCGGGGGCTTTGAATTCTTGTTCATTGCAATCGACAAGTTTACAAAGTGGCCGGAAGTAGAGCCCATGAGAAAGGTGACTGCTCAGTCAGCTATCAAGTTCTTGAAAGGATTGGTGTGCCGCTTCGGAGTTCCTGCACGGATCATCACTGACAACGGCACCCAGTTCATGAGTCGCGCCTTCATGCAATACGTTCATGCCCTCGGGAGCAAAATCTCGTTCGCCTCTGTGGCCCTTCCAAGGAGCAATGGGCAAGCTGAGAGGGTGAGTGCTGAAGTGTTGCGAGGACTCAAGACGAGAACATTTGATAGGCTGCAGAAGTGTGGCAGGCGGTGGATCGATGAGCTGCCGGTGGTTCTTTGTTCCCTCAGAACGACACCAAATCGAGCTACCAGGCAGACTCCCTTCTCCCTAGTCTATGGGGCAGAAGCAGTTATCCCCATGGAACTCATTTATGGGTCATCTCGAGTGCTTGCCTACGATGAAGTAGCGCAAGATCAGCACCGGCGTGCCGACGCTGTGCTACTCGAGGAGAACCGTCTCCAAGCTGCTACGCGTGCCACACGCTATCAGCAAGCCCTGCGTCACTATCACAGCCGCATGTTTCATGCCCGGTGTTTTGAGGAAGGCGACCTTGTCCTTAGGCGCGTTCAGTCCGCCAAGGGTGCAAACAAGTTTATGCCGAAGTGGGAAGGCCCTTACCGGGTAGTACGAGTCACCAGACCTGGCGCAGTCCGTCTGGAGACCGGAGATGGCATTCAGTTGCAAAACTCATGGAACATTGAGCATCTCCGCAAGTTCTACCCGTAAGGCGCGGCTGTCGAGCCCTGCCCAGTAGCCACCCTTTTGTACAGGCCTTGCCTCTGTTGCATGTAACCCCTTGTACAAAGCCAGGCACAGACCCTGAGCAACAGAGAAATAAATGAAGTGCTGGGGGGGCCCCGACAAATTGCATGCATGCATAAGCATATCATGAGCATTGCATGTTCATGTAGATAAGATCGCATGAGGCATCATTTTCATCTGCATCAAACTACAGGCTCCTACCGTGGATTCGGTCAAGAAAAAGGAGAAGAGAAGACAAGCCTACATCGGGATCCCCGGCAAGCCCAAACAGATAAGTTCTCTCTCTTATCCATACGCGTTCTGTAAGTAAAAACTTGTGCATAGGAAAACTTCACCGCTTTCAAAACATAGGTGCTCCCGTCCCTTGACTCGAACGTTGCTTCGGTCGGGGTGGTTGTAGTGGCCTTTGGCGAGAAAGTTGGAGGGGGGCTGGTCCCTCTTTACAATTTGTGCCCGGCAGGCCCAGCCCCGCGGCAGCAAACTGAGGGTACCGGCAGGATAGCCTACCGGGGAAAAACTTGTTTACTTGAGCGTATAGAGGCATTCTCCCTCTGCATGGACATGTTACATGCACAAGTGCCGGGCAAGGTTTTTCTTTTTCATTAATATGCTGATCAACAAGTACATACCTTACAGAACACAGACATGGATAAAAGAGATTACATTATTTAGACTAAAGTTTGGCAAAAGCCTACATATTTTAGATTGAAAAAAGATAAGTGCCCCGTGATGCCCTTTCTTGCCCCTCCCCTTCTAGGCACTGCGGCAGGAGGTGAAGAGGGCAAAAGGAGCGCCTGGGCAGAAGCCCAGCCTGACCCCGTCGGGTCCCCTGATGAGGAGCCTGGCGAGAGCGGGAGGGCGCGAGCGAAGGTGATGGTGAAGATATCGGCGAAGACGACCCGCCAACCGCCACCACCAGGGCCAGCAGGACGCGGTAGGGCGAATGAAGCTGCAGCCCTGGAGGAAGCCTGCCAGGGTCCAGCTGGAAGGAACTACCGTCCCTCTCCGCCAACTCGAGAAGATCGGGCCCCCGCTCTGGCACTCTCTCACACCACGCGCCTCCGTTACCTACCCCGCTCAATGCATGCAGCATACGTGGCCGGGGATAAGGGCGTGGTGGGAAGAGAGAATTGGCAGTTACTCGCCCGTGTGTTAAAGTCATTCATGGGCCATTACAAGAATGGCCCTACCACAATTGGCGTTACGCGACGGGCGGAAGAACCAGAAACCGACTTGGGCTCAGATTAATGAAGAAGCAAATAAGATCTCAAAGGACAAGCAGCTATTTCCCCCTCGCCTGTGCACAAGTTAGGGCCTACCCCGACGACGCCCGGCAGCGCGTTCGGGCCAGGCCCGGGGGCTTCTGTCAGTGCAACAAACCCTGGGTCTGTTGCCCAGACCGTGCACAGGCCCGAGATCAAGATTGCAACATCCAATACAAGGCCAAGATGAAGAGATAGGCTCTTTGAGGAATCAAAGGGCAGGATTGAGGAGACCAAGTCAAGCCAAGGAGCAAGACACCGCTAAAGGGAAAACCTACCTTGCCGGGCAGGAGAGCCTGGTGAGGTCAAGGTTGCCCCGAAAGCAAGCGTTAAGACCGCCCCGGCAGGCCTGCCGGGTCCTACGAAGGCAAAACACCCCGCCAAGGCTTCGCCGTCCCACCTCGCAGCAACGCAAGTCATCGATCGGTGCGGTGTCAAGCCCCAAGGTGACTAAGTGACTGTCTTTGGCCACAAGGCAGCCATTTCCTACAGGAATTGCCTCCAAATGACACCCGTCCAGCGACATGTCATGCAGACAGGAGAGAAGGTGGCCAAACAGCCCGGCAAGGCGTGGCGGGCAGGCCATGATGTGACGCTAAGCGGCGCATTTAATGTGTTCTGCTCTGTCTGCAGAGTAGATATGATAGCACTGTTTGCTATCTAATTAGTACACAATGACTAATTTGCCACTGTGGTGACCCCCTTTATCTATAAAAAGAGACCCATGGCAACCATAGAAAGGATTCAGACCCTTGTACACTCGTACGCGCGTAGCTGCTCTCGCCCCAAGGCAACCCTACCGGGCAAGAGCGCTGCATTTTCCACCACCATCCACCATCAATCCACCAAAGCCAGAGTAGGGTTTTACGCCTTACGGCGGCCCGAACCTGGGTAAAACTTCCCATGTGATCTCTGCCGCGCTGCGCTCCTCCGCTATTTGTGCAACGTGCTCAGTCCCATTGCCGAACCAAAAGGGGCTCGTGGCCCCATAGGTGGCCATGGTTTCCCATGACACTTGTGGCCAAGATGCCAATATGAATTATGCTTATGGAGATGAACTTGCTATAGTTCCTTATGTTAAGAATGAAATTGTTGCTATTGCACCCACACATGATAGTCCTATTATCTTTTTGAATTCTCCAAACTACACTATATCGAAGAAGTTTGTTCTTATTAAGGATTATATTGATGGGTTCCTTTTACCGTTGCACATGATAATTTTGATGAATGTAATATGCATGTGCTTGCTGCTCCTACTTGCAATTATTATGAGAGAGGAAATATATCTGCACCTCTTTATGTTTCCAACACGATAAAATTGCAAGAAACTGCTTATGCTATGTATTGGCCTTTACTTGATGTGCATGAATTGTTCTTGTATGACATGCCGATGCATAGGAAGAGAGTTAAACTTCATCATTGCATGATATATGTTGCTTTGTGCTCACTACTAAATGCCAAATCATTGTTAATTAAAATTGGCATTGATATACCTTGGGATCCGGGTGGATTCATTACTTGAGCACTTTTATGCCTAGCTTAATGGCTTTAAAGAAAGCGCTACCAGGGAGACAACCCAGAAGTTTTAGAGAGTCATTTATTTCTGTTGAGTGCTTTTATAAAGTTTAAAAACAAAAAAATATAGAGGGGAACTTAAAACTTCACAAAAAGAAAAGTGAAAGTGAGAGGGACGAGCATTGTGAAAGTGAGAGCTAGCCTTGAACTTTGTTCATGCCCATGGAAACTTTGTGAATCTTAATTACAAAAACTTTTCAACAAAAATAATTATCCCCTTGTACAAATCCATTGTATTATAAAAATAATGTGCCAAGATTTGCCTTCAGGATGATTAGTTTGCTTGTTGGTATGTGCGGTGCAAAAACAAAAACTTTGGCTGTAGTGCGTGATTTTACATTTTTTACTGGAATGTCGAAAGTTTCTGAAACTTTTTGCACAGTATTTATATACAATTTTTTTATTTTTTCCTAATGTTTAAGAATTTTTGGAGTACCATAATTATAGTAGGTGTTCAGATTGCTACAGACTGTCCTGTTTAAGACAGATTCTGTTTTTGACGCATTGTTTTGCTTGTTTTGATGAAACTATCGATTTTTATCGATGGTATAAGCCATGGAAGAGTTATAATATAGTAGCTACAATGCAAAAACAAAATATGAATTGGTTTTCAATAGTACTTAGAGTAGTGATTTACATTATTATACTAATGGATCTTACCGAGGTTTCTGTTGAGTTTTGTGTGGATGAAGTGATCAAAGATCGAGGAGGTCCCGATATGAGAAGAAGGAGAAGAGGCAAGAGCTCAAGCTTGGGGATGCCCAAGGCACCCCAAGTAAATATTCAAGGAGACTCAAGCATCTAAGCTTGGGGATGCCCCGGAATGCATCCCATCTTTCTTCAACAAGTATCGGTATGTTTTCATCTTCGTTTCGTTCATGTGATATGTGTGAATCTTGGAGCGTCTTTTGTGTTTTTTTTTCATTTTTATTTTATGCACCATGCTGGTATGAGATAGTCCATGGTTGATTTATAGAATGCTCATTGCACTTCACTTATATCTTTTGAGTATGGCTTTATAGAATGCTTCATGTGCTTCACTTATATCGTTTGAAGTTTGGATTGCCTGTTTCTCTTCACAAAGAAAACCGTTATTTGTAGAATGCTCTTTTGCTTAACTTATGCTTATTAGAGCATGGTATTTTGTAGAAAGAATTAAACTCTCTTGCTTCACTTATATCTATTTAGAGAGTCAACGGGAATTGGTCAATTGCATGGTTAGTCATAAAATCCTACATAAAACTTATGGATCACTGAATATGATATGTTTGATTCCTTGCAATAGTTTTGCGATATAGAGATGGTAATATGTGGGAGGTACTAGTAAATGGTTGTGGTTAGTAAGAATATTGGTGTTAAGGTTTGTGATTCCCGAAGCATGCACATATAGTCTCTCGTTATGCTATGAAGTTGGAGCATGATTTATTATTGATTGTCTTCCTTATGAATGGCGGTCGGGGACGAGCGATGGTCTTTTCCTACCAATCTATCCCCCTAGGGACATGCGTAGTAGTACTTTGCTTCGAGGGCTAATAAAGTTTTGCAATAAGTATATGAGTTCTTTATGACTAATGTGAGTCCATGGATTATACGCACTCTTACCTTTCCGCAATTTGCTAGCCTCTATGGTACCATGCATTGCCCTTTCTCACCTCGAGAGTCGGTGCAAACTTCACCGGTGCATCCAAACCCTGTGATATGATACGCTCTATCACACATAAGCCTTATTATATCTTCCTCAAAACAGCCACCATACCAACCTATTATGGCCTTTCCATAGCCATTCCGAGGTATATTGCCATGCAACTTCCACCGCTTCCGTTTTGATGACTTGAGCATTCATTGTCATATTGCTTTGCATGATCGTAAGATAGCTAGCATGATATTTCCATGGCTTGTCCATTTTTTGATATCGTTGTTATGCTAGATCATTGCACATCCTGGTACACTGCCAGAGGCATTCATATAGAGTCATACTTTGTTCTAGGTATCAAGTTGTAATTTTTATTTCTTTTGAGTTATAAGTAAATAGAAGTGTGATGATCATCATTATTCATTTTTAGAGCATTGCCCCAGTGAGGAAAGGATGATGGAGACTATGATTCCCCCACAAGTCGGGTTGAGACTCCGGACAATGAGAGAAAAGAAAAAAAGAAAAAGAAAAAATAAGAAAAAATAAGAAAAGAAAAGAAAAAAAACAAAGAGAGAAGGGGCATGCTAGTTCCACACTTGTGCTTCAAAGTAGCACCATGTTTTTCATATAGAGAGTCTCCTATGTAGTCACTTTCATATACTAGTGGGAATTTTTCATTATAGAACTTGGCTTGTATATTCCGATGATGGGCTTCCTCAAATGCCCGAGGTCTTCATGAGCAAGCAAGTTGGATGCACACCCACTTAGTTTTCATATTGAGCTTTCATACACTTATAGCTCTTAGTGCATCCGTTGCGTGGCAATCCCTACTCCTCGCATTGATATCAATTGATGGGCATCTCCATAGCCCGTTGGTTAGCCGCGTCGATGTGAGACTTCCTTACTTTTTTGTCTTCTCAATATTTACTCCTATCATCATACTCTATTCCACCTATAGTGCTATATCCATGGCTTGCGCTCATGTATTGCGTGAGGGTTGAAAAAGCTGAAGCACGTTAAAAAGTATGAACCAATTGCTCGGCTTGTCATCGGGGTTGTGCATGATAAATACTTTGTGTCGAGAAGACAGAGCATGACAAGAGTATATGATTTTGTAGGGATAGCTTTCTTTAGCGTTGATATTTTGAAAGACATGATTGTTTGTTGGGATGCCTGAGTATTGATGTCTTTATGTCAAATTATAGACTATTGCTTTGAATCACTTATGTCTTAATGTGCATGCCATGATTAGACATATGATCAAGTTTATGCTAGGTAGCATTCCACATCAAAAAATTATCTTTTTTATCATTTACCTACTCGAGGACGAGCAGGAATTAAGCTTGGGGATGTTGATACATCTCCGTCGTATCTATAATTTTTGATTGTTTCATGCCAATATTATACAACTTTCACATATTTTTGGCAATATTTTATATGATTTATTGGACTAACCTATTGATCTAGTGCCAAATGCCAGTTCCTGTTTTTTGCATATTTTTTGTTTCACAGAAAATCCGTATCAAACGAAGTCCAAATGCGATAAAAATTTACGGAGAATTATTTTGGAATATATGTGATTTTTGGGACTTGGAATCAACGCAAACGGGGGCCCACAGCCCCCACAAGACACCAGGGCGCGCCTCAGGGGCCAGGCGCGCCCTGGTGGGTTGTGCCCTCCTCGGATGTCAGTTGGAGCTCTACTTCGGGCAGAAGGAAGCTTATATCCAGAAAAAAATCGTGCTAAAATCTCAGCGCAATCGGAGTTACGGATCTCCGGGAATATAAGAAACGGTTTTCGGCCAGATCTGGGGAACGCGAAACAGAAGAGAACAGAGAGGGAGATCCAATCTCGGAGGGGCTCCCGCCCCTCCGCCGCCATGGAGGCCATGGACCAGAGGGGGAACTCTCCTCCCATCTAGGGGGGAGGCCAAGGAAGAAGAAGAAGGAGGGGGGCTCTCTCCCCCTCTCTCCCGGTGGCGCCGGAGTGCCGCCGGGGCAAGGATCATGACGGCGATCTACATCAACAATCTTGCTACCGTCTACACCAACTTTCTCCCCCTCTATGCAGCGGTGTAACACCTCTTCTCCCCGCTGTAATCTCTACTTAAACACGGTGCTCAACTCCATATATTATTTCCCAATGATATTTGGCTATCCTATGATGTTTGAGTAGATCCGTTTTGTCCTATGGGTTAATCGTGATCTTGGTTGGTATGAGTGTATATTTTATTTATGGTGCTGTCCTACGGTGCCCTCCGTCTCACGTAAACATGAGGGCCCCTACTGTAGGGTGTTGCAATATGTTCATGATTCGCTTATGGTGGGTTGCGAGAGTGACAGAAGCTTAAACCCGAGTAAGTGGGTTGTTGCGTATGGGATAAAAAGGACTTGATACATAATGCTATGGTTGGGTTTCATGACCTTAATGATCTTTAGTAGTTGCGGATGCTTGCTAGGGGTCCAATCATAAGTGCATATGATCCAAGTAGAGAAAGTATGTTGGCTCATGCCTCTCCCTCATATAAAATTACAAGGATGATTACCGGTACTTGTTATCGATTGCCTAGGGACAAATGACTTTCTTATTGACAAAAGCTATCTACTTTTATTACCTTGCAATTTATTCATAGTTTTATTCTCGCAAAGTACTCGTAGTTTTATTCTTGCAAAATAGTTTCATACTTGTTCTAGGTAAAGCAAACGTTAAAGTGTGTGTAGAGTTGTATCGGTGGTCGATAGAACTTGAATATTTGTTCTACCTTTAGCTCCTCGTTGGGTTCGACACTCTTATTTATCGAAGAAGGCTACAAACAATCCCCTATACTTGTCGGTTATCAAGCACCGCTCCCAATTTCATAGCCATGAACGCGTGAATGATATACTCCAACAGTCAGTCCATTGAAACTTATCAAACCCACAATGCGCCGACTGCTTGTTCTTGAATGCCAGACCAAATTTCTCACGGCTCATCTTCATGTCTCGTGTGTTTTTAAGGTAGGACATGCAGTCGGGGTTGCAGGATTGCATGGAGATGTGACTGGCCAACGTGTTAACAGAGGATGTGGGGGGGTTTGAAGTAGTGGAGCAACGAGAAGAGGCTGGTTTTTCTCCGTGATGTAGTACTAGTATTTTGTATCTCTGTTCATGAGTGATGGATCTTCGAGAAAATCTTGCATATGATCCTGGAGATTGCCAATTGAAAGTAGCTCGGCTATGTTTATTGTTTGTAGTAGTAGCAGATATTTGTTTTCAAATGTAAATGTGGGAGCACCACTCCCAATTTCATAGCCATGCAAGTCTGAATGATATACTCCAACAATCAGTACTTTGAAACTTATCGAACCCACAACGCGCCGACTGCTTGTTCCTGAATGCCAGACCAAATTTCCCATGACTCATCTCCGTGTCTCGTGTGTGTTTACGGCAGGACATGCCGTGGGGCTCACATGATAGCATGGAGATGTGGCTGGCCAGGGTGTCAACAAAGAATGAGGGGCGGGGGGCGGGGGGGGGGGGGGGAGGAGTTCAAGTAGCGAAGCAACAAGAAGAGGCCATTTTTTCCCCGTGATGTAGTACTAGTATGTTGTATCTCTGTGCATGAGTGATGGATCTCCGTGTAGCTTGCCAATTGAACGTAACTCGGCTATGTTTATTGTTTGTAGTAGTAGCAGACATTTGTTTTCAAATGTAAATGTGGGAGCACCACTCCCAATTTCATAGCCATGAAAGTCTGAATGATATACTCCAGTAGTCAGTACTTTCAAACTTAACAAACCGACAACGCGCTGAGTGCTTGTTCCTGAATACGAGACTAAATTTCTCATGGCTCATCTCCTTGTCGTGTGTGTTTATGGTAGGACATGCAGTTGGGGTCGCAGGGTAGCATGGAGATATGGCTGGCCAGTGTGTTAACACAGGATGAGGGGGGGGGGTTGAAGTAGTGGAGCAACGAGAGGAGGCTGGTTTTTCTCCATGATGTTGTACTAGTATGTTGTATCTCTGTGCATGAGTGATGGATCTTCTAGAAATTTCTTGTTTATGATCCTGGAGCTTGCCAATTGAACGTAGCTCGGCTATGTTTAATATTTGTAGTAGTAGCAGACATTTGTTTTCAAATGTAAATGTGGGAGCACCGCTCCCAATTTCATAGCCATGAACATGTGAATGATATACTCCAACAGTCAGTACTTTGAAACTTATCAAACCCACAACGCGCCGACTGCTTGTTCCTGAATGCCAGACCAAATTTTTCATGGCTCATCTCCGTGTTTCGTGTGTGTTTACGGCAGGACATGCAGTTGGGTCGCAGGATAGCATGGACATGTGGCTGGCCAGCATGTTAACAGAAGATGGGGGGGTTGAAGTAGCGCAGCAACGAGAAGAGGCTGGTTTTTCTCCATCATGCAGTACAAGTATGTTCATCTCTGTGCATGAGTGATGGATCTCCGAGAAAATTTTTATATGATCCTGGGGCTTGCCAATTGAACGTAGCTCGGCTATGTTTCATATTTGTAGTAGTAGCAGACATTTTTTTTCAAATGTAAATGTGGGAGCACCGCTCCCAATTTTATAGCCATGAACGTGTGAATGATATACTCCAACAGTCCGTCCTTTGAAACTTATCAAATCCACAACGTGCTGACTGCTTGTTCTTGAATGCCATACCAAATTTCTCATGGCTCATCTTCGTGTCCCATGTGTGTTTACGATAGGACATGCAGTCGGGGTCACAGGATAGCATGGAGGTGCGACTAGCCAGCGTGTTAATAGAGGATGAGGGGGGGGGGTTGAAGTAGTGGAGCAACGAGAAGAGGCTGGTTTTTCTCTGTGATGTAGTACTAGTATGTTGTATCTCTGTTCGTGAGTGATGGATCTCCGAGAAATTTTTGCATATGATCCTGGAGCTTGCCAATTGAACGTAGCTCGGCTATGTTTAATGTTTATATTAGTAGTAGACATTTGTTTTCAAATGTAAATGTGGGAGCACCTCTCCCAATTTCATAGCCATGCAAGTCTGAATGATATACTCCAACAGTCAATACTTTGAAATTTATCAAACCCACAACGCGCTGACTGCTTGTTCCTGAATGCCAGACCAAATTTCTCATGGCTCATCTCCGTGTCTCGTGTGTGTTTACCGCAGGACATGCAGTGGAGGTCACAGGATAGCATGGACATGTGGCTGGCCAGTGTGTCAACAAAGAATGAGGGGGGGGGGGGGGTCAAGTAGCGAAGCAACAAGAAGAGGCCGGTTTTTCCCCGTGATGTAGTACTAGTATGTTGTATCTCTGTGCATGAGTGATGGATCTCCGTGTAGCTTGCCAATTGAATGTAGCTCGACTATGTTGATTGTTTGTAGTAGTAGTAGTAGACATTTGTTTTCAAATGTAAATGTAGGAGCACCACTCCTAATTTCATAGCCATGAAAGTCTGAATGATATACTCCAGCAGTCAGTCCTTTGAAACTTAACAAACCCACAACTCGTTGATTGCTTGTTCCTGAATATGAGACCAAATTTCTCATGGCTCATCTCCTTGTCGTGTGTGTTTACGGTAGGACATGCAGTTGGGGTCGCAGGGTAGCATGGAGATGTGGCTGGCCAGCGTGTTAACATAAGATGGGGGGGGGGGGTTTGAAGTAGTGGAGCAACGAGAAGATGCTGGTTTTTCTCCGTGATGTTGTACTAGTATGTTGTATCTCTTTGGATGAGTGATGGATCTCCGAGAAAAAAAAATTATGATCTTGGAGCTTGCCAATTAAACGTAGCTTGGTTATGTTTAATGTTTTTAGTAGTAGCACACATTTGTTTTCAAATGTAAATGTGGGAGCACCACTCCCAATTTCATAGCCATGAAAGTCTGAATGATATACAACAACAGTTAGTCCTTTGAAACTTATCAAACCCACAACGCGACGACTGCTTGTTCCGGAATGCCAGACAAATTTCTCATAGCTCATCTCCGTGTTTTGTGTGTGCTTACGGCAGAACATGCAGTTGGGGTCACAGGATAGCATGGAGATATGGTTGGCGAGCGTGTCAACAAATAATGAGGGGGGGGGGGGGGTTCAAGTAGCAGAGCACAAGAAGAGGCCGGTTTTTCCCCATGATGTAGTACTAGTATGTTGTATCTCTATGCATGAGTGATGGATCTCCGTGTAGCTTGCCAATTGTACGTAGCTTGGTTATGTTTATTGTTTGTAGTAGTAGCAGACATTTGTTTTCAAATGTAAATGTGGGAGCACCACTCCCAATTTCATAGCGATGAAAGTCTGAATGATATACTCCAACAGTCAGTCCTTTGAAACTTATAAAACCCACAACGCACCGACTGCATGTTCCTGAATGCCAGAACAAATTTCTCATTGCTCATCTTCGTGTTTCGTGTGTGTTTACGGCAGGACATGCAGTTGGGGTCGCAGGATAGCATGGACATGTGGCTGGCCAGCGTGTTAACAGAAGATGAAAGGGGGGGGTTGAAGTAGCGGAGCAACGAGAAGAGGCTGGTTTTTCTCTATCATGTCATACTAGTATGTTGCATCTCTGTGCATGAGTGATGGATCTCCGAGAAAATTTTGTATATGATCATGGAGCTTGCCAATTGAACGTAGCTCGGCCATGTTTAATATTTTTAGTAGTAGCAGACATTTGTTTTCAAATGTAAATGTGGGAGCACCGCTCCCAATTTCGTAGCCATGAACGTGTGAATGATATACTCCAATAGTCAGTCATTTGAAACTTATCATACCCGCAATGCACCGACTGCTTGTTCTTGAATCCCAGACCAAATTTCTCATGCCTCATCTTCGTGTCTCGTGTGTGTTTACAGTAGGACATACAGTCGGGGTCGCAGGATAGCATGGAGATGTGACTGGCCAGCGTGTTAACAGAGGATGAGGGTGGGGGGTTTGAAGTAGTGGAGCAACAAGAAGAGGCTGGTTTTTCTCCGTGATGTAGTACTAGTATGTTGTATCTCTCTTCTTGAGTGATGGATCTCCGAGAAAATTTTGCATATGATCCTGGAGCTTGCCAATTCAACGTAGCTCGGCTATGTTTAATGTTTGTAGTAGTAGCAGACATTTGTTTTCAAATGTAAATGTGGGAGAACCACTCCCAATTTCATAGCCATGCAAGTCTGAATGATATACTCCAACAGTCTGTACTTTGAAACTTATCAAACCCACAACGCGTGGACTGCTTGTTCATGAATGCTAGACCAAATTTCTCATGGCTCATCTCCGTGTCTCTTTTGTGTTTACGGCAGGACATGCAGTTGGGGTCACAGGATAGCCTGGAGATGTGGCTGGCCAGCGTGTCAACAGAGAATGAGGGGGGGTTCAAGTAGCGAAGCAACAAGAAGAGGCCGGTTTTTCCCCGTGATGTAGTACTAATATGTTGTATCTCTGTGCATGATCGATGGATCTCCGTGTAGCTTGTTGGGAAACGTTGCATGGAAAACAAAACAAAATTCTACGCACACACAAGATCTCTCCATGGAGAAGCATATCAACGAGAGGGGAGAGTGTGTCTATGTACCCTCGTAGACCGTAAGCGGAAGCGTTTAATAACGCGGTTGATGTAGTCGAACTTCTTCGCGCTCCAACCGATCAAGCACCGAACGTACAACACCTCCGCGTTCAGCACACGTTCAGCTCGGTGACATCCTCTGCCTTCTTGATCCAGCAAGACGGCGAGGTAGTGGATGAGTTCTGGCAAGACGACAGCGTGGTGACGGTGATGGTGAAGCTATCTCCGCAGGGCTTCGCCTAAGCACTACAAAAATATGACCGGGGGTGTAAACGGTGGAGGGGGCGCCGCACACGGCTAAGCAATTGTTCTGGGTGTGCTAGGCGCCCCCTCCCACATATATATATAGGTGGGAGTGAGAGGGGAGAGGCGAAGGGGCGCCCCAAGTAGGTCCGAATCCTACTGGGGCTCCTGCCCTTGGCTTCGCCCCCCTGCCATATTTGTCGGAGGGGGGAAGGAAAGGGGGAAGAGGGAAGGAAGTCGGAAGCCGAATCCCCCCTCTTGTGGGCTAGTGTGCTCCCCTCTTGTGGCCCAATAGGCCCACTATCCTCCCGGGGGTGTCCGGTACCCCCTCCGGTACTCCGATGACTATCCGGTACACTCCGAAACACTTCCGGTGTCCGAATACCATCGTCCTATATATCAATATTTACCTCTCGACCATTTCGAGACTCCTCATCACGTTTATGATCTCATCCGGGACTCCGAACAACATTCGGTCACCAAATCATATAACTCATATAACACTATATCGTCAACGGACGTTAAGCGTGCGGACCCTACGGGTTCGAGAACTATGTAGACATGACCGAGACACCTCTCAGGCCAATAACCAATAGCGGAACCTGGATGCCCATATTGGTTCCTACATATTCTACGAAGATCTTTATCGGTCGAACCGTTATGACAACATACACAATTCCCTTTGTCCATCGGTATGTTACTTGCCCGAGATTCGATCGTCGGTATCTTCATACCTAGTTCAATCTCGTTACTGGCAAGTCTCTTTACTTGTTCTGTAATACATCATCTTGCAACTAACTCATTAGTCACTTTGCTTGCAAGGCTTCTTATGATGTGTATTACCGAGAGGTCCCAGAGATACCTCTCCGATACTCGGGGTGACAAATCCTAATCTCGATTTATGCCAACTCAACAAACACCTTCGGAGATACCTGTAGAGCATATTTATGATCACCCAGTTATGTTGTGACATTTGATAGCACACAAGGTATTCCTCCGGTATCCAGGAGTTGCATAATCTCATAGTCGAAGGAATATGTATTTGACATGAAGAAAGCAAAAGCAATAAACTGAACGATTAATATGCTAAGCTAACGGATGTGTCTTGTCCATCATATCATTCTCCTAATGATGTGATCTCAGTATCAAATGACAACACATGTCTATGGTTAGGAAACCTTAACCATCGTTGATCAACGAGCTAGTCTAGTAGAGGCTTACTAGGGACACGGTATTTGTTTGTGTATTCACACATGTATTTGAGTTTCCGATCAATACAATTCTAGCATGAATAATAAACCTTTATCATGAATAAGGAAATATAAAATAACAACTTTATTATTGCCTCTAGGGCATATTTCCTTCAGTCTCCCACTTGCACTAGAGTCAGTAATATAGATTACATAGTAATGATTCTAACACCCATGGAGTCTTGGTGCTGATCATGTTTTGCTCGTGGAAGAGGTTTAGTCAACGGGTCTACTACATTCAGATCCGTATGTATTTTGCAAATCTCTATGTCTCCATCCTTGACCTTTTCACGAATGGAGTTGAAGCGTCTCTTGATGTGTTTGGTTCTCTTGTGAAACCTGGATTCCTTCGCCAAGGCAATTGCTCCAGTGTTGTCACAAAAGATTTTCATTGGACCCGATGCACTAGGTATTACACCTAGATTGGATATGAACTACTTCATCTAGACTCCTTCATGTGCTGCTTCCGAAGCAGCTATGTACTCCGCTTCAAACGTAGATCCCGCCACGACGCTCTGCTTGGAACTGCACCAACTGACAGCTCCACCATTCAATATAAACACGTATCCGGTTTGAGACTTAGAGTCATCCGGATCAGTGTCGAAGCTAGCATCGACGTAACCATTTACGACTAGCTCTTCGTCACCTCCATAAATGAGAAACATATCCTTGGTCCTTTTCAGGTACTTCAGGATGTTCTTAACCGCTGTCCAGTGATCCACTCTTGGATTACTTTGGTACCTCCCTGCCAGACTTATGGCAGGGCCCACATCAGGTCTGGTACACAGCATAGCATACATGACAGAACCTATGGCTGAGGCATAGGGAATGACTTTCATTTTCTCTCTATCTTCTGCAGTGGTCGGGATTTGAGTATGACTCAACTTCACACCTTGTAACACAGGCAAGTACCCTTTCTTTGACTGATCCATTTTGAACTTCTTCAAAACTTTATCAAGGTATGTGCTTTGTGAAACTCCTATTAAGCGTCTCGATCTATCTCTATAGATCTTGATGCCCAATATATAAGCAGCTTCACCGAGGTCTTTCATTGAAAAATTCTTATTCAAGTATCCTTTTATGCTATCCAGAAATTCTATATCATTTCCTATCAACAATATGTCATCCACATATAATATCATAAATGCTACAGAGCTCCCACTCACTTTTTGTAAATACAGGCTTCTCCGTAAGTCTGTATAAAACCATATGCTTTGATCACCTCATCAAAGCGTATATTCCAACTCCGAGATGCTTGCACCAGTCCATAGATGGATCGCTAGAGCTTGCACACTTTGTTAGCACCTTTAGGATCGACAAAACCTTCTGGTTGCATCGTATACAACTCTTCTTTAAGAAATCCATTAAGGAATGCAGTTTTGATGTCCATTTGCCAGATTTCATAATTATAAAATGCGGCAATTGCTAACATGATTCGGACAGACTTAAGCATCGCTACGGGTGAGAAAGTCTCATCGTAGTCAACTCCTTGAACTTGTCGAAAACCTTTCGTGACAAGTCAAGCTTTCTAGACAGTAACATTACCATCAGCGTCAGTCTTCTTCTTGAAGATCCATTTATTCTCAATGGCTTTCCGATCATCGGGCAAGTCCAACAAAGTCCACACTTTGTTCTCATACATGGATCCTATCTCAGATTTCATGGCCTCAAGCCATTTATCGCAATCTGGGTTCATCATAGCTTCTTCATAGTTCGTAGGTTCGCCTTGGTCTAATAACATGACTTCCAGAACAGGATTACCGTACCACTCTGGTGTGGATCGTGCTCTGGTCGACCTACAAGGTTCAGTAGCAACTTGATCTGAAGTTTCATGATCATTATCATTTGCTTCCTCTCTAGTTGGTGTAGGCATCACGGGAACGGATTTCCCTGATGTGCTGTTTTCCAATTCGAGAGAAGGTACAATTACCTCATCAAGTTCTACTTTCCTCCCACTCACTTCTTTTGAGAGAAACTCCTTCTCTAGAAAGGTTCCATTCTTGGCAACAAAGATCTTGCCTTCGGATCTATGGAAGAAGGTGTACCCAATTGTTTCCTTACGGTATCCTATGAAGACGCACTTCTCCGATTTGGGTTCGAGCTTATCAGGCTGAAGCCTTTTGACATAAGTGTCGCAACCCCAAACTTTAAGAAACGACTGCTTAGGTTTCTTGCCAAACCACAGTTCATACGGTGTCGTCTCAACGGATTTAGACGGTGCCCTATTTAACGTGAATGCGGCTGTCTCTAATGCATAACCCCAAAACGATAGTGGTAAATCAGTAAGAGACATCATAGAACGCACCATATCTAATAAAGTACGGTTACGACGTTCGGACACACCATTACGCTGTGGTGTTCCAGGTGGCATGAGTTGTGAAACAATTCCACATTTTTTTAAATGAAGGCCAAACTCGTAACTCAAATATTCACCTCCGCGATCAGATCGTAGAAACTTTATTTTCTTGTTACGATGATTCTCCACTACACTCTGGAATTCTTTGAACTTTTCAAATGTTTCAGACTTGTGTTTCATTAAGTAGATATACCCATACCTACTTAAATCATCTGTGAAGATCAGAAAATAACGATACCCGCCGCGTGCCTCAACACTCATGGGACCGCATACATCGGTATGTATTATTTCCAATAAGTCAATAGCTCGCCCCATTATTCTGGAGAATGGAGTTTTAGTCATCTTGCCCATGAGGCATGGTTTGCAAGTATCAAATGATTCATAATCAACTGATTCCAAAAGTCCATCCGTATGGAGTTTCTTCATGCGCTTTACACCAATATGACCTAAACGGCAGTGCCACAAGTATGTTGCACTATCATTATCAACTTTGCATCTTTTGGCACTCATCAAGGGTGCATGACCATAAAAGATATTACTCATATATATAGAACAACCATTATTCTCTGATTTAAATGAATAACCGTCTCACAATAAACAAGATCCAGATATAATGTTCATGCTCAACGTGGGCACCAAATAACAATTATTGAGGTCTAAAACTAATCCCGAAGGTAGATGTAGAGGTAGTGTGCCGACGGCGATCACATCGACCTTGGAACCATTCCCGACGCGCATCGTCACCTCATCCTTAGCCAATCTTCGTTTATTTCGCAGCTCCTATTTCGAGTTACAAATATGAGCAACCGAACCAGTATCAAATACACAGGCGCTGCTACGAGCATTAGTAAGGTACACATCAATAACATGTATATCAAATATACCTTTGTTCATCTTGCCATCCTTCTTATCCGCCAAGTATTTGGGGCAGTTCCGCTTCTAGTGACCATTCCCTTTGCAGTAGAAGCACTCAATTTCAGGCTTGGGTCCAGCTTTGGGCTTCTTCCTAGGAGTGGCAACTTGCTTGCCATTCTTCTTGAAGTTCCCTTTCTTTCCCTTGCCCTTTTTCTTGAAACTAGTGGTTTTGTTAACCATCAACACTTGATGCTCCTTCTTGATTTCTACCTCCGCGGCCTTAAGCATTGCGAAGAGCTCAGGAATCGTTTTATTCATCCCTTGCATATTATAGTTCATCACGATGCCTTTGTAGCTTGGTGGCAGTGATTGAAGAACTCTGTTAATAACACTATCAACTGGAAGATCAACTCCCAGCTGAGTCAAGTGGTTTTGATACCTAGACATTTTGAGTATGTGTTCACTGACAGAACTGTTCTCCTCCATCTTACAGCTATAGAACTTGTTGGAGACTTCATATCTCTCAACCCGGGCATTTGCTTCAAATATTAACTTCAACTCTTGGAACATCTCATATGCTCCATGATGTTCAAAACCTCTTTGAAGTCCCGGTTCTAAGCCGTAAAGCATGGCACACTGAACTATCGAGTAGTCATCAGATCGAGCTTGCCAGACGTTCATAACATCTGATTCAGCTCCTGCAGCAGGCCTGTCACCCAGCTGTGCATCAATGACATAATTCTTTTGTGCAGCAATGAGGATAATCCTCAAGTTACGGACCCAGTCCGTGTAGTTGCTACCATCATCTTCCAACTTAGCTTTCTCTAGGAACGCATTAAAATTCAGGGGAACGGTAGCTCGGGCCATTGATCTACAACATAGATGTGCAAAACTATAAGACTAAGTTCATGATAAATTAAGTTCAATTAATCAAATTACTAATGAACTCCCACTTAAATAAACATCCCTCAAGTTATCTAAGTGATACGTGATCCAAATCAACTAACCCATGTCCGATCATCACGTGAGATGGGGTAGTCATCAATGGTGAACATCTCTATGTTAATCATATCGACTATATGACTCATGTTCAACCTTTCGGTCTCCAGTGTTCCGAGACCATGTCTGTACATGCTAGGCTCGTCAAGTTTAACCCAAGTATTCTACATGTGCAAAATTGTCTTACACCCGTTGTATGTGAACGTAGAGTCTATCACACCCGATCATCATGAGGTGCTTCAAAACGACGAACTTTGGCAATGGTGCATACTCGGGGAGAACACTTTTATCTTGAAATTTAGTGAAGGGATCATCTTATAATGCTACCGCCGTTCTAAGCAAAATAAGATGCATAAAGGATAAACATCACATGCAATCAAAATATGTGACATGATATGGCCATCATCATCTTGTGCTTTTGATCTCCATCTCCAACGCATCGTCATGATCTCCATCGTCACCGGCTCAATACCTTGATCTTCATCATTGCGTCGGGGTCGTCTCGCCAACTATTGCTTCTACAAATATCACTAACGCATAGTGATAAAGTAAAGAAATTACATGGCGCTTGCACTTCATACAATAAAGAGACAACCCTAAGGCTCCTGCCGGTTGTCGATATTACAAAACATGATCATCTCATACATCAACATATATCACATCACGTCTTGACCATATCACATCACAACATGCCCTGCAAAAACAAGTTAGACGTCCTCTACTTTGTTGTTGCAAGTTTTATGTGGCTGCTACGGGCTTCTAGCAAGAACCGTTCTTACCTACGCCAAAACCACAACGGTGATTCATCAATTTTGTTGTTTTAACCTTCTTCAAGGTATGGCCACAGTCAAATTCAATTCAACTAAAGTAGGAGAAACACACACCCGCTAGCCACCTTTATGCAAAACTAGTTGCATGTCTGTCGGTGGAACCGGTCTCATGTGCGTGGACATGTAAGGTTGGTCCGGGCCGCTTCATCCCACAATACCGCCGAATCAAAATAAGACGTTGGTGGTAAGCAATATGACTATCATCGCCCACAACTCTTTGTGTTCTACTCGTGCATATCATCTACGCATAGACCTGGCTCGGATGCCACTGTTGGGAAATGTTGCATGGAAAACAATAAAAATTCTACGCACACGCAAGATCTATCCATGGAGATGCATAGCAACGAGAGGGGAAAGTGTGTCTACGTACCCTCATATACCGTAAGCGGAAGCGTTTAATAACGCGGTTGATGTAGTCAAACTTCTTTGAGCTCCAACCGATCAAGTACCGAACGTACGGTACCTCCGCGTTCAGCACATGTTCAGCTCGGTGACGTCCTCCGCCTTCTTGATCCAGCAAGATGGCGAGGTAGTGGATGAGTTTTGGCAGCACGATGGTGTGGAGACGGTGATGGTGAAGCTATCTCCGCAGGGCTTCGCCTAAGCACTACGAAAATATTACCGGGGGAGTAAACGGTGGAGGGGGGCGCCGCACACAGCTAAGCAATTGTTCTGGGTGTGCTAGGCGCCCCCTCCCACATATATATAGGTGGGAGGGAGAGGGGAGAGGCCAAGGGGCGCCCCAAGTAGGTCCGAATCCTACTTGGGCTCCTACCCTTGGCCACGCCCCCCTGCCATATTTGTCGGAGGGGGGAAGGAAAGGGGGAAGAGGGAAGGAAGGAGGAGGCCGAATCCCCCCTTTCCTTCCCCCCACTTGGGCGGCTGCCATGGGGGGTGCGCCAGCCCCTTGTGGGCTGCTGTGCTCCCCTCTTGTGGCCCAATAGGCCCACTATCCTCCCGGGGGTGTCCGGTACCCCCTCCGGTACTCCGATGACTATCCGGTACACTCCGAAACACTTCTGGTGTCTGAATACCATCGTCCTATATATCAATCTTTACCTCTCGACCATTTCGAGACTCCTCGTCATGTCCGTGATCTCATCCAGGACTCCGAACAACATTCGGTCACCAAATCATATAACTCATATAACACTATATCGTCAATGAACGTCAAGCGTGCGGACCCTACGGGTTCGAGAACTATGTAGACATGACCGAGACACCTCTCCGGTCAATAACCAATAGCGGAACCTGGATGCCCATATTGGTTCCTACATATTCTACGAAGATCTTTATCGGTCGAACCGTTATGACAACATACGCAATTCCCTTTGTCCACCGGTATGTTACTTGCCTGAGATTCGATCGTCGGTATCTTCATACCTAGTTCAATCTCATTACCGGCAAGTCTCTTTACTCGTTCCGTAATACATCATCTTGCAACTAACTCATTAGTCACTTTGCTTGCAAGGCTTCTTATGATGTGTATTACCGAGAGGGCCCAGAGATACCTCTCCGATACTCGGAGTGACAAATCCTAATCTCGATCTATGACAACTCAACAAACACCTTCGGAGATACCTGTAGAGCATGTTTATGATCACCTAGTTACGTTGTGATGTTTGATAGCACACAGGGTATTCCTCCGGTATCCGGTAGTTGCATAATATCATAGTCGAAGGAATATGTATTTAACATGAAGAAAGCAATAGCAATAAATTGAACGATCAATATGCTAAGCTACCGGATGGGTCTTGTCCATCACATCATTCTCCTAATGATGTGATCCCGTTATCAAATGACAACACATGTCTATAGTTAGGAAACCTTAACCATCTTTGATCAATGAGCTAGTCTAGTAGAGGCTTACTAGGGACACGGTATTTGTTTATGTATTCACACATGTATTTAAGTTTCTGATCAATACAATTCTAGCATGAATAATAAACATTTATCATGAATAAGGAAATATAAAATAACAATTTTATTATTGCCTCTAGGGCATATTTCCTTCATAGCTTGCCAATTGAACGTAGCTCGGCTATGTTTATTGTTTGTAGTAGTAGCAGACATTTGTTTTCAAATGTAAATGTGGGAGCACCACTCCCAATTTCATAGCGATGAAAGTCTGAATGATATACTCCAGCAGTCAGTCCTTTGAAACTTAACAAACCCAAAACGTGCTGAGTGCCTATTCCTGAATACGAGACCAAATTTCTCATGCCTCATCTCCTTGTCGTGTGTGTTTATGGTAGGACATTCAGTTGGGCTCGCAGGATAGCATGGAGATGTGGCTGGCCAGCGTGTTAACACAGGATGAGGGGGGGGGGGAGGGGGTTTGATGTAGTGGAATAATGAGAAGAGGCTGGTTTTTCTCCGTGATGTTGTACTAGTATGTTGTATCTCTGTGCATGAGTGATGGATCTCTGAGAAAATTTTTGTTTATGATCCTGGAGCTTGCCAATTGAATGTAGCTCGGCTATCTTTGATGTTTGTAGTAGTAGCAGACATTTTTTTTCAAATGTAAATGTGGGAGCACCACTCCCAATTTCAAAGCCATGAAAGTCTGAATGATATACAACAATAGTTAGTCCTTTGAAACTTATCAAACCCACAACGCGCCGACTGCTTGTTCCTGAATGCCAGACCAAATTTCTCATAGCTCATCTCCGTGTTTCGTGTGTGTTTACGGCAGAACATGCAGTTGGGGTCACAGGATAGCATGGAGATGTGGTTGGCCAGCGTGTCAACAAAGAATGAGAGGGGGGTTCAAGTAGCAGAGCAACCAGAAGAGGCCGGTCTTTCCCCGTGATGTAGTACTAGTATGTTGTGTCTCTGTGCATGAGTGATGGATCTCCGTGTAGCTTGCCAATTGTACGTAGCTCGGCTAAGTTTATTGCTTGTAGTAGTAGCAGACATTTGTTTTCAAATGTAAATGTGGGAGCACCACTCCCAATTTCATAGCGAAGAAAGGCTGAATGATATACTCCAACAGTCAGTCCTTTGAAACTTATCAAACCCACAACGCACCGACTGCTTGTTCCTGAATGCCAGACCAAATTTCTCATGGCTCATCTCCGTGTTTCGTGTGTGTTTACGGCAGGACATGTAGTTGGGGTCGCAGGATAGCATGGACATGTGGCTGGCCAGCGTGTTAACAGAAGATGAGGGGGGGTGTTTGAAGTAGCGGACCAATGAGAAGAGGCTGGTGTTTCTCCATCATGTAGTACTAGTATGGTGTATCTCTGTGCATGAGTGATGGATCTCCGAGAAAATTTTGTATATGATCCTGGAGCTTGCCAATTGAACATAGCTCGGCTATGTTTAATGTTTGTAGTAGTAGGAGACATTTGTTTTCAAATGGAAATTTGGGAGCACCGCTCCCATTTTCATAGCCATGAAAGTGTGAATGATATACTCCAACAGTCAATCCTTTGAAACTTATCAAATCCACAACGCGCCGAGTGCTTGGTCCTGAATACCAGACCAAATATCTCGTGGCTCATCTCCTTGTCTCGTGTGTGTTTACGGTAGGAGATGCGGTTGGGGTCGCAGGATAGGATGGAGATGTGGCTAGCTAGCATGTTAACAAAGGATGAGCGGGGGTTTGAAGTAGCGGAGCAACGAGAAGAGGCTGGTTTTTCTCCGTGATGTAGTAATAGTATGTTGTATCTCTGTGCATGAGTGATGGATCTCCAAGAAAAAATTGTTTATGATCCTAGAGCTTGCCAATTGAACGTAGCTCGGCTATGTTTAATGTTTTTACTAGTAGCAGACATTTGTTTTCAACTGTAAATATGGGAGCACCACTCCCAATTTCCTAGCCATGAAATTCTGAATGATATACAACAACAGTTAGTCCTTTGAAACTTATCAAACCCACAACGCGCCGACTGCTGGTTCCTGAATGCCAGACCAAATTTCTCATGGCTCATCTACTTGTTTCGTGTGTGCTTACGGTAGGAGATGTAGTTGGGGTCGCAGGATAGCATGGAGATGTGGCTGGCGAGCATGTTAACAAAGGATGAGCGGGGATTTGAAGGAGCAGTGCAAGTGTCGGTGCAACAAACCCCTGGTGTGTTGCCTAGACTGTACACAGGTTCAAGAACAAGGTTGCAGCATCCATGACCAGACCAAGCAGAAGAGATCAGCGCTTTGAGGAATCAAAGGGTGGATCAATAAGACCAAGACCAACCAAAGGAGCAAGATACTACTAAGGAAAAACCTCCCTTGCCGGGCAGGCGAGCCTGGCAGGGACGAGGTTGTCCCGAAAATAAGTCTCAAGATTGCCCCGGCAGGCTTGCCGGGGACGTCGAGGGCGGATTACCCCGCCAAGGCTCCACCGCTCCAACTTACAGCAACGCAAGTCATCGATCGGTGCGGTGTCAAGCCCCCAAGTGGCTAAGTGGCCGTTATTTGGCACGTGGTAGCCACTTCCAGAGGAAATCACCTCCAAATGACACCCGTCCAGGGACGTGTCACGCAGGCAGGCGAGAAGGTGGCCGAACGGCACGGCAAGGCTTGCCGGCCTATGCTACGATGTGACACTAAGCGGTGCATTTAATGCGCTCTGTCCTGTCTATAGAGTTAGGTATGGTAGCACGGTTTGCTATCTAATCAGTACGCAATGACTGGTTTGCCATTGTGGTCACCCCTTGATCTATAAAAGGAGGGCCATGGCAACCTTAGAAAGGATTCGGACCCCCGTACTCTCGTATGCGCGTAGCTGCTCCCGCCCCGAGGCGACCCTGCCGGGCTAGAGCGCTGCGCCTCCACCACCATCCATTCACCAATCCACCAAAGCAGGAGTAGGGTTTTACGCCTCGCGGCGGCTCGAACCTGGGTAAAACTGCCCATGTCATTGCTGCCGTGCTGCTCTATGCTTTCCGCTCTTCGTGCAATGCGCTCGTCCCCCTTGCCGAACTACAAGGGGCCGATGGCCCCATAGGTGGCCATGTGAAAACCACGACATCTTTAGCGTGCCAGGTAAGGGGAAGCGCTTGCGCAAACCCGAGAGCGTACGCAGCGCGTCATCTTCATCATCGTTCTCTTCATCAACGGCTTCATCATCCATGGCGCCCAAGAAGAAATCCGGTGCCGCAGCTCACCCATCCACCTCGAAGGCCCCTTCGCACGCGGCCGCCGATGCCGTGGGGGCTACGGGGGCGCACAGGGACGTGGACGCTGCGGGGGACATGGCCGGCACAGGCGGCGTCGTCACCACCTCCCCTATGGCCGAAACGGGAGCAGGAGGCACCGAAGAAGGACAGCGCCGACAACATCCCAGTGGCCACGCTCCACAAGGTGCGGGAGGAGAGATCATCCCGTCCGCGCCTCTCCACCGCACCAAAGGACGCAGCCACAGCGGTGGCGCTCACCCTATGGCGAACCGCAACCTTCCGGCCGCCCCCACTGTGGGTGCGGCCGCAGGGCACGCACCACCCCCGGGACGGGCTAGCCAAGCCGATGCGCCGAACGGAGCCGCCGATCCCCAAGCACATCCACCTCGTCACCACGCCACCCTGGCGACTGGCTCACGGCGACGAGAGCACGGCGCTGCCACTACCAGCACCATCAAAAGCCAGGCGACGTTGCGGTCTACGTCGTCGGCTATGCCGAGTACTCCTTCGGAGGCCATGGAGCTGGCCCAACTCCTGTTGAGATTTCCTCCGGCGGCCGATCAGATGGATGAGTGGAGAGCCACCATTCAGAGCCTGATTGGTTTCGCCGAGGTGGGAGGATCACAGCGAGCGGGCCCATCACGGCCTCCGCAGGCGGCGACAACGGCCCGAGCCACTGGCCGTACCGAAGGGGCCACCCCCAAGGTGCAATCCCCTCTGCGGCAGCCAGCGCAGGGGCCGTAACCAGAGCCCCGCGACCAAGAACTCGACGATGTACCGATGGCTTTGTCCGATCCTCGAGCACGGCGAGACCAGCGGCGAGTCCTGGAAGACAGGTGGAGGGAAGACGCGGGCATCACCATCGAACGATGCCGTGAAACCCAACGCCAGTCTGATAGGCGCAATGGTCCCGACGTCGATGAGCACACGCCCGGTGAAGGTGGGTACCTACCTTTCGAGGTTGGGTGCCCCGCCTTCACTCGCGAGCTACGGCAAGTCCGTTGGCCATCTGCTTGCACGTTCAAGCCAGAAATACCAGAGAAGTACGATGGAAGATTGAACCCGACAGAGTTCTTGAGCAACTACACCATCGCTGTTCAAGCTGCCGGGGGAACAGACGAGAAGGTATTCGCCAACTACTTCCCTTTGGCACTCAAGCCAAATGTGAGGTCTTGGCTGATGCACTTACCAAAGAATTCCATCTCGACCTGGGCTGACCTGTGCCATGAGTTTGTTGGCGCCTTCACGGGCGGCCATCAAGAACCAGGGCAGCCCAGCGACTTGCAGCTCCTTCCGCAGAAGGAAGGAGAGAGTCTGCGGAAGTACATGCAGAGGTTCAGCCAGGTGCACAGGAATATTCCATACATCCACCCGGCGGCTGTGATAGCCGCGTTCGAGTCCAACGTGCGCAACCGCCGGATACTAAAATGAACGTTCGGTTGCCCAAGACTGTGAATTAGCTATACACTCTGGTGGATAAGTGTGCCCGAGTAGAAGAGGGGAGATGACTCCGCGATGAAGAAGATGGCGTCGACATCGACTCAGAGGACGACGACGACACCACCAACCTGAAGAAGAAGAACAAGAAGCACAACAAGAGGCGCAAGGATAAAGCGGTGATGACCGTTGAAGGATCGAGTGCACCTAGTACCGGCAAGAAGGCCAAGACTGAGGTTCCCGGCTAGGTAGCTGCCGTGTGCACTGATTGCCGGGAAGCCGCGGTTGTCGAGAAGGCTAGGAAGAGTGATGGGCCATACTACAAGATCCATCGAACCAAGGGCCACGATCTTCAGGAGTGTCATCAGGTTGAGCAACTCGGCAAGAAGCAGAGAGCTGAGTACGAGAAGCGTGATAAGGAGAAAGACCAACATGGCGCGGGCGGGAAGGGCCGAGGCGATAGAGCAGGTCAACCCGGCAAGACTCCTCAGCATCAGGGGAAACCCGCCAAAGGCCGTGAGAAGAAGGATTGCAAGGATGAGAGTGATGAAGGAGATGAAGAGGAAACCAGCGAGCAGGAGTTCCAGAAAGCCACTGACGCCCTGTGCATTAACGGGGGTGCATCTTTGCACTCCTCCCACTCCCAACTTAAAAAGTGGGCGCATGAAGTCAATGTCGTGGAGCCAGCGGCAGATTCTCGGAAGCCGCTCAAGTGGTCTTGCATGCCCATCATCTTTGATGAGGAGGATCACCCTGACCGCACTACTGCGGTAGGGTGTTTGCCGTTGTTGGTTTCACCAACGATCCGCAACCTCAAGGTCACAAAGATGTTGATTGACGGCGGGGCCGGGTTGAATCTGATTTCTCTGAAGGTCATCAGCAAACTCCAGATAATAGATGAAGAGCTCAAGGTTACTGGTACGTTCCAAGGGATCAACCCCAGTAGGAGTCGTCCTAAGGGGACGATCACACTGCCGGTAACATTTGGGGGGGGGGGGGGGGGAGTTAAACTACCGGACTGAGAAGATCGTGTTTGATGTGGTTGACCTCCCCCTGCCGTACAATGGAATCCTTGGTCGCCCTGCCCTGGCCAAATTCATGGCGGCATCCCACTATGCCTACAACACTTTGAAGATGCCAGGGCCAATGGGCGTCATTTCCATTCCATCAGACAAGAAAGACGCAATCATATGCGAGGACAAGATGTACCGGGAAGCACTCGCTGCAGAGGCCGCGGAAGCCACTGCTCCCGCCAAGGAAAGCAAGAAAAAGAAGAAAGCCAGCAAGGAATCCGGGAAGCGTACCTCTTCGGAGTGCGCTGCGCCTGTTGATGACTTGCCGGAGAGTTCCAATAGCAAGAGATCCAAGGCTGCTGCACCCACTGTGAAGAAGGTCCCGGCAGGGCTGGCTGGCGCTGATGGTACTTTACCATCAGTGCCACCCTCGACGACAAATAGGAAAGCGCGCTCGTTGCCTTCCTGCGGGCGAATGATGATGTGTTTGCTTGGCAACCATCTGACATCCCCGGTGTTCCCAGGAAGGTAATCGAGCACCACCTTGCTGTCTGCCCACATGCCCGGCCCATCAAGCAGAAGGTCCAGAAGCAAGCTTTGGAGCGGCAATAGTTTATTGCCGAGGAGATCAGGAAACTTGAAGCCACTGGTTTGGTCAGAGGGGTGTTGAATCCAACTTGGTTAGCGAATCCAGTGGTGGTGCGCAAGGCGAATGGGAAATGGAGGCTTTGCATAGATTTCACGGATCTAAATAAAGCATGCCCGAAGGACCCATTCCCCTTGTCGCACATCAATCAGATTGTGGATTCCACCTCCGGGTGTGACCTGCTTTCCTTCCTGGATGCCTACTCTGGATACCACCAGATCTTCATGTCCAACGAAGACGAAGAGAAGACCACGTTCATAACCCCATGTGGCACGTACTATTTTGTACGGATGCCCTTCGGGTTGAAGAGCGCTGGATGCACTTTTGCAAGAGCAGTACAGATTGGCTTTGAGTCCCAGCTGCACAGAAATATTGAAGCCTACGTGGATGATATAGTGGTCAAAACCAAGGACAGAATGACTCTCATTCAGGATTTGGAAGAGACCTTTGCAAATCTGCGCAGAATCAACTTGAAGCTGAACCCGGAGAAGTGCGTGTTTGGCGTTCCTTCCGGCAAGCTACTTGGCTTCTTCGTGTCCCATCGGGGGATAGAGGCCAACCCCGACAAGATCAAGGCTATCGAGCAGATACAAGCACCCAAGACAGTTAAAGACGTGAGGCGTTTGACTGGATGTGTTGCCGCGCTGAGCAGGTTCACTTCTAAGTCCGCCGAACCCGCCTTGCCATTCTTCAAAATCCTGAAGAAGGCAGGGCCCATGGAATGGACCCCGGAGGCAGATGCTGTGTTACAGGATTTGAAGACCTATCTTTCCTCTATTCCCACCTTAGTCGCTCCTAAACCACAAGAGTCGTTGTTGCTATATTTAGCAGTGACCAATCAAGTGGTTAGTGCAGTGCTGGTGGCACAGTGGGAGGTAGATGAAGCAGCAGCCGCCACCGCCGCCTACTCTGGAGAGGAAAGTGAACCCGTCCCGGCAAGGTCAGATGTAGTTCAAGATAAGGAAGAGCAAGGCAGCGGAGACAGTTCCAATATCACGGCAAGGAAGAAGGTGGTGCAGCGCCCAGTGTACTTCATCAGCTCCCTGCTGCAGGGGGCTAGGTCGAGGTACTCTGGTGTGCAAAAGTTGATTTTTGGCCTCATCATGGCCTCAAGGAAACTGCGCCACTACTTCCAAGCCCACGATATCATGGTTGTCACCCGCTTCCCCTTGCAACGCATACTCCGAAACCCTGAGGCCACCGGAAGAATCATGGAATGGGCTTTGGAGTTATCCATCTTTGGTTTGAAGTTTGAAAGCACGTCAACTATTCAGAGCAGAGCACTAGCATAGTTTGTTGTGGAGTGGACGCCAACCCCAGATGAAAAAGTACTGGGACAGTCATCCCCGGCAAGGAAGCGCCCCAAGAATGGATTATGTATTTTGATGGTGCTTTCTCCCTACAAGGTGCAGGAGCTGGCGTGCTTCTCGTTACTCCCATTGGGGAGCACCTTAAGTACGACGTTCAAATGCATTTCCCCCGGGAGAAGGCTACCAACAATACTGCAGAGTATGAAGGGCTTCTTGCCGTGCTCAGAATTGCAACAGAACTGGGAATCAAGAAGCTGATCATCCGCGGAGATTCGCAACTTGTGGTGAGGCAAATCAACAGGGATTATCAAAGCCCATTAATGGAGGCATACATCGAGGAAGTGGGGAAGTTGGAGGAGCGCTTTGACGGATTGCAAACAGAGCACGTGCCACGTGCGGAAAACAGCATTGCTGATCATCTGTCAAAGTGCACTGTGCAAAAACTCCCTGTGGAACCAGGGACTTTTGTTCTCCATCTGACTCAACCCTCCGTATCCCCAGCAACAATGGCCAGCAAGAGGAGGAAATTGAACTCTGGCAAGCCTCTCCCGGCAGAGCTTCCCGAAGCCCCCGGCAAAGAGCTTGGCGGGAACAACTCCCCTTCGATCAGTGAGCTGCACCCTCCTGCCGAACTACCAGTCTTTGCAGTCGAGGCATGCGCTCCCATCAATAAGGAGGTGCCGCTAGTCCTTGTTGCCGAGCCCCAGGCTCCAACTTGGGCGTGGCACATTGTTCGTTTCCTCCAAATAGGAGAACTTCCCGTAGAACAAGAAGAAGCTGAAAGAGTAGCCCGGAGGGCCAGTATGTATCAGTTCGTTGACGACACGCTATACAGAAGAAGGCCCAACAGTGTGAAATTGAAGTGCATTTACTGGGAAGAAGGAAAGGAACTGCTGGCAGAGATACGCAAGGGTATGTGTGGCTCCCACATTGGATCAAGGGCCTTGGTCGGGAAAGCTTTCCGGCAAGGTTTCTACTGGCCCACAGCCCTCCAAGACGCAATTGAGCTAGTCACCAAGTGTGAAGCCTGCTAGTTCCACTCCAAGAATATCCATCAACCTGCTCAAGCTCTCCAAACAATCCCTTTGTCATGGCCATTTTCGGTCTGGGGGCTCGACATCTTGGGCCCCTTCCCCCGTGCTACCGGGGCTTTGAATTCTTGTTCATCGCAATCGACAAGTTTACAAAGTGGCCGGAAGTAGAGCCCGTGAGGAAGGTGACCGCACAGTCAGCTATCAAGTTCTTGAAAGGATTGGTGTGCCACTTCGGGGTACCTGCCCGAATCATCACCAACAATGGCACCCAATTCACAAGCCGCGCCTTCATGCAATACGTTCATGCCCTCGGAAGCAAGGTCTCATTTGCCTCTGTGGCCCATCCCAGAAGCAACAGGCAAGCTGAGAGGGCGAACGCTAAAGTGCTGCGAGGTCTCAAGGCAAGAACCTTTGATAGGCTACAGAAGTGCGGCAGGCGATGGATCGACGAGCTGCCGGTGGTTCTTTGGTCCCTCCGTATGACACCAAATCGAGCTACCGGGCAGACTCCCTTCTCCCTAGTCTATGGGGCAAAAGCAGTTATCCCTTGGAACTCATATTCGGGTCTCCTCGAGTGCTTGCCTACGATGAAGTAGCGCAGGAATAGCACCGGCGTGATGATGCTGTGCTACTTGAGGAGAACCGTCTCCGGGCTGCTACGCGTGCTGCACGCTACCAGCAAGCCCTGCATCGCTATCACAGCCGCAGGGTTCATGCCCGGAGCTTTGAGGAAGGCGACCTTGTCCTTAGGCGTGTTCAGTCCGCCAAGGGTGCAAACAAGTTGACGCCAAAGTGGGAAGGCCCTTACCGGGTAGTACGAGTCACCAGACCTGGCGCAGTCCGTCTGGAGACCAGAGATGGCATTCAATTGTAAAACTCATGGAACATTGAGCATCTCCGTAAGTTCTACCCGTAAGGCGCGGCTGCCGGGCCCTGCCCGACAGCCACCCTTTTGTACAAGCTTTGCCGAAGTTGCATATAACCCTTTGTACAAAGCCAGGCGTAGACCCTGAGCAACAGAGAAATAAATGAAGCACTGGGGGGCCCCCAAAACTGGCATGCATGCATAAGCATAGCATGATCATGTAGATGAGGTCGCATGTGGCATTGTTTTCATCTGCACTAAGTTGCAGGGTTCTTGCCGTGGACTTGATCCCGAAGACAAGGAATGAAGACGAGTCTACGTGACGATCCCCGGCAGACCAAACAGATAAGTTCCTTCTTGTACATACCTGTTCTGTAATTTGAAAACTTGCGCATATGAAAACCCCGCCACCTTCGAAACATAGGTGCTCCTACCCTTTGACTCGAACGCTGCTTCGGTCAGGGTGGTCACAGTAGCCTTTGACGGAAAAGGTTCGGCGGGGGGCTGGTCCCTTTTGTGGTTTTGTGCCCGGCAGGCCTAGCCCCGCGGCAACAAACTGAGGGCACCGGCAAGATAGCCTGCCGGGGAAACCTGTTTACTTAAATGTATAGAGGCATTTCACCTCTGCATGGATATGACACATGCACAAGTGCCCGGCAAAGCTTGTATTTTTCATTAATATGCTGATAAGCAAGTACACATCTTACAGAACACAAACATGGATAAAGAAGTTTACCTAATTTAGACTAAAGTTTGGCCAATGCCTACACATTTTAAACTGAAAAAAGATAAGTGCCCCATGGTGCCTTTGCTCCATCCCTCTCCTCCTCGAAATCGCAGGGGAAGACGAAGAAGACGAAGGGAAGGCCTAGCTGAGATTCGGCGCCTCCCTAGGATCAGGAGGGCACCGTTCCCGGGCTGGGAGGAAGAAACTGAAGGGTAGGTGCAGGTGGTGGCGCTGCCGAGGCCCAGCCAGTGATGATGGTGCTGCCGGCAATCACGCCACGTCGGAGCGGTCGTCCTCGCTCTTGATGTGTCATGGGTTGCCGCCTCCCTCCTCGTCGCTGTCGCTTGAAGAGGCATGCCTACCGTCGCACGAGCCCTCGTCACAGTGACCAGGGCAGGCGCCAAACGCCCCGGGAGATCCCACAGAGAGCATGGTCGTCTCCATCGACCCGAAGCTAGAAAGATGCCATCCCCTAAAGAAGCATGCACGGGCACAAGGAACCCGCCCGTACGCAAGATAAGCAGCACCAAAAAAGGGGAGATCTGCCATAACCAATGGTGAACCACTTCCGCAGTCTCCCTTCAACATCACGGGCAAAGGAAGGATAGGCCATGTTCGACTACCATGCTTTGTGCCTATCATGGACTTCGACGTGGTGTCGCCCACGTGCCCCCTTTCTAAGTTTAGGACTGCGGACGGCCCGGTGGCGAGCACGACGGAGTCGCTACCCCCGGCGTTGCCGCCACGCCGCCCGCACGCCCACCTAAGGCCTTTTTCACCCTCACTAAGCATCGGGCCGCCACTCCAAGCCAGACGGTTTGTGTGGGGACGGGGAGGGGACCCTATCTCGACAAAGGTGCGGCCGCGCCCTTCTTCCCCTTCCCTCGCCATGATGAAGACACGATGCCAGAAGGCAGGGGATGGGGAGAAGGGGTGCGTGGACGAGCACTTCCGCTTCCCCTCACCCCCTCTTTTATAGGCGGGCTGAGGCTAGGGGCTGATCCCTCGGCGGGTAACCGCCGCCCCTCTCCACCAACCCAAGAAGACCAGGCCCCTGCCATGACGCTCTCTCCCGCACCACGCGCCTCCGTTACCTACCCCACTCAATGCGTGCAGCATACGTGGCAAGGGATAGGAACGTGGTGGGAAGAGTGAATTGGCAGTTACTCACCCGTGCGTTAAAGTCATTCACGGGCCATTACAGGGATGGCCCCACTGCAATTGGCGTTACACGATGCACGGGAAAACCGGAAACTGACTCAAGTTCAGATTAATGAAGAAGCAAAGAAGATCTCAAAGGGTGAGCTACCGCAGCCTCCCCGCCTGTGTACTGGACAGGGCCTACCCCAACAACACTCGGCAGCGTGTTCAGGCCAGGCCTGGGGGCTCCTATCGGTGCAACAAACCCCAGGTGTGTTGCCCAGACTATCTATACACATGTTTGAGAACATGGTTGCAACATCTGAGACCAGACCAAGCAGAAGAGATCAGCTCTTTGAGGAATCAAAGAGCGGATCAAGAAGACCAAGACCAACCAAAGGAGCAAGATACCACTAAGGAAAAACCTCCCTTGCTGGGCAGGCAAGCCTGGCGGGGATGAGGTTGCCCCAAAAATAAGTCTCAAGATTGCCCCGGCAGGCTTGCCGGGGATGCCGAGTGCGGATTACCCCGCCAAGGCTCCACCGCTCCACCTCACAGCAACACAAGTCATCGATCGGTGCGGTGTCGAGCCCCCAAGTGGTAAGTGGCCGTTATTTGGCACGTGGCAGCCACTTCCAGAGGAAATCACCTCCAAATGATACCCGTCCAGGGACATGTCACGCAGGCAGGCGAGAAGGTGGCCGAATGGCACGGCAAGGCTTGCCGGGCTACGCTATGATGTGATACTAAGTGGTGCATTTAATGCACTCTGTCCTGTCTGCAGAGTTAGGTATGATAGCACTGTTTGCTATCTAATCAGTACGCAATGACCGATTTGCCATTGTGGTGACCCCTTGATCTATAAAAGGAGGGCCATGGCAACCTTAGAAAGGATTCGGACCCCCGTACTCTCGTATGCGCGTAGCTGCTCCAGCCCCGAGGCGACCCTGCCGGGCTAGAGCACTGCGCCTCCACCACCCTCCATTCATCAATCCACCAAAGCAGGAGTAGGGTTTTACGCCTCGCGGCGGCCCGAACCTGGGTAAAGCTGCTCGTGTCATTGCTGTCATGCTGCTCTATGCTTTCCGCTCTTCGTGCAATGCACTTGTCCCCCTTACCGAACTACAAGGGGTCGATGGCCCCATAGGTGGCCGTCTGAAAACCCCGACAGCAAGGAGAAGAGGTTGGTTTATCTCCGTGATGTAGTACTAGTATGTTGTATCTCTGTGCATGAGTGATGGATCTCTGAGAAAATTTTGCATGTGATCCTGTAGCTTGCCAATTGAACATAGCTCAGCTATGTTTAATGTTTGTAGTAGTAGCATAAATTTGTTTTCAAGTGTAAATGTGGGAGCCCTGCTCCCAATTTCATAGCCATGAAAGTCTGAATGATATTCTCCAACGGTCACTCCATTGAAACTTATCAAACCCACAACGCGTCGACTGCTTGTTCCTGAATACCAGACCAAATTTCTCATGGCTCATCTCCGTGTTTCGTGTGTGTTTACGACAGGACATGTAGTTGGGGTCGAAGGATAGCATGGAGATGTGGCTGGCCAGCGTGTTAACATAGGATGAGGGGGCGGGGTTGAAGGAGCGGAGCAACAAGAAGAGGCTGGTTTTTCTCCGTGATGCAGTACTAGTATGTTGTATCTCTGTGCATGAGTGATGGATATCCGAGAAAATTTTGTATATGATCCTGGAGCTTGCCAATTGACCGTAGCTCAACTATGTTTAATGTTTGTAGAAATAGCAGACATTTGTGTTTAAATGTAAATGTGGGAGCACCGCTTCTAATTTTATAGCCATGAAAGTCTGAATGATATACTCCAACAGTCAGTCCTTTGAAACTTATCAAACCCACAACGCGCCGACTGCTTGTTCCTGAATACCTGACCAAATTTCTCATGGCTCATCTCCTTGTCTCCTATGTGTTTACGGCAGGACATGAAGTTGGGGTCACAGGATAGCTTGGAGATGTGGCTGGCCAGCGTGTTAACAGAGGGTGAGGGGGGTTTGAAGTAGCGGAGCAACGAGAAGATGCTGGTTTTTCTCTGTAATGTAGTACTAATATGTTGTATCTCTGTGCATGAGTTATGGATCTCCAGGAAAATTTTGTATACGGTCCTGGAGCTTGCCAATTGAACATAGCTCAACTATGTTTAATGTTTGTAGTCGTAGCAGACATTTGTTTTCAAATGTAAATGTGGGAGCACGCTCCCAATTTCATAGCCATGAAAGTCTGAATGATATACTCCAACACTCAGTCCTTTGAAACTTATCAAACCCACAACGCGTTGAGTGCTTGTTCCAGAATACCAGACCTAATTTCTCATGGCTCATCTCCTTGTCTCGTGTTTGTTTACAACAGGACATGTAGTTGAGGTCATACGATAGCATGGAGATGTGGCTGGCCAGCGTGTTAACACAGGATGTGGGGGGTTTGAAGTAGTGGAGCAATGAGAAGAGGCTGGTTTTTTTCCGTGATGTAGTACTAGTATGTTGTATCTCTGTGCATGAGTAATGGATCTCTGAGAAAATTTTGTGTATGACCCTGGAGCTTGCCAACTGAACGTAGCTCGGCTATGTTTAATGTTTGTAGTAGTAGCAGACATTTGTTTTCAAATGTGAGAGCACCGCTGCCAATTTCATAGCCATGAAAGTTTGAATGATATACAACAGTCAGTCCTTTGGAACTTATCAAACCCACAACGCGCCTTGTTCTTGTTCCTGAATACCATACCAAATATGCCCACCAAAAGAAAGAATACCAGACCAAATATTGCTTGTTCATGAATACCAGACTCGGGGGACAACTAGGTTTTCCCTCCGCCGCCTCCCCATCCCGCGCCCTCCCTTGCCGCCGCCGCCGGTGGCCACCGGCCTGCGGCGTCGGTGAGGCCTCCCCCGCCTCCTTCTCTTCCACATCTGCTTCCTCCCCTCCGGTGGCCCACTTCCCGTGCGCGAATCGACCACGGCTGTAGCTCCGTGCTTCAAAGTTTGCGCGAGCACATGGTTTGTTGGTGCTTTGATAGCCGGCCATCGTCCATCCAACGCTCTCCATTCCTCCATACCACTTCGCGTGTTATGTAGGATGTTGATTCTCCGTCGGACAGTTGGGAGAACTTAAAGCGTCGCTATTTACTTTTCGGCAAAAAGGCAACTGTGTCCAACTGCCATGTTTTACTTTTTTGGTTTCCATTTCCCCCTTAAGACCATATCCAATAGAATATACAAATTTGGAGATGTAAAAATTTACATCTCCAAAAAGTGCATTTTACATCTCCAAAAAAGAGGCATCTCCAACAGATGATGTATATTGAAGATGTAAAAGAGCAACTCCAATATATGATGTATTTCAAGATATAAAACTACTACTCGAACAGATCGAGCGGCGACAGTCGAGCTTCGAGAGGAGCGCCGACGGCCGAGCGGTGAGGATCGACGCGGCGCCCAAGCGTCTTGCTGGCGGAGGGAGCTTGAGTGCGGTGGCGGGAGCTCGAATGGCCTGCGGAGGTAACTCAAATCAGGCGGTGACGCCGAGGAGGGACTCGAATCAGGCGGCGACGTTAACTTGAATGGCTAACGGTGGTAACTCGAATTAGACAGCGGGGGAACAGCGCAACAAGCTCGAATCGGACGACGTCGGGAGCTCGAATGGCCGGCGGCGGTAACTCAAATTGGGTGGCGACATCGTGGAGGGACTCGAATCAGGCGGCGACGTTAACTCGAATGGCCGGCGGTGGTAACTAGAATTAGACGGTGGCGGAACGGCGCGAGAAGCTCGAATCGAACAGCGGCGGGAACTCGAATGGCCTGCAGGGGCAACTCGAATCGGGCGGCGGCGAAAGCGGCGCCAGAAGCTTGAATCAGGAGGCGGAAACGGCGGCAGCATGGTGGCGGGTGTGTGGGGGAATCTGCAGCGGCAGGGCAGCGGGGGGTGCTCGAATCAGCAACATGGCAGTCGATGCAGCCAATTTTCAAGCAGAGGGTGGCGCGCGGCAACGAAACCGGCGGCGGCGAGGTGGGTCAGACCAGAGGCGATGGTGACGGAGGTGGCAACGGGATCACTAGAGTCGGCCATGGCCCGGGAGGATGGAGGTGCACAGCAGGCGGACTGGCAAGCGGAAACGAAATGAAGGCGGTTGGCGCGCGGCTGACATTTTTACATCTCCTATAGGTGGAGATGTATATTTGCATCATGAGGTGTTGTATTTTACATCTCCGGGAAGTGGAGATGTATTTTTTTTTATATCTACATCATCTGTTGGAGAGGGGGTTTTGGGCCTCGGAGATGCAAAAGTTAGTTATTTTTGCATCTACATCTTCTATTGGAGATGCTCTAAGTATATAAAGCCAAGGATCGAAAAACCTCTAGGATACTTTGTTTGTATTGTGGTAAACCCTAGCCACCGGTGTTCCTGGTTGACACTTAGTTGTATGCGAACTCCTCCAAAATTCCTTGCAATCAAGCTCTACTTTCGCTAAGTTTTGTTATTGAGTGACTGCTAGTCTGAATTTAGTTCTTCGGACCTCCTTGGGTTTGACAAGTGGAAATCAGAGCTACATTAGTCCTCAGCGGCAATAGGATCCGGGTTCGCAAGAGAAGTTGAAGGAGCTATAAAATCCTTCTCTTCTCCCCTCATCCCGGCGGTAGTGCAAGATCGACAGTGTTGGCGGTGGCAATTCATTCGGGTATAGGTTTGGTCAGGCGGTGGTTGCTAAAGCACCCTGTTTTAGCTGTAAAATCCCACCCTCCCTCCCAGATCTGGTGTACCTTGGGTGGCTCGGCATTGGCTATGGGTCTCGACGGTTGTAGGATCTGTTCTACAAGGCCTGGTTGTAGCTCTGCTATGGTAAAATCCCCTCCTTGTCTTAACATATCTCTACGCAGCGAGATGACAAGGTACACTACTTGTTCTAAAACCCTCGCTGCTAGCTAACGAGTCCCAAATCACAACAAGTTTGGAGTTTCGGTCCTTGCAACTGGATGTCAAAACACTTCAGCAGAAATGAGAGAATGACAGACGATCTCTACTCCTAATGTCTTAGTTGGTAGAATAGCTCCACATTTTTTTTTCGTCTAATTAATTTTCGTTCGGTTTATTTTTGTCTGGTTTATTTTCGTCTCACATCCCACCATCATATCTCCTCATGTTGGTTTTTTACCCTCACAATAAAAACTTTCCTAATCTTTCCAAAATTTCCTAACTAGACACGTTACAAACGAGCAGAAACCGATAGCACGTTACCAATCAATAAGATTCAGTTTCATGACAATCAATTCTAAATCCTAACTTTTCTAATGCATCGACCTTTGCCTTTTCTAAGAACCAATCAATAAGGAAAAAAATGCTTCGCACCTAGCGAGCGCTCAGCAAGTTCAGGGTGATAACCATCGAGAACAAAGAGCCAAATATGGCTCTCTTTTTTCAACTTCTCTAGGATAATATGCAGATTAACTTCTGATGAGTGCTATTCCAAGAAGAGAAAAAGGGTTTTGCCAGAATGGGACTCCTTTTTTCCAAGCTAAATGTTTCTTGTAGTCAACTTGGTTTAGCAACTGACTATTATTTCAGTTTGTAGAGGGTGCTTTTGTTTCAACTTTAAGAAATGACAATTGGATTTTGCTTCATGAGGTCAACCTTGCACCTCCAGAGACTCTTCAGAGAACTGGTGTTGTATTGGATGGAGAGAAGGGCATGTTGTGCCTTGCTGAAATTGGTGATGTTGACTATATTGAATGCCATGCATGAATCCGACAACGGATTCTGGGAAAAGAGAGTTGTCATACAATCTTAGGAGCAAAATTGTGGAATGCTTTGTTCATGATCACATGGATGATGATGATCTCTGTATTTTTGCCAATAAATATTTGGATGGTCTGCATACTGCTAAATGAGTTACAACTGAGCACTGTACTTGGAGAACATCGCCATGGTATTTTCTGTACAAACTCATCCAAGCTTTTTCTTCTTCTCACGTAGCTTCTTGATTCTTATTGATAGAAAAATCACCAAGGTATTTTCTGTAAAAACTCATCCAAACTTATATACATAGATGACTAGATGGATTAGCCACCTTTGTAGCAATTTCCAAGGTACGATTATAATCTCATAATGATCTCTGTTAAATCAGTGTGGGTGTCATCCTGTTTATTTATAAATGCACACCACTTGCAGCTGCATAACTCTATAGTATGAAGACATAAAAAGACGAGTGTCTTCTGTTGATGTTTTACAAACCATCTTCGATCACATCTTAATATTATGTATTTCATAATAGCTTAATAATAGTAACTGTTGAACATTTGACTGCCACATGGATGATGTTTTACAATTTTCTTTTTCCATATTACCAAAAAATGTATTGAAGCACTATTTGCAATGGACTAACAGAAGCACACGACACATAAACAACAGATCTTAGCAACATTGGTATATGTTGGCATTGAAGAATTACAATTGTGTTGGTTATTTTTCACCTTTTGTTTGTTCATGTAGTCATTGAAGAATTAAGATGACTATTATGCAGCTCAATATATTCGTGTCCAAGGCTATGAGTTGTCTCCTGATGTATGGTCCTGCCTTCCTTGGCATATCTGATGTTTTTTTCATTCAAATACAACAT
The DNA here is from genome assembly GCA_011799875.1 of Thinopyrum elongatum. Classification (NCBI taxonomy): domain Eukaryota; kingdom Viridiplantae; phylum Streptophyta; class Magnoliopsida; order Poales; family Poaceae; genus Thinopyrum; species Thinopyrum elongatum. The sequence continues at coordinate 478,560,942 of CM022298.1, read as the reverse complement.
AAGGAAATGAATGCTCTTGAGGCTATGGCTGTGCATATTGCTCTCTTAGTGTTGTAGAACCTATATCCAGTCATGCAGAGGTACAATTGTTTTGAACATGAAAATAAGATTAGAATGATATACGCTTGAATTGATACACAAAAAGTCATTTTGGTGGACGGGTGCATTGGAGCCCTATATTTTGAATAGTGTCAAAATGATATTTTGAAGTTTCAAAAAATTTCAGAAACAATTCCACATGTTCATATGGATGTATGTTACACATGTGCAAATTCTGATGACGAAATAAATAACCATGTGAGTTACAAACAAATGATAAGATCGTGATTTTTGAAAGATGAACAATGCATGTATTATTCACTATTTAGATATAGTCATTTTGTCATTTTTGCGTACCTTACATGTTTACTTATTTCATCACTAAACTTTACACATGTGTAATATCCATATTATCATGTAGAATTATTTTCGGGATTTTTTGAAATTTTAAATGTGGTTCTTAAACTATTTAAAATAAAGTCCTCCAATGCACCCATGTTCCAAAAATTCACTCTCTACACTGATACATTGCATTGTAAAACACTATAGGTTGTTTACAGTGAAAGAGAGCCAAGGAAGAGCCATTTAATCTCTACTGAAGCTGGACTGGGAGGGGAGGCACACTATGTCCCTGTCAGTCTGTGGATTGGGCGGCTGAATTAATATAATTTTTCTTAAAATTTAATATACTGATTTTATGTTTTCCTGAATCCATTGGCGGCGGTTTGTATATTCTTGCAGGTATATTTTCTATTAGCTTCAGTGAACATCAATAATTTCTGTGTACCACTATAAAGATGGTGGCGAAGAGGCCATTACTGAGGGGAACGGAGCCAGATGCATTATCAGATGTGCCACTGGAGGCAATGAAGGTGCTCAGACCTACATCAGTGTCGAATAACGTGGGGAGCTGGAGAAACATGACAATGGTGTTGCTTAATCTTCTTGTTATGCAGGTGAGTTAAAAAAATCAAACATGTCAAGTACTGTTGTGTTTGGACTAACCTTTTCACTCTAGAATCTAGATCTCAATCACCATGGTTATTTCTGATCCAAGGACATAAAACTGGTCTAATATCTATTTTGGTATTTGTGTTTTTACAATTTTTGTAAAACAACAGATGGGAAACAAAAGGGGGATACGTATATTTGGGCTTCCCCATAGTTGTCGTTTGTTCTTTGATTGTTTAAATCCTCCATAGAAGTTCAGGAACTTCCGTTCATGTGTTCACTCTATATCTATTTATTACCTGATTGTTTTTGGCTATCTTTTCTATGCATGTAAAAGTTAACATGTTTTATGTTTATATATAACTCCAACAAAATATTTCAAATGCCCGTGGCAATGCACGGGCATTATACTAGTATTTTATGGATTTCAGATATCATGTAAACTCAAACTTTCAGAGTGTGCAAAAGACACTAGCTGAGTTGTTGAACACCTTGACATAGTTTGTTATTAGTTTCCCTAAGCCTAGAGATAACCCACCCAATACACATGAAGTAGCACAAGATGGTTCTCATAACATCACCCATCAAGGCCCTCTCAAACAACCCATGGAAGTTGCATAAACACCTACCACTACAGGCTTTGCAGTTCTGCATGATCTGCAAATAGGGAAATAACTTCAATTGGGTGGCAGCTCCAAGGCCCCTTACAGACATCCCCATTTTGCAAACAAAACAGATAGCAACAACCAACTATAGAAAACAGAGCTGCTCCTGGAGCAAACACTCAGGTGGTTGTCTAGCAAGTGATCCATGTAGAACAAGGTAATGCAGATGAACAAATACTCCAGTAAAAAAAGAAGAGCATTGCAAAACAATAGAAGACACCTTGATTTGTGATCAGTCTCAAACGTATCGATAACGTTTGTATGATTCACATGCTATATTGCTACCAATTATGAACACTTCGGGCATACCTTTTATTGGATTAATATATTAATCCGGTTCCCCGTGCTTGTTTACATTTTCTAGTGTGTTTTTTATTTTCAGGAAAATGCCTAGAAAAAGACCAAGGAAAAATAAAACAAAAATAGTTTTGGAAGTATCGAGGGCCCAGAATACCCTGGAGGCTTAGCCCCACACCAGGTGGGCCCCTAAATGCCCTAGGCATTTTAGGGTTGACGGCGCCTACAGGTTGTGCCCCTGGCTCACCTCCGGTTCCTGATGGCTTACATATAGCCCCATTTTCTCCCAATTTATCGAGCATTTTTTCATCGCCACCACATTTCATTTCCAAGGAGATCTTTGTTTCCAAGCCTGATCCGAAACTGCACCGGAGGGGGAATTCATCTCCATCATCACCAACCTCGATCCTCGTGCTCCAAGATGAGTTAGGAGTAGTCCACCCCATGGACTATGGGTTCATGGTAGTAGTCAAAATTGTAATCTCTCCATCTAGATGTGTTTTTTATGTTCAATACAATAGCCGTATGAGCTTCCCAACATGATTATGGTTTATCTGATATATTTGTGGTGGTGATATAGATCATGTGATGAATGATCTCTTTTTATGTTCAGGTTTGGGTATGCAATATGTTTGATATATACATGCTTGTTTCTTTTTTATTGTTTGTCTTCTCTTGCCTAGTTTAGATCGGAACTCTCAAAATCAACTACCGCCTTCTCGGGACTCAACCTAGAACTTAGTGAAAGAGGATGTGCATTAGTTGGGTTCAATCTTACAAGTAATATACCATAGTGACAACACTTGTAGAGAAAAAGACCAAAATTGCTATCACTTATCCTGATGGACATGCAATAGAGTGGTGGAGGGAAACTGGAATGATAGCAAATACCATTCCATGGTACAAGTTCCGCAAATATTCTCTGAAATTTTTGTATGTGACAATGTGAGAATCTTCCATGACCTCACACAAAATAGCACTGTCAATGAATATGTAGTGACATTTGAGTTGTCTATGAACCTAATGCAGAGAGATAATCCAGTGCTACCCAATGAGTGCTATAAAATCGGTTTCATCTATATTCTCAATGACATTATTCAGCACCATGTCCAATGCTATGAACCTGCAGATTTGCGAAAATCAATATGTATGCCTAGAATAATGGAGGAAGATCAACCCCCTAAGGGGCAAACTATCTAGTACAATGCACCCTCATTCCCTATTAGGAGGCAAGTTCAGTTTCACAACTTCAAACCCACTACCACTAACACAACATCTATATAATCCAACATGCAAGAATGAAAGGAATGTGCTATAAGTGTAAAGAACCTTGGTTTCCTGGACACATGAAATAGCGTAAGGGCATCTCCAACGCTGACCCGCAAATTTCCTCCCGCATCTGTCCACGGACAGGGGGACCAGTCTGCGGACACAGACACAAGAGGCGACCATCCAATGATGCCAGCATACATCTGGCCTCCCTAATTTTTTAAAAAACTCCGCACATTCAAATAGCTGCATACATAGAGTACAAACGTTTAAATAGTAGCATGCAGCAGTAGTTCAAATTTAAAAAAAGTTCAAATATCACATTCCAACATTGTTGTCCCCTTTAACCGCCCACAGATGCACAATCAGATCTTCCTTCAGTTGCTCATGAGTTGCTCGATGCTGTATTTATTGATACATTTGAATAAACTCTTCAAATGTGGTCGGATTCGGGTCTGGAAGTTTGATAGGATCAGCCATGTTCTCAAATCCTAAAGCTACGGCAGCATCCTCACCATCATCCTCGACGATCATGTCTCTGAATCCCATTGTTTAGCAGATCCACGTACAACTGCAAAACGGGCCTGCAAAAACTCTTAATGCCCTCTAGACATCCTTTCTAGCTGGTTCTTGTCTTTGGGCAAAGTGAGACTTTTTCTTGCCAACTGGGTTAGAGATGGTGTTGACAAAGGTAGCCCGCAGAGGATAGATACCGTCAACCAGATAGTAGCCCATGTTGTACTCATGTCCATTGATAATATAGTGGCAAGGAGGAGCTTTTCCTTCAGTCATCCTCGCAAACAATGGTGATCGCTGCAGCACATTGATACCATTGTGAGACCCGGGCATGCCAAAGAAAACATGCCAAATCCAAAGATCATGTGGTGCAACTATTTCAAGAATGATGGTGGGCTTCTTAACATGACCTTGATATTGCCCTTGTAAAGCCTCCGGGCCGTTCTTCCATTTCCAATGCATGCAGTCAAGAGATCCAAGCAAACCTAGCCACCCTCTTGCTTTTGAGATTGCCAAGAGCCTCTTGGTGTCCGCCACAGTTGGTTCTCTCAGGTACTGAGGTCCAAATACATCGACACAACAGTTGCAAACCTGACCATGGCATCTCGGCATGTGCTCTCAGACATCCGTAGGTACTCGTGAATCAGCGGCCGTGCCATATGCAAGCATCTGGAGTGTGGCCGTGCACTTCTGGTAACTTGAGAACCCAATCGTTCCCACAACGTCCTTCTTCAAGATGAAGTAATCATCATAGGACCGGACGCCATGGTACAAATGATCGAAAACAGTCTTGTGCATCCGAAAACACCGGCAAAAATGATCAACGAGGAGTGCATCGGGGCAAAGTAGTCATCCATGAGTGTCAAATGGTCACGCACTCTATTGCAGTTGAGCACTCAATGACCCTTGATCGACCCCTTGAAACTGAGAACATGCTCCTCTGCACGCTCTGCGTCTTCAAGGACCGCGTGCATCATCGACGTCTCATCCGTGTAGTCCTCCTCGTCGGACAAGCCATCGGACGACTCAACATAGTGCTCGTATATGTACTCCAAATCGGAATCCATTTCTTGAAAGAAGAAGGGACAACTTTTTTAGCTCTGGCAATTCATCTAATAGTTGTCGGGCATGGTGAGTATAGCAGTAGCGGATGGTACTTGGCAGGGCAGTCGGAGGAGAGGGTTGAACGATGACGAAGGAGAAGCGGGGTGGAACCCGGCTGGAACGCTGGAGGTGATGGAGGCATAGACTTCCGACAGGGGTGTGGTGTGGCGGCCGGGGTGGTGGAGCGGCGGCGAAGGCAAGAGAGAAAAAAGGAAGGAGAGAAAATGAGGTGGATGGAGGCGCGGGGTCCAGGAAGGGTTTTGGGTGGGCCCGGGGTGTCGGAGGCCTACGTGGCTGTTGTCCGGACTCCCACAAAAACCCCCACTTTTGTCTCGGGTCTGCTGAAAAAGTATGTCCGGACTGCTTGGCGGACCGATACAGGCCCAAGTTGGATGGCAAACCGTGTCCAAACCATGCGGTCTAGACAGTTGCGGGTGGTTTGAGGGTCGGCGTTGGAGATGTCCTAAATTAGTTGAATCTCCTGAAGAAACTAACAATGAAACTACTGATAAAATAGCGGATCAAACTTTACAAATATCGCTACATGCTCTGATGGGGATGATGTCCTCCAAGACTAGTTTCACTGCCATAGTTATGTTTGGAAATATTATTGGTACTGCCCTCATTGATAGTGGTAGTATAATAACTTTTATTGCCCCTACAATGGCCCAACAAGCAAAATGTGCACTAACACCACAAAAAGGATAAAGGTAATGCTAGCAACTCGAGGAACACTATGGACAAAAATCACTGCCCTACAATGCCCTCTTGGGCTGAGTCGGCTACTCGGGACGAGGTGCCAACCGATTGCCATTCTATCTCAGGAGATGGGTCAGTTGGTGCTCAGGAATGTATGGCCTGGTCCGAGCCATCCTAGTGGTGCAAGCCCACCTTGGACTGGACCGAGTGATGTAACCATAGCTCGATCGGGTATATAATGTGAGCTAAGGCAGAATCCGAGAGAGGAACATGGCATTCTATAGCCATCTGGCTATGATTTTCACCTACCCCTCATCTTCCTCCTTGTCCGCTGCCATGACCGAGAGCTTGTAACACAAGAAATCTCTCTCTCTCTCTCTCTCTCTCTGATGATCTTCCCGCTCGGCGTGAGCACTTGAGCAATAAAATCACCAGAGGCAGGAGTAGGATGTTACCTCCCCAGGGAGAGCCTGAACCAGGGTAAACCGATTGTCTTGTGTGCTACCGTCATCGAGAGGTGATTGGACGCACGAGAATAAAAACTCGGGTTTTGACTGAATACGTTTCCCTAAAAGAGGCACGAAACGTTCCACGCGAATTACGCATAAGAAGACACTCACGAGTCCGTTTCAAGACGCATTTATATACTGCTAAAAACAGCATCTGCTTCGGTTTTCCCGCTCCCCGATCCTAAAAATGCGCATGTTACTCCCGAACCTCGCCTCGCCCCTTTGGTCCTCCACGTGTAGCGACGGTTCCCCCACAAACCCCCCCACCACCCCCACCACCCACCCCCACCCCCCCCCACCCCCCCCCCCCCCACCCCCCCCCCCCCCCACCACTACCCCCCCCCCCCCCCCCCCCACCCCCCCCCCCCCCCCCCCGGCGCATGCTCCTTGGTCAAAGAGGGAAAGTTGTCACAACTTCTTTTTAGAATGAGGGAGTAGTACATCAGATACTTATGGATGGACCTTTTTTGATGAAATTGTACAAAGTCTTGTTTTTATTTCATGAACTCGCTTCCCTTGCTTGCCAAGAGATAGATCATCCTCTCTTGTCATGAAAACACTCCCTCGTAGTGCAAAAAGTATGGGAAAGGATTGTCCTCAGCCGGCTGATAATCACGGTGCATCCGCCACCTCCGTTGCCTGCCACGCGTCATCAGCATAAAGGCAAGTGCAAGCACCTATTTCGACAACAACATGCAAATCTTGGCTGCGAACGACTACTGTGATGCGAGCCGGCTTTGTTTCGTAGAAATATAATCCCGCAACAAGTGCTTTGTTGCAAAAAATAAATCCGCAACAAGGCGGTTGTTACAAAAAAATCTACAACTAGATGTCTGTTGCAAAAAAAAACCTGCAATAAGACGTCTGTTGCTGAAAATTCTGCAACAAGATGTCTGTTGCAAGAAATTTTCGCAACAAGATATGTGTTGCGATGGTGGATGGTAAGGCTTGACCGCTCGATGCGACATATCCGACCGCTCCCGCCCGGCCGATCTTTTAAAAAGATCAGCCGACGGACGCGTAGCGCGCCCCAAAAAGTATACTCTTTTTTAGCCTGTCAAAAAAATATACTACTCTTTTTTAGGGTTTATTAGGCAAAGTACTGATCGCAAAAGGCTTCTCAGAAGAGAGTTCCTCTCTTTGAAAAGAATCTCAACAGCAAGCCGAGTCCACATCCGAGCCCAGTTTCCCGCGGAGCGACAGAACCCAGAGCTCCCAGTCCTCCCGAGCTTACGGGGCAGAGCACAGAGGGGGGTTTGCTTGTTGCAGTGGACAAAACATTTTGCACAGGCGCCGGTGGTCCCGGTCCGCGTCTTCTCAGCCGTCGCCTATTTAGTGCCGCGCACTTCGCAGGCTCGGACACTCCCACCTCACTTGCCCAGAAGTTCCCACTCTCCCTCCTCGCACACTCCTCTCTTCTCGCTCCCCGTCCCGCTCTCAAGTTTCTCGCCGCCATCCCCAAGCCTCCCGTCGCAGCGCAGCCGTGCGCCCGCCATGGCATCGGCAGCGTAAGTACGCCGCGTTGGGCCTCTGTTTCTGGTCTCCAACTCTCGGCTCGGTCTCTCTGTCGTCTTCTTTTTTTTGCTGCTCTGGATCTTGTTTGTTTTATCTTCGCACGCGGTCTGGGTTTCGGTTTGATCCGGAGGGGCGTCGCGGTTGATCAGCGAGTGGTGGATTCCGGTGCGTGGTTTGGACGAGACCGGTTGCTGATGACGTTCCTCCGGAGCCACCGGAGCTTGAGCGCATGGCAGAGGAGATGCCAGTCTGACGGAGCGATGAGTGTGAGATCGTCGGGGAGCAGAGCGACGCCGCCGACGTGATTCCGGCCCGGTTTCTCTCGTCGTTGCAGTGGCAGTGCGGGTTTTCCTTTCTTTTTGTCACTGCGATGGCGGAGGAGGAGGAGCCTTCCTCTCGAAGGAAGCAGTGAAGTTCTCGGGGAAAAGAAGACGGAAGCAGAGAAGGGTAGCGACTCCGCGCCGCCGTTGTGAATCCGGCCCGGTTTTACTCTTCGCGCAGCGGCGGTGCTGGGGTTTCACGATCTGCTTGAGGTGGTGGTGGAGGAGGAAGCAGACAAGGGTTCTGTTCCGTCCCGCTCTATTCTGTTTAGTGGAGACTGATCTGGTCGCAGCTGTGTGTCACGAAGATTGCAGATTTGTGCTGTTGGATCGTCGACGTTTCTTTGTGCCATCTCGAACATGTTGGCTGTTGGCCCCTCTATCTCTATCTGCCAGTGAAAACTTCTTCAGAACTCTTCTGCTTAGCCTCGCTGTTTAATGTTTGCTGATTCAGGATTAACTTATTCAGGTTTCTGTTTGCTGCAGGTTAAATGGGAGCGTCATAGATTCCACTGCTTCTCGCTGCAAACAGTTGGCGGCATTCAGGTTTCTGTTTGCCGATTCAGGATTAACTTATTCGATATGTTGTCACCGAGTGCTTGTTGTTTAAATCATTGGCTGTGCAGATCAATGGGCTTGCTCTGCATCAGTCTCCTATTTCTTCTGAAACACAGGATGAAACATAGATCAATCTATATTTGTCTCTGGCTAGATACTTTGAAAACAGCAATGCAAGGCAAAAGATCTGCAAACAAGTGTTGATCTATCAATTTATCATAATTAGTACATTATTAATTATCTTCATTCCTATGATTTTTCTCCGAGTTAGTGAACATGACTATCATTGATTAGTGGGCTTTAAATATGTTTGTGGCAGTTAATATCCTATGACTGAACGTGGAATTGAGATAGATGTCTGTCTGTGTAAACATTCTTTCCTATTTTTCCATTTAACTTACTTGTTACATTTATCATGTTTTGTTCATTAAGTTTATTATCTGTTAGGCATCAAAACATTATTAGTACTAAAATTGATTTATCTCGCAGATTCATCAGGTCATTGGTCACGACAATTGTTGTGGTGATAAGAAACCCAACTCATCCCCCGCCTAGCAAGTTTGAGTGCCCAAACTGCAAATACTGCATTGATAATAGTGATGTAAGTACTGTTAACTATTTAACATGTCTGTTGCATTTACTTTTATGCTAGTTTCTCTTCTAGTTTCCAACCATTAAAATAAGGCCATTCTACAATCTTAGTGAATTCGCACAACCTGTTAGAATAATTCAAGTGTATAGTTGATCTACCGAGGACCAACCAATCACACAAACCACGACAACAAGATTTGTTAACGAGGTTCACCAAACATCGGCTAATCCCCAGGGCATGACTACGGGTGCTCCTCCCCGTTGATACCGCTATAATACTGCACCCTATGCGCCCGGGGGCCAACACATGCCCGCGACTCTCCCTGCGTGCATGTGCTATTAGGATACGACTCCATACCAAGTCAACATACACACAGTACGACTCAGAGTCCAAATATAACCTACATTGTACATAATATTCGGCACAACCCCAACGTCACCTTTTTTCGGTTATATACCCCTCCTCCCTCCCGATTTCTGATGCCATTTATTACTAACACACACCATCGCAACAAGAATACATGACCCTCTGTTCCTAAATAGTGGTACCGTAGTTTTTCTTTGCGTCTTGGTTGAAGGTGTAAAACATCATGATTTTTGGGAATCTTACGGTTGCACTTCATGCTTTGTATTGCAGGTTTTATCACAGTGGCCAGGACTCCCTGCTGGTGTTAAATTTGATCCAACTGATCTCGAACTGCTTGAACATTTGGAAGGAAAGGTTGGCAGGGCACCGTCCCATGACCTAATAGATGATTTTATTCCAACCATAGAGGAGGCCGAAGGAATCTGCTATACACATCCAGAAAATCTCCCTGGTACTTGATTGTTACTTAGACTTGTTACTATCAGGGCCTTCTGAATTAAATAGCTAGCTCAGACTATTTAGAGTAATTCTTCGTTAGTTAACTCATATACCCCTGTAGGTACCAAGATGGATGGGAGCAACAATCATTTCTTCCACAAAATATCAAATGCGTACGATGTTGGCCAGCGCAAGCGTCGCAAGATTAGCAACAGTGACCACACTGTTTGTGATGTGCATTTCAGATGGCACAAAACTGGAAAATCCAAACATATCTTAGATAATAATGGTGTCATAAAAGGGTGGAAGAAAATAATGGTTCTTTGCATGCGTTCTAGGAAAGGAGGCATCACGTTTGCTAAAAAAAAAAACTAATTGGACGATGCATCAGTATCACCTCGGGGTAGATCAAGATGAAAAGCACGGGGAGCTTGTTGTTTCCAAAGTCTTTTGGAAAGCTGGGCAGCCTGTAATGTGCGCTGTTAATGAAGAATCTGATTCATTTGCTGGGGAAATCGATCCTACGACCCCAATGACATACCCTCGGCAGCCTCGTCCCCCAAACAGTAGCCCATCCAGAACCGAGCAGAATCAGGTAAATCTTCATTGACCAATGAAACTATCATCAACTTTGTGTGAAAGGTTTTGTCTAATTTTATTTATGGACAATGTTATAAAAGACTAGGATCCTGTGTACATCCAGTGAACTCTGTTTGTAGGATCACAGAGTATGGATCTACAATAATGATCTGTGGATGAATTATTGGGAGCCCCTGAAACAATGCCTTGCAATACTAGGATCCCACCGTTTGAACAATTCATTCTCAACTGTAGGTTCATGTAGTACAGATGCTGTACTGCACAAAAATAACAATATAGTCCTACTACACATGAGAATTTTCTCTCCTTGCAATAGTGCATCCAACAGTCTCACAAAAATATCAGAAGCTTTTAACTCCTTATGAAGATCCATGCTTAGCAACTTAGAGTAGTACTGTATATTATCAAGCCTTCTAATTCCTTCACTGCCTGATTATTACAATAAACTTCTGAGCTTGTGCGCCAAGCTTTTCAATAACCCAAATCACATCATGAATAGGACATGCATTTTACTTTTTCTGTTGCTAAGATAAACCCCTCAAGTTATGACTTTTCTTCCTAAAATAATATGTATTGTGCTGTCACCTTGTAAACTGTTATAACTCCTTCATTTCACTGTCATTCATGTTACCGCTGCGACTGTGGCAGGCAGAGGACGCAGCGCTGTCTGGCCCGGATGAACGCCCGTCACGCGGCGCAACCCCGGACGCCGCGTACCCTGAGATGCAGCCTTTTCCTCTTGACCTGGACGCTCTCCAGGGGTTGCCCGACCCCGGAACGCCTCCGGGTTTCCCCCTTATGGCCTCTTGGCTCGCTGGAACCCCATTGCATGCCGTGGAGGACGCACCGCTGTCTGGTCTGGATGAACGCCTGCCACGCGGCGAAACCCCGGACGCCGCCTACCCTGACCCTGAGGGGCAGCCCCTGCCTCTTGACGCGGAGGCGCTCCAGGGGTTCCCCGACCTCGGAACGCCTCCGGATAACTTCCTCGTAAGTGCACCGAGTGCCGCCGCGTTTTCCGGTGCATTTCTCATGGCTCATCTCCTTGTCTCGCGTGTGTTTACGGCAGGACTTGCAGTTCGGGTCGCACGACATCTGGCCGGACAGCATGTTTACAGGGCAGAAGGGATTTTGAAGCAGCGGCGCAACAAGAATAGGCTGGTTTTTCTCGTGATGTAGTGTGTTGTAGTATATCTGTGCATGAATGATGGATCGCTGAGAAAATTTTGCATATGATCCTGGAGCTTGCCGGTGAGTGTAGCTCGGCTATGTTTACTGTTTGTAGTAGTAGCAGACAATTTTTTTCTTCAAATGTAGGAGCATCGCTCCCAATTGCATAGCCATGAAACTGATAAACAACAGTTAGTCCCTCAAAAGTGTTTGAAACTTATTTTATTTATTCACCTCTGGTTTCGCCGAGTTTGCTAAGTTTCTAGGGAACTCGGCAAAACCTAAAAAAAACTCAGGCTGTGCGTTTTCTGACTTCTGTTCTCGACAAAGGGGACTCGGCTGGCCTGGTCGGCAATCGTTAATATTGTCGAGTCCTTATTATCGAAAACTCGGCAAATAGTTAAATGACAATCGTCAAGTATCTGAGAAAGAGAATTCGGCAAACAAAGGGTGGTAGATGGGACAGTGCGTTAATGGCGGTGCCACGTGTGGCACAAATGTTTGCCGAGTTTCAACTCGGTAGACTAACGACGCACCGTGCGGTGCTGGCGCGTGACACATATCCTATTGCCAAGTTGAGTGTCGGCACTCGGCAAAACTGTAAACAATATTTCTTTTCCCTTTTTTGGGTAGCCCTCCATAAAAATCAATAAATATACATCATTCGATCACACACATATATCACAACATTCAAATATAACTGCACACATTTATCATAACATCAGACGGCAACAACAAGCAATATGGCCATAATTCTGACACATATTACACAGGCTCAAACACAAAGTGCATATATAGAGAAGTTCACACATGAATGCATACATAGAGAGGTTCAACAAGAACTAAAACATCCTTTAAAAAAAGAACTAAAACATGACACTAGTCTATTGCCCATTTTAATCTCTAACAAACTCCAGAGCTCTACCCAGGCATTGAACTAGTCACACCACTTATGATCAACATCGCCATTATTCTTATCGGTACTATATCTGTAGATTAAAATCCCCTTCAATTAGGGTTGAGATGGGGCAACCAACAAATAAAGAGTGAAGTTCAGAAAGAAAAGCCTCCTTGCCAGACTCATAGGCAGAGCCATACACCACTATAATACTAAAAGTAGTATCATTGGCCCTAGCTCTAACTACACAAGAGACATAAAATTACTCAACAACCCAACTAATAAACCTCAAAGAGGTAAGAGTCTACTCCCATCAGGATGCTTCTAGCAGAGCCTGAGGTAGACAACATGTTCCAAGAAAACAAGCTACCCCCTACTAGAGATTTCAAAAAAAAAAACTGCAATCATTTACTTTTTAGTTTCTTGCAACCATATAATAGAAGGCTTTGCTTTAGCAAAAAGATCAATAAGATTCTGTAGGAATTCTACTAGCATCCCTGGATTGGATCTTGACCCTCACCACTTCATAGAAATTTTTAAACATGCCCGACCATTCAAAATCTAAAAGGAGGCAAAAAGCAAATACAATTTGGTCTAGAATATCTCATTCACACCAATCATGTTGTAGACCTCTAAGCTGTATTCAAACTTCTTGCAAATGAGCAGCAGCCTCATGAGACCTATTGTAGACCTCTACATTAAGTGTAACCCCCTCTTTAGTGAGCCCAAAGCATGGGTACCTAGCTACATTAGCAGCCCTTGATATTAGGAGGGAACTTGACAAGAAGAGACCACTTGACGGTGTCCTGGACTAAGGGGTACCAACCTAGTTGGCCCGCGATCCATGGGTCGAGCTTATGGCCCACCAACCTCACAAGGAAGGACTCCGGAAGCCTCAAACCCCGGCGTGATCAAGATGGACTGTATCGAAGACTTGACGTATACTCCAAGGGTCGTTCTAGTACGACCATGTGTAACCCTAGATACCCCCAGTGCCTATATAAGCTGAGGGGTTTAGCCCATAGAGGGACGATCACAATTAGTCGCTTAGGGTTAGAACACAATATACGATCTCGAGGTAGATCAAGCCTATACTCGATACATCGATACATCATCATCAATACAATACAAGCAGGACATGAGGTTTTACCTCTTCGAGAGGGCCCAAACCTGCGTAAACACTATGTCCTTCGTCTCCTGTTACCCATCGATCTGAGATCCACAGCTCGGGGCCCCCTAACAAGATCTGCCGGTTTTAGTACCGACACCACTCATCTAATTGCCTTATTTGCCAAGGCCAATTAGTTTTGTAGGTCACTCCAAATTCTTGAGCCAGTGCCTCCTTAGAAATGTCAACATCCTCTAGATACACAATCCTGACGTTCTTACAACTACTTTCCTGGACTCAGAAACTACTCCTAGCTCAATGCGGTGGAACCCTAGACCTATAGTAGCACTGCCTACATACTTGGCCAGATGATGAGCTTGATTTCTCATAGGGCAATCTCCAACATCATGATCACTCTTTTTTGCAGATGAAACAAACCTTCTGTACAAGACAAGCATTTTTGTGGTGACCAGATTCACCACAGCTATAGAAAATAACATGAGAGTAGACCTCATGAACATGTACATGAGCTATAAGTTGATCTACGGGCTTATCTACAACCCCTACAACTACATTCTTGTTCTTGTGATGCTTCTGAATGTTTCTCCTAGGATTTTTCCTCCACTGCTGCCAAGGTGGCTGCAGATTCATTTGCCCCTTCTGGTTTGGGGGGAATCGTTGCTGCCCCATATCCATGCCCTTACAGGGTCCTTCCAGAGGCATATGCCAAGGACCTTCTTGGAAGGGGGGAAGTGGGGCCTTGGTAGGGTTGGAACTGCACCCATGGAGGATGAGGACCTTGGTATCCAAAGCCAGGACCTAGAGGAGCAAAGCCAAATTGCATACATGGGCCCTGCTACTGGTTGCAATGCATCAATTGCAGTTAATCTTGAGTCTGTTGTTGTTGCCCTCCATGGTTGCCTCCACCCACCATCCCTCCTGAACCCTCTACCATCTGCCATCTCCGCTATCTCATGAGCTAGATGAATGGGTAGGCTGACCTTGCGGGTAGGCAGCACAACTTCGTAAGGGTGGCCGGGGAAGCAATCCTTCGTAAAGAAGAAACCATACGACACGAGCTCACTTATGACCCAAGCTAGACCCCTAGGAGAGGAAGAAGTGGTGGCAGCGGTGGAGACACAGTCGATCTGCAGTGGAGGGGAACCCTAGGTGCATTTGTTGAATTCCTCTTCCTTAGGCCCCAGTGCCCTGATACGTCTCCGTCGTATCTACTTTTCCTAACACTTTTGCTCTTGTTTTGGACTCTAATTTGCATGATTTGAATGAAACTAACCCGGACTGACGCTGTTTTTAGCAGAACTACCATGGTGTTGTTTTTGTGCAGAAATAAAAGTTCTCGGAATGGAACGAAACTTTTTGGAGAATTTTTATGGAATAAAAGAAAAATACTGGAGCCAAGAACCACCGGAGGGGGGCCCCTGGGTGAGCACAACCCACCAGGGCGCGCCACCCCTCCAGGCGCGCCCAGGTGGGTTGTGCCCACTTGGTGGCCCCGCAGACCCTGACTCCGGCGCTATAAAATCCTATATTTGGAGAAAAAAATCGGGGAGAAAGAATTATCGTGTTTCACGATACGGAGCCGCCGCCACCTCCTGTTCTTCATTGGGAGGCCAGATCTGGAGTCCATTTGGGGCTCTGGAGAGGGGGATCTTCGATCTTCGTCATCACCAACCCTTCTCCATCGCCAATTCCATGATGCTCCCCACCGGGAGTGAGTAATTCATTCGTAGGCTCGCTGGTCGGTGAGGAGTTGGATGAGATTCATCATGTAATCGAGTTAGTTTTGTTAGGGCTTGATCCCTAGTATCCATTATGTTCTGAGATTGATGTTGTTATGACTTTGCCATGCTTAATGCTTGTCACTTTAGGCTCGGGTGCCATGATTTCAGATCTGAACCATTTATGCTATTACCATTATATCTATGTTCTAGATCCGATCTTGCAAGTCATAGTCACCTATTACGTGTTATGATCGGTAAACTCCGGAGTGACAATATTCGGGATACTTTTCGGTGATGACCGTAGTTTGAGGAGTTCATGTATTCATTATGTGCTAATGCTTTGTTCCGGTTCTCTATTAAATGGAGGCCTTAATATCCCTTAGTTTCCTTATGGACCCCGCTGCCACGGGAGGGTAGGACAAAAGATGTCATGCAAGTTCTTTCCATAAGCACGTATGACTATTTACGGAATACATGCCTACATTATATTTATGAATTGGAGCTAGTGCCGTATCGCCGTAGGTTATGACTGTTACATGATGAATATCATCCAACGAATTCGCCGATCCAATGCCTATGAATTTTCCATATATTGTTCTTGCTAAGTTACTACTGCTGCTATTACTGTTATACTTGCTACTATCATCACTGCTATAAAAAACTATCATATTACTGTGCTACTGATCATATTGCTGCAGATAATTAATCTCCAGGTGTGGTTGAATTGACAACTCAGCTGCTAATACTTACAAGTATTCTTTGGCTCCCCTTGTGTCGAATCTATAAATTTGGGTTGAATACTCTACACTCGAAAACTGTTGCGATCCCCTATACTTGTGGGTTATCAAGACATTTTTCTGGGGCCGTTGCCGGGAAGCATAACTATATTTGTTGAGTCACTTGGAATTATTATCTATTTACCATTATGAAGAATCTGAAGGATACTAAGACTAAGATTTTTACCTCTAAGACGAGGGGAGGTAAGGAACTGCCATCACACTCTGCACTTGATTCACCTTCTATTTTGAGTAGACTTGCAACACCACCACATGCTATTAATCCTGATATGTCGCAAGTTATTGATGATGCTACCTCTGCTATGAATGCTACTCATAATGATGCTAGTACCTTGCTTGATGATAATATGCCACTAGGTGAATTTCTTGATGAACAAATTGCTAGAGCTAAAGATATTGAGAATGTTGAAACTGATGAAATTATTGAAAATGATGAAGTACTTGAAACTGAAAATCATGAAACACCTATTAGGCCTAGCTCTCCTAGATATGAATTGCCTAAGATACCTGAAGGTTATGTTATGGATGAGGAGACGGCTAGAGATTTTCTTGCTTGCAATGATAGAGATGATCTTAAGAAATTATTATGCAACCTGAAAGAAAAATCTTTGAATGCTAGAATGAAATGTGATCCTAAGTTAGCTACTTCACCTATCTTTGTTGATGATAAGGATTATGAATTCTCTGTCGACCCAGAGTTAATTACTTTGGTTGAATCTGATCCTTTCCATGGTTATGAAACTGAAACTGTTGTGGCACATCTTACTAAGTTAAATGATATAGCCACCCTATTTGCTCATGATGAGAAGATTCGCTACTACTATATTCTCAAGTTATTTCCGTTCTCATTAAAGGGTGATGCTAAGATATGGTACAATACTCTTGCTCCTGGTTGTGTGCGTAGTCCCTAGGGTATGATTTATTACTTCTCTAAAAAAATATTTTCCTGCTCATAAGAAACAAGCTGCCTTACAGGAAATATTTAATTTTGTGCAAATTGAACAAGAGAGTCTCCCACAAGCTTGGGGGAGGCTTCTCCAATTGCTTAATGATTTGCCTCATCCTCTTAAGAAAAATGAAATACTTGATATCTTCTATAATGGACTAATCGATGCTTCTAGGGACTTCCTAGATAGTTGTGCTGGTTATGTTTTCAGGGAACGAACTGTGGAACAAGCTGAGGAACTATTGAATAGTATATTGAAAAATTATGATGACTGGACTCTTCCTGAACCACCTCCTAAACCCACTCCGAAGAAGAGTGGTATCTTATACCTAAGTCCTGAAGATATGCAAGAGGCAAAGAAAAGTATGAAGGAAAAAGGTATTAAAGCAGAGGATGTTAAAAATTTACCTCCTATCGAAGAAATACTTGGACTTGACATACCACCACCAAAGGTGGTAGAGGTAAACTCTTTCATGAAATTTGATGAAAGTGACATCCCTTATAATAAACATCCTAGTCAATGCCTTTATGAGTTTGACAACTACATTAGAAAACAAGATCACTTCAATGAAAATATTATGAAACAATTGAAATATAATTCCAATATGATTGCTCGCTTGAGTGACTTGTTATTTGGAATCTCCAATGATGTTAGAGGTGTAGGAAAACATGCCTCTATGGTTCAAACTCAAGTAGAACAAGTTGCTAAATCTCAAAGAGAGTTGCTTGATGAAATGAATAATAATATAAATGACTTTGCTGTTAGAGTAGCAACTAGAGGAGGTAAAATGACTCAGGAACCACTTTACCCTGAGGGACACCCTAAAAGAATTGAACAAGACTCTCAAAGATTTAATCCTGATGCACCTAGTCCTTCTAGAAAGAATAAGAAAAAGAAAAATGATAGGACCTTGCATGCCTCTAGTGAACCTGGAGTAGAAAAACCTTCTGATAATGATAATGATATTTCTATTTCTGATGCTGAAACTCAATCTGGTAATGAACACCCATCTAGCGATAATGGAAAAGATAATGATGATGTTCATGAAGACACTCAATCAGACAATGATAAACAACCAGATAATGATGTTGAAATAGAACCAGTTGTTGATCTTGATAACCCACAACCTAAAAATAAAAGGTATGATAAAAGAGACTTTGTTGCTAGAAAACATGGAAGAGAAAGAGAACCATGGGTTCAAAAACCCATGCCCTTTCCACCTAAATCAACTAAGAAAAAGGATGATGAAGAATTTGAACGCTTTGCTGAAATGTTTAGGCCAGTCTTTTTGCGCACTCGCTTGACTGATATTTTAAAGATGACCCCTTATGCAAAATATATGAAAGACATCATCACTAATAAGAGAAAAATACCCGAAGCTGAAATCTCCACCATGCTTGCTAATTATTCTTTTAAGGATGGAGTGCCTAAAAAACTTGGAGATCCAGGAATACCAACTACACCTTGCTCCATCAAAAGAAATTATGTCAAGACTGCTTTGTGTGATCTAGGAGCTGGTGTTAGTATTATGCCTTTCTCTTTATATAAAAGACTTGATTTGAATAAACTCACACCAACTGAAATATCTTTGCAAATTGCTGACAAATCAACTGCCATACCTATCGGTATTTGTGAGGATATGCCCGTTGTTGTTGCAAATGTTACTATCTTAACTGACTTTGTTATACTTGAGATGCCCGAGGATGACAATATGTCGATTATCCTTGGTAGACCCTTTTTGAATACTGCAGGGGCTGTTATTGGTTGCAATAAAAGCAAGGTCACTTTTCATATCAATGGTAATGAACATACGGTGCACTTTCCGAAGAAACAATTCCAAGTGAATGGTATTAATGTTATTGAAAAATCTCCGACACTCACTATTGGAAGTTTTCAACTACCTCTACCTACTGCCAAAAAGAAATATGAAATGCTTATTGTTGGGGACATGCATATCGCCATTGAGGTAACTTAGTGTTTTACGGAAGTTCCTCGGTTTCATGCTAATCGAAGGTGGTTGTTAATAAGACTTGATCAACCTTATTAATGGATCATTTTTTAGAGGTATGAAGTTGATGAATTTAGTAAGCACAACCTTCTGCTCCCAACTTTTTGTTTTTCTGTTTTTCTTAGTTAAATAAAATAAATGCCATGTTTTGTCTGTTTTCTGAATTTCCCGTGCAATAAAAAAATAACCCAAAAATAAAAGTTCTAAGAATGCCTTGAAAATTTAATACGATTTTTTCTGATTATTTCTAAATTTTTAGTATAAATAACATCAGAGGGGGGTGCACAAGGTGGGCACAACCCACCTGGGCACGCCAGCAGCCCCAGGCGCGCCCTGGTGGGTTGTGGTCCCCACGTGCCCCCCCTCACTTATCTCTTTAGCCCATGTCATCACCTACCTCCAGAAAAAAAATCACCATTGCTCTCTCTCTCTCGTGTTCTTGCTCTCAAACCCACGGATTTCGACCTCTTTGCTCGAAGCT
Organism: Thinopyrum elongatum; assembly: GCA_011799875.1. Taxonomy (NCBI): domain Eukaryota; kingdom Viridiplantae; phylum Streptophyta; class Magnoliopsida; order Poales; family Poaceae; genus Thinopyrum; species Thinopyrum elongatum. The sequence continues at coordinate 478,541,353 of CM022298.1, read as the reverse complement.
CCGTTTCCGAAACTGTTTTGGGGGATTGCTACTTGGTATGTGACTCCTCCATTGCTCCAATTAGTTTTTGCTTTAGTGGATTATATTTTGAATAATTAGCTACTCTTGGTGCTGTTGTAGATGAGCTTGCATGTTGAATTCTTAGAGTTCTAAGTAGTTTGAATGCTCAATATAGCCTCTATGCCTCCTTATGAGTAGTTGCTATCAATCTTGAGGAGTTTTGTTGACAAAAATTTTGTGGACTAAAATTTTCAAAATTTTATTTATAGGAATAAGATGAGTTTCTTTAGGAAGTTTGCCTCCAAGAAGAGCTCCAAGGGAGTCATTGGGGAATCATCAGACAACGATCTCCATACTCGGAGAAGAGCGGAAGTGCGGCCATGCGAATAGCCGCATAACCCCTTCATGGATGGAGCCAGGATCCGTCAAGAGTTCGCACAATTTGCTGCTAATGCTGGTCTCACCGACTTCATCGCAGCTGAGTGTGAACAATACCATCTCCTTACAAACTACTTTGTGAAAAAAATTCATTTTCTGAGTAGGAATAACCCCCTTGAGGTGCAGTTTAATTTATATGCTGAAACCCGTCAGATGCCACTCACTGATTTTTGCGATGTATGCTTGATCCCTTCTGACGGGGAAATAAGAGAGCCTAGGACTACAGAGTTCGAGGACTTTATCGTACTCTGTCAGTGCGAGATGAGAGAGGCGTGTCGAGTGTCACTGCTACTAGTTTGCAGTTTCCTGATGTGCATTTGTTTGCTCTATTCATTGCTAAGTGTTTAATTGCTAGAGAGAAAGTCGGTGCACTCAGTGCTCCTGACTTCGCCATTTTATGCCGCGCACTTTACGGCGATAACACCTATAGCCTCGGGGCTATTATTGCACGCCGTCTACACCTTAACAGAACCAAGGGCAAAATTCATGGCGGTATTTATGCTACTCGTTTAGTGAGTCACTTTAATGTTCATATCCGCCAACGTGATTATCATTTAACCAAGGTTTATTTAGATCACCAGGCGATGGAGGATCACCAGTTTACTGATATTGATAACTCTATTCATAATATTCCTTACAACCTGGTTTTCAGTGTGGATACCCATGATATTATTCCGTTGTCTGCACCTGCTTTGTTTGATTCTATTGCCAGGGGCGGGTACAGGATCATGCCTGAGGACATTATTGCCTACCGGAACGCCCAGGAAGAGGCAGAGGAGGAACCTCAAGAGTGGGACGCTTAGGTGCCTGCACCCCAACACTTCAATGTGGGACCTGATGGCTACTACGAGTGGTGATTACCAAGCTAGGCCAAAAGCCTAAGCTTGGGGGAGTACGTATTTCCACCAACATTACATTCATGTTCACACATTTCATTCCAGTTTTCGGTGTTCACACTTTTTCATTATACTATCCATGCTAGATTTATTTTCTCGCTTTCTTCTTGTGTGTTTGAAAAACTTTGAAAAAATCAAAAAAATGTTTCTTGCTTCTTTTCGGCTTTTCTTTCTAGTTTAGCTAGCTATAGTATTAAAAAGAAAACTCAAAAAGATTTCCTTGTTCTTCTTTTGCTTGTTGGGAGCTCTCGCGTGTAAATAGTTTTTCTCGTTTTTGTTTTTCTCTTTAATTTGCTTTCTTCAAGAAAAACCAAAAACACCAAAAATATTTCAGTGTGTTTCTCAGAAATTTTCTTCTTTTTATTGAGTCGTACCGAGGAGAAGACCACGATAAAAATGTTAAGTGGCTCTCATATGCATTGATATTGATCTAATAAAGAGCCCATATTACCTTGTCTTCTCCTTTTGAATAAAATGTTTGCAGATTCCAGCTTAGTCCATGGCACTCTTGCACTATTATTATTTTCATATCATTCGGTCATGCAAGTGAAAGGCAATAATGACGATATTTGATGAACTGACTGTGGCAGAGAGAAACGGGTATGAACTCAACTTATTCTATTTTTGTAAATATGTTTAACCTAGTATCCATGATTCAACCTATTATGATCAAACATGTTTGCAATGACAATTAGAGATTATAGTTTCTCATGCCATGCTTAAGTAGTTAGGAGTGGATAATGATTTATCTTGGGTGTCAACATGCATTAAAATGATTGTGATGTGGTATGATGTTATGGTATCCTCCTCTGAATGTTTCAAGTGGCTTGACTTGGCACATGTTCATGCATGTAGTTGAATCAAAACCAACATAGCCTCTATGATATTTATGTTCATGGTGTCCATATCCTACTTATGCTAGTATCCAATGTTACTTATGCATAATGCATGTTCATTACCATTTTCGCTCTCTAGTTGGCCGCTTCTCAACCTATTTGCTAGCCTTCACCTATACTAAGCGGGAATACTGTTTGTGCATCAAAATCCTAAAACCCAAGTTATCCCAGATGAGTCCATCATATATCTATCTATATGCGGTATTACCCTGCCATTCTAAGTAAATTTGCATGTGCCACCTCTAAAAACTTCAAATAAGCATCCGTTTTTGTGTGCCTGGATTGTTCATAGAGCGACAGGAGGTAGTCGGTATCCTCCATGCTAAGCGGGTTATTCTCATGATGAGTGTTTATTCACTCGTCCTTGCACAAGAGGGGTGGTAATAGGGATTCCCAGTCCCAGAATAAAAAATTGCAAATAATTAAACTCCCCCAGGAATGATGTTGGTATGGACGGTACCCGTGGATTCGGCTATCCGTGGAGTGTGTTTGTTGGTGGAGGGGGAGTAAACCTTTACTTTTATCGCTTGGGAACCGCCACTAATGTGTTTAGCATGGAAGATATCGATAACTAATGGTCGCAAAGTAAACAGGAATGGTGCATTTCTCAAATTTTCATTTATCTCTGTTTTAAAAATCTGAGCTCTGGCACCGCTGCAAATCATTGCTTCCCTCTGCGAAGGGACTATCTATTTAATTTTATGTTGTGTCATCACCTTCTCAAATAAGCGCAGATCTGAGAGCATTATTGTCATCCTCATGCATTGTGTGTAGCTAATGTTGGCTGCATCATGACTGGATCTTTTCTACCATGAATTACAATGTTTAGTCGCTGCTTGAACTTTGGAGGTGCTATGCATTTATGTTTTGCGGTCTCAGAAAGGGCTAGCGAGATACCACTGTTGTCATATTATATCACGATTGTTTTGACAGAGTGTTGTCATTTGAGATATTTTATTATCGCCGGCTAGTTGCTTATGCCATTGATATGAGTTAATATAATTTCTAAGAGTTATTGTCGACATGGTTAGTCATAATCTTTCTCAAAACCTAGGTGCTACTTAAGCTTATTTATGTAAACAAGAACAAAAGAGTTCGTAAAAAATTTTCTTTTTCACTTTCAGTTTATCAACTGAATTGCTTGAGGACAAGCAAAGGTTTAAGCTTGGGGGACTTAATACATCTCCATCGTATCTACTTTTCCTAACGCTTTTGCTCTTCTTTTGGACTCTAATTTGCATGATTTGAATGAAACTAACCCGGACTGACGCTGTTTTCAGCAGAACTACCATGGTGTTGTTTTTGTGCAGAAATAAAAGTTCTCGGAATGGAACGAAACTTTTTGGAGAATTTTTATGGAATAAAAGAAAAATACTGGAGCCAAGAACCATCGGATGGGGGGCCCCTGGGTGAGCATAACCCACCAGGGCGCGCCCCCCCTCCAGGCGCGCCCAGGTGGGTTGTGCCCACCTGGTGGCCCGTAGACCCTGACTCCGACGCTATAAAATCCTATTTTTGGAGAGAAAAATCAGGGAGAAAGAATTATCGTGTTTCACGATACGGAGCCGCCGCCACCTCCTGTTCTTCATCGGAAGGCCACATCTGGAGTCCGTTTGGGGCTCCGGAGAGGGGGATCTTCGATCTTCGTCATCACCAACCCTTCTCCATCGCCAATTCCATGATGCTCCCCACCGGGAGTGAGTAATTCCTTCGTAGGCTCGCTGGTCTGTGAGGAGTTGGATGAGATTCATCATGTAATCGAGTTAGTTTTGTTAGGGCTTGATCCCTAGTATCCATTATGTTCTGAGATTGATGTTGTTATGACTTTGCCATGCTTAATGCTTGTCACTTTGGGCCCGGGTGCCATGATTTCAGATCTGAACCGTTTATGCTATCACCATTATATCTATGTTCTAGATCCGATCTTGCAAGTCATAGTCACCTATTACGTGTTATGATCCGTAAACCCCGGAGTGACAATATTCAGGATACTTTCCGGTGATGACCGTAGTTTGAGGAGTTCATGTATTCACTATGTGCTAATGCTTTGTTTCGGTTCTCTATTAAAAGGAGGCCTTAATATCCCTTAGTTTCCTTATGGACCCCGTTGCCACGGGGGGGTAGGACAAAAGATGTCATGCAAGTTCTTTCCATCAGCACGTATGACTATTTACGGAATACATGCCTACATTATATTTATGAATTGGAGCTAGTGATGTATCGCCCTAGGTTATGACTGTTACATGATGAATATCATCCAACGAATTCACCGATCCAATGCCTACGAATTTTCCATATATTGTTCTTGCTAAGTTACTACTCTTGTTGTTACTGTTATACTTGCTACTATCATCACTGCTATAAAAAACTATCATATTACTGTGCTACTGATCATATTGCTGTAGATAATTAATCTCTAGGTGTGGTTGAATTGACAACTCAGCTGCTAATACTTACAAGTATTCTTTGGCTCCCCTTGTGTCGAATATATAAATTTGGGTTGAATGCTCTACCCTCGAAAACTGTTGCGATCCCCTATACTTGTGGGTTATCATGCCCTAAGAGAAACGATCCTGAAAAACCGTCAACGATGTCACCAACATTTTGAACAGAGCCAACCGCGCTCTCTGATGTTCCGTAGCCATGACTGCTATCCTCAAGTTTCTATACACCATGACCTAAAAGCGCTCCCATCGCACTCACTCGATAGAAAATATCCTAGGATGTAGCACACGGTGATCCGCACTACGCCCCCTGGCTCATCCAGGAACAACAGGGGTGTGTTACGTCTCCGTCGTATCTATAATTTTTGATTGTTTCATGCCAATATTATACAACTTTCACATATTTTTTGCAACATTTTATATGATTTATTGGACTAACCTATTGATCTAGTGCCCAGTGCCAGTTCCTGTTTTTTGCATGTTTTTGTTTCGCACAAAATCCATATCAAACAAAGTCCAAACATGATTAAAATTTACGGAGAATTATTTTGGAATATATGTGATTTTTGGGACTTGGAATCAACGCAAACGGGGGCCCACAGCCCCCACAAGACACCAGGGCGCGCCCCAGGGGCCAGGCGCGCCCTGGTGGGTTGTGCCCTACTCGGATATCGGTTGGAGCTCTACTTCAGGCGCAAGGAAGCTTATATCTGGAAAAAAATCGTGTTAAAATCTCAGCGCAATCGGAGTTACGGATCTTCAGGAATATAAAAAACGGTTTTCGGCCAGATCTGGGGAACGCGAAACAGAAGAGAACAGAGAGGGAGATCCAATCTCGGAGGGGCTCCTGCCCCTCCGCTGCCATGGAGGCCATGGACCAGAGGGGGAACTCTCCTCCCATCTAGGGGGGAGGCCAAGGAAGAAGAAGGAGGAGGGGGGCTCTCTCCCCCTCTCTCCTGGTGGCGCCGGAGTGCCGTCGGGGCAAGGATCGTGACGGCGATCTACATCAACAATCTTGCTACCGTCAACACCAACTTTCTCCCCCTCTATGCAGTGGTGTAACACCTCTTCTCCCCACTGTAATCTCTACTTAAACATGGTGCTCAACTCCATATATTATTTCCCAATGATATTTGACTATCCTATGATGTTTGAGTAGTTCCGTTTTGTCCTGTGGGTTAATCGTGATCTTGGTTGGTATGATTGTATATTTTATTTATGGTGCTGTCCTATGGTGCCCTCCATCTCGCGCAAATGTGAGGGATCCCCGTAGGGTGTTGCAATATGTTCATGATTCACTTGTGGTGGGTTGCGAGAGTGACAGAAGCTTAAACCCGAGTAAGTGGGTTGTTGCGTATGGGATAAAGAGGACTTGATACTTAATGCTATGGTTCGGTTTCACGACCTTAATGATCTTTAGTAGTTGCAGATGCTTGCTAGGGGTCCAATCATAAGTGCATATGATCCAAGTAGAGAAAGTATGTTAGCTCATGCCTCTCCCTCATATAAAATTACAAGAATGATTACCGGTACTTGTTATCGATTGCCTAGGGACAAATGATTTTCTTGTTGACAAAAGCTATATACTTTTATTACCTTGTAATTTATTCATAGTTTTATTCTCACAAAGTACTCGTAGTTTTATTCTTGCAAAATAGTTTCATACTTGTTCTAGGTAAAGCAAACGTTAAAGTGTGCGTAGAGTTGTATCGGTGGTCGATAGATTTTGAGGGAATATTTGTTCTACCTTTAGCTCCTCGTTGGGTTCGACACTCTTATTTATCGAAGAAGGCTACAAACGATCCCTTATACTTGTGGGTTATCGAGACCTTTTTATGGCGCCGTTGCCGGGGAGCAATAGCGTGGGGAGAATATTCTCGTGTGTGCTTGTTTGCTTTATCACTAAGTAGTTTTTATTTCCTGTTCTAAGTTGTTCTCTATCTTTAGTTATGGATATGGAACACGAAACACCAAAAAAATAGTTGTACTTGCTACTCATGGAGATGGGGAACGTCCTAAAATCCTCGATTCTCGTTATGTGAAAAATATTATGCACTACTTTGATAATCCTGAGAAAACCCCGTTCAACTTGATAATGGGAGACATGTTGGATCAACGTGAATACTTTAGGGATTATCGCTTGGCACAAAAAGGGAAACTGTTATGGGATCAAATTGATATGTTGCATTGGTATGCTTGGAATTTATGTCAGAGATATGATTTTACTTGTTGCTCTAGGATGAATGCTCCACACCTTCCCTTTTCATGCAAATTTAATGATAATGAAACCTTAGCTTCTTATGCTAATGGTAGATATGATTACTATGATGTGGAACGAATAGAAGAATTTGTTGCTTTTAAGGGTGCTTATGAAATTGAATCTTTGTTTGAAAAGTATGAAGCTTTTGATGATGATGTTTATAGACCTGAAATTTTTGCCATCCTTAAATATTGCTATGAAAATTATAAATACAATTCTGATATTGATATATTTATTGAGAAAGTCTCCGCTGTCCAAGAAGAGACTAATATTTTGCAGGAGTCTATGGAAAAAGAAATTGATGAAACTGTGAGCTCATTGGATGAAAAAGATGATGACGAGAGCGAAGAACAAAAGGAGGAAGAGCGGATTAGCTACCCGTGCCCACCTTCTAATGAGAGTAACTCTTCAACTCATACATTGTTTAATTTCCCTTCGTGCTTACCGAAGGATGAATGCTATGATAATTGCTATGATCCCGTTGATACTTTTCAAATATCCCTTTTTGATGAACTTGATGATTTCTATGCTTGTGGCCAAGATGCCAATATGAATTATGCTTATGGAGATGAACTTGCTATAGTTCCTTATGTTAAGAATGAAATTGTTTCTATTGCACCCACACATGATAGTCCTATTATCTTTTTGAATTCACCAAACTACACATATCGGAGAAGTTTGTTCTTATTAAGGATTATATTGATGGGTTGCCTTTTACCGTTGCACATGATAATTTTGATGAATGTAATATGCATGTGCTTGCTGCTCCTACTTGCAATTATTATGAGAGAGGAACTATATATCCACCTCTCTATGTTTCCAACACGATAAAATTGCAAGAAACTGCTTATGCTATGTATTGGCCTTTACTTGATGTGCATGAATTGTTCTTGTATGACATGCCAATGCATAGGAAGAGAGTTAGACTTTGTCATTGCATGATATATGTTGCTTTGTGCTCACTACTAAATGCCAAATCATTGTTAATTAAAATTGGCTTTGATATACCTTGGGATCCGGGTGGATTCATTACTTGAGCACTTTATGCCTAGCTTAATGGCTTTAAAGAAAGTGCTGCCAGGGAGACAACCCGGAAGTTTTAGAGAGTCATTTATTTCTGTTGAGTGTTTTTATAGAGTTTAAAAAAAAAATATAGAGGGAAACTTAAAACTTCACAAAAAGAAAAGTGAAAGTGAGAGGGACGAGCATTGTGAAAGTGAGAGCTAGCCTTGAACTTTGTTCATGCCCATGGAAACTTTGTGAATCTTAATTACAGAAAATTTTCAACAAAAATAATTATCCCCTTGTACAAATCCATTGTATTATAAAAATAATGTGCCAAGATTTGCCTTTAGGATGATTAGATTGCTTGTTGGTATGTGCGGTGCAAAAACAGAAACTTTGGCTGTAGTGCGCGATTTTACATTTTTTACTCGAACGTCAAAAGTTTCTAAAACTTTTTGCACAGTCTTGCTATACAAATTTTTAATTTTTCCTAATTTTTTAGAATTTTTGGAGTAATAGAAGTATGGTAGGTGTTCAGATTGCTACAGGCTTTCCTGTTTAAGACAGATTCTGTTTTTGATGCATTGTTTTGCTTGTTTTGATGAAACTATCAATTTTTATCGGTGGTATAAGCCATGGAAAAGTTATAATACAGTAGCTACAATGCAAAAACAAAATATGAATTGGTTTGCAACAGTACTTAGAGTAGTGATTTGCATTATTATACTAACGGATCTTACCGAGGTTTCTGTTGAGTTTTGTGTGGATGAAGTGATCAAAGATCGAGGAGGTCCCGATATGAGAAGAAGGAGGAGAGGCAAGAGCCCAAGGTTGGGGATGCCCAAGGCACCCCAAGTAAATATTCAAGGAGACTCAAGCATCTAAGCTTGGGGATGCCCCGGAAGGCATCCCATCTTTCTTCAACAAGTATCGGTATGTTTTCATCTTCGTTTCATTCATGTGATATGTGTGAATCTTGGAGCGTATTTTGTGTTTATTTTTCATTTTTATTTTATGCACCATGCTGGTATGAGATAGTCCTTGGTTGATTTATAGAATGCTCATTGCACTTCACTTATATCTTTTGAGTATGGCTTTATAGAATGCTTCATGTGCTTCACTTATATCATTCAAAGTTTGGATTGCCTGTTTCTCTTCACATGGAAAACCATTATTTGTAGAATGATCTTTTGCTTCACTTATACTTATTAGAGCATGGTCTTTTGTAGAAAGAATTAAACTCTCTTGCTTCACTTATATCTATTTAGAGAGCCAACAGGAATTGGTCAATTGCATGGTTAGTCATAAAATCCTACATAAAACTTATGGATCACTGAATATGATATGTTTGATTCCTTGCAATAGTTTTGCATTATAGAGATGGTAATATGTGGGAGGTACTAGTAAATGGTTGTGGTTAGTAAGAATATTGGTGTTAAGGTTTGTGATTCCCAAGCATGCACGTATAGTCTCTCGTTATGCTATGAAGTTGGAGCATGATTTATTATTGATTGTCTTCCTTATGAGTGGCGGTCAGGGACGAGCGATGGTCGTTTCCTACCAATCTATCCCCCAGGGGCATGCGTAGTAGTACTTTGCTCCGAGGGCTAATAAACTTTTGCAATAAATATATGAGTTCTTTATGACTAATGTGAGTCCATGGATTATACGCACTCTTACCTTTTCGCAATCTGCTAGCCTCTACGGTACCGTGCATTGCCCTTTCTCACCTCGAGATGTGGTGCAAACTTCGCAGGTGCATCCAAACCCCGTGATATGATACACTCTATCACACATAAGCCTTATTATATCTTCCTCAAAACAGCCACCATACCTACCTATTATGGCCTTTCCATAGCCATTCTGAGATATATTGCCATGCAACTTCCACCGCTTCCGTTTTGATGACTTGAGCATTCATTGTCATATTGCTTTGCATGATCATATAGCTGACATAGCAGTTGTGGCTCAGCCACCGTTCATCATTTTTCATACATGTTACGCTAGATCATTGCACATCCTGGTACACTGCCAGAGGCATTCATATAGAGTCATACTTTGTTATAGGTATCGAGTTGTATTTTTTATTTTTTTTGAGTTATAAGTAAATAGAAGTGTGATGATCATCATTATTCATTTTTAGAGCATTGCCCCAGTGAGGAAAGGATGATGGAGACTATGATTCCCCCACAAGTCGGGATGAGACTCCGGACAATGAGAGAAAAGAAAAAAAAGAAAAAAAAGAAAAAACAAGAAAAGAAAAGAAAAAAAACAAAGAGAGAAGGGGCATGCTAGTTCCACACTTGTGCTTCAAAGTATCACCATGTTTTTCATATAGAGAGTCTCCTATGTAGTCACTTTCATATACTAGTGGGAATTTTTCATTATAGAACTTGGCTTGTATATTCCGATGATGGGCTTCCTCAAATGCCCGAGGTCTTCATGAGCAAGCAAGTTGGATGCACACCCACTTAGTTTTCATATTGAGCTTTCATACACTTATAGCTCTTAGTGCATCCGTTGCATGGCAATCCCTACTCCTCGCATTGATATCAATTGATGGGAATCTCCATAGCCCATTGGTTAGCCGCGTCGATGTGAGACTTTCTTACTTTTTTGTCTTCTCAATATTTACCCCTATCATCATACTCTATTCCACCTATAGTGCTATATCCATGGCTTGCGCTCATGTATTGCGTGAGGGTTGAAAAAGCTGAAGCGCGTTAAAAAGTATGAACCAATTGCTCGGCTTGTCATCGGGGTTGTGCATGATAAATACTTTGTGTCGAGAAGACAGAGCATGACAAGACTATATGATTTTGTAGGGATAGCTTACTTTAGCATTGATATTTTGAAAGACATGATTGTTTGTTGGGATGCCTGAGTATTGATGTCTTTATGTCAAATTATAGACTATTGCTTTGAATCACTTATGTCTTAATATGCATGCCATGATTAGACATATGATCAAGTTTATGCTAGGTAGCATTCCACATCAAAAATTATCTACTCGAGGACGAGCAGGAATTAAGCTTGGGGATGTTGATACGTCTCCGTCGTATCTATAATTTTTTATTGTTTCATGCCAATATTATACAACTTTCACATATTTTTGGCAACATTTTATATGATTTATTGGACTAACCTATTAATCTAGTGTCCAGTGTCAGTTCCTGTTTTTTGCATGTTTTTTGTTTCGTAGAAAATCCATATCAAACGAAGTCCAAATGCGATAAAAATTTACGGAGAATTATTTTGGAATATATGTGATTTTTGGAACTTGGAATCAACGCAAACGGGGGCCCACAGCCCCCACAAGACACCAGGGCGCGCCCAGGGGCTAGGCGCGACCTGGTGGGTTGTGCCCTCCTCGGATGTCGGTTGGAGCTCTACTTCGGGCGCAAGAAAGCTTATATCCAGAAAAAAATCATGTTAAAATCTCAGCGCAATCGGAGTTACAGATCTCCGGGAATATAAGAAACGGTTTTCAGCCAGATCTGGGGAACGCGAAACAGAAGAGAATAGAGAGGGAGATCCAATCTCGGAGGGGAACCTGCCTCTCCGCCGCCATGGAGGCCATGGACTAGAGGGGGAACTCTCCTCCCATCTAGGGGGGAGGCCAAGGAAGAAAAAGGAGGAGGGGACTCTCTCCCCCTCTCTCCCGGTGGCGTCGAAGTGCCGCCGGGGCAAGGATCGTGACGGCGATCTACATCAACAATCTTGCTACCGTCAACACCAACTTTCTTCCCCTCTATGTAGTGGTGTAACACCTCTTCTCCCCGCTGTAATCTCTACTTAAACATGGTGCTCAACTCCATATATTATTTCCCAATGATATTTGGCTATCCTACGATGTTTGAGTAGTTCCGTTTTGTCCTGTGGGTTAATCGTAATCTTGGTTGGTATGATTGTATATTTTATTTATAGTGTTGTCCTATGGTGCCCTCCGTCTCGCGCAAACGTGAGGGATCCCCGCTGTAGGGTGTTGCAATATGTTCATGATTCGTTTATGGTGGGTTGCGAGAGTGACAGAAGCTTAAACCCGAGTAAGTGGGTTGTTGCGTATGGGATAAAGAGGACTTGATACTTAATGCTATGGTTGGGTTTCACGACCGTAATGATCTTTAGTAGTTGCGGATGCTTGCTCGGGGTCCAATCATAAGTGCATATGATCCAAGTAGAGAAAGTATGTTAGCTCATGCCTCTCCCTCATATAAAATTACAAGAATGATTACCGATACTTGTTATCGATTGCCTAGGGACAAATCACTTTCTTGTTGACAAAAGCTATCTACTTTTATTACCTTGCAATTTATCCGTAGTTTTACTCTCGCAAAGTACTCATAGTTTTATTCTTGCAAAATAGTTTCATACTTGTTCTAGGTAAAGCAAACGTTAAAGTGTGCGTAGAGTTGTATCGGTGGTCGATTGAACTTGAGGGAATATTTGTTCTACCTTTAGCTCCTCGTTGGGTTCAACACTCTTATTTATCGAAGAAGGCTACAAACGATCCCCTATACTTGTGGGTTATCAGGGTGAAATCTCGACACTAGCACAAGTCTGACGAACAGCCTGTTTCCTTCTGAAACCCACCACTAAAGAAATGTTGGCAGGAGCACAACGAACAGAGTCAATCAGAATTGCTTCATGTTCATCCCCAAGCTCAAGTTGTTCGAACTGAGAGATCTCATAGAAGGGTAAACCAATCTCGAAGCATAATCATCAGATGTGAAAGGACATGAGCCAAACTGGGGAAAATAGGCGCAATCCATAGCTGCATTCAAAATTGAAAGCAACCTTCGATCGCCCACCATGGTGCTTGCTGATACGTCCCCAATGTATCTATAATTTTTTATTGTTTCATGCTATTATATTATCATTTTTTCTACTTTATATGCCATTTTATATTATTTTTATGGACTAACCTATTAACTTAGTGCCCAGTGTCAGTTCCTATTTCTTGCATGTTTTTCTGTTTCGCACAAAGACCATACCTACTGAAGTCCAAACACGATGAAAGTTTACGGTGATTTTTTCTGCAACATAAGAGACCCCAGAAGCTTCAGGGACAGATCAAAAGCCTTACGAGGGGTTACAAGCTCAAGGGGCGTGCCCTGGGGGCACACCCACCAAGCTTGTGGGCCCCCTGACGCTCTGTTTGCCCTAATTTCTCGCCTATAAATTCCCATATATTCCAAAACCCTCGGGGCGAGACCCGAAAAAATTCTTCCGCCGCCACAAGCCCCTATTCCGAAGTGATCCCATCTGGAGCCCTTTTCCGGCACTCTGCCGGAGGGGGAAACCATTGGTGAGGCAATCTTCATCAACCTTGCCGCCTCTATGAGGATGTATGTGAAGGAAATATGCCCTAGAGGCAATAATAAAGTTGTTATTTTATATTTCCTTATATCATGATAAATGTTTATTATTCATGCTAGAATTGTATTAACCGGAAACTTGATACATGTGTGAATACATAGACAAAATACCGAGTCCCTAGTAAGCCTCTACTAGACTAGCTCGTTGATCAAAGATGGTTAAGTTTCCTAACCATAGACATGTGTTGTCATTTGATGAACGGGATCATATCATTAGGAATATGATGTGATGGACAAGACCCATCCGTTAGCTAAGCAAAATGATCGTTAAGTTTTATTGCTATTGCTTTCTTCATGACTTATACATATTCCTCTGACTATGAGATTATGCAACTCCCGAATACCGGAGGAACACCTTGTGTGCTATCAAACGTCACAACATAACTGGGTGATTATAAAGATGCTCTACAGGTGTCTCCGAAGGTGTTTGTTGGGTTGGCATAGATCGAGATTAGGATTTGTCACTCCGAGTATCGGAGAGGTATCTCTGGGCCCTCTCGGTAATGCACATCACTATAAGCCTTGCAAGCAATGTGACTAATGAGTTAGTTACAAGTTGATGCATTACAGAACGAGTAAAGAGACTTCCCAGTAACGAGATTGAACTAGGTATAATGATACCGATGATCGAATCTCGGGCAAGTAACATACCGATGACAAAGGGAATGACGTATGTTGTTGTGCGGTTTGACCGATAAAGATCTTCGTAGAATATGTAGGAGCCAATATGAGCATCTAGGTTCCGCTATTGGTTATTGATCGGAGATATGTCTCGGTCATGTCTACATAGTTCTCGAACCCGTAGGGTCCGCACGCTTAACGTTCGATGACGATTTGTATTATGAGTTATGTGTTTTGGTGACCGAAGATTGTTCGGAGTCCCGAATGAGATCACGAACATGACGAGGAGTCTCTAAATGGTTGAGAGATAAAGATTGATATATTGGAAGGTAGTATTCGGACACCGAAAGGGTTCCGGAGTGTATCGGGTACATCCCGGAGTACCGGAGGGGTTACCGGAACCTCCCGGTGGAAGATATGGGCCATATGGGCCATAGGTGGGAGGCTAACCAGCCCACAAGGGGCTGGTGCGCCCCCCTCAAGGGAGGAGGCCGAATTGGACTAGGGAAGGGGGTGGCGCCCCCCTTTCCTTCTCCCTCTCCCTCTCCTTCCCTCTTTCCATCTCCGGAGAAAGGAAAAGTGGGGGGGCCGAATCCTACTAGGAGTGGAGTCCTAGTAGGACTCCCCCCCCATGGCGCGCCCCCTTTGGTGGCCGGCCTCCTCCTCCCCTCCTTTATATACGGGGGCAGGGGGGCACCCTAGAGCACAACAGATATTCTCTTAGCCGTGTGCGGTGCCCCCCTCCACAGTTTACTCCTCCGGTCATAGCGTCGTAGTGCTTAGGCGAAGCCCTGCGCGGATCACATCACCAACACCGTCGCCACGCCGTCGTGCTGACGAAACTCTCCCTTGACCTTCTGTTGGATCAAGAGTTCGAGGGACGTCATCGAGCTGAACGTGTGCAGAACTCGGAGGTGCCGTACGTTCGGTGCTTGATCGGTTGGATCGCGAAGACGTTCGACTACATCAACCGCGTTAAGCTAACGCTTCCGCTTTCGGTCTACGAGGGTACGTGGACACACTCTCCCCCTCTTGTTGCTATGCATCTCCTAGATAGATCTTGCGTGAGCGTAGGAATTTTTTTGAAATTGCATGCTACGTTCCCCAACAGTGGCATCCGAGCCAGGTCTATGCGTAGATGATATGCACGAGTAGAACACAAAGAGTTGTGGGCGATAATAGTCATACTGCTTACCACCAACGTCTTATTTTGATTCGGCGGTATTGTTGGATGAAGCGGCCCGGACCGACATTACATGACCGCGTTCATGAGACTGGTTCTACCGACGTGCTTTGCACACAGGTGGCTGGCGGGTGTCTGTTTCTCCAACTTTAGTTGAATCGAGTTTGACTACGGCCGGTCCTTGTTGAAGGTTAAAACAGCACACTTGACGAAAAATCGTTGTGGTTTTGATGCGTAGGTAAGAACGGTTCTTACTAGAAGCCCGTAGCAGCCACGTAAAACTTGCAACAACAAAGTAGAGGACGTCTAACTTGTTTTTGCAGGGCATGTTGTGATGTGATATGGTCAAGACATGATGTGATACACGTTATTGTATGATATGATCATGTTTTGTAAAAGTTATCGGCAACTGGCAGGAGCCTTATGGTTGTCGCTTTATTGTATGAAATGCAATCGCCATGTAATTGCTTTACTTTATCACTATGCGTTAGCGATAGTTGTAGAAGCAATAGTTGGCGAGACGACAACGACGCTACGATGGAGATCAAGGTGTCAAGCCGGTGACGATGGAAATCATGACGATGCTTTGGAGATGGAGATCAAAGGCACAAGATGATGATGGCCATATCATGTCACATATTTTGATTGCATGTGATGTTTATCTTTTATGCATCTTATTTTGCTTAGTATGGCGGTAGCATTATAAGATGATCCGTCACTAAATTTCAAGGTATAAGTGTTCTCCCTGAGTATGCACCGTTGCGATAGTTCGTCGTGCCGAGACACCACGTGATGATCGGGTGTGATAAGCTCTACGTTCACATACAACGGGTGCAAGCCAGTTTTGCACGTGCAGAATACTCGGGTTAAACTTGACGAGCCTAGCATATGCAGATATGGCCTCGGAACACTGAGACCGAAAGGTTGAACATGAATCATATAGTAGATATGATCAACATAGAGATGTTCACCATTGAAAACTACTCCATCTCACGTGATGATCGGACATGGTTTAGTTGATATGGATCACGTGATCATTTAGATGACTGGAGGGATGTCTATCTAAGTGGGAGTTCTTAAGTAATATGATTAATTGAACTTAATTTATCATGAACTTAGTCCTGGTAGTATTTGCAAATTATGTTGTAGATCAATAGCTCGCGTATAGCTCCCTTGTTTTATTTTTGATATGTTCCTAGAGAAAACTAAATTGAAAGATGATAGTAGCAATGATGCGGACTGGGTCCGTGATCTGAGGAATATCCTCATTGCTGCACAGAAGAATTATGTCCTTGATGCACCGCTAGGTGACAGACCTATTGCAGGAGTAGATGCAGACGTTATGAACGTTTGGCAAGCTCGATATGATGACTACTTGATAGTTTAGTGCACCATGTTTTACGGCTTAGAACCGGGACTTCAAAAATGTTTTGAACACCACGGAGCATATGAGATGTTCCAAAGAGATGAAATTGGTATTTCAGACTCATGCCCGTGTCGAGAGGTATGAGACCTCTAACAAGTACTTTGCCTACAAGATGGAGGAGAATAGCTCAGCTAGTGAGCATGTGCTCAGAATGTCTGGGTACTACAATCGCTTGAATCAAGTGGGAGTTAATCTTCCAGATAAGATAGTGATTGACAGATTTCTCTAGTCACTATCACCAAGTTACTAGAACTTCGTGATGAACTATAATATGCAAGGGATGACGAAAACGATTCCCAAGCTCTTCGCGATGCTGAAATCGGCGAAGGTAGAAATCAAGAAATTGCATCAAGTGTTGATGGTTGACAAGACCACTAGTTTCAAGAAAAAGGGCGAGGGCAAGAAAGGGAACTTCAAGAAGAATAGCAAGCAAGTTGCTACTCCCGGGAAGAAACCCAAGTCTGGACCTAAGCCTGAAACTGAGTGCTTCTACTACAAAGGAAATGGTCACTGGAAGTGGAACTGCCCCAAATACTTGGCGGATAAGAAGGATGGCAAAGTGAACAAAGGTATATTTGATATACATGTTATTGATGTGTATTTTACTAGTGTTCATAGTAGCCCCTGGGTATTTGATACCGGTTCAGTTGCTAACATTAGTAACTCAAAACAGGAGTTGCAAAATGAACAGAGACTAGTTAATGACGAGGTGACGATGTGTGTTGGAAGTGATTCCAAGGTTAATAAGATCACCATCGCACACTCCCTCTACCTTCGGGATTAGTGTTGGACCTAAATAAATGTTATTTGGTGTTTGCGTTGAGCATGAATATGATTGGATCATGTTTATTGCGATATGGTTATTCATTTAAGTCAGAGAATAATTGTTGTTCTGTTTACATGAATAAAACCTTCTATGGTCATACACTCAATATAAATGGTTTATTGAATCTCGATCGTAGTGATACACATATTCATAATATTGATGCCAAAAGATGCAAAGTTGATAATGATAGTGCAACATATTTGTGGCACTGCCGTTTAGGTCATATTGGTGTAAAGCACATGAAGAAACTCCATGCAGATGGGATTTTGGAATCACTTGATTATGAATCACTTGATACTTGTGAACCATGCCTCATGGGCAAGATGACTAAGACTCTGTTCTCCGGAACAATGGAGCGAGCCAATGACTTATTGGAAATAATACATACCGATGTATGTGGTCCGATGAGTGTTGAGGCTCGCGGCGGGTATCGTTATTTTCTGACCTTCACAGATGATTTGAGCAGATATGGGTATATCTACTTAATGAAACATAAGTCTGAAACATTTGAAAAGTTCAAAGAATTTCAGAGTGAAGTGGAAAATCATCGTAACAAGAAAATAAAGTTTCTACGATCTGATCGCGGAGGCGAATATTTGAGTTGCGAGTTTGGTCTTCATTTAAAACAGTGTGGAATAGTTTCACAACTCACGCC
Source organism: Thinopyrum elongatum (assembly GCA_011799875.1). Classification (NCBI taxonomy): domain Eukaryota; kingdom Viridiplantae; phylum Streptophyta; class Magnoliopsida; order Poales; family Poaceae; genus Thinopyrum; species Thinopyrum elongatum. The sequence continues at coordinate 478,523,325 of CM022298.1, read as the reverse complement.
ACCTGGAACACCACAGTGTAATGGTGTGTCCGAACGTCGTAACCGTACATTATTAGATATGGTGCGATCTATGATGTCTCTTACCGATTTACCACTATCGTTTTGGGGTTATGCATTAGAGACATCTGCATTCACGTTAAATAGGGCACCATCTAAATCCATTGAGACGACACCGTATGAACTGTGGTTTGGAAAGAAACCTAAGCTGTCATTTCTTAAAGTTTGGGGTTGCGATGCTTATGTGAAAAAGCTTCAGCCTGATAAGCTCGAACCCAAATCGGAGAAGTGCGTCTTCATAGGATACCCAAAAGAAACTGTTGGGTACACCTTCTATCACAGATCCGAAGGCAAGATCTTTGTTGCTAAGAATGGATCCTTTCTAGAGAAGGAGTTTCTCTCGAAAGAAGTGAGTGGGAGTAAAGTAGAACTTGATGAGGTAATTGTACCTTCTCTCGAATTGGAGAATAACTCATCACAGAAAATAGTTCCCGTGATGCCTACACCAATTAGTGAGGAAGCTAATGATGATGATCATGAAACTTCAGATCAAGTTTCTACAGAACCTCGTAGGTCAACCAGAATACGTTCCGCACCAAAGTGGTACGGTAATCCTGTTCTGGAAGTCATGTTACTAGACCATGACGAACCTACGAACTATGAGGAAGCGATGATGAGCCCAGATTCCGCGAAATGGCTTGAGGCCATGAAATCTGAGATAGGATCCATGTATGAGAACAAAGTGTGGACTTTGGTGGAATTGCCGGATGATCGGCAAGCCATTAAGAATAAATGGATCTTCAAGAGGAAGACGGACGCTGATGGTAGTGTTACTATCTACAAAGCTCGACTTGTCACAAAAGGTTTTTGACAAGTTCAAAGTGTTGACTACGATGAGATTTTCTCACTCGTAGCGATGCTTAAGTCTGTCCGAATCATGTTAGCAATTGCCGCATTTTATGATTATGAAATCTGGCAAATGGATGTCAAAACTGCATTCCTTAATGGATTTCTCAAAGAAGAGTTGTATATGATGCAACCAGAAGGTTTTGTCGATCCTAAAGGTGCTAACAAAGTGTGCAAGCTCTAGCGATCCATTTATGGACTGGTGCAAGCATCTCGGAGTTGGAATATATGCTTTGACAGTGTGATCAAAGCATATGGTTTTATACAGACTTTTGGAGAAGCCTGTATTTACAAGAAAGTGAGTGGGAGCTCTATAGCATTTCTGATATTATATGTGGATGACATATTGCTAATTGGAAATGATATAGAATTTCTGGATAGCATAAAAGGATACTTGAATAAGAATTTTTCAATAAAAGACCTCGGTGAAGCTGCTTAAGTATTGAGCATCAAGGTCTATAGGGATAGATCAAGACGCTTAATAAGACTTTCACAAAGCACATACCTTGACAAAGTTTTGAAGGAGTTCAAAAAGGATCAGTCAAAGAAAGAGTTCTTGCCTGTATTCAAGGTATAAAGTTGAGTAAGACTCAAAGCATGACCACGGCAGAAGATAGAGAGAGAATGAAAGACATTCCCTATGCCTCAGCCATAGGTTCTATAAATATGCCATGCTGTGTACCAAACATGTTGTGTACCTTGTCTTGAGTTTGTCAAGGGGGTACAATAGTGATCCAGGAGTAGATCACTAGACAGCGGTCAAAATTATCCTTAGAGGCCTAAGGAAATGTTTCTCGGTTATGGAGGTGATGAAGAGTTCGTCGTAAAGAGTTACGTCGATGCAAGCTTTGACACTGATCTAGATGACTCTAAGTCTCAATCTAGATACGTATTGAAAGTGGGAGCAATTAACTAGAGTAGCTCCATGCAGAGCATTGTAGACATAGAAATTTGCAAAATACATACGGATCTGATTATGGCAGACCCGTTGACTAAACTTCTCTCACAAGCAAAACATGATCACACCTTAATATTCTTTGGGTGTTAATCACATAGCGATGTGAACTAGATTATTGACTCTAGTAAACCCTTTGGGTATTGGTCACATGGCGATGTGAACTATGGGTGTTAATCACATAAAGATGTGAACTATTGGTGTTAAATCACATGGCGAAGTGAACTAGATTATTGACTCTAGTGCAAGTGGGAGACTGAAGGAAATATGCCCTAGAGGCAATAATAAAGTTGTTATTTTATATTTCCTTATATCATGATAAATTTTTATTATTCATGCTAGAATTGTATTAACCGGAAACTTGATACATGTGTGAATACATAGACAAAATACTGAGTCCCTAGTAAGCCTCTACTAGACTAGCTCGTTGATCAAAGATGGTTAAGTTTCCTAACCATAGACATGTGTTGTCATTTGATGAACGGGATCACATCATTAGGAGAATGATGTGATGGACAAGACCCATCCGTTAGCTTAGCATAATGATCGTTAAGTTTTATTGCTATTGCTTTCTTCATGACTTATACATATTCCTCTGACTATGAGATTATGCAACTCCCGAATACCGGAGGAACACCTTATGTGCTATCAAACGTCACAACGTAACTGGGTGATTATAAAGATGCTCTACAGGTGTCTCCGAAGGTGTTTGTTGGGTTGGCATAGATCGAGATTAGGATTTGTCACTCCGAGTATCGAAGAGGTATCTCTGGGCCCTCTCGGTAATGCACATCACTATAAGCCTTGCAAGCAATGTGACTAATGAGTTAGTTACTGGATGATGCATTACGGAACAAGTAAAGAGACTTGCCAGTAACAAGATTGAACTCGGTATAATGATACCGACGATCGAATCTCGGGCAAGTAACATACCGATGACAAAGGGAATGACGTATGTTGTTGTGCGGTTTAACCGATAAAGATCTTCATAGAATATGTAGGAGCCAATATAAGCATCCAGGTTCCGCTATTGGTTATTGATCGGACATATGTCTCGGTCATGTCTACATAGTTCTCGAACCCGTAGGGTCCGCACGCTTAACGTTCGATGACGATTTGTATTATGAGTTATGTGTTTTGGTGATCGAAGATTGTTCGGAGTCCCAGATGAGATCACAGACATGACGAGGAGTCTCGAAATGGTCGAGAGGTAAAGATTGATTTATTGGAAGGTAGTATTCGGACACCGGAAGGGTTCCGGAGTGTATCGGGTACATACCGGAGTACCGGAGGGGTTACCGAAACCTCCCGGTGGAAGATATGGGCCATATGGGCCATAGGAGGGAGGCTAAGGCTGTGTTTGGTATAGCTTTTAGAACCGACTTCTGCTGCAAAAAGCTACAAGCTGAACCAAACGTAATTATTTCGCAGCAGATTCGGCCGAAGCAGCAGCTTCTCGTACGTGCAAATGTCGAAGCCGGCTGACCCCAACTTCCTCAGCTTCTCAGCGAACCATTTTTAGATGTATCCTAGAAGTTGCACGTTATTTACCCACCACTGCCACTCATAGTCAAAAACGATTCAGAACAGAACGAGCAAAGCAGCCGCCCCCCCGTTCAGAACAGAGCAGCGAGCCGCCCGACCCCGTGACGCTAGGGTTCCGCCGCCCGCCCCCCGCCTCTCTGCCGGCCCAGGTTAACTCCCTTCCTCCTTTCTCTCCTCCCCCTCTCTTCCCTCCTCCCCCCACCCCCCTGCTCCGACCAGCCATCCGGCGGCGCCGGCCGTCTTCTTCCTCCCTCCTTTCTCCTCCCCTCCCTCTCCTCCCTCCTCCCCCTCTCCGGCCAGGGCCTCCTTCTCTTTCCCCCTCTCCTTTCTCCTCCCCCTCTCCTCCTTCACAGGGCCTCCCCTCCCCATCCCATGCCGCCCAGGGTCGGCCGGCCGGTGGCCCATATCCAGCTGGGTGAAGAAGAAGAATAGGAAGAGAGAGTTGACTATGCTTGCTGCCTGGATGTGAAACTCCGAACCAAAATTATCTCATTCAGGCTTGTGTTTTGACTATGCTTGCTGCTTGTTAGATGAGATGTTTGTGCTGCTGACAGTCAGCAATTTGATGCTGCTGCTCATACTTAATACTTGATGCAGTTATTCAGATATTCAGACTTCCCTGCATACTTGCTGCAGTTTCAGAAAAAATACCTGAAACATCTGCATTTGCATTCTGTAGGACAGCACATGCAAAATCACATGCTTGCATATATTACATACAGTTGGAAACAATACCTGAAACATGCAGTTTGAATATGTATGTTGTATCCCATGGCATCCCCTGTTTTGTTAATTCCTAGATGAGTAGGTTATGTAATGTGGCTATTTTGTGAGTAGGAAGATGGTTATTTGATAGTATTGCTGCATATTGCTTGTCATATTGGTTAGTAGTGCTGAACAATGGATGTTTTTTTGGTTAATATTGATGCATATATGCTGGACATATTGGTGAGTAGTACTGATTTGAGCTGGCTGCATATTTATTTTGCTGCATATTGCTATGTGATATGGTACTGTCCAGTGCTATATATTGATCTATTGCTATGTCATTATTTTGCTCGATTGAAGAATGGCTGAAAAAGCGGTGTAGGATGATGCACGTTTGAAGAAACTCAGAGATATTCAAAGAAGAGGTTGAAAATGGGAATAGGCCCTTAGGTCATTTTACTAAGAAGGGTTGGAATAATATTATCGAGAAATGGGAAGCAAGAATGGGAAAGAAATATCCCAAGGATAAATTCAAGAATAAATGGGATGTAATAAAAAATGACTATGTGTTTTTCATGGAGCTGAAAAATGAAGCTACCGGGCTTGGATGGGATGATGCAAAGAGAACCGTTGTTTGCTCTCAAGAATGGTGGGATGAACATGTTGGGGTAAGTGTAGCAACCATTTTTTTTTGGCATGCTTTTGAATGATTGCATTATCTAATTTTTATTTTCAACTTTTCAGAGATGCCAAGAGAAGACAGGGAAGAAATGCAATCATTTGAAGTTCAAACGACAGGGTCCGAAGCACCTTGATGATTTACACGTCATATTTGACAAAGTGCATGTCACAGGGGCTAGTGCTTCTTCTGCTGCAGACATATCCTCTGATGAATCAAGTGATGATAATGTGGCTCTTTTGGAGAAACCCGATGCTAGTGATGAAATGAAGTTGGCATCTTTGAAGAAACCAAAAACAAGCAAGAAGCGCAAGCAACCTTCAATGAAAAATGAGGAGAAGGATGAGAAGAGTCCTTTCTTACGATTGTACAAGCAGACATGCGAGAAGATAGAAAGTGGAGTGGAGAAGATAACCTCTAGTGTTCAAGCATCATCAGCTCCTCCTGCAACCAACCTTGTCCCTACCATTTCAGAGGTCATGAAGTTGGTGAAAGATTGTGGTGTGAAAGAAAAAACTGCTCTCATGCACACAACCCTCACTCTTATAATGAAGCCTGAGTTTAGGGAAATCTTCAATCTTCTTGAAACAAATGAAGGGAGGTTTGATTTTCTGGAGAGGGAGCATGAGGAGATGTTGAAGCGCGTGTTGTGAACCTTATTTTCTTGCGATAGCGGATGCTTGTCTTGCGATAGCAACATAGGTTAGCTATCTTTGATGGAGGTTATGATCATGTGAACCATATGTATATTCTATGGTGCATGTCTTTTGTAATATTATTATGGGATCAATATGTATATATATGTAATATGCAACATGAAAGTATAATCGTTGAATCTCAATTGTCGTAATTTTTATTTGCAAAACGGTCGTTCTATTGCCTACCAATGTAAATATCATCATTTTACGGTCAAGTTGCACATAACCATTTTGACTCATTACCCAGGGTCATTACAGACAATTCATAGTCAAATCTACAGTTTCACAGCTGTTTCAGCCAAACAGCTTCCAGCTTCTCCACAGCTGAAAGTTCACAACAACTTTTTCACAGCTCACAGCAGCTTTTACAGAATCTGCAGCTCAACCAAACACAGCCTAACCAGCCCACAAGGGGCTGGTGCGCCCCCCACAAGGGAGGAGGCCGAATTGGACTAGGGAAGGGGGTGGCGCCCCCCTTTCCTTCTCCCTCTCCCTCTCCTTCCCTCTTTCCATCTCCGGAGAAAGGAAAAGTGGGGGGGGGGGGGGCGAATCCTACTAGGAGTGGAGTCCTAGTAGGACTCCCCCCCATGGCGCGCCCCCTTTGGTGGCCGGCCTCCTCCTCCCCTCCTTTATATACGGGGGCAGGGGGGCACCCTAGAGCACAACAGATATTCTCTTAGCCGTGTGCGGTGCCCCCTCCATAGTTTACTCCTCCGGTCATAGCGTCGTAGTGCTTAGGCGAAGCCCTGCGCGGATCACATCACCAACACCGTCACCACACCGTCGTGCTGACAAAACTCTCCCTCGACCTTCTGCTGGATCAAGAGTTTGAGGGACGTCATCGAGCTCAACGTGTGCAGAACTCGGAGGTGCCGTACGTTCGGTGCTTGATCGGTTGGATCGCGAAGACGTTCGACTACATCAACCTCGTTAAGCTAACGCTTCCGCTTTTGGTCTACGAGGGTACGTGGACACACTCTCCCCCTCTCGTTGCTATGCATCTCCTAGATAGATCTTGCGTGAGTGTAGGAATTTTTTTGAAATTGCATGCTACGTTCCCCAACAGTATGAGTAGTTCCTTTAGGACCTATGGGTCCGTAGCAATTAGATGACTTCTCTCTCTCTCTCTCTCTCTCTCTCTCTCTTTGATCTTCACTATAATGATCTTCTCTGAGATCAATCCGATGTAATCTCCATGGTATGTTTGTTAGGATCCGATGAATTGTGGGTTTATGATCATATTATTCATTGATATTATTTGAATCCTTTGAGAACTCTTTGATTGCATGATTTTATAACTTTGTATTTCTCTCCGATCTATCTGTCTTCTTTGGCCCAGTAGATTAATTTATCTTCAGCGGGAGACGTGCTTTGTAGTGGGTTCAATCTTGTGGTGACCTTGCTCTGTGACAGGAAGGGTGATAAGACACATATTGTTTTATTGCCACTAAAGATAAAACGACGGGGTTTGATCATATTAGTTGATCTTATTATCTATATTATGTCATCTTGCTTAATGTGTTACTCTGTTTGTATGAACTTAATACTTTGAGATGCATGCTGGATAACGTTCTTGGGGTGGAATAATAGTAGTAGATGCAGTTGGATTAATGGTCTACTTGTCACAGGAGTAATACCTATGTATTGATTTATGTCTCAGATGATCATCATAACTATGCGCGATTCTGTCAATTGCCCATCAGTAATTTGTTTACCCACCAATGTTATTTATGAGACAGATGCCTCTAGTGAACCTATGGCCCCGGGTCCGTTTTCAATTATTATCAAGTGATCCTACAATCATTTGTTGTTTCACTTTACTTTTATTATTATACTTATCACTATCAGATTTGATACCTGCAACTAGCAAGAACAAGAGGAGTGACGACCCCTTGTCTTTGTTGGGTGCAAGCATTTGCTTTGTGTGTGTGCACGTATTGTTCATGTTGTCTGTGTGTCATCTCCTTCTGGTTCGATAAACCTTGGTTCTTAACTGGGGAAATACTATCTGCTACCAAACTACATCACCCTTCCTCTTCGGGAAATCCAACAACTATCACAAGTAGCACTTGCTTCCTCGCCCAAAACCCCGATAGCGCGCCTAATGTTGTAGATCCGTTGAAGTAGCCTCCCCGCACGCCCACACAATTAGCTCACCCCTAGGGTCAATCTCCTCTTATCCTCGTCGTTTGTCCTTCTCGTAATCCGAACCGCAAGCCAACACCGCTCCCTCCCCGCCACAATCGCATCTTCCTCCCACGCTTCCCACGCCCGACGGAGTTCCACTCCACCTCCAGCTCCGTCAACGGCCTCATCGGATCTAGCTCCTTCTCCTTCTCGCCTCCCCACAATGGATGCGGCGAGAGAGGAGGCCAGCAAACCGCGGCGCCCTTTGCTGCAGAGCTTCGAGAGACGCCGATGAGGGTGTGCCACCGGTGGTGAGGTGGGGTAAGCGATGGAGATGTGGTGTGGTGGGTGGGGTGAGTGGGGTGGTAGGTGTGGATGAAAACAATTGCTCGTCGTGAGGGTTTTTGCCTGGTTTTCTACCATTAACTGAGCATTGTGATATTCTTTTCAGATTTCATTATAAATCAGGTCAAATTCTATTTTTTATACAACACCTTGTACTTTCGAGAAGCTTTCTCAATAGGGATGTAGGACACGCCTGCCATCCACATCAGTCAGTGTGACCAAAATTACACTAATCCTTGTCACTTTAATTATCATTTTAGCTTTGTTATGTACTCCCTCTATAAACAAATATAAGAGCATTTAGATCACTATACAGAGGGAATATTTGTTTACCTTTTGTGTGTCAAAGCCTTTTTTTTTTTTTGAAATTGTGTCAAAGCGATGTTGAATTCTATGTACCTTGGGGCTTCTTCGGTGCAGAGACCTCGCCCGGTCTGATTTCATACCAGTTGGGTGTGGTCTTCAGGTCTTCGACGCCTTTCGTTCCGGAGCTTCCGTACTCCACAAAAACCTCGCGAAACCCTTCTCGGTGCCTAGTGATTAGCAGCGATCTCCGTTTCCATGGCGCCGCCCACCTCCCCCGCGGCCGTCGCGGCGGCCGCCCGCGCGGCGCCCACTCCGGCAGCGGCGCTCGCGCTCTTCAAGTCGGCGCTGTCCGCCGACCCGGCGCTCTCCCCGCTGGCCGTGCTGCCGCACCTCTCCGCCACCCCGTCGCTGCCCCACCTGCTCCTCACCGCCTCCATCGCCGGCCGCCCGCACACCACCTCGCTCAGCCTCTACTCGCGGCTCAAGTCCCTGTCCCTCCCCATCCCCACCGCCACGCTCCACCCGCTCCTCTCCTCCCTCCCCTCCGCCCCCGCCTTCGTTCTCTTCGCCGACATCTTCCGCCTCCGCCTCCCGCTCTCCACCACCACCTTCAACATCATGTTGCGCCACCTCTGCTCCTCCGGCAAGCCCGTCCGCGCGCTGGAGCTCCTCCGACAGATGCCCAGCCCCAACGCCGTCACCTACAACACCGTCATCGCCGGGTTCTGCGCCCGCGGCCGCGTCCAGGCGGGGCTGGATATCATGCGGGAGATGCGGGAGCGCGGTGGTATTGCCCCCGACAAGTACACCTACGCCACGGTTATCTCGGGGTGGTGCAAGGTCGGCAAGGTCGAGGACGCAGCCAAGGTGTTCGACGAAATGCTGGCTGAGGGAGAGGTGGAGCCAAATCCGATGATGTACAACTCGTTGATAGGTGCATACTGCGACCGGGGAAATCTCGAGGCCGCACTGCGTTTCCAGGAAGAAATGGTAGCGAGGGGGGTTTCCATGACAGTCGCGACATACAATTTGTTTGTGCACGCGTTGTTCATGGAAGGGCGTGCTGCGGAGGCGCATGCATTGGTTGAGGAGATGGGTGGAAAGGGTCTTGCACCAGATGCGTTCACGTACAATATATTGATCAACGGTTACTGCAAAGAGGGTAAGGAGAAGAAAGCAATGAAGATGTTCGAAGATATGGCTGCGAAAGGGATTCGTACGACCGTGGTGACCTACACGTCATTGATATATGCCTTGTCCAAGAAGGGGATGGTTCAAGAGGCCGATAGGCTGTTCAATGAGGCTGTGAGGAGAGGCATCAGGCCTGACCTTGTCATGTACAATGCCCTGATCAATAGCCACTGCACTGGTGGAGATATGGACCGGGCATTTGAGATCATGGGAGAAATGGAGAAGAAGAGGATCACACCAGATGACGTGACATACAATACTCTGATGAGGGGGCTGTGCTTGCTGGGGCGTCTTGATGAAGCGCGTGGGCTCATTGACAAGATGACAAAGAGGGGTATCAAGCCAGACCTTGTCAGTTACAACACCCTGATCAGCGGCTACAGCATGAAGGGTGACATCAAGGATGCTCTGAAGGTTCGGGATGAGATGATAGACAAGGGGTTCAACCCAACAGTTTTGACATATAATGCAATGATACAAGGGCTCTGCAAGAATGGCCAGGGAGACGATGCCGAGGAGCTGGTGAAAGAAATGGTGGGCAATGGCATCACCCCTGATGACAGTACATACATTTCCCTGATCGAGGGACTTACCACTGAGAACGAGCGGCTGGCCGTGGAAGATGCTGTAAAAGCGTGAGCTTTTTGGGAAGCAGAAGCAAGAGTTTTTGTAGCAAGCAGAGGTGCATGCTCTGTTCAGACCGGACTGATTCAAAAATGCGCATAGGAGTTGCTTTTTCAACATGTATTGGCGTGCAATACCATTCTGATTTTTACATCGCCGTACCATGTCCTGAATTCTTGTAAGAGTGCAAAATGACCATTTTGATGATGACTGACGCCGAAATGTTGGCGATGTGGATCAGCTTACTCCTTGGCCGAGTTAGCCTTTCCAATGGGTTGAATCTTTTGTCATCTATAAACACAGGGGTGATGAAATATGCGAAGACCAAAATTTTCACTGAGATGGAAAGCACTGGTCGAGTTTTTTTGAAGATCACCAGGTACTTAGAATAATGGGAGACTGGATCTTTCAACCTGCTTGGATCATGACTCACATTTCTATTTGTTTGTATGCTATGCTACACTGCCTTCTTGTGCTTGATAGAACTAGGGATATTATCTGCAAGAATAGGCGAATTCTCTAATACTGTAATAGGTCGTGCTTTCAGAATGCAAGTTCATATCTGTTATTGCTGCTAAGATGATATTCAGATTGTTATTCGTACAAGATATCTGTCTATGAGCTCCATTCTAGAAGTTAGTGGTGGTGTTAAGCAAGGTGCGTTAACAGTGAAGCACTAACTGGGTTGAGCTAAACAAGCATGTTCTGCTAGCACTAACTTCTTGATGATCTGTCCTGAGTCCTGACACCTACAAAGTGCAGACTGATGGCGAACTCCCGGGCTAGCTAGCTTTCCTGTCATTGACAGCATCAGACTGTCTGCAGTTTGTGGGGGATGCAAGTATGTATCATCTTAAAATCATAGCTTTCCTGTATGTGATGCTTTAGGGCATCTGGAAATGTGTTATGCTAACTCTTATGTGCCTAAATTTTCTTCTTCACAAACAGTTAGGCTCTTTGTACGAGTAACTGACTATATCTTTATTGAGATTCGCTCACCATAGCGTCCCCCTTAGACTGAACATTCATCCGTGGGGGTTTATCTCGACACCCTGTTGCCTGTACGGATGTATGCCGACGTTTGTCGAGATGGGGATTATCTATTCCTCAAATGCAAATTTGTTCGAACTGTTGGCGTGTGGCTCAACTATATCATACTGTCAGAGAGATGGTTTTGCACTATAGCGCGGCTAGAGATGCTGCTGATGTTATTATGAAATTCCAAGACAAAACACAAAAATAAGTATTTTCAGAAACTCAGAATGACTTTGTGCATCTGGACAACAAACAAGGAGTAAGCCGCTACAGTGGACTTTGTTGTTTTCCACTGCACGTATACTTGCTGGAGTTTACTGAACATCTGGAGAAGCCGACACCTACAACTCCTCTGCCTTTGGGGTGTGTTTGGTTCGGGAACGAAGTGGAATGGAATGGCACTAGAATGGTTCGGTTCCGTTCTTGTGCCTTTGGGGTGTGTTTGGTTCGGGAACGAAGTGGAATGGAATGGCACTAGAATGGGTCGGTTCTGTTCTTGTGTTTGGTAGGGGCAATTTAAAGGAATGGAATGGTTACATTTTGGTGTTTGGTTTCATAGATGGAATGGAATGGACTTATTCATCTCTCCACTTGTGTTCTTGTGATTATGTACAATATATTGAACTTTGGCATCAAACACGAACAAGACAAATATATAGTGGCAAAAAAAATCAATACAACAATTTTTTAAATTCTATAAATGATGGTTATATGCCCAAAACAAGTGTCAAGATCCAAGCAGCTAGTATCAGTGTATCACCCAGGCATAGAACCTTTGCAACTTAAATGGAAAGTCAAGCACAATCTGCACGAGAGTTAAAAACACCAGCCGCGCAATGTGGTGTGTGATTGCAATCTTCTCAGAACAAAAACAAAAAGCGGATGATCTTGTAGTACTAATCAGCCATCAGCAACACTTTGCCTCAAAACATAATCACGTTTTCTGTCATCTGCATTCTGCACACAGAATATCAAATTCAGAGGGAGCACGGCAAGCAACATCAGTATAGCAGCACGGCACACAACAACAGTAGCAGCAGCAAGTGCAGGCCACGAGCACGACGCACGCAAGAGAAAGCAGCAGCGCCATGGCACGGGGTCCGACGGCGGCGGGAGAGAGAGGACCTACAAGCTACCAGAGATGGCCGCCGCCGTCGCTGGACCTAGACGGATCCGACGAGAAGGGGAGGAGACGCCGGCGCCTGTTGCTGCCTGCCGGCGGTGAGGCTAGGAGCACGACTTGGAATCGATCCACCGACTGCCTTCTGCTGCTTGCTGCTGCTCGCCTCCTTCCGGCGCTGCCTCCCGGTGCCTGCCAGATGTGAGGAAGAGACGAGAGACGGAGACACGCGAGCGAGCCGTTCCGCGTGGTCCGCTCGATTTCAAGGAATCACTCGGTTCGGCATAAAGGGGGAATATGCCGTTCCCTGGAATCGGTGGGTTCCTCCACCTTGGACGAACCAAACACTGGAACGGGCCCCCGGAACGGAATCGACCCGTTACATTCTACCTGGTGACCTCAACCAAACACACCCTTGGTGTCTGGTCGGCCTCCGGGCTACTGTGAATCCGCCTCCCTCCACCTTACTCAAGGTTAACGCAGGTGCCTTTTTTTTAAGCTTGAGCATTGTCAGCACAATCCACTCACTCTCACGATGAACTCGAGGACTCGAGTGTTTGCGCTGCGTGCAAAACGTTGCAGCTTTTTCTTTCAATCTCGTTTCCTCTTATTCTGTTACAAAATGAAAGAGTCTCTAACAGCCCGAGAAAAATGCCCAGGACGATCCTCGACGTTCGTGCCATCCCACGAACCAGAACATGCAAGCGTGGACTAAGCCTAACCCACTCCATGCTCCCACAATGACGTTTTTGCAAGCTAACTACGTCTTATATTGTGGGACAGAGGGAGTAGCTAACAAACTTACCTTATCAGCTAAAAAATGCACACGTAGTCAGTACGCAGACGTCTGCCGTGGCAACGTTATATTGAGCTAAAAAGAGCTGCCGTTGCAGCGAAACCACTCTGCCATGGCAGCCCCTTGCCCCCTGAGAGGGAAGAACATACATAAGCTGTTGGATTTGGACCAACAATAAAAAAAAAGATTGTACGAGGAGGGTTTTTGTTTTGGACTTTCTCGAGCTACCTAAGATACTCCGACGTACGCACATTCTTCCAATCTTGTAAATGCCGGTAGCCATTCAAGCTTGGCCTTTTACACACACGTATATCTTGGTTCTGCCGCGCCCGAGCTTATCAGCAAGCGGCGTCTCCTCTTATATACCCCATCTCCGCAGTTTCGCTTGCACGGATTCGTGGAGACAACTCGCGTACCATTGTGCGTGCGTGATGGGAGCCCCCGAGGAGTCGGACCCCGACATGGAGAAGCAGCAGCCGCTGCTGGCCGCGGCGGGCGAGATCGGCTGCGGCAACTGCAGGTCGTGCTCCTGCGCCTCGCCCACGGCGACGCGGACGCTCTCGCTGGTCGTCCTCGTCGCCGGCGCCCTGTTCGCCGCGCAGCTGAAGGCGCGAGAGGAGTACCTCCTACTCACGGTGTTCGCGTCGCAGCTGCTCAGCTTCTGCGTCCTCACGTCGCTGCTGGCGCTGTGCGCGCTCCCGGAGGACGGCGCCAGGCAGCGGCTCGCGTGGGCGCGTGCGGCGGCCGCGCAGGTGCTGCTGTGGTCGTTCGCCATGGCGCTCCTGGTGAGCATGTCGCTCTGGGTGGCCGGGAGCGCGCCGGTGGCCCTCGGCGCGGCGCTGCTCGGACTGGCCCTGGCCGTCGTCTTCGCCTGCTACGCCGAGCTCGTGCAGTCCCTCTGGCCTGTGGCCTAGCCAGTGACGGATACCACCGAGGAGGACCCATTTGCCAGGAATTTCTTAGTACGTACTAGCTAGCCGGGCTTCTGTTAATACAAGCCCGTCGTCTCTTTCGGCCTTTGATAAATTGGGCCAGTGTGCTCACACAATGTCAGCCTGAATTAGTCCTGTTTGTACAAGTTGAGGCATGTTACCTGTTCTCTCCCCTGCTCGTATGGGAAATGGATTACCTAAGTCCGATCGTAATTGGAGTATCATAAGCGGTATCATGCATGCCAACTAGACTTTTTGGATGACGTGGCACACAATTAAATGAGGAAAGAGAGGATGTGGTATCATATAATGATACTGTATCATATTAAATGTTGTACTACTTTGTGTCATGCATGACAATTAATAAGGCAACCTAAGATACTAACTTATGATACTATGCATTACGGGAGTAGTATCATACACCAGTATCATATGCATGATACTAGTATATGATACTCCCTATTACCAGCCTAAGGAAAAAAAAGAAGAATATGAAAATTCATGTGAGGGCCTCTTTACATCGCAGGGAATTAAAGATATAGAATAGAAACAACACCTAATTAATATGAAATGTAGTATAAATTTCCATAAATTATTTACAAAAAAACACCGCAATTAGGTCAATTTATTAATAGAAATCACCGATTTTTGTTTTTCTATCAAAAAAACACCGGCCATCGTAATTGTTTTTGTGTAAAGCATTGACGGTGTAGTAATCACGTGTTGACCTCGCTCCGACCAGTGGGCCCACCTATTAGACTGAGTTGGCAAATAATGCCACACAGAGATGACCCCTCTCCCCCGTTCTTCCTCGTGCATTATGTCGAGCACCTTGGGTGCATGTCATCACTTCCTCCATGCCCAACTCGATTGCGCCTTGTGCCACCAGTAGCGAACATACACCATGCCTGATGATGAGTGTATTTTTACACTCACTATGACAATGCCCGCGCGTTGCTACGAGCAAAAGGCGAAAAATGCCTCAACCACGTTACAACAAGCTCTAAAATTTCTCTTTCTGCATTCCACTTTTTTATCGACCATTGTGATTCCCATGCAGGCTTATGTTTCGAGGATCAAATTGAAGCATCTAACAAAAAGAAGCGAATGATATGATACGAGAGTTAGCTGTATACTTTATGTCGGCGTGCGACACCTATGGGACCCCCAAGGGACCCCTTTACGATTCGGCAGGGAGAGAGGTATGCACAAAGAGCAGAACCAACGATCGACGCGGGGCGATTTTACCCAGGTTCGGGCCGCTGATCAGCGTAAAACCCTACTCCTACCTTGTTTTATTATGAATGTTCTTGAGCCCAAGCTCCAGGAGCGCTTGCAATGAACAGTACGTTCAAAGAGCAGCTACGCGTGCAGAATGGGCCAGAAGATCCTCTCCCCTGTAGCAGTTGCCTTGGGCCTCCTTTTATACGCTCAAAGGGGTCACCATAGTGGCAAAATGTATATACATTGAGGTGTAAAGTAGCTATAGGGTTATCATATCTAACCACTGACGGATTAGGATGAATGCATTTAATGCATCGTGAGGTGTTCGTTTAGGTGTCCTCACTTTCTTGGGGATGGAGAAATGGGCCATCCCATCAGCACCGCTTAAGCTTTCCTACACTGGCGCGTTGCCACGCATCCAGAGAAGGACCCAGAATGTCGGGCTTGTTGCTGTGTCTAAGCGGTGGCACAGTAGCATAACCTTGCCGGGCGCCGAATCTTGCCGGGAGCCGAATCTTGCCGGGCTTCGCAGGCCACCCCGGCAAGATCTTGCCGGGGAGGCTGGCTTTCGGATTCCAGCTCTTCCTATCTGCTGATCCTCAGATCTTTGACTTGAGAATTTCTTTGATAGCCTGAGTCAACCTCGAACTGTTCCCCGACAAGCCTTGCCGCGAGTATGGCTACAACTGCCCGTGCACAAGTACGGGGTACTAATGGCCCAATACTTAGTACACCGACACTTTATATTTATCATTAAAAAATCATTATAATTGGGTCGATGAACCCCTAGCTTTCTTTGATGTAATCTCATAAAAATGTAAATTATTTAATCTCTACTACTATTAAACAAGCGAACATATTCACCGCTAAGTGCACCCAACCTAAGCTACACAAAACAGCATAGGTTAATTACAGCCTCACAATCAGGACCACTTAATCTAATCTAACCGCTAAGATTACGCTAACCCTCAGCCAAAACTGTGTTTAGCAATTTTCGTGGGCGGACGAAAACTCTGCCGTCCCACGTTCGCAATCTCTACGACCGCACAGAAATAGGAAACTGATTGCAATCAAATCTCCTTAAGTTGTGCGGTGCGATTGCTGGTGCTCGCTCAAAACAATTACCCCCAGGTCGCACGAGACGCGAATGGACAAACGCCTTCCCATCTAACAAACCACAACAAAGATCGTAGGCGGCGAGGGCGCGGCCCATGGGACAGGACGTCGCTGCTGGCAATGCTCCTCGGCGAGACGATGCTGGAGATCGGCTAGGCCAGTCAGTTCGCCGGGGATATCATTGCGCGAAGGCTGATCCGCCCAAGATCCCGAAGCGGCAACGCCCATCGCGAGGACCTGGAAGGCCACCGCGGAGCAGATGCCGCTCCGGGCCAATCGCGCCAAGGAGAAGCAGAGCCAGCGGGGCACGGCGGGAGCTGAGGCCGGCACGCCGCCGTCGCGTGGGCGCGTCCGGTACCGCATACAGTTCAAGCCCACCTACCCCTACGCGCCACCCATCTGTGTCGGCGGCGAATAGGGTGTCCCCCAAGAACCGGCTGTCGCTCCCTCCTCCACCGCGTACGCCTGGCCGTCGGCGAGAAAGAAACAGAAGCGGTCCTACAAGACTCGGTACCTTGTCATGGCCGCGCAAACGCCGGACAAGTTCCTGGGTTAGTGATCCATGGATGTATTATATTTCTTTGAATCTTATGTTCTTATTTATCTTTCAAGGATACCAGCAGCTGTTGGAGCTAATGGCCTAATGAAGATCGGAAACAATATCAAAGTAAGAGGAAGACCAACTACTTCAGTTAGATTTTACTTTTCTCATGGTGCTCCCCGTTGACTAATGTTTGCTTGTTGAGTTAGCTCGTACATAGATGTATTCGCTTCTTATCAGATGAGATGCAGTTTGTTACCACATCCAAGAATTGGTGTTCCTCCGCATGAGGAAACACTGCCCTGCATGTTCAAATCAGTTATCTTGTCATTCCCCAAGTTTCTTTCTTTTGACCTTGTTTTGCAGAGCTGGAGGTAGTTCTGGGGGGAGATCTGATGTGTGTTGATGTAGAGTAGCTCACCGATGCATCGGGGCTTCTTTTTTATTTGCCGGTACCTGACAAACTGTATGAGCTTTCATCATGGATTGGAGACATTATTAGCTACCTACAAGTCGATTCTTTGATTTTTATTTTTACTTTTTTGGCATTCTCTGCTCAGTGGGTGCAGGATCGGTGCAACGTGGTTGGGAGCTTGTCCCATAATAACTCACGTCTCCCTACAGGTTCGTGACCTCTTTCTCTTTTTTCCATACCTATCTTTCAAGTTTTTTTGTGTTGAATTATCTGGTAATCATTGAAAATTTCATTATGCGTCGTGTTCTATTTTATGATTGGTTAATTAGCTCCGGTGATATTTCGAAATGATCTTGATTTAACCATATTGATCAGAAATTGGTACAACTCTTTACACCTTTCCTTGCTCACTGTGGTGAATTAAACATCAAGTCGATAATATGATATGCTTACATATAGACGTCATTCAATTGATATGACTGTATGAGCGTGAAACAAGCAGCAGGTCAGAGCTTCAACGACAAGATGAGGTTTAACAGTTGAGTGGTATTTTTGCTAGATGTATTTCTTTCAATTTTGATCTGAATAGCCATAAACATATAGCTGCAGATGGTATTAAGCAAGCTACTAGGAGTCCTCGAACAAGCATCCAAATTTACCTGCTCTATCTGAACTGCCACCTTAGACTCAGAGGACTCTCGGGATCCCTGCAACGGCTTCCCTGACTAATGGGTTGCTATTCAATTCTCAGTCTCAATTGGATCAGAGTCTTCAAGGCGTGCATCTTTAACTCATTATTCTGTGTGTTTGTTTAGTATAGTTGGATTGAGTTACTTTATGTGCTTATTCCCAGTTGACTATGCCCAATTCAGTTAATAGAATTTTTGGATTCAATTTTCAGAAATATTTCATATGCAGAAGAACTGAGGCACATGTGTGGTCATTGGGCGACTGGTGTGCCAAGTTGTGAATCTTCAGGTATTTAGATAGGTTGATATGAGGATTTGCTTTCAAATGCATCAAGTAAGGAGCTACCGGGTTTGATTCATGGTGATTTGTGTTGATTAATGTCTGAATGCCAAATGAGACTAGGTACTTGCGTACATTGCAAGACATTAGTTTGTCTCCTTCAGAGATGTGTTTTATACTCTTCTGATGTAACTTTACACAAGGTTCTTCATGTCAAATGACATGGAGAAGCTTCCATCATATTAGAATAGCTGTATTCTGTGTATAGTTCATTTTTACACATCGTGTTTGAAGCACCGAGAGAATTACATATGGTATGTTTCGTAAATTACATATTCTCTTGTTATTATGCTTTCGTCACACATACACTGCATTGTCATATAGTAGTATATGAATGTCATGAGGAACCAACATCTCAGTTAAAGCTCCCTAATGTGCACTGAAGAAGTCTTTTCAGACAAGCTCGATAATTCTTATTAGTATTTTGACACAAGCGATGTGATTCCTCGGGTGATGCCAAGTGTCCCCCCTGTGCATCGCATGCCTTGCGTGGGTTGAACTGTAGAAGTACCAGTGTAAGAGGTTTTACTTCAGCAAGTGTGATAGTGACAATCATTCTACCTATGAGGCTACGAGCACCATGACGAAAAAACTCGGCAGGAGTGGCAACACGAAGATGGCCTATTTTGACACATGAAAACGAGACTTTGACCATGGAGTATTAAAGAGTGATTACATGCATTGCACGTGCAATCTTACTAGTATCAATAAAGAGAGCAATGATGCGCTTCTGTAGAAAAAGTGCAACACTAAGCACAGTTCACTCCAATGCATGCCACAACATCATACGATGGGAAATTGATCTCAAATCAACCTAACAAAAAGGTGTAGGATGAAAATTGATCCTAGGGGCATTTCTAACCGATCCCCAATAACCGGTTAGAGGAGTAAAATTCGGCTTTACTCCTCTGACCGGGACCTAACCAATCCCCAATAGACCATAGTGGAGTAAAAGAATTCCTCGACCGCCGCAAATCTCCGTATTTTTACTACCCCGCTCGGCGGCCGAGTAAAAAATCTCTCCATTTCCTCTCCCTGCCTCCTCTTCTTCCCCTTGCCCCGCCGCCGACGCGTCCCCCGCCCTTCCCAGCCACCCTCTCTCCTCCCAATGGCCGGACACGGTGACCGGAGGTCCCCGCCGCCGATCCGCAACACGGATCCGCTTCGCCACGCTCGCGAGTCGTTGTCCGCCGGCGCATCCTCGAGCCGCCGTCGCTCGCCCGATCCGCCCGCCCTCTGATACGTCTCCGTCGTATCTATAATTTTTTATTGTTCCATGCCAATATCATACGACTTTCACATACTTTTTACAACATTTTATATGATTTATTGGACTAACATGTTTCTCCAGTGCCCAGTGCCAGTTCCTGTTTGTTGCATGTTTTTTTGTTTTGCAGAATATCCATATCAAACAAAGTCCAAACACGATAAAAATTTACGGAGAATTATTTTGGAATATATGTGATTTTTGAGAGGTGGAATCAACACAAACGGAGGCCCATGGCCTCCACTACCCACTAGGGCGCGCCTGGCGCGTGGTGGTTGCCTTGTGGACACCCTGTAAGTCGGTTGGGGCTCTTCTTCGGGCGCAAAAAAGATAAATTATGGAAAAAAAATCGTGTAAAAATTTCAGCGCAATCGGAGTTACGGATCTCCGGGAATTTAAGAAACGCTGAAGGGCCAAAAAACAGGAACGCAAAACAGAAGAGAATAGAGAGATAGATCGAATCTAGGAGGGGCTCTCGCCCCTCCGCCGCCATGGAGGCCATGGACCAGAGGGGGAACCCTCCTCCCATCTAGGAGGGAGGCCAAGGAAGAAGAAGGAGGGGAGGGGTTCTCTCCCCCTCTCTCCCGGTGGTGCCAGAGTGACGCCAGGGCAAGGATCGTGACGGCGATCTACATCAACAACCTTGCTACCGTCAACACAAAATTTCTCCCCCTCTATGCAGCGGTGTAACCTCTCTATTCCCGCTGCAATTCTCTACTTAAACATGGTGCTCAACACTATATATTATTTCCCAATGATATGTGGTTATCCTATGATGTTTGAGTAGATTTGTTTTGTCCTATGGGTTGATTGATGATCGTGATTGGTTTGAGTTCTATATTTTATATTGGTGTTGTCCTACAGTGTGCCCTCCGTGTCACGCAAACATGAGGGATCCCCGCTGTAGGGTGTTGCAATACGTTCATGATTCGCTTGTGGTGGGTGGCATGAGTGACAGAAGCACAGACCCGAGTAAGTGGATTGTTGCGTATGGGAGTAAAGAGGACTTGATACTTAATGCTATGGTTGGGTTTTACCTTAATGATCTTTTGTAGTTGCAGATGCTTGCTGGAGTTCCAATCATAAGTGCATATAATCCAAGTACGGAAATTATGTTAGCTCACGCCTCTCCCTCATATAAAATTGCAATAATGATCACCGGTCTAGTTATCGATCACCTAGGGACAAATTAACTTTCTTCTGTGACAAAAGCTTTCTACTAAACAACTAACTTTTATTATCTCGCAATTTATTCGTAGTTTTATTCTCGCAAAGTACTTCTAGTTTTATTCTTGTTCTAGGTAAAGCAAACATTAAGTGTGCGTAGAGTTGTATCGGTGGTTGATGACCCACAAGTATAGGGGATCAATCATAGTCCTTTCGATAAGTAAGAGTGTCGAACCCAACGAGGAGTAGAAGGAAATGACAAGTGGTTTTCAGCAAGGTATTTTCTGCAAGCACTGAAATAGTAGGTAACAGATAGTTTGATAGCAAGATAATTTGTAACAAGCAAGTAATGATAACGGTAAATAATATGCAGCAAGGTAGCCCAATCCTTTTGTAGCAAAGGACATGCCAAAACGGTCTCTTATGGTAAGCAAAGCATTCTTGAGGGTACACGGGAATTTCATCATATCACTTTCATCATGTTGGTTTGATTCGTGTTCGCTACTTTGATAATTTGATATGTGGGTGGACCGGTGCTTAGGTGTTGTTCTTACTTGAACAAACCTCCTACTTATGATTAACCCCCTCGCAAGCATCTGCAACTACGAGAAAAGTATTAAGATAAAATCTAACCATAGCATTAGACTTTTGGATCCAAATCAATCCCTTACGAAGTAGCGCAAAAACTAGGGTTTAAGCTTCTGTCACTCTAGCAACCCATCATCTAATAACTACTCCACAATGCATTCCCTTAGGCCCAAATATGGTGAAGTGCCATGTAGTCGACGTTCACATGACACCACTAAGGGAATCACAACATACATATCATCAAAATATCGAACACATATCAAGTTCACATGATTACTTGCAACATGACTTCTCCCGTGACCTCAAGAACAAAAGTAACTACTCACAAATAATAATCATGCTCAAGATCAGAGGGGTATTAAATAGCATAATGGATCTAAAAATATAATCTTCCACCAAATAAACCATATAGTAATCAACTACAAGATGTAATCAACACTACTAGTCACCCACAAGCACCAATCTAAGGTTCCGGTACAAAGATTGAACACAATAGATGAACTAGGGTTTGAGAGGAGATGGTGCTGTTGAAGATGTTGATGAAGATTGCCCTCCCCAAGATGGGAGAGTTGTTGGTGATGATGATGACGATGATTTCCCCCTCCGGGAGGGAAGTTCCCCCGGCGGAATCGCTCCGCCGGAGGGCAAAAGTGCTCCTGCCCAAGTTCCGCCTCGAGACGGCGGCGATTCGTCCCGAAAGTCCTCCCCTTATTTTTTCTAGGTCAAAATGACTTATATACCAGAAGAGGGGCACCGGAGGTGGGCCGAGGAGGGCACAACCCACCAAGGCGCGCCCAGGTGGGTTGTGCCCACTTGGTGGGCCCACTCTGGTAGTTATTTGCTCCAATAATTCTTAAATATTCCATAAAAAATCTCCGTGAAGTTTCAGCTTATTTGAAGATGTGCAGAATAGGTAACTCCGACGTAGCTTTTTTAGGTCCAGAATTCCAGCTACCGGTATTCTCCTTCTTTGTATAAACCTTGCATATTATGAGAGAAAAGACATTAGAATTACTCCCAAAAGCATTATTATGCATAAAAATATTATAAATAACAGTAGGAAAACATGATGCAAAATGGACGTATCAACTCCCCCAAGCTTAGACCTTGCTTGTCCTCAAGCAAAAACCGAAATCGAAAAACATGCCCACATTCTTAGAGAGAGAGAGAGAGAGAGAGGTGTCGATAAAAACAAAATACGGACATAGAAGCATCATGCACATTATTATAACAGCAAGGAACTTTATCATAGAACTTTTATCACACAACTTTTAGCATATAACTTCTCATGAACAAGTAATAACTCATCACAACATTGAAGTATAAAGCATAAACCTTATTGAAAACCAACAAACTATGTTCTCAGTCAACTTTCGCAACTACAATTCATCATATTATCAGGAAGGGTCACGTATCGGAGCCTTTAGGCAAGTCCACATACTCAACCATCATTTAATCTTCTATGATTGCTAACACTCACAGCGTACCCATGAACAAAAAGTTTCAACCGGACACATAGAAAGATAGGGGCTTATAGTTTCGCCTCCCAACGTACTCACCTCAAGGGCGATGTCAACAATAATAACTCATGCCTACTCATATCCAACTGGATATGTGTGCCTAGATATTTCCTCACCACATGATGCTTGCAAAAAGAGAAAATAAAAAAGAATATGGAAGAAAACTTTGACTCTTCATAAAAGTAAATGCATAAAAGTAAAAGATAGGCCCTTCACATAGGGAAGCAGAGGTTGTCATGCGCTTATTTGTTTGTATGCCAAATCCCTTAATGCAAAAGAACATCATGTTATATTGCCCCTTGTGATAACAACCTTTATTATGCAGTCCGTCGCTTTTATTACTTTGCCATCACAAGTTCGTACAACTCTCAATTTTCTCTTACACTAAATGATCCAACACATTTAAAAGCAATTTTTATTGCCTTATTGCACCGATGACAACTTACTTGAAGGATCTTACTCAATCCATAGGTAGGTATGATGGACTCACAAAATAAGATTTGGGTTAAGGGTTTTGGATGCACAAG
Organism: Thinopyrum elongatum; assembly: GCA_011799875.1. Lineage (NCBI taxonomy): Eukaryota > Viridiplantae > Streptophyta > Magnoliopsida > Poales > Poaceae > Thinopyrum > Thinopyrum elongatum. Next base: position 478,499,967 of record CM022298.1, on the reverse strand, counting down.
TAGTATCTCTACTTAGTGCGGAATTTTTGGCTAGAAAAGATATTGAGCAAGCACCACATGTTAAAGGATCTATGACAATATAACTTCTATGTGAATATGAACAAACATAAATCATTACGTTGTCTTCCTTGTCCAACGTCAACTATTTTGACACAAAGTATTTAATGGGGGCTCACAATCATAAAAGATGTCCAAGATAGTGTATTTGCATGTGAATCTTCTCTTCCTTTATTAATTCTTTCATGAGTTGCATCATTGACTAATGTTATGTTTGTCAATCTCCAACAAATTTTACCACTTATACTTTTCCTCATGTGATGTCATTACTTACCATAAGATTAGCATATGATCTTTTCATTTATTTTCCTTTCTTTTTATTGAGACATAAAAGTAAAGAAACAAAACTCAAACTACTCTTTATTATATATCTCGCACACGATTACATCGATTGATAGATCACTAAGAAAACACTCAAAAAGAAAGGATCAAACTAAAACTTTTATTCAACTAAATCATAGGAAACTAAAGATCGAACTAAAATAGATAAAGGCAAAGATAGTGGTGGTGATACGATACCGGGACACCTCCCCCAAGCTTGGCACAAGCCAAGGGAAGTGCCCATACCCGATACTCAAGTCTCCTTTGGTGATGAAGAAGGTGGTGGTGATGAAGTATGAGTGTTCCTCTTCCTCAGCTTACGCTTGAGGATGGAATTTTCCTCCCTCAAGTCATCGATCTCCTGCTCAAGCCTTAGTAACTTTTTGCATAATTCCTGCTTGTTTTCCTGCAAGAGATGAAAAGGGATAAACTGGATCTTAGGTTTCTTTGCTTTATTAGGAGGCTTGACTTCTTGAATTCCACGTGCATGTCCCCAGGTTGGGGTAATGGAACTTCATCTTCATCCGAACTTGTCTCTTCTTTCCTTTTTGGATCATAGTCCTCTTCTTCCTCCATGGTCCAACCATTATGTTCCACATCTCCATAAACCTTGGGGTTTTCAATATAATTAGCAACATAGCTCTCACCCTCCGAATCTTGAGATGACATATTTTCAGGTCTGCCAGAAAACAGCAAGAGAGAAGAACAGAAGATTTCTCCGTGATACGGTGGTCAATAGGTTCAGGGGGTATATAAAGTTTTTTTTTATTTTAGGAAACAAGTAAACGAGAGAAAAACGGAGTCCGAAAGGTACCCGAGGTGGGCACAACCCACCTGGGCGCGCCTGGCAATCCAGGCGCGCCCTGGTGTCTTGTGCCCACCAGGGTTGCCTTCCTGGTTGTTTCTTATTTTCCTAATTTTTGTTATATTCCAAAACTGACAGAAAATATTTTTGCGGATTTTTCGGAGTCCGTTTACTTACCGTATCATGTACCTCCTCTTTTTTCATGATTCTGGAGTGTTCCGGAAGGTTTCTTTTATGTGTTCCTCCGGTGTCATGGTTTGAATAATATTGCTTTCAACATTAATAGGCGTACCTGAGATATAGTGTTTAATTCTTTGCCCATTGACAACCTTCGGGTTAGTACCTTCGGCATTATTTATTTTGATAGCTCCAGAATGATAAACTTTTTCAATAACATAAGGTCCTTCCCATTTGGAGAGAAGCTTTCCGACAAAGAATCTGAAACGAGAGTTGTACAAAAGGACATACTCACCCACTTTGAACTCACGCTTTTGGATTCTTTTATCATGCCATCTTTTAACTTTTTCTTTAAACAACTTGGCATTTTCATAAGCTTGGGTTCTCCATTCATCTAGTGAGCTAATATCAAATAACCTCTTTTCACCGGCAAGTTTGAAGTCATAGTTGAGTTCTTTGATTGCCCAATATGCTTTATGTTCTAACTCAAGAGGCAGATGACAAGCTTTCCCATATACCATTTTATAAGGAGACATACCCATAGGATTTTTATAAGCTGTTCTGTAAGCCCAAAGTGCATCATGTAATTTCTTAGACAATTCTTTCGGGACCTATTAACAGTTTTTTGTAGAATTAATTTTATTTCTCTATTGCTAAGTTCAACTTGACCACTAGATTGAGGATGATAGGGTGATGCAATTCTATGGTTAACATCATATTTAGCAAGCATTTTACAGAAGGCACCATGAATAAAGTGTGAACCACCATCAGTCATTAGGTATCTAGGGACTCCAAACCTTGGGAAAATTACTTCCTTAAGCATTTTAATAGAGGTGTTGTGATCAACACTACTAGTTGGAATAGCTTCTACGCACTTAGTAACATAATCAACAACAACCAAAATATGTGTATACCCATTAGAGGAAGGAAAGGGTCCTATGTAATCAAAACCCCAAACATCAAATGGTTCAACTGCAAGAGAATAATTCATAGGCATTTCCTGACGCTTACCAATATTACCAATTCTTTGACATTCATCACAAGATAAAACAAACTTACAGGAATCATTGAAGAGAGTTGGCCAATAAAAACCAGATTGCAATACCTTGTGAGCAGTTCTATCTCCCGCATGATGCCCTCCATAAGCTTCGGAGTGACATTTCCATAGGATTTGTTCCTGTTCATGCTCAGGTACACAATGTCTAATAATACCATCTACTCCTTCTTTGTAAAGATGTGGGTCATTGATGTCTACTATGCAACTTTATTCTTGTAGACTCGTGTTGGGCCTCCAAGCGCAGAGTTTTGTAGGATAGTAGCAATTTTCCCTCAAGTGGATGACCTAAGGTTTATCAATCCGTGGGAGGCGTAGGATGAATATGGTCTCTCTCAAACAACCCTGCAACCAAATAACAAAGAGTCTCTTGTGTCCCCAACACACCAAATACAATGGTAATTTGTATAGGTGCACTAGTTCGGCGAAGAGATGGTGATACACGCGTAGTAATGATAGTAGATATTGATTTTTGTAATAGGAACAATAAAAAACAGCAAGGTAGCAATTGATAAAACGGAGCACAAACGGTATTGCAATGCTTGAAAATAAGGCCTAGGGTCCGTACTTTCGCTAGTGCAATCTCTCAACAATGCTAATATAATTGGATCATATAACCATCCCTCAACGCGCGATGGAGAATCACTCCAAAGTTCCTATCTAGCAGAGAACATAAGAAGAAATTGTTTGTAGGGTACGAAACCACCTCAAAGCTATTCTTTCCGATCAATCTATCCTAGAGTTCGTACTAAAATAACACCAAGCTATTCTTTCTGATCGATCTAACCAAGAGTTCGTACTAAAATAACACCATATGATACACATCAACCAACTCTAATGTCACCTAGATACTCCAATGTCACCGCGAGTATCTGTGAGTTGATTGTGCGATATGCATCAAACAATTTCAGATTCATAATACTCAATCCAACACAAAGAACCTCAAAGAGTGCCCCAAGATTTCTACCGGAGAAACAAGGACGAAAACGTGCATCAACCCCTATGCATAGATTACCCCAATGTCACCTTGGGAATCCGCGAGTTGAGTGCCAAGACGTAGATCAAGTGCTCTCAAATCCATAAAAGTATTCAATCCGATAAAAGGAAATCTCAAAGGGAAAACTCAATTCATCACAACAAGATAGAGAGGGGAAAACACCATATGATCCAACTATATTAACAAAGCCCACGATACATCAAGATCGTGACATCTCAAGAACACGAGAGAGAGAGAGATTAAACACATAGCTACTGGTACAAACCCTCAGCCCCGAAGGTGGACTACTCCCTCCTCATCATGGTGGCCACCGGGATGATGAAGATGGCCACCGGTGATGATTTCCCCCTCCGGCAGGGTGCCGAAACGGGGTCTAGATTGGTTTTTCGTGGCTACAGAGGCTTGCGGCGGCGGAACTTCTGATCTAGGATCTCCCCGAGGGTTTTTGGAATATTTGGCAATTTATAGGGTGAAAAGGCGATGCGGGAGGCCACCGAGGTGGGCACAACCCACTGAGGCGCGCCTGGGGGCCCAGGCGCGCCCTGGTGGGTTGTGCCCCCCTCGGGGCACCCCCCCCCAGGTGCTGCTCTGGCCCATTGGATGTCTTCTGGTCCATAAAAAATCCACAAAATGTTTCGCTGCGTTTGGACTCCGTTTGGTATTGATTTTCTGCGATGTAAAAAATAAGCAAAAAACAGCAACTGGCACTGGGCACTATGTGAATAAGTTAGTCCCAAGAAATGATATAAAGTTGCTATAAAATGATTGTAAAACATCCAAGAATGATAATATAGCAACATGAATACTTCATAAATTATAGATACGTTGGAGACGTATCGGCATCCCCAAGCTTAATTCCTACTCGTCCTCGAGTAGGTAAATGATAAAAGAAATAATTTATGAAGTGTGAATGCTAGCAAAGTGCATAAGTTTGATCAATAGTAATTTCAATCACTTTTCCTAGCATCATAACAGCAACTCTTTCTCATAAAACTCATCATGTTAAAGTAGCAACCAATTCACATGTTAAGGTTCAAACAATGAATTCTCTTGAAACTCAACAACCTATATTCTTAGTAACCAAACAATTGCAATTCAACTTATTCAACAAAATCTAAGTAAGAGCTCCACATACTCAATCATCATATAGTCTTCCATGATTGCTAGTACTCAAAGCATATTCTTAGAACAAATGGCATCCATCGAACACAGAGAAAGATAGGGGCTTAATATTTTGCCTCCCAACTCATTTATCATAGAGATAATTGTCAACAATAATAAATCATGATCAAATATATTTGACTAGTCATATGTGCCTAGATCTTTCCCCACCACATGATGCTTGCCAACTAGAGAATAGTTGAGGTTGAAATGAGATTTCATACTATTGACTCTTTGCATAAAAGTAAATACTGAAAAGTAAAAGATAGGCCCTTCGCAGAGGGAAGCAGAGGTTGTCATGCACTTTTTATTTGGATGCCCAAACTCTTAATGCAAAGGAACGTCACGTTATATTACCCCTTATGATAGCAACCTTTATTATGCAGTCTATCGCTTTTATTACTTTGCCATCACAAGTTCATACAACGCTCAATTTTCCCTTACAATAAAAGATCAAACATATTTAGGAGCAATTTTTATTGCTTTATGCACCGATGACAACTTACTTGAAGGATCTTATTCAATCCATAGGTAGGTATGGTGGACACTCATGGCAAGAAACTGGGTTTAAGGGTTTTTGGATGCACAAGTAGTATCTCTACTTAGTACGAATTTTTGGCTAGCAAAAGATCCTAGGCAAACACCACATGTTGGAGGATCCATAACAATATAACTTCTATGCAAATATACACAACCATAACTCATTACGTTGTCTTCCTTGTCCAACTTCAACTAATTTGCTCAAGTTTGAAAATAATTAATGGGTATTCACAATCATAGAAGATGTCCAAGATAATATATTTATATGTGAAAGTTCTCTTCCTTATACTAATCATTCATGAATTGCTTGTATGACCAATATTGTGATTGTCAAGCTTCAAAATATTTCACTTTCTAAACCCAATGTGAAGCTACCACTAGGCATGATATAATTACAACTTCATGATATTCAATTTATTCAACAATTTACTCATAGGATATACGTGAAGCACAAGAGTAAATGACAAGCTACTCCAAAAAGATATAAGTGAAGATCAAGCGAGTAGTTAAGTAAATGGGTAGCTATTTGAGGACTCTTTCTTATTTAAAAACTTTCAGATCTAAGTATTTTATTAAAACAGCAAGTAAAAAAACAAAAATGACATTCCAAGAATAGCACAACTCAAGTGAAGAAGCAAAAACTTAGGCTCAACCGATACTAACCGATAATTGTTGATGAAGAAAGGTGGGATGCCTACGGGGCATCCCCAAGCTTAGATGCTTGAGAATTCTTGAAATATTATCTTGGGATGCCTTGGGAATCCCCAAGCTTGAGTTTTTGCGTCTCCTTAATTCCTTTTATATCACGGTTTCCCTAATCTTAAAAACTTCATACACACAAAACTCAACAAGAACTCATGAGATAAGTTAGTATAAACCAATGCAAAAACCTTATCATTCTCTACTGTAGCAAATAACAAAAATTATTATTCAACATTGCATACTAAATGCCTCTGCATATTTAATACTCCTATCCTCAAATAGAATCATTAAACAAGCAACATATGCAAACAAGGCAAACATAACAGCAATCTGCCAAAACAGTACAGTCTGTAAAGAATGCAAGAGTATCAATACTTCTTTAACTCCAAAAATTATGAAAATTTACCACACTGTATAAAATTTATCAGAGCTTACTGTACAAAAAGTTTCAACATTTTATCACATTCTGACTTTTCTCGGGAATTTTTGTAACATCGATAAACTTTATGTTTTGAAACAGCAACTCATATACTTGCAAAATAAGCATGGTAAAGGCTATCCTTGACATTTTTATTGAAAAGAAAGATGCAAAAAATTGTTCTAAATAACAGAAAGAAAATCCTAACAATAAAATGACTCTCCAAGCAAAACTCATATCATGTGACGAATGAAAATATAGCTCCAAGTGAGGTTACCGATAATGTTGAAGACGAAAGAGGGGATGCCTTCCGGGGCATCCCCAAGCTTAGTTGCTTGGATCTTCCTTGAATATTGACTTGGGGGTTCCTTGGGAATCCCCAAGCTTAGGGTCTTGTCACTCCTTATTCTCCTCATATCGATATCTCACCCAAAACTTGAAAACTTCAATCACACAAAACTTAACGGAACTTCGTGAGATGGGTTAGTATGATAAAGACAAATCATTCACTTTGGTACTGTCAAAGACAAGATTCATAATTGTTCTCACACAATGCCTACTATACTCTACAATTTTCACAATTTATATTAAGCAATATAAGCCATAGAAACTAGAAGACAAGCAAATTATGCATTGAAAACAGAATCTGTCAAAAACAGAACAGTATGTAAAGATCTGAATTAAGGTCATACTTCTGTAACTCCAGAAATTCTGAAAAATTAGGAAGACGTATAAATTTTTTATACCCATCAACTTTAAAAAATTCAGAATTTTTACACCTTCCAGTAAAAGACAGGAATTTCTGTACTAGACGCAAAAGTTTCTGTTTTTGCACAGAATCAAGTCAACTATCATCCACACTATCCCAAAGGCTTTACTTGGCACTTTATTGAAGCAAAAGCTATAAAACAATATCACTACAATAGCCTAACCATGTTAACACACAAAAACAGTAGGTAAAAGTTTTGGGTTGTCTCCCAATAAACACTTTTCTTTAATGCCTTTTAGCTAGGCATGATGATTTCAATGATGCTCGCATAAAAGATAAGAATCTAAACACAAGGAGAGCATCATGAAGCATATGACTAGCACATTTAAGTCTAACCCACTTCCTATGCATAGGGATTTTGTGAGCAAACAACTTTTGGGAGCAAGAATCAACTAGCATAGGAAGGCAAAACAAGTGCAACTTCAAAACTTTCAACAAAAAGAGAGGAAACTTGATATTATTGCTATATGTAAAAGCATATGTTCCCCTCTCATAATAATTTTCAGTAGCATCATGAATGAATTCAACAATATAGCTATCACATAAAGCATTCTTTTCATGATCCACAAGCATAGAAAATTTATTACTCTCCACATAAGCAAATTTATTCTCATGAATAGTAGTGGGAGCAAACTCAACAAAATAACTATCATGGGATTCTTGATTGGCATAATCAAATTGAACATTAAAATTATGATGACAAGTTTCATGGTTATCATTATTCTTTATAGCACACATGTCATCACCATAATCATCATAGATAGCAACTTTGTTGTCATAATCAATTAAAACCTCTTCCAAAATAGTGGATTCATCACTAAATAAAGTCATGACCTCTCCAAATCCACTTTCATAATTATCACAATAAGATTCAACACCCTCAAAAATAGTGGGATCATTAGTACCTAGAGTTGACGCTCTTCCAAACCCACTTTCATCAATATAATCATCATAAATAGGAGGCATGCTACCATTATAACAAATTTGCACATCAAAACTTGGGGGACTAAAAATATCATCTTCATCAAACATAGCATCCCCAAGCTTGTTGCTTTGCATATCATCAGCATCATGGATATTCAAAGAATTTATACTAACAACATTGCAATCATGCTCATCATTTATGCCAAACATTTTATAGAATTCTTCCTCTATCAATTGAGCACAATTTTCCTTTCCATCATTTTCACGAAAGACATTATAAAGATGAACAATATGATGCAACGTCAATTCCATTTTTTTGTAGTTTTCTTTTATGAACCAAACTAGTGATAAAACAAGAAACTAAAAGATTCAATTACAAGATCTAAAGATATACCTTCATGCACTCACCTCCCCGTCAACAGCGCCAGAAAAGAGCTTGATGTCTACTATGCAACTTTATTCTTGTAGACTCGTGTTGGGCCTCCAAGCGCAGAGTTTTGTAGGACAATAGCAATTTTCCCTCAAGTGGATGACCTAAGGTTTATCAATCCGTGAAAGGCGTAGGATGAAGTGGTCTCTCTCAAACAACCCTGCAACCAAATAACAAAGAGTCTCTTGTGTCCCCAACACACCAAATACAATGGTCATTTGTATAGGTGCACTAGTTCGGCGAAGAGATGGTGATACAAGCGTAGTAATGATAGTAGATATTGATTTTTGTAATAGGAACAATAAAAAACAGCAAGGTAGCAATTGATAAAACGGAGCACAAACGGTATTGCAATGCTTGAAAATAAGGCCTAGGGTCCGTACTTTCGCTAGTGCAATCTCTCAACAATGCTAATATAATTGGATCATATAACCATCCCTCAACGTGCGATGAAGAATCACTCCAAAGTTCCTATCTAGCAGAGAACATAAGAAGAAATTGTTTGTAGGGTACGAATCCACCTCAAAGCTATTCTTTCCGATCAATCTATCCTAGAGTTCGTACTAAAATAACACCAAGCTATTCTTTCCAATCGATCTTACCAAGAGTTCATACTAAAATAACACCATATGATACACATCAACCAACTCTAATGTCACCTAGATACTCCAATGTCACCGCGAGTATCTGTGAGTTGATTATGCGATATGCATCAAACAATTTCAGATTCATAATACTCAATCCAACACAAAGAACCTCAAAGAGTGCCCCAAGATTTCTATCGGAGAAACAAGAACGAAAACATGCATCAACCCCTATGCATTGATTACCCCAATGTCACCTCGGGAATTCGCGAGTTGAGTGCCAAGACATAGATCAAGTGCTCTCAAATCCATAAAAGTATTCAATCCGATAAAAGGAAATATCAAAGGGAAAACTCAATTCATCACAACAAGATAGAGAGGGGAAAACACCATATGATCCAACTATATTAACAAAGCCCACGATACATCAAGATCATGACATCTCAAGAACACGAGAGAGAGAGAGATTAAACACATAGCTACGGGTACAAACCCTCAGCCCCGAGGGTGGACTACTCCCTCCTCATCATGGTGGCCGCCGGGATGATGAAGATGGCCACCGGTGATGATTTCCCCCTCCGGCAGGGTGCCGGAACAGGGTCTAGATTGGTTTTTCATGGCTACAAAGGCTTGCGGCGGCGGAACTTCTAATCTAGGATCTCTCCGAGGGTTTTTGGAATATTTGGCAATTTATAGGGCGAAGAGGCGGTGCGGGAGGCCACCGAGGTGGGCACAACCCACCGGGGCGTGCCTGGGGGCCCAGGCGCGCCTTGGTGGGTTGTGCCCCCCTCGGGGCACCCCCCAGGTGCTGCTCTGGCCCATTGGATGTCTTCTTGTCCATAAAAAATCCACAAAAAGTTTCGCTGCATTTGGACTCTGTTTGGTATTGATTTTCTGCGATGTAAGAAACAAGCAAAAAACAACAAATGGCACTGGGCACTATGTCAATAAGTTAGTCCCAAAAAATGATATAAAGTTGCTATAAAATGATTGTAAAACATCCAAGAATGATAATATAGCAGCATGAATACTTCATAAATTATAGATACGTTGGAGACGTATCAGTCATCCCAAAAGTAATGTCTTAAATCATAGAAGAATTTTTTCTTTTGTTGATAAGTGAAACTAGGTGGTATATATTTAGCAACAATATAATTAGCATAGTCGGCATACCAAGGAGTATTATGAGAAACATTTATTGCAGCTAACTATTCATCAGGAAAGCTATCATTAATAGGTTGTGGGTTATCAAGAATATTCTCTAACCTAGACAAGTTATCAGCTACGGGGTTCTCAGCTCCTTTTCTATCAGTTATATGTAAAAAATTCTTGTAGCAAAAGAACCCACCTAATGAGTCTAGGTTTAGCATCTTTCTTTTCCATAAGATATTTTATAGCAGCATGATCAGTGTGAACAATCACTTTAGAATCAACAATATAAGATCTGAATTTATCACAAGCAAATACAATTGCTAAAAATTCTTTTTCAGAAGTAGCATAGTTTCGTTGAGCATTGTCTAGAGTTTTACTAGCATAATGGATAACATTTAGTTTCTTATCAACTCTTTGTCCTAGAACAGCACCAACAGCATAATCATTACCATCACACATAATTTCAAAAGGCAAGTTCCAATCAGGTGGTTGAACGATAGGTGCAGAAGTTAAGGCTTTCTTAAGTGTTTCAAAGGCTTCTACACAATCATCATCAAAAACAAACGGAACATCCTTTTGTAAAAGATTTGTAAGAGGCCTAGAAATTTTAGAGAAGACTTTAATAAACCTCCTATAGAAACCATCATGACCGAGGAAACTCCGAATACCTTTGATATCTTTAGGACATGGCATTTTCTCAATTGCATCAACTTTAGCTTTATCCACCTCAATACCTCGTTCAGAAATTTTATGCCCCAAGACAATTCCTTCATTAACCATAAAGTGGCACTTCTCCCAATTCAAGATAAGATTAGTTTGCTCACATCTCTGCAAAACTCGATCAAGGTTGCTTAAGAAATCATCAAAAGAAGTTCCGTAAACGGAAAAGTCATCCATGAAAACCTCAACAATCTTTTCACAAAAATCAGAGAATATAGCAGTCATACATCTTTGAAAGGTAGCAGGTGCATTACATAAACCAAAAGGCATACATCTATAAGCATAAGTTCCAAAAGGACCACTAAAGGTGGTTTTCTCTTGATCAGGTTGTGAAACAGGTATTTGAGAAAAACTAGAATATCCATCAAGGAAGCAAAAGTGTGTGTGCTTTAGTAATCTTTCTAGCATTTGATCAATAAGAGGCAAAGGGTAATGATCTTTTCTAGTTGCTTTATTTAATTTTCTAAAATCAATTACCATTCTATAGCCAGTGACAATTCTCTGTGGAGTAAGTTCATCTTTGTCATTAGGAACAACAATAATACCTCCCTTCTTAGGGACACAATGAACAGGACTTACCCATCTACTATCAGCTATAGGATAGATTATACCTGCTTCCAGAAGTTTTAATATTTCAGTTCTTACCACTTCTTTCATGTTAGGATTCAAACGTCGTTGATGATCAACAACGGGTTTAGCACCGGGTTCCATATTAATTTTGTGCTGACAGAGAGTGGGACTAATGCCCTTGAGATCATCAAGAGTATATCCAATAGCATCTCGGTGCTTCTTCAAAATTTTCAATAATCTTTCTTCTTCACGTTATGAAAGGTTAGCACTAATAATAATAGGATATGCCTTTTTCTCATCAAGATAAGCATATTTCAAAGTGTCTGGCAATTGTTTCAATTCAAACACAGGATCACCTCTAGGTGGAGGAGGACCTCCTAGAGTTTCAATAGGCAAATTATGTTTGAGCAGAGGTCGTTGTTCAAAGAAAATTTTATCTATCTCATTTCTTTCATGCATGTGCAAATCATTTTCATGGTCTAGCAAATATTGTTCTAGTGGATCAGTAGGAGGCACGACAATAGAAGCAAGACAAATTATTTCATCCTTATTAGGTAATTCTTTCTTATGAGGTTGCCTATTAAACTTGGAAAAATTAAATTCATGAGACTCATCACCAAAGCGAACACTGACAGTTTGTTTGTGATAATCTATAGTAGCATTGACAGTGTTCAAGAAAGGTCTACCAAAGATAATGGGACAAAAGTCATCTTGTGGGGAACCAAGAACTAGAAAATCAGTAGGGTATTTTATTTTCCCACACAAGACTTCAACATCTCTAACAATCCCAAGTGGTGTGATGGTGTCTCAATTGGCAAGTTTAATAGTAACATCTATGTCTTCTATTTCAGCGGGTGCTATATCATTCATAATTTCTTGGTATAAGGTAAAAGGAATAGCACTCACGCTAGCACCTAAGTCACATAAACCATGAAAACAGTGATCTCCTATTTTAACTGAGACAACAGGCATGCCAACAATAGGTCTATGTTTATCTTTTTCATCGGGTTTGGCAATTCTAGCAGCTTCATCACAGAAGTAAATAACATGCCCATCAATATTTTCTACCAAGAGATCTTTAACCATTGCAACACTAGGTTCTATTTTGATTTGTTCCGCAGGTTTAGGTGCTCTAATATTACTTTTATTGACCACGGTTGCGACCTTAGCATGTTCCTTTATCCTAACAGGGAAAGGTGGTTTTTCAATATAAGCAGTAGGCACAACTGGATCAACATTGTAAATGATGGTTTCATCTTTAGCTATGTCGGGTTCTTTAATTTTTCTTTGCTAGGTGGGTGATATTTGAACCACTTCTCCTTAGGGAGATCAACATGAGTAGCAAATGATTCATAGAAAGAGGCTACTATCTCAGAGTCAAGTCCATATTTAGTGCTAAACTTGTGAAAAGCATCGGTATTCATAAAAGATTTAACATAATCAAATTCAAGCTTAATACCTGACTCTTTACCCTCGTCGAGTTCCCAATCTTCAGAGTTGCATTTAATTCTTTCTAAAAGAGCCCACCTGAATTCAATAGTCTTCTTCATAAAAGAACCAGTGCGAGAAGTATCGAGCATGGATTGATCATCACGAGAAAGCCGAGCATAAAAATTCTGAATGATAATTTCTCTAGAGAGCTCATGATTGGGGCATGAATATAACATTGACTTAAGCCTCCCCCAAGCTAGAGCGATACTTTCTCCTTCACGAGGCCAAAAATTATATATATAATTCCGATCACGATGAACTAGATGAATAGGATAATTTTTTTGGTGAAATTCCAATTTCAATCAATTCCAATTCCAAGATCCAATATCATCGCATAGCCTATACCATGCCAATGCTTTTCCCTTCAAAGATAAAGGGAAAACCTTCTTCTTAGCTTCATCTCCGAGCAAACCTGCAAGCTTAAATAATCCACAAATTTCATCCACATATATTAAGTGCATATCAGGATGTTCGGTTCCATCTCCTGCATAAGGATTAGCTAGCAGTTGTTCTATCATACCCGAAGGAATTTCATAACCAATATTTTCAGTAGGTGCAGTAGGTTGAGGGGTAACTAATTGTGGTTCCGGTCGAGGTGAAGATACCCCGAACAAACCCCTCAAAGGATTGTTCTCCATAGTAACAAGTGACAATAAATTTCAGCACGTAGTAATAATTTTTCCTTACCAGTTTCCACTTACCAAGAGTGCTTCACTCCCCGGCAACGATGCCAGAAAAGAGCCTTGATGACCCACAAGTATAGGGGATCAATCATAGTCCTTTCGATAAGTAAGAGTGTCGAACCCAACGAGGAGTAGAAGGAAATGACAAGTGGTTTTCAGCAAGGTATTTTCTACAAGCACTGAAATAGTAGGTAACAGATAGTTTGATGGCACGATAATTTGTAAACAGCAAGTAACGATAACGGTAAATAATATGCAGCAAGGTAGCCCAATCCTTTTGTGGCAAAGGACATGCCAAAATGGTCTCTTATGGTAAGCAAAGCGTTCTTGAGGGTACACGGGAATTTCATCATATCACTTTCATCATGTTGGTTTGATTCATGTTCGCTACTTTGATAATTTGATATGTGGGTGGACCGGTGCTTAGGTGCTTTTCTTACTTGAACAAACCTCCTACTTATGATTAACCCCCTCGCAAGCATCCGCAACTACGAGAAAAGTATTAAGATAAAATCTAACCATAGCACTAGACTTTTGGATCCAAATCAATCCGTTACGAAGTAGCGCAAAAACTAGGGTTTAAGCTTCTGTCACTCTAGCAACCCATCATCGAATAACTACTCCACAATGAATTCCCTTAGGCCCAAATATGGTGAAGTGCCATGTAGTAGACATTCACATGACACCACTAAGGGAATCACAACATACATATCATCAAAATATCGAACACATATCAAGTTCACATGATTACTTGCAACATGACTTCTCCCGTGACCTCAAGAACAAAAGTAACTACTCACAAATAATAATCATGCTCAAGATCAGAGGGGTATTAAATAGCATAATGGATCTGAACATATAATCTTCCACCAAATAAACCATATAGTAATCAACTACAAGATGTAATCAACACTACTAGTCACCCACAAGCACCAATCTAAGGTTCTGGTACAAAGATTGAACACAATAGATGAACTAGGGTTTGAGAGGAGATGGTGCTGTTGAAGATGTTGATGAAGATTGCCCTCCCCAAGATGGGAGAGTTGTTGGTGATGATGATGATGATTTCCCCCTCTGGGAGGGAAGTTCCCCCGGCGGAATCGCTCCGCCGGAGGGCAAAAGTGGTCCTGCCCAAGTTCCGCCTCGAGACGGCGGCGCTTCCTCCCGAAAATCCTCCCCTTATTTTTTTCTAGGTTTAAAATGACTTATATACCAGAAGAGGGGAACCGGAGGTGGGCAGAGGAGGGCACAACCCACCAGGGCGCGCCCAGGTGGGTTGTGCCCACCTGGTGGGCCCCCTCTGGTAGGTATTTGCTCCAATAATTCTTAAATATTCCATAAAAAATCTTCGTGAAGTTTCAGCTTATTTGGAGATGTGCAAAATAGGTAGCTCTGACATAGCTTTTTCAGGTCCAGAATTCTAGCTACCGGTATTCTCCCTCTTTGTATAAACCTTTCATATTATGAGAGAAAATGCATTAGAATTACTCCCAAAAGCATTATTATGCATAAAAACATTATAAATAACAGTAGGAAAACATGATGCAAAATGGACGTATCAGTGGTCTATAGAACTTGAGGGAATATATGTTCTACCTTTAGCTCCTCGTTGGGTTCGACACTCTTATTTATCAAAAAAGGCTACAAAAGATCCCCTATACTTGTGGGTTATCAAGACCTTTTTCTGGCGCCCTTGCCGGGGAGCAATAGCGTGGGGTGAATATTCTCGTGTGTGCTTGTTTTCTTTATCACTAAGTAGTTTTTATTTTGTGCTCTTGTTTTCTATCTTTAGTTATGGGTACGAAACGTAAAATACCAAAAAAAAATAGTTGTACCTACTAAACCAATGGTTGAAGAACCATCCAAAATCTATCATACTCCTGAAGCTTTCTACTTGGATCATATTCGATCCCTATGTGCTCGTGCTGAAACACCAACTAGCTTCGTTGAGGGCAAATCATTAGATGAGCATGCTTATTATGTGCGACGCCGCTTATCTCAAAAAGGGAAACTTTTATGGCATCAAATTAATACTATGCATTGCTATGCTTGGAATTTATGCGAAATACATGATTTTACTTGTTGTTCTGAAGACCCTAAGGAACACCTTCCCTACCAATGTGAGTTTAGTGATAATGGAATCGTACCTTCTTATGATAAGGGTGTTTATAATTACTATGATGTTGAACAAACTGAAGAATTTGTTGCTTTTAAGGGTGCTTATTAAGGATTACATTGATGGGTTGCCTTTTACCGTTGCACATGATGATTTTGATGAATATAATATGCATGTGCTTGCTGCTCCTACTTGCAATTATTATGAGAGAGGAACTACATCTCCGCCTCTCTATGTTTCCAACATGATAAAATTGCAAGAAACTGTTTATGCTATGTATTGGCCTTAACTTGATGTGCATGAATTGTTCTTTTATGACATGCCGATGCATAGGAAGAGAGTTAGACTTCGTCATTGCATGATATATTTTGCTTTGTGCTCACTACTAAATTATAAATCATTACTAATTAAAATTGGCTTTGGTATACCTTGCGATCCGGGTGGATCAATTACTTGAGCACTTTATGCCTAGCTTAATGGCTTTAAAGAAAGCGCTGCCAGAGAGACAACGCGAAAGTTTTAGAGATTCATTTACTTCTGTTGTGTGCTTTTATAAAGTTTAAAAACAAAAAAAAATATAGAGGGGAACCTAAAACTTTTCAAAAAGAAAAGTGAAAGTGAGAAAGACGAACACCGTTGAAGTGGGGGACGTCCTTGAACTTTGTTCATGCCCATGAAAACTTTGTGAATCTCGATTACAGAAAATTTTCAACAATAATAATTATCCCCTTGTACAAATCTATTGTATTATAAAAATAATGTGCCAAGATTTGCCTTTAGGATGATTAGATTGCTTGTTGGTATGTGCGGTGCGAAGACAGAAACTTTGGCTGTAGTGCATGAATTTACATTTTTTACTAGAACGTCGAAAGTTTCTGAATTTTTTACACATTACTGCTATGAATTTTTTTCCTAATTTTTCAGGATTTTTGGAGTTATATAAATATAGTCAAAGTTTAGATTGCTACAGACTATCCTGTTTTTGACAGATTCTGTTTTTGATGCATTGTTTTGCTTGTTTTGATGGAATTATGGATCCTAGCGAGTGTATAAGCCATGGAGAAGTTAGGATACAGTAGGGATAATGCAAAAAATAAAATCTGAATGGGTTTACAACAGTACTTAAAGTAGTGATTTGCTTTATTATACTAACGGATCTCATGAAGGTTTTTGTTAAGTTTTGTGTGGGTGAAGTGTTCAAAGACCGAGGAGGTCTCGATATGAGGAGAAGGAGGAGAGGCAAGATTTCAAGCTTGGGGATGCCCAAGGAACCCCAAGTAAATATCCAAGGAGACTCAAGCGTCTAAGCTTGGGGATGCCCCGGAAGGCATCCCATCTTTCTTCAACAAGTATCGATATGTTTCAGTTTTCGTTTCATTCACGTGATATGCGTAAATCTTGGAGCGTCTTTTGTATTTATTTTCCCTTTTTTATGCACCATGCTGGTATGAGATAGTCCTTTGTTGATTTATAGAATGCTCATTGCACTTCACTTATATCTTTTGAGTATGGCTTTATAGAATGCTTCACTTATATCATTTGAAGTTTGAACTGCCTGTTTCTCTTCACATAGAAAACCATTATTTGTAGAATGCTCTTTTGCTTCACTTATATTTATTAGAGCATGGTCTTTTGTAGAAAGAATTAAACTCTCTTGCTTCACCTATATCTATTTAGAGAGTCAACAGGAATTGGTCATTTGCATGGTTAGTCATGAAATCCTACATAAAACTTGTAGATCATTGAATATGATATGTTTGATTCCTTGCAATAGTTTTGCGATATAGAGATCATAATATGTGGGAGGTACTAGTAAATGGTTGTGGTTAGTAAGAATATTGGTGTTAAGGTTTGTGATTCCCGAAGCATGCACGTATAGTCTCTCGTTATGCTAAGAAGTTGGAGCATGATTTATTATTGATTGTCTTCCTTATGAGTGGCGGTCGGGGAAGAGCGATGGTCTTTTCCTACCAATCTATCCCCCTAGGGGCATGCGTAGTAGTACTTTGCTTCGAGGTCTAATAAACTTTTGCGATAAGTATGTGAGTTCTTTATGACTAAGCTGAGTCCACGGATTATATGCACTCTTACATTTTCGCAATTTGCTAGCCTCTACGGTACCGTGCATTGCCCTTTCTCACCTCGAGATGTGGAGCAAACTTCGCAGGTGCATCCAAACCCCGTGATATGATACGCTCTATCACACATAAGCCTTATTATATCTTCCTCAAAATAACCACCATATCTACCTATTATGGCATTTCCATAGCCATTCCGAGATATATTGCCATGCAACTTCCACCACTTCCATTTTGATGACTTGAGCATTCATTGTCATATTGCTTTGCATGATCGTAAGATAGCTAGCATGATATTTCCATGGCTTGTCTGTTTTTTGATATCTTTGCTACGCTAGATCATTGCACATCCTGGTACACTGCCAGAGGCATTCATATAGAGTCATACTTTGTTCTAGGTATCGAGTTGTAAGTAAATAGAAGTGTGATGGTTATCATAATTAATTATTAGAGCGTGTCCCAGTGAGGAATGGATGACGGAGATTATGATTCCCCCATAAGTCGAGATGACACTTCGGACAAAAGAAAAAAAAATAAAAAAAGAAAAATGAGAGAAAAAGAGAGAAGGGGCATGCTAATTCCACACTTGTGCTTCAAAGTAGCACCATGTTTTTCATATAGAGAGTCTCCTATGTTGTCACTTTCATATACTAGTGAGAATTTTTCATTATATAGTTAGATGCACACCCACTTAGTTTTCATATTGAGCTTTCATACACTTATAGCTCTTAGTGCATCCGTTGCATGGCAATCCCTACTCCTCGCATTGATATCAATTGATGGGCATCTCCATAGCCTGTTGATTAGCCGCGTCGATGTGAGACTTTGTTAATTTTTTATCTTCTCTATGTTTACCCCTATCATCATACTCTATTCCACCCATAGTGCTAGGCTTGCTCTCATGTATTGCGTGGGGGTTGAAAAAGCTGAAGCGTGTGAAAAAGTATGAACCAATTGCTCGGCTTGTCATCGGGGTTGTGCATGATAAATACTTTGCGTTAAGAAGATGGAGCATGACAAGACTATATGATTTTGTAGGGATAGCGTTCTTTGGCATTGATATTTTGAAAGACATGATTGTTTGTTGGGATGCCTGAGTATTGATGTCTTTATGTCAAATTATAGACTATTGCTTTGAATCACTAGTGTCTTAATATTCATGCCATGATTAGATATATGATCAAGATTATGCTAGGTTGCATTCCAAATCAAAAATTATCTTTTTTTATCATTTACCTACTCGAGGACGAGCAGGAATTAAGCTTGGGGATGCTGATACGTCTTTGTCGCATCTATAATTTTTTATTGTTCCGTGCCAATATTATATGACTTTCACATAGTTTTGGCAACATTCTACATGATTTATTGGACTAACATATTGATCCAGTGCCCAGTGCCAGTTCCTGTTTGTTGCATATTTTTTGTTTCATAGAATATCCATATCAAACAAAGTCCAAACACTATAAAAATTTACGGAGAATTATTTTGGAATATATGTGATTTTTGGGAGGTGGAATCAACACAAACGGGGGCCCACGGCCTCCACTACCCACAGGGCGCGCCTGGCCCCCCTCGCGCGGTGGTGCCTTGTGGGCACCCCGTAAGTCGGTTGGGGCTCTTCTTAGGGTGCAAGAAATATAATTTATGGGAAAAAATCATGTAAAAATTTCAGCGTAAACGGAGTTACTAATCTCCGGGAATTTAAGAAACGGTGAAGGGCCAGAAAACAGGAACGTGAAACAGAAGAGAACAGATAGATAGATCCAATCTAGGAAGGGCTCTCGCCCCTCCGCCGCCATGGAGGCCATGAACCAGAGGGGGAACCCTTCTCCCATCTAGGGGGGAGGCCAAGTAAGAATAAGAAGGAGGGGGGCTCTCTCCCCCTCTCTCCCGGTGGCGCCGGAGTGCCGCCGGGGCAAGGATCGTGACGGCGATTTACATCAACAACCTTGCTACCGTCAACACCAACTTTCTCCCCCTCTATGCAGCAGGTGTGCTACTTCTTGAGCTTGCGTTGATTTTTCCCTTGAATAGGAAAGGGTGATGCAGCAAAGTAGAGATAAGTATTTCCCTCAGTTAAGAACCAAGGTATCAATCCAGTACAATTTAGTGTTAATAAAATCATTATTATTGGTATTGGAAAAATCACACAATTTAGTGTTTTCTTGAGACATCGTGACTACGCAAACAAGATTGCAAGCAAAAAAAATAGATCTGACAAGAAAACGGCGAACGAAAAAGAGAAGGCAAATAAAATGACATATTTTTGCGAAGTGGGGGAGATGAAAACGAGAGGCAAATGGCAAATAATGTAAATTGCTAGGAGATGAGATTTGTGATTAGGAACCTGATAGATGTTGATGATGTCTCCCCGGCAACGGCGCCAGAAATTGGCAAGTTGACGGGAGACTATCTTGTCTTGATCCTCCCTGGCAATGGCGCCAGAAATTCCTTTTGAGGTTGCTTGAAACCGTGTCGGTATTTCCCCAAAGAGGAAGGGATGATGCAGTACAACTACAGTAGGTATTTCCCTCAGTTATGAAACCAAGGTATCAATCCACTAGGAGAACCAAGCAACACTATGTAAACGGTACCTGCACACAAAGAACAAATACTTGCAACCCGACGCGTAAGAGGGGTTGTCAGCCCCTCCACAGTAAAAAGATAGATAAATTTGTGATAGATTGGATAAATAGCTCTCGATAAAAGGCAAAATAAAATAAGTAATAAACAAGTGCAACAAGGTATTTTTGGTGTTTTGGAATAATAGATCTGAAAATAAAAGCGAATAAAAATAGATCTCAAAGCAAATACGATAAAGAATAGACCCGGGGGCCGTAGATTTTACTAGTGGCTTCTCTCGAGAAAATAGCACACGGTGGGTAAACAAATTACTGTTGGGCAATTGATAGAAGATCGAATAATGATGACGATATCCAAGACAAGGATCAATATATAGGCATCACGTCCAATATTAGTAGACCGACTCCTGCCTGCATCTACTACTATTACTCCACACATCGACCGCTATCCAGCATGCATCTAGTGTATTAAGTTCATGGAGAAACGGAGTAATGCAATAAGAACGATCACATGATGTAGACGAGATCTATTCATGTAGGAATAGCCCCCATCTTGTTATCCTTAATAGTAACGATACATGCGTGTTTTGCTGCCCCTTCTATCACTGGGAAAGAACACCACAAGATCGAACCCATCACAAAGCACCTCTTCCCATGGCAAGAAAAATTGATCTAGTTGGCCTAACTAAACCAAAGATTCAAAGAAGAAATACGAGGCTATAAATAATCATGCATATAAGAGATCAAATCAAACTCAAATAATATTCATGGATATAGATCTGATCATAAACTCAAAGTTCATCGGATCCCAACAAACACACCGCAAAAAGAGTTACATCAAATAGATCTCCAAGAGACCATTGTATTGAGAATCAAAAAGAGAGAAAAAGCCATCTAGATACTACCTACGGACCCTTAGGTCTATGGTGGACTACTCACGCATCATCGAAGAGGCACCAATGAGGATGATGAACCCCTCCGTGATGGTGTCTAGATTGGATCTCGTGGTTCTGGAACTTCCGGCGGCTGGAATTGTGTTTCATCGACTCCCCTAGGATTTCTGGAATATTTGGGAATTTATAGGGCGAAGAGGCGGTGCGGGAGGTCTCCGTGAGGGGCACAACCCCCCTGGGCACGCCCTGGTGGGTTGTGCTCCCCACGGGCCTCACCTCTGGTACTTTCTTGGCCCAATGGGTGTCTTCCGGTCCATAAAAAATCTCCAAAAAGTTTCACTGCATTTGGACTCCGTTTGGTACTGATATTCCGTGAAGTAAAAAACAAGCAAAAAATAGCAACTGGCACTGGGCACTAGGTCAATAGGTTAGTCCCAAAAAATGATATAAAGTTGCTATAAAATGAATATAAAACATTCAAGAATGATAATATAACAGCATGGAACAAGCAAAAATTATAGATACGTTGGAGACGTATCAGCATCCCCAAGCTTAATTCCTACTCGTCCTCGAGTAGGTAAATGACAAAAACAGAATTTTTGATGTGGAATGTTTCCTAACATGTTCATCAGATATTCTTTTCTTTTGTAGCATGGACATTTGGACTTTTATATGGTTCAAAGCAATAGTCTAGTTTTGACATGAATATTTCAATACTCAAGCATATCAACAAGCAACCATGTCTTTCAAAATATCAACACTAAAGAAAGTTATCCCTAGCCCATCATGCTCAATCATTGATCCATTCGTGAAACACACTCGCATATTAGCTACATCTAATGCTCAATTATGATCATAGTGCTCCCTAGTTGGTGCTTTATAAGAAAAGATGGAGACACAAATAGAAATAAAAATTGCATAAAGTAAATAGATAGGCCCTTCGCAGAGGGAAGTAGGGATTTGTAGAGGTGCCAGAACTCAAAGCTTAAATTGAGAGATAATTTTTTTTGAGTGGCACACTTTTCCCGTCAACG
Source organism: Thinopyrum elongatum (assembly GCA_011799875.1). NCBI lineage: Eukaryota > Viridiplantae > Streptophyta > Magnoliopsida > Poales > Poaceae > Thinopyrum > Thinopyrum elongatum. The sequence continues at coordinate 478,477,709 of CM022298.1, read as the reverse complement.
AAAACAACCTAGTAATTCCCAACACTTTCCATGCTAGATATATCATAGGCGGTTCCCAAACAGAAAATAAAGTTTATTCCTTTTTCCACCATACTTTCACACTCCACGGCTAGCCATATCCACGGGTACCGTCCATACCAACACTTTCCAAGGTATTTATTGTTTGATAACATAAAGTAAATTTCTTTGGAATTTCGGGACTGTGCATCCCTATTATCGCCGTACTCTCGTGCAATGACAAGTGAATAAACACTCATCTTGAGAATAACACATCTAGCATGGAAAATATTGGCCACCCCCTGCCGCTTCATGAGCGGTACGAGCACACAAAAAGGAAATTCATTTTGAAAATTAGAGATGGCACATACAAATTTGCTTAGAACGACATTGAAATACCGCATATAGGTAGGTATGGTGGACTCATATGGCAAAACTGGGTTTAAATATTTTGGATGCACAAGTAGTATTTCTACTTAGTACAAGTGGAGGCTAGCAAAAAGATTGAGAAGCAACCAACCAAGAAACAAAAATTCACATAAGCGAGCATTAAGCATAACTAACACCGAATAATGCACCATAATTAGGATGTAATTTCATTGCATAACTATTGACTTTCGTGCTTGCATAGTGAATCACAAACCTTAACACCAATATTCTTACTAAAGCATAATTACTCACCAACATGACTCACGTATCACTATCATCATATCTCAAAACTATTACAAAGAATCAAGTTTATTTTGTCCAATGATCTTCATGAAAGTTTTTATTATATCCCTCTTGAATATCTATCACTTTGGGACTAGTTTCGTATATTGCAATTGCTTTTGACAAGCTCAAATAAATCTAAGTGAAGAACATGAGCATAAAAAAAATTCTCTCAAAATAATATAAGTGAAGCATGAGAGAGTTTCTTCAAAAATTTACTAACTCTCAAATAAATCTAAGTGAAGCATGAGAGCATTTCTTCAAAAATATTAAAGCACACTGTGCTCAAAAAGATATAAGTGAAGCACTAGAGAAATTCCATAGCTCAAAAAATTTAAGTGAAGCATAAAGAGCAATTCTAACAAATCATAGCATAATTTTGGCTCTCTCAAATAGGCGTGTCCAGCAAGGATACTTGTGACAAGCTAAAAAGCAAAACAAATAAAGACTCATATAATACAAGACGCTCCAAGCAAAACTCATGATATGTGTCGAATAAAAATATAGCTCCAAGTAAAATACCGATGGTCATTAGAAGAAATAGGGGGTGCCTTCTGAGGCATCCCCAAGCTTAGTTGCTTGGTTCTCCTTGAATATTAACTTGGGGTGCCATGGGGCATCCCCAAGCTTAGGCTCTTTTCACTCCTTATTCCTTCATCCATCGTGATCTCACCCAAAACTTGAAAACTTCAATCACACAAAACTTAACAAAACCTTCATGAGATCCATTAGTATAAGAAAACCAATCTTTACTTTAAGTACTGTTGCAAACCCATTCAAATTTTATTATTGCATTATTTATACTATATTCTAACTTTGCCATGGCTTGTACCCCCCGATACTATCCATAGATTCATCAAAATAAGCGCCCAATGCAAAGAAAACAGAATCTGTCAAAAACAGAACAGTTTGGAAATATGCGAATTGTTCTCATAATTATGTAACTCCAAAAATTCTGAAAATTTTGGAAAACGTAGGCAATTTTTATATCAATCTTGTGTAAACAGTTCAGAATTTTTTGTCGCTTGTGTGAATTTAAACAATTCTCTTACTGGACACAAAAGTTTCTGTTTTCCAACAAGATCAAATCAATTATCACCAAAGCTATCCCAAATGCTTTACTTGGTACAAATACTAATTAAAACATAAAAAACCGAATCATAACAGAGGCATAATTGTGTAAACACTCAAGAACAGAAAGAAAAAGACAAAAATAAATTTTATTCATTGGGTTGCCTCCGAACAAGCGCTATCGTTTTATGCCCCTAGCTATGCATAATTCATAGATTCAAGTATTTTCATCTTTAGTTTTTGATCCATGGGATGCCCTCATGATTGATTCATATGGTGGATTAATTCTTGTTCTAGGGAAGTGTAAATCCCCTTTCTTAGTGGAAATTGAAATTTAATATTCCCTTCTTTCATATCAATCACGACACCAATAGTACGTAAAAACGGTCTACCAAGTATAATTGGACAAGACGGATTGCAATCAATATCAAGAACAATAAAATATATGGGAACATAATTTCTATTTGCAAGAATAAGAACATCATTAATTCTTCCCAAAGGCTTTTAATAGTAGAATCTGCCAAGTGCAAATTAAGAGAACATTCTTCAATATCGGTAAGACCAAGCACATCACATAAAGATTTCGGAATTGTGCAAACACTAGCACCCAAATCACATAAAGCAAAACACTCATAATATTTAATCTTGACTTTAATGGTAGGTTCCCATTCATCATGTAATTTTCTAGGAATTGAAATCTCTAACTCCAATTTTTCTTCCAAAGCTTTCATCATGGCATCTACGATATGTTTAGTAAAAGCTTTATTTTGTTCATAAGCATGGGGTGAATTTATCATGGATTGAAACAAAGAAATACATTAAATCAAAGAGCAATTATCATAATTAAAGTCTTTGTAATCCAAAAGAGTGAGCATATCACTAGTTAAAGTTTTGACCTCTCCAAACCCACTTTTATCAAAATTTTCATCAAGATTTTCACCCTCCTAATTATCGGGACGCCCTCTAGCTATAGTTGACTCTTCTTCAGTCCCTTTATCATCAATTTTAATTTTACTAAAAAAAGGATCAATATAAGAAACACCAATCACTTTAAAATCTTCATCATTTTTATGAAAATAATCACTAGAAAAAGCTCTTTCTAAAAATTCTCTTTTAGCTCTAAGCATAGCGGCTCTTTTCTTACTTTCATCCATAGAAACATAAAAATATTTAATTGATTCCTCAACCTTGGGTGAAAAAGTTTTCAACTTGAGATTTTCTACATCATGAGAAATTTTATCAATGCTTCTAGACATATCATCAATCTTATTCAACTTTTCTTCTATCATCGTATTGAATTTTTTTTGAGCATTGATAAATTCTTTAATATTATTCTCAATATGAGAGGGGTTCCTATTATTATTGTAAGAATAATTACCATAATTATTAGAGGAATTTTGAGGAAAAGGCCTAGGATTAAAACTACCTCTATAAGCATTGTTATTAAAATTATATCACGAGACAAAATTCACATCTATGGGATCACTATTTTGCTCAATCAAAGTAGACAAAGGCACATCATTAAGATCAATAGGAGCACTTTTATTAGCAACCAATTTCATAAGAGCATCAACTTTTTCACTCAAAGTACTAATTTCTTCAACCGAATTACCTTTTTACTAGTAGGTGCTCTTTCGGTATGCCATTGTGAATAATTTGTCATAATATTATCAAGCAATTTAGTAGCTTCACCCAAAGTAATTTCCATAAAAGTACCACCCGCGGCGGAATCTAAAAGATTTCTAGAAACAAAATTCAATCCCGCATAAAAAAATTGTATGATCATCCAAATATTTAAACCATGAGTAGGACAATTTCTTAGCATCAACTTCATTCTTTCCCAAGATTGTGCAACATGTTCATGCTCAAGTTGCTTAAAATTCATGATTTGAGTTCTAAGGGAAATAATTTTTGTAGGTGGAAAATACTTAGTAATAAAAGCATATTTGCACTTATCCCAAGAATCGATACTATTGCGAGGCAAAGAAGAAAACCAAAATTTTGCACGATCCCTCAAAGAGAAAGGAAATAATTTTGACTTCACAATATCATTGTCCACATATTTTTTCTTTTGCATATCACACAATTCTACGAATGTGTTTAGATGGGACGCGACATCCTCATTAGGAGTACCAGAAAATTGCTCTTTCATAACAAGATTCAACAAAGCGGCATTAATATCACAAGATTCTGCACTAGTGGCAGGAGGAGCAATCGGAGTGCTAATAAAATCATTATTATTAGTATTGGAAAAATCACACAATTTAGTGTTTTCTTGAGACATCGTGACTACGCAAACAAGATTACAAGGAAAAAAATAGACCTGACGAGAAAACTGCGAACGAAACAGAGAAGGCAAATAAAACGACAAATTTTTGTGAAGTGGGGGAGATGAAAACGAGAGGCAAATGGCAAATAATGTAAATTGCAAGGAGATGAGATTTGTGATTAGGAACCTGATAGATGTTGATGATGTCTCCCTGGCAACGGCGCCAGAAATTGACAAGTTGACGGGAGACTATCTTGTCTTGATCCTCCCCGGCAACGGCGCCAGAAATTCCTTTTATTGTCACTTGAAACTGCGTCGGTATTTCCCCAAAGAGGAAGGGATGATGCAGTACAACGACGGTAGGTATTTCCCTTAGTTATGAAACCATGGTATTAATCCAGTAGGAGAACCAAGCAACACTATGTAAATTGTACCTGCACACAAAGAACAAATACTTGCAACCCGACGCGTAAGAGGGGTTGTCAATCCCTCCACGGTGAAAAGATAGATAAATTTGTGATAGATTGGATAAATAGCTCTTGATAAAAGGCGAAATCAAATAAGTAATAAAAAAAGTGCAGCAAGGTATTTTTGGTGTTTTGGAATAATAGATCTGAAAATAAAAGCGAATAAAAATAGATCTCAAAGCAAATATGATAAAGAATAGACCCGGGGGCCGTAGATTTCACTAGTGGCTTCTCTTGAGAAAATAGTACACGGTGGGTAAACAAATTACTATTGGGCAAGTGATAGAAGATCGAATAATTATGACAATATCCAAGGCAATGATCAATATATAGGCATCACGTCCAAGATTAGTAGACCGACTCCTGCCTGCATCTACTACTATTACTCCACACATCGACCGCTATCCAGCATGCATCTAGTGTATTAAGTTCATGGAGAAACGGAGTAATGCAATAAGAATGATGACATGATGTAGACGAGATCTATTCATGTAGGAATAGCCCCATCTTGTTATCCTTAATAGCAATGATACATGAGTGTCATGCTGCCCCTTCTGTCACTGGGAAAGAACACGGGAAGATCGAACCCATCACAAAGCACCTCTTCCCATGGCAAGAAAAATCGATCTAGTTGGCCTAAGTAAACCAAAGATTCGAAGAAGAAATACGAGGCTATAAATAACCATGCATATAAGAGATCAGAGAAAACTCAAATAATATTCATGGATATAGATCTGATCGTAAACTCAAAGTTCATCAAATCCCAACATACACACCACAAAAAGAGTTACATCAAATAGATCTCCAAGAGACCATTGTATTGAGAATCAAAAAGAGAGAAGAAGCCATCTAGCTACTACCTACGGACCCTTAGGTCTATGGTGGACTACTCACGCATCATCGGAGAGGCACCAATGAGGATGATGAACCCCTCCGTGATGGTGTCTAGATTGGATCTCATGGTTCTGGAACATGCGGCGGCTGGAATTGTTTTTCGTCGACTCCCCTAGGGTTTCTGGAATATTTGGGAATTTATAGGGTGAAGAGGCGGTGTGGGAGGTCTCTGTGGGGGGCACAACCCCCCTTGGCGCGCCTGGTCTACTTTTCCCGTCAACGAAAACGACCAAGTAATTCCCAACACTTTCCATGCTAGATATATCATAGGCGGTTCCCAAACAGAAAATAAAGTTTATTTCTTTCTCCACCATACTTTCACACTCCACGGCTAGTCGTATCCACGGGTACCGTCCATACCAACACTTTCCAAGGAATTTATTATTTGACAACATAAAGTAAATTTCTTTTGAATTTCGGGACTGGGCATCGCTATTACTGCCGTACACTCGTGCAATGACAAGTGAATAAACACTCATCTTGAGAATAACACATCTAGCATGGAAAATATTGGCCGCCCCCTGCCGCTTCATGAGCGGTACGAGCACACAAAAAGAAAATTCATTTTGAAATTAGAGATGGCACATACAAATTTGCTTAGAACGTCATGGAAATACCGCATATAGGTAGGTATGGTGGACTCATATGGCAAAACTGGGTTTAAATATTTTGGATGCACAAGTAGTATTTCTACTTAGTACAAGTGGAGGCTAGCAAAAAGATTGAGAAGCAACCAACCAAGAAACAAAAATTCACATAAGCGAGCATTAAGCATAACTAACACCGAATAATGCACCATAATTAGGATGTAATTTCATTGCATAACTATTGACTTTCGTGCTTGCATAGTGAATCACAAACCTTAACACCAATATTCTTACTAAAGCATAATTACTCACCAACATGACTCACGTATCACTATCATCATATCTCAAAACTATTACATGGAATCAAGTTTATTTTGTCCAATGATCTTCATGAATGTTTTTATTATATCCCTCTTGAATATCTATCACTTTGGGACTAGTTTCATATATTGCAATTGCTTTTGACAAGCTCAAATAAATCTAAATGAAGAGCATGAGCATAAATTTTTTTTGTCTCTCAAAATAATATAAGTGAAGCATGCGAGAGTTTCTTCAAAAATTTACTAACTCTCAAAAAAATCTAATTGAAGCATGAGAGCATTTCTTCAAAAATATTAAAGCACACCGTGCTAAAAAAGATATAAGTGAAGCACTGGAGCAATTCCATAGCTCAAAAAATTTAAGTGAAGCATAAAGAGCAATTCTAACAAATCATAGCATAATTTTGGCTCTCTCAAGTCATACTTGTGACAAACTAAAAAGCAAAACAAATAAAGACTCATATAATACAAGACGCTCCAAGCAAAACTCATGATATGTGATGAATAAAAATATAGCTCCAAGTAATATATCGATGGTCATTAGAAGAAAGAGGGGATGCCTTCCGGGGCATCCCCAGGCTTAGGCTCTTTTCACTCCTTATTCCTTCATCCATCGCGATCTCACCCAAAACTTGAAAACTTCAATCACACAAAACTTAACAAAACCTTCGTGAGATCCGTTAGTATAAGAAAACCAATCTTTACTTTATGTACTATTGCAAACCCATTCAAATTTTGTTTGCAATATATCTACTGTATTCTAACTTTTCCATGGCTTATAACCCTCGATACAATCCATAGATTCATCAAAATAAGCACACAATGCAAAGAAAACATAATCTGTCAAAAACAAAACCATCTGTAAAGATGTGAATTGTTCTCATACTTATGTAACTGCAAATATTCTGAAAATTAGGACAATAGAGGAAATTTTTATATCAATCTTGTGTAAAAAAGTTCAAATTTTTTGTTGCTTCTGTGAATTTAAACAATTCTGTTACTAGATGCAAAAGTTTCTGTTTTCCAACAAGATCAAATCAACTATCACCAAAGCTATCCCAAAGGCTTTACTTGGCACAAATACTAATTAAAACATAAAAAATACAATCATAACAGAGGCATAATTCTGTAAACACTCAAGAACAGAAAGAAAAAGGCAAAAATAAATTTTATTCATTGGGTTGCCTCCCAACAAGCGCTATCGTTTTATGCCCCTAGCTAGGCATAATTCATAGATTCAAGTATTGTCATCTTTATTTTTTGATCCATAGGATGCCCTCATGATTGTTTCATATGGTGGCTTAATTCTTGTTCTAGGGAAGTGTTCCATCCCCTTTCTTAGTGGAAATTGAAATTTAATATTGCCTTCTTTCATATCAATCATAGCACCAATAGTACGTAAAAGCGGTCTACCAAGTCTAATTGGACAAGACGGATTGCAAGAACAATAAAATCTATGGGCACATAATTTGTATTTGCAAGAATAAGAACATCATTGATTCTTCCTGAAGGCTTTTTAATAGTAGAATCCGCCAAGTGCAAATTAAGAGCACATTCTTCAATATCGGTAAGACCAAGCACATCACATAAAGATTTCGGAATTGTGGAAACACTAGCACCCAAATCACATAAAGCAAAACACTCATAATTTTTAATCTTGACTTTAATGGTAGGTTCCCATTCCTCATGTAAATTTTCTAGGAATTGAAATCTCTAGCTCCAATTTTTCTTCCAAATCTTTCATCATGACAAATACTTATCTCTATTTTGCTTGTACCTCCTACTGGATTGATACCTCGGTTCTTAGCTGAGTGAAATACTTATCTCTATTTTGTTGCATCACCCTTTCCTCTTCAAGGGAAAAATCAACGCATGCTTGATACGTCTCCGGCGTATCTACTTTTCCTAACGCTTTTGCTCTTGTTTTGGACTCTAATTTGCATGATTTGAATGAAACTAACTCGGACTGATGTTGTTTTTAGCAGAACTACCATGGTGTTGTTTTTGTGCAGAAATAAAAGTTCTTGGAATGGAACGAAACTTTTTGGAAATTTTTTATGGAATAAAATAAAAATACTAGAGCCAAGAACCACCCGAGGGGGGCCCGTGGGTGAGCACAACCTACCAGGGCGCGTCCCCCCTCCAGGCGCGCCCAGGTGGGTTGTACCCACCTGGTGGCCCCGCAGACCCTGACTCCGACGCTATAACATCCTATTTTTGGAGAAAAAATTTGGGGAGAAAGAATTATCGCATTTCATGATACGGAGCCGCCGCCATCTCCTGTTCTTCATCGGGAGGCCAGATGTGGATCCCGTTTGGGGCTCCGGAGAGGGGGATCTTCGATCTTCGTCATCACCAACCCTTCTCCATCTCCAATTCCATGATGCTCCCCACCGGGAGTGAGTAATTCCTTCGTAGGCTCGCTGGTCGGTGAGGAGTTGGATGAGATTCATCATGTAATCGAGTTAGTTTTGTTAGGGCTTGATCCCTAGTATCCATTATGTTCTGAGATTGATGTTGTTATGACTTTGCCATGCTTAATGCTTGTCACTTTGGGCCCGGGTGCCATGATTTCAGATCTGAACTGTTTATGTTATCACCATTATATCTATGTTCTAGATCCGATCTTGCAAGTCATATTCACCTATTACGTGTTATGATCCATAAACCCCGGTGTGACAGTAATCGGGATACTTTCCGGTGATGACCGTAGTTTGAGGAGTTCATGTATTCACTATGTGTTAATGCTTTGTTCCGGTTCTCTATTAAAAGGAGGCCTTAATATCCCTTAGTTTCTTTATGGACCCCGCTGCCACGGGAGGGTAGGACAAAAGATGTCATGCAAGTTCTTTCCATAAGCACATATGACTATTTACGGAATACATGCCTACATTATATTTATGAACTGGAGCTAGTGCCATATCGCCCTAGGTTATGACTGTTATATGATGAATATCATCCAACAAGTTCACCGATCCAATGCCTACGAATTTTCTATATATTGTTCTTGCTAAGTTACTACTGCTGCTGTTACTATTACACTTGCTACAAAATCTTTGCTATCACTGTTACCGTTACTGTTACTATCATTACTATTACCAAAACTATCATATTACTCTGCTACTGATCATATTGCTGCAGATAATTAATCTCCAGGTGTGGTTGAATTGACAACTCAGCTGCTAATACTTACAAGTATTCTTTGGCTCCCCTTATGTCGAATCTATAAATTTGGGTTGAATACTCTATCCTCGAAAACTGTTGCGATCCCCTATACTTGTGGGTTATCAAGACCTTTTTCTGGCGCCGTTGCCGGGGAGCATAGCTATATTTGTTGAGTCACTTGGGATTATTATCAATTTATCATTATGAAGAATCTGAAGGATACCAAGACTAAGATTTTTCCCTCTAAGACGAGGGGAGGTAAGGAACTGCCATCACACTCTGCACTTGATTCACCTTCTATTTTGAGTAGACTTGCAACACCACCACATGCTATTAATTCTGATATGTCGCAAGTTATTGATGATGCTACTTCTGCTATGAATGCTACTTATGATGATGCTAGTACCTTGCTTGATGATAATATGCCACTAGGTGAATTTCTTGATGAACAAATTGTTAGAGCTAAATATATTGAGAATGCTGAAACTGATAAAATTATTGAAACTGATGAAGTACTTGAAACTGAAAATCTTGAAACACCTATTAGGCCTAGCTCTCCTAGATATGAATTGCCTAAGATACCTGAAGGTTATGTTATGGATGAGGAGACAGCTAGAGATTTTCTTGCTTGCAATTATAGAGATGATCTTAAGAAATTACTATGCAAACTGAAAGAAAAATCTTTGAATGCTAGAATGAAATGTGATCCTAAGTTTGCTACATCACCTATCTTTGTTGATGATAAGGATTATGAATTCTCTGTTGACCCAGAGTTAATTACTTTGGTTGAATCTGATCCTTTCCATGGCTATGAAACTGAAACTGTTGTGGCACATCTCACTAAATTAAATGATATAGCCACCCTATTTGCTCATGATGAGAAGACTCGCTACTACTATATTCTCAAATTATTTCCATTCTCATTAAAGGGTGATGCTAAGATATGGTACAATACTCTTGCTTCTGGTTGTGTGCGTAGCCCCCAGGATATGATTTATTACTTCTCTGAAAAATATTTTCCCGCTCATAAGAAACAAGCTGCCTTACAGGAAATATTTAATTTTATGCAAATTGAAGAAGAGAGACTCCCACAAGCTTGGGGGGAGGCTTCTCCAGTTGCTTAATGCTTTGCCTGATCATCCTCTTAAGAAAAATCAAATACTTGATATCTTCTATAATGGATTAACCGATGCTTCTAGGGACTTCCTAGATAGTTGTGCTGGTTGTGTTTTCAGGGAACGAACTGTTGAACAAGCTGAGGAATTATTGAATAATATATTGAAAAATTATGATGATTGGACTCTTCCTGAACCACCTCCTAAACCCACTCTGAAGAAGAGGGGTATCTTATATCTAAGTCCTGAAGATATGCAAGAGGCAAAGAAAAGCATGAAGGAAAAATGTATTAAAGCAGAGGATGTTAAAAATTTACCTCCTATTGAAGAAATACATGGACTTGACACACCGCCACCAAGGGTGGTAGAGGTAAATTCTTTAATGAAATTTGATGAAAGTGACATCCCTTACAATAAACATCCTAGTCAATGCCTTTATGAGTTTGATAACTACATTAGAAAACAAGATCACTTCAATCAAAATGTTATGAAATAATTGAAATACAATTCCAATATGATTGCTCGCTTGAGTGACTTTTTTTTTAGAATCTCCAATGATGTTAGAGGTGTAGGAAAACATGCCTCTATGTTTCAAACCCAACTAGAACAAGTTGCTAAATCTCAAAGAGAGGTGCTAGATGAAATGAATAATAATATAAATGACTTTGTTGTTAGAGTAGCAACTAGAGGAGGTAAAATGACTCAGGAACCACTTTATCCTGAGGGTCACCCTAAAAGAATTGAACAAGACTCTCAAAGAATTAACACTGATGCACCTAGTCCTTCTAGAAAGAAGAAGAAAAAGAAAAATGATAGGACTTTGCATGCCTCTAGTGAACCTGAAGTAGAAAAACCTCCTGATAATAATGATGTCTCTATTTCTGATGCTGAAACTCAATCTGGTAATGAACATTCACCTAGTGATAATGAAAAAGATAATGATAATGTTCATGAAGGCACTCAACTAGGCAATGATAAACAACCAGATAATGATGTTGAAATAGAACCAGCTGTTGATCTTGATAACCCACAACCTAAAAATAACAGATATGATAAAAGAGAATTTGTTGCTAGAAAACATGGAAGAGAAAGAGAACCATGGGTTCAAAAACCCATGCCCTTTCCACCTAAATCAACTAAGAAAAAAGATGATGAAGAATTTGAACGCTTTGTTGAAATGCTTAGGCCAGTCTTCTTGCGCACTCGCTTGACTGATATATTAAAGATGGCCCCTTATGCAAAATATATGAAAGACATCATCACTAATAAGAGAAAAATACCGGAAGCTGAAATCTCCACCATGCTTGCTAATTATTCTTTTAAGAATGGAGTACCTAAAAAACTTGGAGATCCAGGAATACCAACTATACCTTGCTCTATCAAAAGAATTATGTCAAAACTTCTTTGTGTGATTTAGGAGCTGGTGTTAGTGTTATGCCTTTCTCTTTATATAAACTACTTGATTTGAATAAACTCACACCTACTGAAATATCTTTGCAAATGGCTAACAAATCAACTGCCATACCTATCGGTATTTGTGAGGATGTGCCCGCTGTTGTTGCAAATGTTACTATCTTAACTGACTTTGTTATACTTGAGATGCCCGAGGACGACAACATGTCGATTATCCTTGGTAGACCCGTTTTGAATAATGCAGGGGCTGTTATTGATTGCAATAAAAGCAAGGCCACTTTTCATATCAATGGTAATGAACACACAGTGCACTTTCCGAAGAAACAATTCCAAGTGAATGGTATCAATGTTATTGAGAAATCTCCGACGCTCACTATTGGAAGTTTTCAAATACCTTTACCTACAGCCAAAAAGAAATATGAAATGCTTATTATTGGGGACATGCATATCCCTGTTGAGGTAACTTAGTGTTTTACGAAAGTTCTTCGGTTTCGTGCTAATAGAAGGTGGTTGTTAATAAAACTTGATCAACCTTATTAATGGATCATTTTTTAGAGGTATGAAGTCGATGAATTTAGTAAGCACAACCTTCTGCTCCCAACTTTTATTCTCTGTTTCTCTTAGTTAAATAAAATAAAATGCCATGCTTTGTCTGTTTTCTGAATTTCCTGTGCAATAAAAAAATGACCCAAAAATAAAAGTTCTCAGAATGCCCTGAAAATTTAATACGATTTTTTTTCTGAATATTTCTGAATTTTTAGTACAAATAACATCAGAGGGGGTGCACCAGATGGGCACAACCCACCTGGGCGCACCCTGGTGGGTTGTGGTCCCCACGTGGGGCCCCTGACTTATCTCTTTAGCCCATGTCATCACCTACCTCCAGAAAAAAATCACCATTGCTCTCTCTCTCTCGTGTTCTTGCTCTCAAACCCGCGGATTTCGATCTCTTTGCTCAAAGCTCCATTTTCGAAACTGTTTTGGGGGATTGCTACTTGGTATGTGACTCCTCCATTGCTCCAATTAGTTTTTGCTTTAGTGGATTATATTTTGAATAATTAGCTACTCTTGGTGCTGCTGTAGATGAGCTTGCATGATGAATTCTTAGAGTTCTAAGTAGTTTGAATGCTCAATATAGCCTCTATGCCTCCTTAAGAGTAGTTACTATCAATCTTGTGAAGTTTTGTTGACAAAAATTTTGTGGACTAAATTTTTTAGAATTTTATTCATAGGAATAAGATGAATTTCTTTAGGAAGTTTGCTTCCAAGAAGAGCTCTAAGGGAGTCATTGGGGAGTCACCAGACAACGATCTCCACACTCGGAGAAGGGCGGAGGTGCGGCTGTGCGAATGGCTGCATAACCCCTTCATGGATGGAGCCGGAATCCATCAAGAGTTCACACAATTTGCTGCTAATGCTGGTCTCACCGACTTCATTGCAGCTGAGTGTGAACAATACCATCTCCTTACAAATTCCTTTGTGCAAAATTTTCATTTTCTGAGTAGGAACAACCCCCCTAAGGTGCAGTTTAATTTATATGCTGAAACCCGTCAGATACCACTTACTGATTTTTGTGATATATGCTTGATCCCTTCTGACGGGGAAATAAGAGAGCCTAGGCCTGCAGAGTTCGAGGGCTTTTATCGTACTCTGTCAGTGGGAGATGAGAGAGGCATGTCGAGCGTCACTACTAGTAGTTTGCAGTTTCCTGCTGTGCATTATTTTTCTCTATTTATTGCTAAGTGTTTAATTGCTAGAGAGAAGGTCGGTGCACTCTGTGCTTTGGACTTCGCCATCTTATGCCATGCACTATACGACGATAACAGCTATAGCCTAGGGGCTATTATTGCACACCGTCTGCACCTTAACAGAGCCAAGGGCAAAATCTATGGCGGCATTTATGCCACTCGCTTAGCGAGTCACTTTAACGTTCAGATAAGCCAACATGATTATCGTTTACCCAAGGTTTATTTAGATCACCAGGCGATGAAAGATCACCAGTTTGCTGATGTTGATGATTCTATTCATAATATTCCTTACAACCTAGTTTTCAGTGTGGATACCCGTGATATTATTTCGTTGCCTGCACCTGGTTTGTTTGATTCTATTGCCAGGGGCGGATATAGGATCATGCTTGAGGACATTATTGCCTACCGGAACGCCCAGGCAGAGGCAGAGGAGGAGCCTCAGAAGTGGGACACTCAGGTGCCCGCTCCACAGCACTTCAATGTGGGACCGGATGGCGACTACGAGTGGTGATTACCAAGCTAGGCCAAAAGCCTAAGCTTGGGGGAGTACGTGTTTACACCGACATTACATTCATGTCCACACATTTTATTTTAGTTGTCGGTGTTTACACTTTTTCATTGTATTATCCATGCTAGATTTATTTTCTCGCTTTCTTTGTGTGTGTTTGAAAAACTTTGAGAAAACCCAAAAATATTTCTCGCTTCTTTTCAGTTTTCTTTTTTTAGTCTAATTTAGTTGTAATGTTAAAAGAAAACCCGAAAAGATTTCCTTGTTCTTCTTTTGCTTGTTGGGAGCTCTCCCGTGTAAATAGTTTTTCTCATTTTTGTTTTTTCTCTTTAATTTGCTTTCTTCAAGAAAAACTAAAAACTCCAAAAATATTTCAGTGTGTTTCTCTTAAATTCTTTTCCTTTATTGAGTCATACCAAGGAGAAGACCACGATGAAAATGTTGAATGGCTCTCATATTTATTGATATTGATCTAATAAAGAGCCCATATTACCTTGTCTTCTCCTTTTTGAATAAAATGTTTGCAGATTCCATCTTAGTCCACGGCACTCTTGCACTATTATTATTTTCATATCATTCGGTCATGCAAGTGAATGGCAATGATGACGATATTTGATGAACTGGTTGTGGCAGAGAGAAATGGGTATGAAGTCAACTTGTTCTGTTTTTGTAAATATGTTTAACCTAGTATCCATGATTCAGCCTATTATGATCAAACATGTTTGCAATGACAATTAGAGATTATAGTTTCTCATGCCATGCTTAAGAAGTTAGGAGTGGATAATGATTTATCTTGGATGTCAACATGCATTAAAATGATTGTGATGTGGTATGATGATATGGTATCCTCCTTCGAATGTGTCGAGTGGCTTGACTTGGCACATGTTCATGCATGTAGTTGAATCAAAACCAACATAGCCTCTATGATATTTATGTTCACGGTGTTCATATCCTACTCATGCTAGTATCCAATGTTACTTATGCATAATGCATGTTCATGACCGTTTTCGCTCTCTAGCTGGCCGCTTCTCAACCTATTTGCTAGCCTTCGCCTGTACTAAGCGGGAATACTACTTGTGCATCAAAATCTTAAAACCCAAGTTATTCCAGATGAGTCCACCATATATCTACCTATATGCGGTATTACCCTGCCGTTCTAAATAAATTTGCATGTACCATCTCTAAAAACTTCAAATAAACATCCATTTTTGTGTGCCTGGATTGTTCATAGAGCGATAGGAGGTAGTCGGTATCTTCCATGCTAAGCGGGTTATTCTCATGATGAGTGTTTATTCACTCGTCCTCACACGAGAGGGGCGATAATAGGGATTCCCAGTCCCGAAATCAAAAATTGCAAATAATTGAACAAAACTCCCCTAGGATTGATTTTGGTATGGACGGTACCCGTGGATTCGGCTAGCCATAGAGTATGTTTGTTGGTGGAGGGGGAGTAAACCTTTACTTTTATCGCTTGGGAACTGCCACTAATGTGTTTAGCATGGAAGATATCAATAACTAATGGTCGCGAAGTAAACAAGAAGGGTGCATTTCTCAAAATTTCATTTATCTCTGTTTTAAAAATCTGAGCTCTGGCACCGCTGCAAATCACTGCTTCCCTCTGTGAAGGGACTATCTATTTAAATTTATGTTGTGTCATCACCTTCTCAAATAAGCGCCAGATATGAGAGCACTATTGTCATCCTCATGCATTGTGTATAGATAATGTTGGATGCATCATGACTGGATCTTTTCTACCATGAATTATAATGTTTAGTCGATGCTTGAACTTTGGAGGTGCTCTGCATTTATGTTTTGCGGTCTCAGAAAGGGCTAGCGAGATACCACTATTGTCATATTATATCACGATTGTTTTGACAAAGTGTTGTCATTTGAGATATTTTATTATTGCTCGCTAGTTGCATATGCCATTGATATGAGTTAATATAATTTTTTAAGAGTTATTGTTGACATGGTTAGTTATAATCTTTGCTGAAAACCTGGGTGCTACTTAAGCTTATTTATGTAAATAAGAACAAAAGAGTTCGTAAAAGTTTTTCTTTTTCACTTTCAGTTTATCAACTGAATTGCTTGAGGACAAGCAAAGGTTTAAGCTTGGGGGAGTTGATACGTCTCCGGCGTATCTACTTTTTCTAATGATTTTGCTCTTGTTTTGGACTCTAATTTGCATGATTTGAATGAAACTAACCCGGACTAACGCTGTTTTCAGCAGAACTAGCATGGTGTTGTTTTTGTGCAGAAATAAAAGTTCTCGGAATGGAACGAAACTTTTTGGAGAATTTTTATGGAATAAAAGAAAAATACTTGAGCCAAGAACCACCGGAGGGGGCCCCTAACGAGGACATGTATTCAGGGTAGGGTAACAGGCCTGACCTAAAGACCCTACCCTAGGACACCACACACCTTGTACTAGGCCCCAGGGCCAGATCAGCAGTCAGATTTTCTGCAGAGTGACATTCACTCGGAAGGCAACAGAC
Organism: Thinopyrum elongatum; assembly: GCA_011799875.1. Taxonomy (NCBI): domain Eukaryota; kingdom Viridiplantae; phylum Streptophyta; class Magnoliopsida; order Poales; family Poaceae; genus Thinopyrum; species Thinopyrum elongatum. The sequence continues at coordinate 478,460,949 of CM022298.1, read as the reverse complement.
CACTCGGAGCATAGCACTCCACTCGACGAACTCATTCCACTCGGACAAGCAGCATACTATCCACTCGGACAAGCAACGTACCATCCACTCAGATGATAGTTCACCACTCGACTGTACGACTCACTCGGGTATACAAAGACCAGCAGGTAGCAAAGCAGTCAAAGCATCATTCTCATAGTGAAGGCTTGGTAGTGAGCTGGCATTATGGCATTCATGCCCCACTTTGTAACATAGGAGGTGGGGGGGGGGGGTGGCGCACTCTATATAAGCCACCCCCCACCACTAGACTTGGGGGCTCTCATTCTTCTCCTCCTAGCTCTCTCTCTCTCGCCATTAGTCTCAGGACTTGTCCAGGCATGAAGATCCGTTCTTCTCTCTCCCACACATACATTGTAATCTCCGGATACATACTCAGATTAAGCAAAGCCTCTCCGGAGCACGAGACGTAGGGTTGTTATCTCCACCGTGAGAGGCCCGAACTCGATAAAACCACCGTGTCACCCATTTGCATCTCGATAGATCATGCTCCTTTACCCTACCCCCTTCGTACTGTCGGATTCATTCCCACGACAGTTGGCGCCCACCATGGGGCATGGCGTCTATCGAGCCATGATGCAGATGGTTTTTTGTTCAATCACCGGCGGATTGACTTCGTCGACCGACGGATCGACTACCCAACAGTAACCTCTATAGCGGAGCTGCGGTTCCGATGCAGCGTGGACGCCAGAGGCCGGCCGCGTCCCCACGCAAGGCAGTTTCTTCCTTCGGCATCGGGTGCTCTTCGGCAGCTTCCGTAATGGCGAACGAACCCGATGCAATGCCAGGTACTGGCCACGCCCCCGCGGCAACTCCCCCGTCCGGCGTCGGCTGCACGGCGGCTCCATGCTCTGGCATCGGCTGCACGTCGATGGTCTTCGCGGCGGACGGAGGCACACCGCAGCGACGATTACCGCCGCCTGCAACCAATGCACGGCGCTCCGAGCGATCAGGTCCCTGCATTATACCTTACGTTTCCAGTTTAGCATGCATACAATAACTAGCTATACCCCACGTCATGCATAGAGTTAACTGTCTTTATTTTTGCATGCATGGAGCAACTAGCTATACCCCACATCATGCGTGGAGTAAACTTGTTCAGTTTCGCATGCATGGAGTAGTAACTCCCTGGCGCTGCACGGGCGCGCGGCGGCCCTCTGTTCCGATGTCGACTCCCCAACGCGGCGCACCGATGACTCAACGATGGCCCCTGTAGGAGAGCAACTCCCTCCGGCGTCGACTGCACAGGCACACGATGGCGCCTCCTTCTGACTTCAGCTATTCGGCAGCAGTTCCCGTGGCGGAGACGGTGTCGCCGCAGACCCGACGCGGCATGAGGGCCGGAGGTCGGTCACACCCCCGCACGCGCCAGTTTCTTCCTCCCGCACACTACTCGGCCTCCATAGCCGCGGAAGCAACCTCGACCTTCTCGGTGGTTCCGACCGGCGGTCCGACTCCTCGAACAATGAAGGCACCACAAAACGACCACCGGTGAGCGGTCCGTCCCGTCGTCTCCGGCCTCGTCTACGACGCCGTCGGTGAGCTCATACAAATGCCATTCGGCGTGGTCCGCCGCGTCGTCTCCGGCCTCGTCTACGATGCCATCGGTGAGCTCGTACAAACGCCCTCTGGCGCGGTCTGCCGCGTCATCTCCGGCGCGGTCCGCCGCGTCGTCTCTGGCCTCGTCTACGACGCCGACGGCAAGTTCGTACAAACGCCCTCCGGCGCGGTCCGCCGCGTTGTCTCCGGCCTCCTCTACGACGGCCCACGCACGGCCACCTCCTCTCGCCGGCGTCAATCGCTCAGCGGCTGGGCTTGCATTTGTCACGCCTGCATGCGGGCTCCTCTAATAGCATATCCCACTTGCATGCACGCTACGGAAGGAGAAGAAAGGAAAGTACTTTGATTGACAAATCGATGACAATTAGTGCGCTGTCAAAAGAAGGAAACTGCCATTACATCAATTTGGCAAGAGTTATAGCATGTAGATTTTGGACCTGGGGCAAATCCATAAATGCATTGGGCGTGGACGACTCCATCAATGCGTTGGATCGCGGGCAACTGCTTCAATGCGTAATTACCAGGGATTTATTGCTCCATGTCTGTCCGGGCTCTGCACCAAGTCGACCTCATCGTCAGCCCGCCGGCGCCCAGCTCCAGCATCGTCGCGCCTGGCTGCCTCCGCTGCATAGTGTCCTTGGCCGCTAGCAGCCGCCCACCTCCAGCGGAGGGAGCAGCGCTCGTGGGCACGTCCACGCCGAACCTCACCAACGCCTATGAGCCCAGCACTCCGCGTTGGTTTGTCCAACCAGCTCCACACCGACCAGGTCGCAGCCCAGCTGTGGTTCACTCGGACGGGCAGGAGCACTCGGACGAAGCATCCACTCGAATGGCGCTCATTCGACCATGAAGCCTCTGGGTTCACTCGGCCGGCTCACCTTTTTACTCAGCCGGTTAACATGCATCCGGAACATCATCGACAACAAATACAACCGCGAACTTATAAGGCCAAGATACACTCGGATGGAATTTGTCCAGTCGAGTGGAACTTGTTCGGTCGGCCGTCCAACAATGTCTAGCCGCATCTTCATCAACTCCTTCGATGATGGACACGTCGCGGTCCACTTCCTCGCATCTTCACACGACTCGGCCGCACACCATCACATGCTTGAGCACGTCTTCATCAACTTCCTCGACTCGGCCGTCCTGCGCACAGTCATTCGGCTTGGCACATCTTCATCAACTTCCTCGACTCGACCGTCCTGCGCACAGTCATTCGGCTTGGCACATCTTCATCAACTTCCTCGACTCGGCCGTCCTGCGCACAGTCATTTGGCTTGGCACATCTTCATCAACTTGCCCGACTCGGCCGCCC